>JAWRVZ010000018.1:5855000-6455000 GCA_037043235.1 Rhodeus uyekii
CTCCAGAAGTGAACAGTTGAGCGCTGCTTCAGAAGCCCACGGCTCCATTTTCCCCCTCATGGAATTTCGCGCGTCTCCTGCTTTAGCTCTGCAACAATTCCACACAGCCGCGGCTAATCTCCTGAATAATTCTCTTCATACACTCACTCTTAGTTTGAATGCTACACTTCACCCCGACGAAATGAACGTCCTTTAATTAATGTTGTGTATGAGGAGGCTGGTACTGGGCATTTGGCGTCGGGCGTGTAGCGTCACGGGCGGTGTGTCATTCCACAAAGATCGCGTGTTGATCACGAAGCCGCTGGATTCCAAGCTTCTGCGAGACACGTCATATATTGTTTAAAGGATTACGTTTTGCGTTCAAAGGATGCAAATGTAACGGTTTTTGTCTGGTATTACGGATAGTGTTCTGGAAGCAGGATGTCCTTCTCCGCCATCATCATACCGGTCCTCTATATTATTTTCTCGGCTTGGCAGGGTAAGACGAATTGTAGTTTCTTCAAAGGCCTCATTGCCGCGAATATTTACTTGTCATTTTAATATTTACAAATTTTTCCATTTATAATTTATTTTCATTGTTAGCAATAAGCATTGTATTACTACGAAATCATGTATAGCTTTTATCTAATGCAATTTATATACATACAAGTAACATGGCTACAATCCAGAGTGTCATTTTCTATCGCGACAGCTCACAAACATTTCAGATTAATAAATTCGCATCAGGCTGCATTTGTTTTCTTCTGTATTGTGTAGGTCATTCACTGCAGAACCAGTAACTGAAAGCTAATCCAAGTTGAGACCTTGAAGCAAGTGGTTAACTGACCTACATTTAAAATACTACTAATAAAGATGAAAACACTTCCATTTCTGTAAATAAATAAAATAAAAACACGCCGTTTTAAAATATATTGTAAGATGGAATCTTCTCGTAAAAAAAATAAATACTTTTTTACTTGATTAATTATTTGGTTAGTTGAGAGAACGTCTTCTGGAGTTTACTAATCATGAATTAATGTGCTCATTGTGCTTAATTAACAATTAATTAATTCTTCCTCCTTTGTATTTAGGCTATTATGAATATTCAGTGTGTGTATTTTAGGGGTTGCACAGAAACATTCTGAAGCACAAAAATGTTATCAACACCATTCTGTAATTTATCAGTAGCTTAGAAAAAAGTTCTAGCATATATTTCTTTGTAATTAAAAGTCACAGCTTCACTGTTAGTAGAGAGATACTGCCAGGTAGAATAAATTCACATGTAATATTTCACCAGTACATTCATATAAATTTAATCTTTACTGTGCTACTTTGTCTGCACCCTATTTAGAACGACCAGAAATCTGAGAGTAATAGAATGACCAAAAACAAAAGAAATTATAAAAAATAAGCTGCTATGCCTACATAGCGATAGCCTTGTGGGCAGAGCGGCGTTATTTGCCATAGCTGTGCACGAGGCAATCCACAAAGTTTTGGCTCCAGATTCTGGCTTATTAGTTCTTTAATGATGTCATCAGGGACTTTCATCACGTAAATGCTGTTCAACCCCTAATGTGTGTGTGTATACACTGCACAAATAATTAATTCTACATTAAATCTCAGTAATGTGACCACAGGCTGATCCAGACAGGCTAAGTTACAGGCTGATCCAACTTGCATGAAGTTCATTACAGCAACTCATAATGTAATTCTATAGTGTGTGGCCCCTACATGCCTGTATGCACTCACAACAACGTCTGGGTATATATTTACATTTACACATTTGGCAGACGCTTTTATCCAAAGCAACTTATATTGCATTCAAGGTACACATTGACCTTCTAATCAGTTCTTGCTTTCCCTGGGAATAAAAAAAAAAATGTGACCATGGTGTTGCAAGCTCTACTGTTTGAGCTACAGGAAAGTCTATGGATCTCCTGATGAAACGGTGGATGGTGTCCTGGGAGATTTCCTCCCAGATCTGGATCAGGGAATCAGTGAGCTCTTGGACAGTCTGTGCTACTTCTTGGCAGGTTTGGACGGCATCTCCAGACTCTTTCACGTCTGTCTCAGTGTGAACCTGCTCTCATCCGGGAAGAGAATGTGGCACCAATGACGGACTAACAATTCCGATAATCTCTGGCAAATGCCAATCAAGCTGCACAGAACCCACTAGAGGATGTTGGGCTCTCACGCAACCCTCATGAAGTCTGTTTCTGACAGTTTGGTCAGAAACATGCACAAAAATGTGCTCCTCCTGTTCCTCCTCACGCAAAGGAGCAGATACCGGTCCTGCTGCTGGGTTGTTGCCCTTCTCGTGTAACGGCCTGTCTCCCTATATCGCCTCCATGCTCTTGAAACTGTGCTGGGAGACACATCAAACCTCTTTACGACGGCACGTATGGATGTGCCATCCTGGAGGAGCATGACTGCCTGTGTAACCTAATTGGGTTGCAGATACTGCCTCATGTTACAGTGACAATGACCCTAACTAAACACAAAGCTAAAGGCAAAGGAAGAATAAGGAGAGAACAATTGTCACCATTTGCAAAACCATTCCTTTTTTGGGGGTTGTCTTGCTGTTCTTTCATTTGTCACAATCACTTTTGCTTCCTTATTGGATAGATTGATATCGCTGAAGTTTAATTGACTTGATGTTATATACTGTGATGATCAAGCAGGGGCGATTCTAGGATTTTGATTTTAGGGGGGCTCAGCCCCCAATAAGGGTATGATTAAAAAAATATTATTTGACTATTAGGGTAGGGTGGTATGCTACTAACCTTACTGCAATCCACTATTCCATGATTACATTATGTAAACTGCAATGCATTTATGACAAAGAACTGCACCGATGCAGGTGTAATATCATAGCATTAGCAATCTATCAATAAATGCACGCACACACGACACACACCTTGGTGTTCACTCTGCTCGGCGCCCCTGCAGATTGAAAAATGCGCTAAAACCAAGCAGACTCAGATAAGGGGAGGAGCCGAAACTTGACGCAGCTTGCCGCCGTTTCAAATTAGTTTTTTTTAAAGGGGACTGAAGCGATCAAAAAATTTATTAATCAAATATATTTTTTAGGGGGGCTGGGCAGAAGTTGAGGGGGGCTGAAGCCCCCCTAAAAAGGGCCTAGTGACGCCCCTGTGATCAAGTGTTTCTTTAATCATTTTGTGCACTGTGTGTGTGTGTGTGTGTGTATATGTATATGTGTATATGTATATGTATGTGTATATATATATATATATATATATGTATATGTATATATGTATATATGTGTATGTGTATATATATATATGAGAGAGAGAGTAGAAGTAGTCGTAGTAGTAGTAGTAGTGCCCAAAAAGTAATGTCCAGTGTAGGAAAATTGACATCTTTACCCTTTAAAAAGCTGTTGAAAATCTTGTAAACATATTGCGTAGTTGTGCTAGTCAGTTGCAACAACTCAATGAGACATGCCAAATTGTGCAGGCATACTTCTTGGCCAGACTGTCAAAGAAGTTATTAACTCATGCAAAAACAAGAGCGAACCAACAAAATATTAATAACTGATTATGTTGTTCTTAAATTATCAGCTTTTCTTTTTTTGTGCATCGTAAAATAATATTTGTAGTTGCAGTTTTCCAATTATACAAAATACTTATAATATATTTATTAATGTAAATTACATTTACTACATCTTTCAGTTCCTCATATTTTGTGGTATATTTTTAGTGATGCTGTTAATTTGTAAGCTGATCTGGAAAGATTTGCTATTGGTTCTTTTCTGGAGTTTTATGTGGGCTTTATGTTATATTATATTAAATGTAACCTCCTTACATTTTTGTAGGATGCATTGTCACCTTAAGAGTATTTTGCTATATATATTACCACTATTTCTTATTATTACGGTTGTTTTCAGTGAGTGCAAATGAGGACTGCTTGTGGTATGTGGACAAAAATGGCACCTGGCACAATGGCTTTGACTGCCCACTCATAACCTTCTGCTGTGGGAACTGTCACCGCCGTTACTGCTGCCTGGATGGCTTCAAGATGATCACAGAGGCTGGACAGAAGCGCTGCATGTTGTTCCATCTCAGGTACATTTTTCAAGAATCTAGATTATTGACCACTTAAGGTTAAGTATTAATGGTGTCTCAGCCATATTTGTGTTCATACTGTTGCATTTTGGATCTAGTGCATTTCATTGGTTGATGGCTGACCCGATACCCTTCAAAATTTGCGCTGAAATTACATTGTTATGCCCCAAAATTATACCTTATTCAGTTCTATTGTATAGGCCTCAAGGTAACCTAGATTTTTACAACATTGCTACAAATGCTGTTGATTGAGTTTAATTTTCTTAATTGAAAATAAAGTAATCTTTTGCACAAAAACGTACATTTTGTTATAGTACTGCATCCATATTCTTGTACTAAAACACACCATCCACCTGTATAAACCACACCTCCTCCAAAACGCGTGAATGTGTGGAAGCCCGTTTCTGCCACAGTTGAGTATAAAAAATATGATTCTTTAAGTCATAATAATGAGAAACTTTCTCGTAATAATGACTGTGTATCTCATAATGAGTTAACATCTCATAATAATCAGAAACCTTCTCGTAATAATGAGAAATTGTTTCGTAATAATGACTTAACATCTCATAATAATTACAATAATAATGATATGTAGATAAGTTTGTTTTTCAGAAGGAGGAGGTGGCTACCTACCCTGCCTTTAAATATGTTATTGTCCATTGTTGTAATATTGTTTTTGCTTTTTTTGATTTAAAATAATTGTCTTCTGTCAGTTATTGCATTCATTTGAATTTTCTTTTTAAGTGCATGTCTAGTAATGTCTAGTGTACTTATTTAAACTTACTGGTGAAATCAGGCATTATAAAAACTAGCAAGTTCCATTCGCCCCATACATTATTTAACACACTTTATGCTAAGTTCTATATACAGTAGTTTAATAATATCATTAAATATCATCTGGCGGACTGAACATGATAAGATAAAAGGGCTATTCTTGTAGCCGCGTCTCTCTCACAGAGTTTGAGAGCAGTTGAAATGACAATAGACAAGTGTATGTCATGAATGCATATTTTGAGGAGATCTGTCTGCAGAAGCAGCCATGATGAATAGCCGATTTGTACGCAGGCATCTGATGACCGAGCTAAACTGGATTTTCTGAATGTTTTTTTAGCCCAGAGCATTTTGTGTTCACAACCTCTCAAGATGGTCTCAATTTGGTTAGCTTTAAAGTGGTCTAAGATCATTTAGAGTGTTCACATATGGGCCAAAAATCCAATGAACCACGCTCAGATTTAGTACCCTAGAGAGGCTCATTAATCTCATATTAGGCCACCAAATATAACTAATTTGTTTTCAAGGAAAGCTGAGGAAAGTATGACTGTTATAAAAGAAATGAAGCTGCTAATTACTAGACATAAAGCCCTAACTATTTTATATGAGTTGCACCAAGAGAAGTCAGATTATTCAGAATTGTTGGATAACAGTGAAGTTTTCTGTCCTGCCTCTCTCAGCCCTTCCACTATAGCTGGCATTGCTTCATCAATCCTGCTCTTTGTAGCTGCTATAGCAACCATGGTCTGTTGCTTCATGTGTTCCTGCTGTTACCTTTACCAGCGCCGCCAGCAACGTGGCAGAACTCCTTATGAAGGTAAACACAATCACTTTTTCTCTTCAGACTCTATCCTAAATTTACTACATGTGGCATTTTATTGATTGTCATATAAATGTGAATTAATTTAAAGACAAATAAAAAAAACTGTTTTGTTGCAGAGACACATGAAAGTATTATATGTAATATTCAGAATGTATTTGTTTTGCTGTTGCTGTCATTATTAGGGTATTACATATTAATATGAACTACTGTAAAATCCAACCTTGCCTGGATACATCCAGCAGACTCATGTAAAGTAGTATATAGCAAATCTCAACTGCGTTGCAAAATTATGATATTTTATAGTTGTAAAACCGCAATATATCCTATTAGCAAGTCTAAGCTGCATGACTGTTTATATTATTGCAGAATATAAACTATACTACTGCACAGCTCTATATAAACATTTGGAGATATGTTATATACAACTTTATTTGCGTACATGCAGTATACTTGCAAAAAGGCATGTCCCGTATTTGCCAAGTTATTCCTGGGTCAACATTTTTTTTAGATCTTGGAACGACATTCCTGTCTGAATTTTATTTTAGTCTTATCCCTACCCTAAACCTAACCCTACCTATAAACTATCCCTAAACTTAGAGGGAAAGTATGGTGAAAAACATTGATGTAGAAGCACCTAACTCTGGTTGTAAGCCTGATCTTGATCGGATTGGTTGATTGGAACATTGTTGGTCCAGGAACATGTTGCACATGGTAAAATCAGGTTCTACCACATAAAGCATTATACACTATGAATCTCAATTGCCTGATTGTATCATTTAAGCTATTTATGTGTAGTTGGATATATAATGTGCTAGACGTATATTAACGTATATACTATATTGTAAATCTCATCTGCTTGAAAGCTTGTATTGTTGCAGAACTGATTAGAATGTCATTGTGCTTTGTATAAAAGCATCTGCCAAATGCAGATGTAAAATATTTACTATTATCGCTCAGCTCTAATCAACTAAACTGAAAAGCTGAATAATGAAAAGCACTATACAAATAAATTGACTTGACATATTCTGGTATTATTCCTTTTCTGGTATTGTATTGCATTGTGTTCTTTATTTGTTCTCTCTTGGCTAATATTCAAAATGCACTGATTCTCATGAAGAATAAAAATTTAATTTACTAACATTAGTCTCAATTTCAGCCCAGCACATTCCAATGGCCAGCTATCCTGTGGAGCATATGTACGATGCTTATGGTAAACCCATTGGACATCCTGATTATCCAGGATTTCCGATGGTGCCACAGTATCCAGGTGTCCCTCACCAATATCCTATGATGCCTCATGGTCCTTATCCTCCTAATCCTCCTGATGCAGGATACAGTCAAGCAGGTAAAGAAACACTTTAAAAATAAAGGATACAAAAAGAAAGAAGAACCATTTTTGGTTCTCCAAAGAAACTTTCAGTGAAATGTTTCTTAAAATCATAAATTTTTCTTTATGTAAATGACATTTTATTAATGTTATTTAATATGGTTCTTCATGGACCCATTGCTGCCTTTAAAGAAGCTTTATCTTTGACTGTATAGTGGAAATAAAAACTCCACTTTTGCATACAATGGCACACATAATCAGAATACTTTTTTCTAAACTGTGTGTTGTGTTTTCAGCTCCTCCACCGTACTCTCCTCCCCAATACCCAGGGCACTGAAAGAGCTGGAGTCCCTCAGCGAGAAGAAGATAACAATACAATAGGTGATGAAGAGGGCCCATGCTTTTTTGGAATCCCTTGTATGTGAAGCGGTTTAAAAAAAAATGTTATTTATTTCCTGATTAGTTTGTGGAGTGAAGCATGAACTGACTTCGGAATCGCCTCATGCGTCGGAGTGTTTTCTTGTTTGATGTACAGCTTTCACGTTTCACTAATCAACGAGACTCTTCCCACTTAAATCCAGCAGCTCACCGACCTAAAAGACTACTTTAAATTTGCCATTATATTTTGTTCAAACTCTGAAATTGACTGTTAAATCTGACTGTCCTGCAGAAGAGACTGGCTGACAGTTCTGACTTATCAAGGATATCATTCTTGTTCAGCCAAATAAGAAGCAGCGTGTGACTTTTGCACTTTATTTTGCATTAGACGTGCTTAGCGGTTTCTCCCTGCTTGTTTGTTCAAAATGTATTTATTTTACCACTAATCTGAGCATGTCATGTGCATCATTAACACCAAATCATGCTGTACGCTTTTCATGTCTTAGATGTCTTATAGACAGTTAACATGCGGACATGAGACATAAATGTCTTATAGACAGTTAACATGCAGTATGTATATAAGAAAGAATTTCATGTTTCATAGCATCCTCACAACCAAAACATTCTGTTTATAGTTCATCCGTTGTTGTTAGATCTGGCTTGAGGTTAAGCTGTAATGATAATGCCCTTAGAAATTGCATGTCTTTTATTGTATCTCATGCTTCCTAGGCCAGCTGTCAAGGAAATCATAGCAATGTTTGCATTCAGTTAGCTGTCCGTTTGTATTTGTTTCACAAAGGTTTCTGATCTCAAAAATATTTCACTTTCAATTATGTTGTTTTGCAACATTTCACAGCGAGGTAAGTCCCTTTAAGGCAAGTCGGTTCACTCAGCGATCATTTTCGTAGCGCCCACATTGCAGCTATTTCCAGCCATGTACAGCTCCTATTTACTTGAATGGGGAAATTCTCAAATCTGTTTTTCAGAAAAAATTACTTTCATTAAGTTCACGGCAAAAATAAATACATTTCACACCTTTTCCTATTGTCTCTTAACTGTAAAGGTGCGGTCAAATTCACCGTTGTTCAGCGACTTTCCATCCAGTCATTTAATTGGAATCCATACGACTAACAATTTTGCGTTCATGTTGTGCGAATGTGCCACATTGACTAACAGTCAATATTTGAAAGTTAGCTGTGATTCATACATCGCTACGTTACTAACAAAAGATAATGGAACTTTTTTGCGTATTAATTTTGCTAATGCGACTGCACCTTCCATTTTCACTGTATTAGGTGTTTTTCCCCCATTTATATAAGCACGATTAGACTTCCCTGCCTTAATTACTTTAAAAGTTCATTATAAGTTAGACTTTTCAGGAGTAGATTATAATGTCAGTTAAATAAATTAGTTAATCGGTTGTCAATTGTCGGGTACATTTGAGGTTTTGATTTTAAATGATTTTTGCTACCTCCTCATCTCACATCTGTAAGGTTCATTTTGATGCTTTGTCCACTGATTAAATAACATGTTAGTAATTTAAAATAATGTATATTTAACAGTGTTGTTTTTGCTATATACAGCATATGCTACTGTATTTGTCACTCTGGAATGTGAAGTACAAATAAGAAAAGGAACTATAAAGGTACATTTTTACAGTGTGTAATATTCATTTTAAATTTGGGGGTTAAGGCAATTAATAGGCTACTAGTGTTTGAACTTGCACTAATCATCCTACAAGAGAGGTCTAATTGAACAGACTGGACAAGGAGTACTGTATAATTCTTTTTACAATAAAAACAGACTTGACTTTGCTGTCTCTATTAATGCTGTACCTGAAATCAACGGGTAATCATATCAACACATCACTGTTTGAAAGCTTTCATAAAAAGTGGACTATTTTCCATTTGATTTACTTTGGCATATTTTTCCAAATCAGATATTTGTAATAGGAAATGTATATTTAACCTATATGTCAAGTAGTGCTTTGTTAAAAAATAATTAATGTTCGCTAAAATGCCATTGAAGAATTCTGACCATAATTAAAAATTTGCCTTCCGATGACAGTTATATAACACTTTTGTCACATTTGAGTCTAAGTTGGTTTTTCATTGTTTCACTGTTTACTTTGTTTGCATTATTTTTTTGTTTAATGTACTGCACCTGTTTATCGAGTTATTATACACTGAGCCTGTTTTCTGTTAGTCTTTGTTCCTTTCTTGTCCTGATATAATGATTATGTTTAAGTATTTTTGTTATTTTAAGTTTGTAATTAAATAAACGCTGCTGTGACTAGATCCTACTCTTGTAGACGCTCCAGAGCCCACCGCAGTCCCAGAGACACAGAGAACCAAGTCTGACCAGATGCATGAGCCAGCATCCCAGATTGAGATTACCTCTGAAGCCACATTCACCCCAGAGCCCAAACCAGTTATCTTGCCCTGGTGCGAGAGCCAGCAGCGATATTCATACCAGTGGACATATTGATAGAGTATGAAGGAATGGAGTGGAGCGCAGCCCATACTCCAAAGGCATAAATGTGTTTGCAGTATTCAGTCCCTATTGTGATATTTGAGGAATGTGAAAAAATCAGTTTTTCGATGGCCAGTTCCAAGGGCCTGTCCAAAAACCCACACTTGAAGTCTTGGCTGCTTGAAAATATCTGCACGTGACAGGAAGTGCACAAGACTGTCTCATGTCTTAAGACTTCCTGTGAGACTTCCTTTTATGACTGTCTCATGTCTTAAAAATGCCGAAGCGCAAAGCTAAACATATCCCATCATGCATTATGTTCGGGATCGCGAATGCCCTGAAATCATGAGATGTCGAGGAAAACATTCCATTTAAAGTCAAATTAATTAGATATTACATATAATTTTGTAGTAAAACATTTTATAGGTGAAAATATTAATAGGCTGTGTTTTTTGTGCAACATTTGGAACTACTTTTAATCCCTTAATTAGAAGCACCACAATGTCGTCTTTTACATAGAGACTACTGAACAGACATTTAGAACAGACACAAAAATCGAAGTACTGTATTGAAAATCTAAATAAAGCTCTATAAACACTTATATTTTGTTAACACTTTAAGTGTGTCCCATTGGGTAAATGTTCTTCTCACACTTGCAGTCTTCACTCCTACTTGCAGTCTTCACTCCTACTTGAACACTTGGGCCAAATATAGGAAATCCGTCATGTAAGTAGACAAGTGGTCAAGTGCAAAGACCGCAAGTATGGGTATTTAAGTCTCTTTCGTTGCTGAAGCACAAAATCTGTTTTGTCGCATTGCACCAAGTCTGCTGATGTTCACACCTAACCTCCCACTCCTACCTCCTATGCAAATGCCATCTAGTTCTTTGTCCCTTGGACTTTCAGGTCTGCCCTAGTGCCCTTAGCCTCCTAGCCCCTGATTCCACCTCGTCCCGTTTACACATTAGCTACACGCTCCCTCAGCTCCAATGGACTCCCTCATCCTTCCAGCTCCACCTTGGTCAGTCAATACTCTGGTTGTGTCACGGACGTCCAGTCCTCCGGCTACGCCTAATCCCTCCACTCGTTTGTCTCCATTGGGCTCTTTCTTTCCTTCCGGCTCCACCAATGTCTTTGCCTCCTCTAGCTCTGCTGAGTCATGTCTCATGACATGTCTCTATCTCAGTCACGTCTCAACCTTCCAGTCCAGTGGTGTCAACCTGGTTCTTCAGCTCTGCCTGGGTCTCTCTACCTACCTCGTCTCCACCTCAGTCAGTTGGGCACCTGGACTCATACAGCCTGACTCCTCCCTCCTTTGTTTACACCATGGGCCTGCATCCTGATGGCTCTGTTTGGAGTCACTCCCTGGCTCTTCCTGCCATCATCTCCTCCCTGGCTACTCCCTCATCATTGGTGGTCCCTTCTGCCTGCTCCTCGTCCACCTCCTAAGCCTGTTTTTTAAGTTTGAGTACTAGTTTGAATTGACTGTTCCCTGTTTTCTATTGTTTCCTTTGTTTGCATTTCTTTCCATTGTTGTTTGATTGATGCAGATAAACATATTTCTCATTTCTCTCATTGGTTTAAGTTATAGTTATATATATTGAGCCTGTTTTCAGTTAGCCCTTTATTCTGTTCTCATCCGTATATGCTGGTTATGAGTTTGTTTTTATGAGTATCTCGATTATGTTGTCATTTTGAATTTTTTATTAAATAAACGCTTCTTCATTATATCCTACTCTGCTGCAATTTACTATTGGTGACAGATTTGTGGTCTTGGCTTACGATTCCCTTCCATTAATTTATAAAGAATGAAACAGTCATTTCAGATTTATGTTTGAACCACGTTAAACTGATTCCTGGAATAGCACACCAGCCTATTATAGTATCCAACTTATTTCTGTAACATTCTTTAATATTACTGGAAAAAAATATTGTTAGTAGCTACTCCAGGAATCCTGATTTCCTACCAGGAAGTAACATTATGTTTCTGGGATGCTTTTTAGTAAACCATGTCCTTCCCAATTGCCTTTAAAGGACTATGTACCCCCATCTAAATATGGGCATGTGCTCGATGGATTTCAAGGAATGTCCGAGCACTACAAACTTACGCTGACAGTCCATCGCGTCTCGCGCTGCTCCTTGCATTTCCCTCACATTCAGAAAGGCTTCAATTTGACTTTTTCCTACTTTTTCATCTTCACTCTCTAATCTGACATCTCTATCAATACATGTTTTTTTTTTCAAAAGATAAAGTTACTGAAAAATACACGGATATCTTCAGCAAATTCTAAAGAAGTTTGTGTCACTATTGAACGCGACTATGTCCCGGAGGAAAGTGAGGGGACTCACTAAAACCGGGCGACAGGTGAGTGAGGACCCGGACCTCGACAGTTTGCTGTCAAACCTGTCACCCGAAGAAATGGAGGAGCTGCAGAAAGAGGTATCTGTTGTTCCTGATCCAGATCCGAGTGAAATAATCGTTGTGGACCAAACGGATTTAAAACCAACCGCGGCGGTTAAAAAAGAATCACAACTGAGTAGCCAGACTGATGATTTCAAATCCCGCTTCCAGAGAAACCTGTCAACAGAGGTAAAATATTCACTATTCTAACAAGTTTGTGAAAATTTGTGTGCTAGAGTTTGAACTAACATGTTTATAGTAGGATCTTAAAGACATGGCAGAATAAATCAATAAAAGTAGGCTAATGTTTTATAATGTCTTCTATAATGTCCATAGCAAATGTCACCTTGTTTTATTTAGCACACTTTTTACAAGTTAGACTACTTAATATGTAAAAGGGGTTGTAGCTCTTTAAATGTTTACTTTTTCAATCATTTTTTCTATCATTGTAATACAAGCAGGAGAATTATCTATCTAATGTGAATATACTAGTGGAGTCTCTTTGGATGTTAAAGTCTCTTGAAATGTTGGCCCATTTGAAGTTCCTTGGTTGATTGCTCCTTTGCTCACTGCCTTTTAAGGATAAGTCTGCCAAGGATGGAGCTTTCCAGTGCAAAACAGTCCGGCTCACAAATCAAACACTCAGCCACTGCAAGTTTACATCTTCACTGTGAAACAACCGACTGTGTATAGTGTAAACATCCAATGTGCACGCACTACAGCTTTTATATAAACCATCAGTGTCATTTTCATGTTGATATGTTGGCCCAAGCAACTGGTATTTCCTCCAGTCGGTTCCCCCGAAACAACCAAAAAAAATAAATAATGTATAGTATACGTCATCATAATTTGTCTGTAATTCATACATGTTTGATCCTTAGGGAGAGCCGAAGAAAGAGAGCCGAAAGCAAGAGTACTTGCGTAAGATGGGCCTGAGCCAGGAGAAGAATACCTCCACGTCTGACAGCAGAGATGGAGGACTTCAGAGGACCCTCTCCAACTCTTCCTTCCCAAAATGTGATGGTAGAATGGAGGGCAGTAAGGATAACAAATCTGTCCCTTCTGCCCTTTCCAAGAAGGATGAGGAGAGTGAAAGAAAAGTAGAGGTGAAAGAGCAAAATGATGGGAGTAAACTCAAAGAAAGAAGAGAGATGAGAGAAAGTAGTAGCAGTAAAACCAAAGAATTAATTTCTAAGCTTCAGGAGAAAGAGAAAAATCGAAAGGAAGACAGTCGGAAAAGGGAATCTGGTGAAAGTAAAGCAAAGGAGATGATTTCTAGGCTAAAGGAGAAAGAAGAGAAGGAAAGGGAGAGAAAGGAAGAGATTAGGAAAAGAGAGGAAAATAAGACTAAAGGCTGTCCATCCAGGTCAGAGGAAAAGCAAAATCAGGTTCTAGAAGACAAAATGAACGAAGGGAAGAAGGACAAGGATGAAAAACAAATAAGAGGGTCAAGTGAAAAGACGAAAGAGGACCCTGCATTGGAATTGAGGGGACTTGCTGAAAATAAGCAGAAGGAATCTGAAAAATCTAATGAAAATGTGAAGAAGCCGCAGGAATATAATGCAAAAACAAGTGATAAGGAAAGAGAGGATGTTCAGAAACAAAATGAAATCATAAATGAAATTCATGAGCCCATCAAGAAGGAGAATGTTGGAAACTGTGTCTCAGACACTATTTCAAAAAGTAAGAGCAAAGAGGAAGAAGAGGAGGACGAGTCAGCCAGCATGTTTGATGAAGATCTTGAGAGAGTTCGTCGCAACGATCCAGGCATGACTGATCTCAATGTGAACAATTCTGAGGTCATAAAAACGAAAACGCTTATTCAGTTCGCTGAGGCCTTGAAAAACAACACACACATCAAAGCGTTTTCTTTGGCTAACTGCCGCGCAGATGACCATGTGGCTTATGCTATTGCTGAGGTCTTACGCAATAACAAAAGCATCACTAGCCTCAATTTGGACTCCAATCTTCTTACTAGCAAAGGCATCATGGCCCTGATCCATGCCCTCCAACACAACTCCACACTCACTG
The DNA here is from genome assembly GCA_037043235.1 of Rhodeus uyekii. NCBI lineage: Eukaryota > Metazoa > Chordata > Actinopteri > Cypriniformes > Acheilognathidae > Rhodeus > Rhodeus uyekii. The sequence goes on from JAWRVZ010000018.1 coordinate 5,869,267, forward strand.
AGCTACGCTTCCACAACCAGCGACACATCATCGGAGGAAAGTCTGAAATGGAAATGACCAAAATCTTAAAAGAAAACACAGCTCTTTTGAAACTAGGCTACCACTTTGAGTTAGCTGGTCCTCGTATGACCATGACCAGTATTCTTAGTCGCAATATGGACCGTCAGCGGCAAAAGCGGCTGCTGGAACAGAAGCAGGCTCAAGCCCAAGGTGCGGGAGACAAGAAAGACTCATTAGAAGTTCCAAAAACCGGCTTTGGTAAAGGCTCCCCGAGAGCCTCGCCCAGGCCGTCTCCTATACCTTCTCCCTTACCGTCACCTGCTCCTTCACCCAAGTTGACTCATAAGAAAAGGGTCAGTGGGCTTGGTGGTGGACCACCACCGCCACCACCACCGCCTGGAGGACCACCACCGCCTCCACCTCCAATGCTAGACAAAGACTTCCTGAAGAACTCCCTTACGCCCGTGTCACAGAGGAAGCTTGACGATAGGAGTGGAGGAAGAGGAGGATCTCAAAATACAAGAGACCAACTTCTAGCTTCCATTAGGGACAGCAATATCAAACAGCTCAAAAAGGTATGAAATAATTCGAAAAAGAGAAAAAACATATAGGCCTATATTTGATCAAATTTGATATATATGTACAATCTTGAATTTGAACTCAATGAATTGTTTTTCACAGGTTGCAGTACCAAAGCTCTTGCAGTAAGAGAGAGATGGCAATGCAGAGATATAAACATGAATGAAGAAAAAAGACAGGAATGAAAGAACAGACATCTCACAGACCTTGAGAAGATCAACACTCAGAATCTTCCATACAGTCTTTACTGCTGCACTACAGTATGAAGGACAGGTATAGGCTCGTATAGATGGTGATATTCCATTGAATGCACAGCTTTTGCCCAGGAGTCTTTGTACAAAATACACTGGACTATAGAAAGAAACGGAAGTGAGGTGCAGTCATGGGTGCTTAGTGGCTTTGATGGCCTATGGAACTGCAGAGTTGATACCTTGCCATTTGCACTAAATGAATCATTTCATATGATAGATTTACTAGTGTGTGTTTGGTACATTATGTATGTGGATGATAAGTAGATGTTTGTTTCAGCAGTAGAATTGGATCTTCTTACAGTTGAATGAACTATGTTAGAGAAAAACAATCACCTGGATTTTATCCTAGTATTTTGGGTTTGGGAAACTCTTTAGTAAAAGCTCTTGCTGATCAGGGATTAAAGGTGGGATTCTAATTAAAAAAATCACATACATAAAGGTACTACATATATTTTGAATGAGTGAGTGTGATTGAGAAGAGGATTAGAGCATTTATTAGAAAAGGTATATGCGTATATGTCTGTATAAACATACAAACTACAAAAACAAAAAAAAAAATCTGAAATTTCCTTGAAATGTATATATTATATATAACTTAAAAAGTATATATACATTTTAATCACTTTTTTTTACCATCCATCTGTAATTTATCAAACAACATACAAAATGTAAAGTTTTACTTTGAGAATGGAAGCATTTTCTTCCACAGCACACCTAGTGAAATTTGCGGCAGCATGTTATGCTTATTGTAAGTAATCAGTATCGAATATGAATTCAAGATTCCTATATCAGGTTTCAGCTGTGACAATCCAGTAATTCCATTTGTGTTATTTAGCAAAATCAAATTGTTTTGGAGGAATCTGCTTGATAAAGATATGATTGGTCCAACAAAAACACCTGGGTCATGTGATTTTATTTTATTACTTTCAGGTCATTGTCAGAATTAATTTAAGTTAAAAAAAATGTTTTTTTTCCCTTTAGTTTATTTTCAGTTCAAACCAAAATTAAATTAAAACCAAATTATTTTTTTAAGTTTAAACATTTTATCCAATATTTATTTCCTTTATTTCAGTTATTGAAATAAAGCACAATTATTAATAGTTTTAGTTAACAATAACAACACTGGTCTGTTGATGTCGATACATGTTGATACAAACTCCTTAAAGGGATACTCCGTTATCTCCGTTACTCCGTTATAAAATTTGTTCCACAGAAAAAGAAAGTCGTATAGTTTTGAAAAGACATGTTGATGACAGAAATAGTTTGGCTGAACGATCCATAATACATATTAAAAACGTTAGTCACATGAGCTAATACAATAGTAAGAAACACAATAATACGTAAATATTATGCAACACTAAATATCTTTTTAACTGAACCATTTTATGAGGATGTAAAAATGCTGTAAAAGCTTTAGAGTCCAGTTCAGAACAATAGACAGAATCAATGGTTCTAGTGTCAGTGAATAGCTCTTCACATGATCACAGAGATCCTATAAAGAGCTGTCGTACACTTCCAGAACTACAATGAGTTCCTTGGGCATGGAAAACCCCGTGATCTAATGCATTGTTGCTAAAGCCATGCGATTCTGCTTAGCTCATCTGATCACTAGAATAAAGAACTATACATGAAGGCTATGAAAGACATCAACATAAGAAACAAAGGAGCACACCACTTGTGTTGTACATTACAAATTACATTCAAACAAGCTTAAGAGTCTTTTCTCATAAAATTATGATCTTCAGATAAATGGCAGGAGCTTATTGCAATGCACAGATTACTGGTAGGATATAAAGGAAGCACCACTGGAGCTAGAGGTGATCACTCAATGATCTTTGTCAGAGTTTTTCAGAAATGGTCTTCTGAGACTGGAGTCTGGAAGTTGATTTGAATCGAAGCAAGCTAGTTTATATTTTGATTGCCCCTGACTAACCCGCAGAACTGCTGAAATGTCTATATTTGGTCATTTCTCAATGCAGGCAGGCTCAGTCTGCATCTCATTCCTTTCCTTCCTAATAATGGAAACATAGCCAACCGCATCTGGGACTCGGAGCAATAACTTAGAGGCGACATCAAGGACAGAGAGATTTTTGAGTTATGTTTTAATGCAGAGCCATCAATTAATTTTTAATGCTGCCCCATCCCCTCTGAGTGCACTGAAGAGGCTCTACCCTAAAGTACATGCTATCATTCAGTTTTAATAGCCACTTGGCAACTTTAATTTCTAAACTTTAAAGTGGGTATTGCGAGATAAAGTTTTTCAGTCATAACTCTGATGTAAAATGTAATTTAGGCTAAACGTAAAATTTAGAGTTTTTACAATTTTCTACTTTTAGTCCCTTGTTAAAACAATGTGTGGGGGCCAAGTAAATTATAGACCTTATTCAGAGCAGCGCCACGACAGGTATGAAAGCGAAGCTGTGACTGAGAGGAGCTCCTAGAAAACGTATAGACAGGAACAGGATATTGTCAGGATATTATCAGACCATCATATTGTCTGAGGGGGGGATTTCTACTGAAATGTCTCTGAAATATATTTTGCAGGGTTTCTCAATCTAAAAATACATTAAAAATGTATTCCCTCACACCCTCGATTTATCCGTGTTAAAAATAAAAATGGGCTTGGCTGTGAATAAGATCTATAATCCATTATTTTCTATGATGGACGAGGTGAAGTTGACAAATTACGCTGCATATTATCTCACTGTAAATGGGTGGTGGCTGGTGTGATTACCGCCACTAGAGGGGCCCACAAAGAAAAAGACAGCAGAGGAGCGCGCGGACAACCTCACGTCACTCCCGCAACATCACGTGTTTGATGACGTCAGTGGGAAGAGGAAAAGAACAAAATGGAGGAGTACGCGAGGGAGCCTTGGTGAGCCGACAGTTTAAACAACATACTATTTTATTCATTTCGATTATTTATATATCTTGTTACTAAAACGGTTAAAATATTCTTTATCACTTATTTGTTCCGATTAATTGTCAGATTGTTTGGCGCTGGGATTATTGTGATATGGAGGGTTTGATGGTTGTTGGGTAACACGATGTCCTTCTTACTGTCAGTCCCGCACATGACCTTGTTCTGCCGGTTGTCGGTTGATTTAGTTTTTATATAATGTTTTATAGAAATATATATGCTTTTTAAATGTATAGTATATTAAAGTACAAAACATAATATACAGACTATTATTGCTATTAACATATGACTAGCAATAGTACAAGTAAAAATACATGTAAGTATAAGTACTAGAAAAATGCCATATTTTATTGGATACTTCCTCGAATAGGATTTCCACTTAAGAAAATGGTTAATTCTTTGTTTTTGTGTCACTTTTACACGTACTTACTATAGTAATGATACAAAATTATGCATAGTTACAAACAACTAGCCTTAACCCCAAACTCTACCTATATGGTAATTACATGTTGTGAATCAACGTTACTCTGCACTGTTTTGCAGAGGTTGTTACTAGTAGCAGAGATGCACTTTAAGTAATGTTAGTGTTCTCATTACTGTTGTTTGTCAGCCCCTGGAGGATAGTGGACGACTGTGGGGGTGCTTTCACCATGGGGGCCATCGGTGGAGGGATCTTTCAGGCCGTCAAAGGCTTTCGAAACTCTCCCTCTGTGAGTAATGCTCTGTGTTATTAAGGGCCTCTAGTACTTTTGCGCAAAGTTTTAAGATTCACATTAAGATTAAGTCATTGGTGCTTTTGTTTTTCATCATTTTAGGGAATGAATCACAGAATGAGGGGTAGTTTGACAGCCATAAGGACCAGAGCTCCACAGCTAGGAGGTAATTTTGGATGGTTGTTTGTCATATGTGATACACCACAGTTTTAAAGTTTGTGGTTAAGAGGTTTTTTTTTTTTAAATTTTGAATGAAGTGTCTAATGTCAAAATGTTCATTCGTGTCTAGTGTCATTTATTTGATCAAAAATACAGTGAAATGTAATAACAATAAATAAAAGTTTCATAAGAAACTTTCATAAGCTTTAGTTTCATAAGATTCTTCAGAATTCATTCTAATAACTCAAATTATTTTTAATTTTTTTTATAATTTGTTTAAATTAGAGGGTTAGTTCACCCAAAAATGAAAATTCTCTTCCTCATGCCATTCCAAACCTGTAAGACTTTCGATCATCTTCGGAACACGAATGAAGATATTTTTAATAAAATCTGAGCCAGTTCTGTACTCTCTGATGACAGCTATGCAACTTCCACTTTGACACTTCAGAAAGTTCATGAAGAGATTAATCCATATGAATCAAATGATTTAGCCCAAATTTTCGAAAATGATCGTGTCTCTTTATACATTATGAACAGATTGAATTTAGGCTTTTATTCTCATATAAACATTCATCATTGAACATGAACATTCGTCAACCCAACCTGCATGAGAATGAGAATAAACCTCATTGGTTCTTGCAGGTCAAGCAAGTTTGAACTTCCATTGACCATATCTGATGTGCGAGTTGATCATATAAAGCGATCGTGTCTCTTCAGAAAATCTGGATTAAACCACTCAAATCATATGGATTAACGTTAGGGTCTCTTTATGAACTTTGAAGCAATTTGTGTACATCTTTGAAATAAATGTAAACCTATCATTATAATTTATACGTATTTATGTATGTGTCTATTTTTATTTATATAATTTGTTAATGTAAATATGTCCATGTCTACATATCTCGCACAATGTAATTGGTTAATTAAAAAAAAAAATATATATATAAATGTATTACAAAATACAAATGTTCGTTCATCAGGAAGCTTTGCTGTGTGGGGTGGCCTCTTCTCCATGATTGATTGTGGGCTGGTGAAGGTGAGGGGCAAGGAAGACCCCTGGAACTCAATCACAAGTGGAGCCATGACAGGAGCTATTTTAGCTGCAAGAAGTAAGTCAAATCCCAAGCTGGTGTGGATACTGATGAGACCACATATGCAAGGTCTAATTCCTTGCCAGTTTATAAACTTGGTTTTTATGTTTAAAATGCATTCTTTTAATATTCATACGTGTATAGATTTTTAATTCATTTATTTTTTATTTGAAACGATAACCCATGATATTTATGTAAGATACATTTTTGTCTCATCACAGATGGACCAGTAGCCATGTTTGGTTCTGCTGCAATGGGAGGTATATTGCTTGCACTAATAGAAGGTGCAGGAATTCTGCTCACAAGGTTCGCCTCAGCGCAATTCCCTACTGGTAAGTGTGGAAAGTCATCTTTTAAGACTGAATAAAACTATTTAAATCAAAATCAACCATTGTAATATTTTCTCTACAGGGCCACAGTTTGCAGAAGAGCCTGCTCCCATGCCTGCTTCATCATTCGGAGATTATAGACAGTACCAATGAGAAGCCCTTTAAAACTCAAAGCCTTTCCTTATTCCATGAACTCAAATGAGACAGTGAAGTTACAGTGAGGACCTCATTCATCAACTGAGCATGCCATCAACCACGAATGACTGCGGTGAAGGGAATATGAAGGGCAAACGCTATTGTTCCTATAATTGCGTATGCCTTTTGCTATTCTCAGTCTTGTCATTGGCTTCTGGGTCACCTTATTTAAGTCAAAAGGAAATCAAACTAAGACTGTTTGTCTTGCTAGGTTGTTCATGTTGAGCCCCAGTCAATTGGCTGTATAAAGCGTGTTTGTTGCGTGTGTGAATATTAATACCATTTTGTGTGTGTGTGTGTGTGTGTGTGCATCAGAGTTTAATACATGCCTATGTTCTGATTGTTTGCCTTAATGTAAACTTCTTTGTGGGCTTCAACAAGATCGGGTATACATAGTGGGGGGTTTATTGACTGGTCCATGCCAAACCTTCTCTTGCAAAGTATGTAACTTCGCAGTTTACTTTTTGAAGTAGCTATTTATTTTATAGTACAACTTCCTTATTTCAAGATGTTATGCTGTATTGTACTTTAAGTATTTCTCAACAGTAAATGTTATCAATTTTGTTCAAATGCTGCAAGAGAAAAGGTTTATGAATGGACAGAGTTGTCACTTCTGGTGGATATATAAGCCAGTTTAGATTGAGAAACATCGTAAATAAACCAGTTATTACTGTTGTGGTGGTCTTTGTGTGAAAAGAGACCACATTGTTATTTTTAAAAGTAGACCTCCATTTCAAAGTTTATCCATTGAGTAACAATGATTTAAAAAGTTAATGTTGTCCACTAGAGGGAAGTATAGACTTGTATTAGTACACATCAAGTACCAAGTTAAAATGCAGATTTAACTTTTAAATTTAACCAAATAAGTAGATACGTAGATGCATAGGTTATGAGAAATTTTACTTTCCTTGAGCTTTTGAAAACAAAACATCTTTAGCACAAAAAAAGGTCAAGTGATTATAAATTACAAAAGCCACTTTTGTTGTCAGGTTAACATTTAAATTACGTTGTAGTGTTCAGAAACTTTTTTAATAGCCTTTTTATTTAAGCTCTTTATGAACTTGATCTTTATGGTATCTTCAATGAGCAAAGGTGTATGTTTATTGGACAAGCAATCATTTTTGTACCACCTAGAGAGGCTCGCTTTCCTCTGGCCTTCCTTGTGTGCTGATTGGGCGAGCTCTCAAATGGGCGGGGCTTTGGAACAACCGGCCAATAATTGAAATGTTGAAATGTGTGATTGACAGCGCTCGTCATTTAAAAATACAGTTGGCGTTGAGCACGTCGCCGGGTGTAAGAGTGGAAACGCTGTTAAGTGTTTGGTAGTTTATGTGCCGTTTATAGTTTCGTTACTTGGTGTTTGTGACTTACAGTTCTAAGTTTTATCGATTAGACCTGTACTTCCCTAATATTTTATACATGTCAGTCGCACTCGCTACTGCTTCAGAATGATGATGCCTACAAAGTCACTGATATATGATGCCACTGTATAGGCCTGCAGTGTATTAAAATATACCTTTATAACTATTTTAACTTCTAGCATTAAAATGACGCAACTAGGAGTAGTTTGAAGTGGAAACATTTTAGAGCTATGCAATGCCTAGTATAACTTTTACTGGATGGAAAATATTGACTCCTTAGTTTTGTGAAGTATTTCTACAAATGAGAATACTTCTTAAAAGAATGAGGTAATTATGTTGTTGAATGAAGGCATTTACAAATGAAATGAAATTCAGTGCATTTAGTTTTTATCTTCTCTTTGCTTGGACAAAAGATGTTCTGCTAGCATCCAAATGTTTTCCTGTGAAACCTGGGCATACAACCTGCTGTTTTCATTGGTTTTTATTGTGTTTCAAATCATTCAGAGGTCTTTTCAGCCTTGCAGGTTGATGTCCTTTTATGAGACTGTCATTTTCTTTCACCATTTCCCTCAACAATCGGAAGTCCAAGGGCTTTGACTTGACTTCTACAATTCGGTTTTATTTTAGCTCCTAACCTTATTGGCACTTTACCTCACATCGCTTCATCCTCCTTCCATGCGAGTTTGTTTGAAGAGCAGCAGAACTGAAGGAAGGTTGACTTGTGGCGCAAACAACTCATTATTAATGTAAGGCAGGGAACATGACTGGTTGCTAATCTACATGGTGCCTAAAAAGTGCTGTGATTATTAATTCAGGGCTTTTGAAGGCAGTGTGGGAGCCTTGCATTCTTGATTGTATACAAGAGCAGTGAACAAGCTCTGGCCAGGCACTCAAGATGCTTGATGAAAGACTCCAAAACTTTCTCTGTTGCTGAAGATCTGGTGTGTCTGAATGAGGAATAGGGAATGCATGTGGAATTTTAAGTTATAGGTGAATGCTTCGAGAATGACGTATAGATGCTGATGTAACAATCCTAGTCCAATCCGTCTGACTGTGAGCATCACTGCAAAGTAACTGGCAATCAAAGAGACTTTTAACTAGATGCCTTCTCACTTGAGGCCTTCTGCTTTACTGCCAGATGTACGCAAACTAGCTCTTGTTATTTCCAGACCTGCCTAGTATCACTAGTATAACTGTCTTAAGCTGTATATATGGGTTTTGTATCATTTAGGATAACTTTTCCTGGCCCTAATTCTTGAAGGATATATTATAATATATTTTTATATTTTTTTTAATTACTATTTTCTAATTTAATTATGTATAGTGTAATGTTAAATTGACCATAAAGTCACTTTTTTATCTCTCCCCCTATTCAGCCTTTGTAACTTTCCTTCTAGTAATTATAATAGTAAAACTAAAAATGGTAAATATTTTTAAATCATGGTGTTTGTGTAAAATTTGAGAAGTTCTGTGACAGTCACCAAAAATGCCGTCATTACCATCATGCAAAAAATTTTACAGAACAATTCAATTTTTACCGAAATACTTGCTATTCATTATGTAGTTCTATTTTAATTCAGAAGCTATCAATGTCTTCTAAATTCAGTTTCATTTGATCAAATGTCCTCCTAAGTGAAGCATCACCCATATATAATTTTTGCCTAATAATAATAATAATCCGAAACCTCAGGCGTGTCTAATTGTTTTATGAAGGTGTAATGAATGTAATGAAACTGACTTCTCTGAACGGCTCATTTTTAACCAGTGAATTCTATCAGTCTGCCCTTTTAAATAATCTCCCGGTTTTCATCACTCTCCTGCTCTGTCTTTCACTTATGCTGTGGAGAATTACAGATAATTTTTTACAAATGTGATGCTTGCAGCCAATTGCATGGAATAAACCGCAGTTCATAAATGTCATATTAACTATTTATGTGAATAATCAGAGTTTGCTGTGTGAACAGTGGCAAGCGGAATAAATAAGACAGAATACATTAGACATGACAGCATGATGTACAATAGACATTATCACTGTTGGGGATAATGACCCTCAGATGTTTGGTGGAATGCTGTGCATTTAATGAGGTCTTGGTTGTCTTCTGTAACACAACTTTTGAAAGTGACTGCGTTCACTTTAGTATCATGTAGGCTTGCATGGATTTTCCCTTTAATTAAAGGAATATTCCAGGTTCAAAACCAGGAGAAATACATTTTGGCTGCTCTGTTTTTTTATTTATTTTAAGCAGTCATCGAAGTTAAAACAAGGCACTTACAATGGAAGTGGATTGGGACATTTTTTGGAGGCTTTAAAAGAGGAAATGTGATAATTTTACAATAGCCCTTATTCATTGTTTTGTTAATATCTGTATCTAGCAGATTATCTAGCATTAATGCAGTACTGTTTTCAAAATCGACTATAACTTCACGCAGACCGTTTTAATGTTGTTATTTTTTCTCTCTCTGCTAAATTCATGGTAACATGAATATTGTCTTGTTTTAAAGAAAATAATTTTAATGCTATTCGATAATGCAAGACATTATATCTTGTATTCAAACCTTGATTATTCCTTTAAACTCATTTGGATTAACTTTAAATCAGAATGAGTTTACTGCTGTACGATAGCTCACTATTTACATCAAGCTATAGGAGGAATGCGTAAGTAGCGGTAAATCTGCCTGCCACTCAAACGTCTATGTTGTCTCTCAATATTTAAGACAGCACCATTCAAATCCATTGTGATGGGGAGCTCATTTCCTAAGGTAGCCATGGTGATCACAAGGGCATCGACCGATTGATAAAGATGCTCTTTGAGCCGCTAGGAATAAAAGAGGAGCAGTTTTGAAGAGGCAATGTGGGGTGATGGAGGAGGGATTCAGGCCTGAACAAAATAAAATGCCCATAGAGAATGGACTGCTTTCAGAGGTAGAGAGGGGTTGGTCTAATTTGCACAAAGTCTTCTCTTTCTCAAACCGGAGCTGACAGCAGACGTTTTTATCAGTGAGGAACAACTTGCATGGAGAAATACGCATTCATTTCAATGTGGAGTCCTTGCCAAGGACAATGGCCCAGCAGGATGGAACATAGCCGTCCTTTTTGGAAAATTGGAGTAAACATTATTCCGCCTTATTTGCCCGAGCAAACAACCATGCCCAAGGGAACTAAACGTTGCTTTTAAATGTAGGCCAATTGTTCAAAGATGCAGTTACAAAAAGATATACATTGTGGTTTACTACCAGTGCGCATACACTACGTTCCAACTGACCTATTCATTTTTTATTATTACTATTTTTGTGGTATAGGCTGCTTTTCCTTTATCTGGTCCAACTTGTTAGGTTCAATGTATATAATGGGAAACATTTTAGTCGGGTGTGTCTAAACGTTTGTCTGGTAGTGTACATTTTTGTGTGAAATTTGATTGTTGAGAACTGCTGTGGAGAAAAGTACAACAAAATGTGTCCTCAGGAGGAATGACATCAGTGACACTTGTTCACATCTCCATCTCCATGCTGAGATAGGCCAAAATCTCACAGGAACTGAACCCAGACATCTCATTCCTTCTGGGAGGACATACATTAATAAATCATGAATCTCCATTCAATGGTGTGTATGTGCGCGCACATGTCATCTCCTCTTTAGAGCAACATGTCTGTCTCGGGGACTGTTCCAGCTGCTCATCTTAGTTACTATTGAGTCCATCAACAGTATCAAAAGTGAATTTTTTTTTATCATTTAGTGACTGACGTGCACTTTCTATCACCTTCACTGCAGTTTAGCTATTAGAGCTTGGATGCTGAGTTCGCATAAACTTGGACAGATTGAAATGGAACTAAACCAATATTTAACAAACCGTTCTGATCAAAATAACTTTATTAGAAAAAGACTTAGGAGCAGTTAGCTGTATCATTGATGTTTGCTCAAAATGGAGGCCTAGCAAACATTAATTATTTAATATGAATCAAATTTAATTTTTTTGTACATTTCCCACAAAATTGAGAGAAAACTTTAGTTTGACTGTGATAGCTTCATTTCATTAGAGATGCTGCCTGCAGCCCCCGAGATATACAGTGTGTGGAAGCCGGGGGTGGATGAGTGATTAGATGTCCTCTTCCTCTGATCGTTTGTGCCTCTGTGCAAATAAATAACCTGCGAACGCAAATAAACAGAGGCATCCATCATGTGAGCGTCCCAAAGACAGTGACTGATTTCCGTGTGAGGCTCCTGAGGGAGCAGGATACGTGACACTGGCATTTTTATTGTGAGAAATGGCATCTGCCAGTGAACCAATATGCACGTGGGTGACATTATCACTGAGATGTAAGAGACGCCTGCACTGGATGGGTGAGCAGACAAGTGTGTGGTGTCTGCTGGTGTTTTTTTTTCGTTTGATGTAATGTGACTCTAGTTTGATGTACATCATGATTAGATGTTACTTTTTCAATGTAACATTAATGTGAAATGTTTTTCATGTGAAATGAAATGGGCTTAAAATTTAGTTTATTGCAAACAGACTAGATCTGCTAGCCTACCTCCCATTCCGGCGACCCAGGTTCGAGGCCCGCACTGAGCGTTACACCCCTGCCCTGGTGCTATACAGTTGCTAAGGTGTGCTTTATATTGTTTTATGTATTTGGAAGGGTGTTCTGGGTGTTGCTATAGAGGGAAACAGTCAGGTTCCCTTATGTTACCCTTAGTCCTGTTAGTTGTCACCTGTGCACTTCCTGTGTGTAAGGCCATTTGTCACTTCCTGTCTGTCCTGTCAATGTTTCACTTCCTGTGTTTAAGGTTAGTTGTTACTTCCTGTCGGGTGTGTCATGTTTCACTTCCAGGTCCCTTTTGTGTATCTTCCTATGCCCTTCCTGCACCTGTTTTGTCAATCACTTTCATCGTTAGTCTTCCCAGGTGTTTGTCATTCCCTTGTGTATTTAACCCTCTTGCATTTCCCTTGTCTTTGTTGGTTGTTAATGTAGATGCAGCTATGTGTGGATGCTGGCTTTTTGCTGTGGTCCTGGTCTGCTAAGTTTCCAGTGGTTTGTTTAAGTTCAGTTTATGCAAAAGTCTGCTTATTTGTTTTGTTATTTAAAGTGTTTTTGTTTGATTTAATAAAAGTGGAACTTTAAGTTGGAAACCTACTCTCTTCGTCAGTCTCCGCATCGCACACGCTCTGATCTGTCTCCGTTTGCAACACCTAAGTAAATATTCCATATATGTTCTCCTATTTAGGGAAATTGATTGTTAATGATAAACTCTGAAAAAGAGTTTGCCCCCTTCCTGATTTCTTATTTTTTTCAATGTTTGTCACTTAAATCTTTCAGATCATCAAATTAACTTAAATATCAGTCAAAGATAACACAAGTAAACACAAAATGCAGTTTTTAAATGAAGGTTGTTGTTATTAAGAGGAAACAAAATCCAAACCTCCAAATTCTCAAATTTTTCCTTCAAATGAAAGTTTGTAATGTTGCGATTCACTTCATAGCTGTTCGGTTTGTGGTTTATAACTCAAATTACTTTAAAAAAATACTTCCGGAACCAATGCTACAGAAAAAGGCGGTGGACACTTTGACATTTCTTTGCTAAGTGGTTTCCATATCATGTATTACAGTTCCAAAATATGACACCTTCATATTTTTTAATCACCCAACAAGCGCAAATCGTAAGAGTAAAGAAAAGTAAGCCACACAGTTTGACGTACTGTTTAAGATATTGAATGTTATAATGGTAGAAAAAGGTTTGCAATAACCATTTAATTTAATTCATACTTAATTATTGAAGCCACACCTCTGGGCATTTAACTAAACTATAAAATACTTTCCATAAATTAACTTTGACTCAACCTTTCGTCCTTATTAACTTCAGCTGTAGCATCATTTCTATTCTAGTTTACCTTATTACAACAATTTATGCTTCCTCCTTATGTTGATGATTTACTTTTAATAAATGAATATTTAAGTAATTGTATTAAGTACTAAGTTCATTTGTATGCATCTGATTGTGTCCCATACGTCTTTTCTGTTGTTGTTTCTTGGAGCACTTAACTTTGCAGTTTGTTCGTGCCCCTGTTAACACCCCTGTGCTCTCCAGTGCTTCTGATAGTTGCCAGCCCAATAAATACTCTCTCTGTACCCAATGATCCATTCCCCTGCCCTCATGCTCTAAGATTGATCCCTTATCCCCACCCCTTCTTTTCTCTCCTCGCTGCCAGACCCTCAGCTTTAGAACCCATGTGAATAGGTGAAGCTCTGAGGCTCCAACAGATGGCCAGAGCTGCCCTGATTCAGTCACACTGCTGCCGGATGAATACCAGCTCAGAGAGCCCAAAAAAAGTGGGGGGAAAAACCTCGAGTTTCGAGGTGAGCAAAAGAGAGATAGAGAGAATGATAGAGTTTCCCCCATGTGTGTGGGAGAATAAGGAAAAACAGGGACGTGTTAATATGCATGAGGGGAAGAGTAACTGTGTGAGAGAGGGAAAGAGAGACAACAAGAGAGGGGAGTGGATGATATTGAATTGTAGATTAAGGGACTTCTTTCCCTCCCGCCCTCTTTTATTTATCTGCTATGGAACCACGCCTCCTTCCTTTCACCTCTTCGTGTGTCTATATCAGGGGACCAGCTATGAGAGAGCCCACTTATACAGCTGGCAGAGGGGGAATCGAGTCAGAGGTGGTCTGGTGAGGACCGAACAGGTGACGGAACATTATATCCCAGACTTTAACGTCTCCTGTTGTTTCGCTGTTTCTCAGGAAGGATTCAGAGGTGGGCACCAGTGAGGTAAGCGCCTTTGTCCCTAATTACTGCTTGGTACCATCACCTCTGTGAGATTTGATGCCAATAATGGATGCACAGGTATATTTCTCCATTGTTCAAGTGAGTTATACATTTTATATGCACAATTCTGCATTACATGAACCTCAATTTTATGTATATCTGAAAAAAAAATTTTTTTTCAATTCTCATAAAATGTTTTTCCCATAAAACAATGTCTTATAAAGTCCCCAAAAATGCCATTGAGAGATTCAGACATTCATTTCTTGTGATTTCTTCCCGTTTATTAAACCTTTTAGGTTTGCTTCTTCTAGTCTTCTCAGACTCTTCATGTTGGTGTCGCTATAGGTTTTTGTTTCTCAAATGTTTGTCCATCATATTTGCTGTCTGACTGAACTGGTTCTTACAACGTCTCTGTTTGTGTGTGAACTTGGCCCTTTTAAGGACTTAAACAAGAGTCTGTCATCACCCCTGTAAATTGCTACATGACTCACGCTGCATTTTTGATGGTGCAGAACTGCTCTTTGGGTCAAGTAGTTCTCTAGAAGCAAGTGATGTTTGGAGTGCTAGGAATGCGCAGAGTAAAATATGCATCAGTGAGCTTGCACTTGTGTTTGCTATGTGAGGCTATGAGGTAATGACAAAGGTGATGGGGGCTGAGAGATCTGTGCCTTAGTCATTCATTATTTAATGTGCACTATGTTTCCGCTCAGCCCCACAACAACTGGCCTCCTTTTCCTCTTCCTCTTCCCAAATGAATCAAATCTGTAGACCAGGTCCTATGACGTTTAGTGCATCAGACCTGTACAAATGAGTTCACATGGTCAATGTTACAACTGATTAGTGACCTAGAAATATTTCTTGCTCAGTTTACATCAAAATTTTTGTAACGATTTGGAATCTCAGATTTGGTGGTCTCAGGCTTTTGGACCCCACTGTATTCACATACACTGAGGCTTCCAATGGGTACTCTTTCTTTTTTTAAAGATTTCTTAAAGTAGTTCAGCAGTAACTTTAGAGCCGACTGAAGCTGCTCATTTGGGACATCTGTCTGACAGCACACACAAAAAAAAAGTGATCTCAATTTTCTAATTCAAGAGTGGGAGCTATTTAGGGTTCATTTGCATATGTATATCTGGACCTCAATAGGGTTCTCTTATCCTGTGATGATTTAATCTAATTTACAAGCTGTAAATCACCATTTTTAGATTCCTTTGTCTACTGTTAGTTGGCATACTGTTGGTTTTAGGGAGAAAGTCCACATAACAGATTTATGTTGTAGAGTAACTTAATTGATATTATGCAAAGTTCAACCCAGTGTTCAATGACTTCAACAAATTCTTTCTTCTCTGTGTTTTCTTTAAATGAAAAGATAAAGGTCCAGTCTGTCAATTACAAGTTCAAACTTTGTTAACACTGTAGGGGAATTACAGTGAAGACCCAAGGACCAGATATATTGAATGAAGACCAGGAGTCAGAAGTGCAGTCAATAGAAGACATTTTAGTGAAGTTTAGTTTGCAAATTCAGGAGCCAGCTTCAGGTCTCACAAGGAGTTCGTAGGCCGCCCCACATACAATAACATACAGCAATTATACTCTAACAGAGGCTACTAACTACGTCAATGATGATGGTTAAATGATTCTGATTGGTTAAGAAAGAAAGATAAACAAAACTAGTAATTTTCCATACAAGAGCAGACAGTCTGAAGCATATCTCCGTTGATCACATGGTTGACGAGTTAGTGACCTTCCACGTGGCTTGTCGAGAATAAGTCATTCCGTCTCCTTATAGTGCCAGTTAATCACCTCACCAATACAGACCATATTAACACACACACACACACACACACACACACACAGCTTCTCCAAGGCTGAACTCGGCTCAGGCTCCAACTATCAACAGAGAGACTTCTCAAAACATTCTGATAACATGTTCTGTCTGTTGAGAAGTGCAGACAAAATTCACCCTTACTCTATGGAAAAGTACAGAAAGGCAAAGAAAGGCTATAAGTAATAATTGGTTACAAAGGTGATAGACTGAGTGTACAAATAAGGAAAAGAAAAGAATATATATACAAAATAAGAAATATATTCAATATATACAAGCGGCAATGGATTTCCGACACATATGACAACTTATGGCAAAGATACTGGTGATATTGTATGATTTGGATCATATGAAAACATAAATCTAACCATGAAGCCCCACCCCTAACCGAACCTTAAATCCAAGCGTGATTTTGCTTGATTGCTTCATAGATGTGCAAGATTTATGGAAAATGATGAGAAGCCGCGAATAAGGTTGTGCATTTATTATTAATCGATTTACGTTTATCCCAAAAATCTAGCGAAATTAGATGAGATCTTAGAGTCTGGACATTAGACAAGTCTGAACCAGCCCACATCACATCTACGTGAGACACAAGATCTCATTTCCATGAGCTGCTGAGAGCAAAACAAGGCCTGATATGAATCTAAAGTATAATTTGAGCCTGGTGCCCACCGTCTTAAATGTTAATGCTGACTGGAAGTCTTTGATGAGTGATTTGGAGTACAGCACCTCTGGCGATGCCCTCTGAGGCAGAGAGTGATGTGAATGCATTATTACAGAGCTGTGCCAAGATACGGCAGGTGTCCAGCGGAGATCTGTAATTACATCCAGCCAAGAACATGGAGAGTATCAATCTTAGATCAGAATCAGAATTTGTAATCAAAAAGTCTTTTTCCTTTTATTTCAGTCAAGATTTTTTTCTTCACTAATCAAATAAACTGTGAATGTTTTCACTGGCTTTCTGAATAACAAATATGGCAGTGCTGTTGGATTACCAAGCTCAATGTTTCGGAGTCAAAAACATAATAATCATTGTTCCTCATGTCTCATTACTCATCACTCCTGTAAACCACACCTCTCTCCATCAGCCATGAGCATTCAATACTAGAATCCATCACCCGTCTCATATAACATTAACATCTGTCATAATAATTAGATAGGCCTTTAGATTTAGGAGTTTTGGAGAGTTCACCCAAAAACGAAAATTAGGTCATCATTTACTCACTCTCGTGTCTCTCCAAAACTGTATGACTTTCTATTTTCTGCGGAACGCAAAAGATGTAAAGAATGTAAAGAACTGTTTTTGTTCATACATTGGAATTCAAATGGGTCCAAAACAACATTGGACTCCGGTTGCCATTAACTCACTGTATGGACTTTTTTTTCTAAATTTCTTCTTTTATTATAGATTAAATAAACTATCCTTTTAAGTCATTTAGCAGATGTTATAACCCAGATAAGTCTCAAATCAGTTATCATCACAAATAAGACTATTACGATCAATAGATGGCAAGCTAGCATCTATGCTAACAAACATCTACAGTATGCTAACAAAGATAGTAGTCCTAGTGTCAACTTTAGCAGGAATAGGGAAGCAGTGGAGGGAACATAGTACCAGTGTGATGTAGAAGTACATGGGGAGAATTCAATATGGGGGCTGCAGCATTCGGGAAGAGCACACACTCTGGGAGACAATTGTGACAGTCATTGGGACTAATGGTGAACTGCACACAATAAGAATGTGGTGTGACTTAAAAGTGATTTGAAGCACTTCTGGGCAAACAGAAAGTCTTGTTTATGAGTAGAGAGTCTGGTAAGCAGTTCTATTGATATTCTCTGACCTTTTAAAAATATTGTTCATATACGATATAAGATGTGTCTTTTTGCTCATTTTTGAAAAGGCATTTCTTTGGCTTATTCTTGATCTTCTCCTCAATCACGCACCCTCAGGGTTCTCCCAACTGAGTTATAGGTTCAGGCTCAGACTTCAGCTCACATCTACCCATTACTCTCTCTGGCTTTCTCTTGCTCACCGTATCTATCTCTTGCTCCCTCAGGAGCTCAGAAGGCTTTGTGGCTGCTTATTAACTTTTATAGAATTATAGATTTCCAAAATTTTATTTTCTCAACTCACTAAAGAAAGCTGATTAGCTAGTAACTCTCACAGCGTTTTTGTGGCCTGAAACTTAACTTGAATATTTGAGTATGAACAATTAGTTTGGATGGCAGGTTTATCTGTAAATTTTTTTTCTTCTTTAGTGGAATCAAATCACACTCTAGCCTTTGGTATTGTTGTAGTTGGCTTAATTCATTTACCTGTAATTTTTGATGAACACTTCAGTGCTTGTTTATCACAAAACAAAATGTTTATATGCAATAAAAGGCATTTTGCATAACAA
Organism: Rhodeus uyekii; assembly: GCA_037043235.1. Taxonomy (NCBI): domain Eukaryota; kingdom Metazoa; phylum Chordata; class Actinopteri; order Cypriniformes; family Acheilognathidae; genus Rhodeus; species Rhodeus uyekii. The sequence goes on from JAWRVZ010000018.1 coordinate 5,887,858, forward strand.
AATGTAAAAAAAAATATTGTTGTCATATATTGCTTTACTTTCAGTTATTTTACAGTGTTAAGTCTAAAAATGTATTACAATTTAAATAAATGATAAATTAATTTAGGACCGAATTAAACAGTGACTTTATTGCAAAATGGACCATGAAATGACTGTGAACTGCACAGTGCTTAAATCTAAAATCATGTTGATACCACCCCCCTTATTGTTTATGAATGATTATATTATTTCTGTTCTATAACATATAACAATGGTAACTATAGATTGAAAGTTATATAATCAAGATATTGTTACATTTTATAAAATCCTGGCAAATTTTCATTGTGATGATTGATTAGAAAGATCCAAAATAACTGTACAAAACCCTCCCACCCCTAAAAAAAAGAGAAAAAAAGTGGGCAGTGGCCTAACTCAAGGGAGCTATTTTTTTGGGCTCACATTGAGATATTAATTGGGTGAATGAGAGGCTTCTGGAATCAATTGAGGGAGATCTGGACCAGACGGAATCAAACAAACATGGCCTGAGGGCCAGTCTGCACCAGAACTGAAAGCACTGATAAAGCTCCCATTACATAGACTACATATTTCTCATGAATTAGAACTAATGAGTTAGTGATGTGCACATTTCTGACATTCATAGATTCAACTTTTTTTTAGTTTCTTTCCCTCAGATTTTATAAATGATATCTGCTTTAAATGTAAAAGTTTTATTTAATTTAAATATTTTTATATATATATATATATATATATATATATATATATATAAAATGAATTATTGATTTATAGTGATTTATAACATTAAATTGATGCTGTTTTTATTTATTCTATTGCCATTTTATTGCTTTAATAGTTGAAAGGTTGAATTTATCATGATATCATCATAGCAGATGTGTACGTGACAGTGTGAAGGTGGACTGATGACTGCGAGTGTCAGCTGTTCAGTGTGAATCACGGTAAATGGAAAGAGGGAGATTCATATCTGAGGGAAGCGTTTACTTGAAATGAGCCATATTGGATGACTTTTTTTTTTCTTCAAAGGCCAAAGACATGATAGGCGTTCTCCTTAGTAATAGTTTGTCCCAGACACCGATGTTAAAACAAGTTTATCAAAATTCAGTCATCTGGCCAGTGCTTTACGAACTTAAATTTGATACAAGACCAAAGTACACAGAATGCACTGTCAAGTCTGAGTTTGTTAGTGATATGGCTCAAAACAATTCATTTTATATTTCTTTCAGTTATTAATCCAATCAGTGTTGGGGAAAGTTACTTCTAAAAGAAATGTGTTACAATGTTACATTACTTCCTAAAAAAGTTACTAATTGTGTTACTTTCTAAGGAAAATAACGGGTTACATTACTTTTGCCTTACTTTTTTTCGCCTGGACTGTGCTTTTTTAACGACAACCTTCCCCCTTCCTCAACAATGTTATAGTTTGGGCAAATGAGAAGGCCCTTTACTCCAAAAGTGAAATGAATATAACTCTCAGGAAGTACAAGTTCATGTCTGTACAGTATAAACTACAGCTCAAACTATTCTGGACCGCAGAAGAATAGGACACAGGAGAAGAAAGTTCAACATTTTAGAACAAAAAAATTAAACAGAAAATGTGATGTTTATCTATAGCTATTTCTGCTTCTTAGTAGGGTTGAATTAGATTATCGAACCTCAGCAGCACAGACATTGCTTACTAAAATATACATAAAGTATATTTGTATTATGTAACATTTAACTGTTGTTGGTTAGCATAATATTCTGAGCTTGTGTTTCACAGTTTTTATTCAAATTGTGGAATACTGAAAAACTGTTTTTGAGGAAATGAGATGAATAAATGCATCATATTTAGTCTAGAACTATAATAACTGTCATGTTTACATAACGCACACATCGCCTCTACACTTTACTTCCGATTTCTTTAAACATGGGGCATGTGTGGTGTAAGTCAATAACTGGCAAAACAAAGTAAATGACATGACTTATTTGAAAAAGTAAGTAACTGAGATAATTTATTGAACACTGAATCTACTCTGAAATGTAGAAAATATTCTATATAGTTAAGCAAGCAGGAAGTTTGTGCGAGAAAGTGCATAATATTGAGACCTTCATCCTCCCTTATGCTTGTCTGCTTAGTGTTAGGTTCACTATAATTGGTTGTGGGTGGCAGCGTGGTTAAGCCTGATTTGAGACTGAATTGTTGCCTAGTTTTTGCGAAGCCCCAGAACAGAAATAGAATGGAGCCTATTAGTTTTTATCTTGCTATGTATCCTGCAGTGAGTCGAACTAACAGCCCATTACACAGTCAGCTGTGCACTGAATAATGATGCATAGCCTTTATAAGAACCCACGTTCAGCTGAATCTCTGGCCATCATACTGTTTTGAGTCCTCGTTTATATTAAATAGCTGTCAGAGTCACTAATAACCACCTAGGCAGTGGGAGACAGGGAAGATCAGTTGTTCAGGATCCCGTGATCTCATGTATTCATGAGTGTCTGAAGTAATGCAGTTTTCATGAGCTTTCATCACGAGAGACCCACCCTCTGGACATAATCAAGCCCAGACCAAGGACTAATGTGTTTTCAGTTCTGTACATAATTACATCAGCATCTGTGGTGTTGATCTTGAGGTAGAGCAATGACTGATCGCACCCTAGAGATTTGCTGCATGTTAATAAATTGTACGAATCGAAAGAGTTGTCCATCAGCTCATTTGGATTTGAGGCTTGGATTACTGTTTGTGTACTAAAAGGGTTTTTGCTTGGTGATGTTACAGGAAATGGCTATATTCAGCTATTCTGTTTGAGGCATGATCGTATACTTCAAAAGAAAGTCTCTGTGTACTTCACCTCTCGTCCCCTTTCAGGCTCTTTTTTGAATTTGCCTTCAGCAGAGCAAGATAAAACAGCCACTGCAACCTGGAAAAAAGGGAAAGAACTCTTCAAAGACACAGTGGATGTGTTGATATATATATGACTTTTTAAAAATGTCCTTCTTCCAACAAGCCCTTGAAGTTTTTCATTCTTGCACATTATTACATAAAATCCCTTGGTCTTTCAAACTCTCTCCCCATAAAACTTGCTGTTTACATAGGCGTAAGCACTGGCTGACTAAAGGTTTTAAAGAGGGGTTTCTTGCGGCTCATGGGAGTATATTTAGTAAGTCAAATGGAGTTTAAAAAATCTATCTATTAAAATAATAGAAGATATAATATGTATAAAGTAGTTTATTTGAAGTTGTAATTACAACAAATATTACTGAAATACGTTTTAGAAGAAAATACTATTTTCGTCTTTCTACTTTAGAATTTCTGAATGTTACTTGCTGTTTCTTTGTGAAATTTGCTAGCAATTTCTGAGTGAAATTTTTTTCTACACCAATTTCAGTGTACAAACTAAATAAATAATAATAATAGCAAACACAAAAAAGCACACGCATCTTCATCAAAATCTCAAAATTGGTGCTTGATCAAAAAATTATAATAGAGCAAAAACACACAGATGCTTGAAACACACAGATGCTTTATATGTAAAATATATATAATATGATATATTTGCTTTATATGCAAAAACATACATAAGTTTTATATGACCTATAAAAACTTTTAAAGGAAATTACCTTTTTTGTCTTATTAGGATCAGTTGAAAATATACTTGTGTGTGTATATTTTTTTGTGGAAACCATGTACTTGATGAATAGAAAGTTCAAAAGAACTGCATTCATTTCAAAATGAAAATCTTTTGTAACCTTACAAATGTCTTTACTGTCACATTTGATCGATTCAATGCACCCTTGCTGAATAAAAGTAATAATTTCCAAACTTTTGAATGTCAGTGTATTAAAATAAATAAATAAATATTATATATATAACCCTGATCTACTTTCATCTGGGATATTTCCCTGCAATCTAATTAGGAGTCAGATATTAAAATGGTGAGCTGGGTGCTGGGATAATTGATTCTTTCCACTCGGTGCACATGAAACAATCAGACAGCAGGAGATACCCTGCTTTGTCAACATTGGGCAATGTGCCCGCTTTTTAAAAAAGGCGCCCAATGAAGCAACATAGATTGTGCCAACAGACTTCCCACACACAAAGGTACACCACATGTGTCCCAGTGTGTATGGGGACGACTGAATAACCTCCTGTTTGTGCGAGTGAGGTAGCCTGGCGGGTCAGTGGGAATTCATACGCGCTTTGTCTCAAAGCACTTTTTGGCTGTCATCAGAGGAACAGTCTAACTGTCTCTCTCTCCTCCGGCAAAAACACTCAAACCCTGATAATTACCCTCTCCCTTTGAGAGTTATCAAAATGGACAACTCTCCCGCTGGTTTGCTAATTACTTTAATAGGTTTAGATAGAGATTAGAAGCTTGTGGGGTATGTAATGTTGATAGTAAATGAATAATTCCTCTTACCCTTTTCTGTGGTTTTAAAATTGAGTCTGGTTTATTTTATTTGCATACTCTATTTTAAGCCACAAATCTTCTGTACTTACACAATACTCGGGCAAATGTCGGGCACAGGACCGCAGATCATATCAGCTTGTGAACTTTCAGGGTCATTAACTTAATGGCCGAACTGTAAAATTCGAAGTGCTATTCACTCACCCTAATGTCAATGTCTTGACTGTGTCTGTGGAGTCATTCACTATTGCAATTTATGGCCTGTTTTATAGCGGTTGGGTCAAACTCGGTCTCTCATCAAGTACTTTAGCTTTGTGTAGCCCTAAAGCAGATTCTACCCGAACCTCTCAATTATTGGTGGTAACCACCTGCACTGTTCTATTTGTGAATGTAACGACCATTGTTATCGGCAGGGAAGTAAATGGAGGGGAAAAATTGTGGGAATGGTAATAGTCTTTTTTATGGATTACAGATTATGATCATCAAAGGAGCAGTTTAGAGGGTCCAGTCTCGCCACAGGGTAAAAGATGCAGACAGGGCCCCAATGACAGCGCCATTAACGAAATGGGCTTTAGTTCAATGACTCCACATTAATGGCCAGTTACCAAATGGAGGGAAAAAGTGGCTATTGTAACAGGATACCATGCAATGATTAGGTACTGTATTTGCTTTATCTTTATACTGTGCTACATGTGGGAACAGAGTAATACTACCTTGGGAAACCACGTATATTTTCCAACCTGGATCCATTTTTATTATTTTTGGCAGATGTTTTTTTATTTAAAGCAACATGCATTTCATTGAGATTTTATTTTAAAAAATCAAACCTATGTTGTTAGTGCCATGCTGCTGATGTACTCTTTGTACAACTATGCTTTCTTTTGGCCTTCATTGATTCTTCTATAACTGGTATTATAGGGGTTTTAGGAAACTAGCCAAAATATTAAATAAATCAATACATAATCAGATTTTATGATTGACATGAGGGCCAATTCTGAGTAAATCAATGCGTTCTGTTGGTGCCAGTCATGGGTTGTTAGTTCACATTCAAAGAGATGGAAATTAGAATGAATGATTTTCACCAGATGTTTTATCAATTTGGTGTCTGTATGTGACAGTGTGTGGATTTATTTCCATGTAATGTGTCTGTTTATAGTCATGTGAGTGTGAGAAACCGTTTTCGATATGGATCATTATATATTAAAGACAAATCCTGTAAGACAGGAACAAATGACAGTGATAAGAATTGTCCAGAAATACGTCCTTAGTACTTTGTCAATCTGAAGCTATTTTGGCATATTAAATAAACTATATTCCTAATACTGAAAAAAAAAAGAAATCAAGAGATTTATGTGAGAGTAGTTGGTATGGGCAGCATGCCAACGGTTAGACATTAGTTATGCCTCGGTTGTGCCCAAAATAGAGCAAGATTAAGGAGATTTTAGAAACATTTAGATATTGTAAGTTTTAAGTTGTGATTTTGTTAAAGAAGCTGTTTTGCTTGACTGTTCATTTAATTTCATTACACTTTGTGTTATTAGATTTTATGTAAGTCACTTCTCAACTTTTCTTTTTTGCTTGTGAGGAAAAATGAGCTTTTTAATGCCACACAGTGTAACATATTTTATATTCATAAATATTAATATTTCATTAACTTTTTCTTTCCCATAAAATATCTATAGACAATTGAATCAGTTAATATCTGATTAGCGGAGATATCTTATGAAGACTCGGGTCAGTGTGCTGGCCATCGGACCTTGTCTAATTCCTCTTTTCAAGTTCCCATCCATCCCTGCAGTTCTTAAAACCCTTGTGTGTTTTTGGCAATGAGGCCTGTAACATGTATAGATTTTGGAGGGGCTACCACTAAGCCTGCTAATCTAACCACAAAGAGAAGGAAGGGAGAAGGAGAAGAGGATTAGGATGAGGAAAGTCAGAAAAGGAAAATACCAACCGATCCGCACATCCCCAGGGACCATCTCCAGCGAAGATTAGAAAATCCCCACAGTGGCCACACTGACAGCGGGAAGCCCATGTGAATTACTGCTAATGTTCATGTGCTGGAATCCACAGGGGTCAGAGGCGTTGGATGTGATAATTACACTTTCTGCTGTGAGCTGCAAGTGCTTCTTTGTGGGTGGAATACTGAAGATAGTGTCACTGAATAGAGGGAGCAGCTTTTTAAAAGCTGCAATTTGGGTTTATTTTAGTTTTGAAAACATTGCTTGTTTTTGTTTTTATTCCATTTAGTTGTAATTTATATTAATTGTTCAAAAATAGTTTCATTCTTTTTGGAAAAGTACTAGTTTGTATTTCATGTCAGTATTGAATTTTATTTTCTAGTTTCACTTTATTATGCTAACAGGTGGCAAGTGAATGTTTCATCCAACCGATTTGTTCAACGTAACTAAATAATTGATCATCTATTTGAATGAGTCATTGAATCATTCATTCAATGAATTTGTTATTTATTCAGGAAAATAACACCCCAGTTAGTAAGAGCTATGCTAGTAAAACATTAGCATTAGCGACTGATGCTAGAGGTGTAGTCTTTAGCGTACCTGTTAGTGTGCCCACCTCCCATGCTGGAAACGTTGGTTCGAATCCCATTCGGAGTGGCGTGAGTAGAACCGGCTGGGTTACATTGGTGCCGTGACCCGGATGGGGAGTGAGGTTAAGAGGGGGTAAGTGTAAAGGAGGCCAGCTATTAATCACAGTGCAAGTAGAACCAAAGGGGTTACACTAGTTTTTGTCATTTGTAGCCATTTTCATTAGTGATTTATTATGTTGACTTTGGTGAAGCGATGCTTGTTATTTCTGTTTGAGACACGATGCACACAGCATTTGCTGTGTGAATATGAAGACGTATGTGTTTCTTTGTATTCACCACTGAGCCAGCTTACTGAAATAAGAAACCAATATTGTCTGTAATCATCATTAAGTCAGGGCCATTACCCTTCCCCTCTCCGCCAAGTCATTTAGAGGAGACAAGAAAAATTGGAAGTAATTAAAAGAAAATGAATGACGTACATTGGCATCCTGTAGCACGGAAGAAAGCAGATTGTAAGGAATGCTGACAGCTGATATTAAGTGTTCAATACAAACAAACGATTCTTTCACTACAGGCTCAAAGTAGATGTTATATGAATAAAAACAACATTCATTTGATGTATTTGCATATGCTATTCTGAGTTTTAATGTGGATACTGTGTATTCATAGTTCTTATGGTTTTAATGTGATGAACATTTTGATGAGCAGTCCAGAACTTTTCACTCCCGTCAATCTAAGGTACAACTTCTCTTTTTACATTAGAATATGTAAAACCAGTAGTCATTCTCCCCTCTCGTTTTATTTCTGTCTTTCTCACCCCATTTCCTTCTTTTTGTCAGAATTAGATGAATTCAGCAAGTGCTCTAGGAAAGACTCTAGGAAAGACTAATCTTAAAGGACATTTCTGGCAGATGGCAGTGGAAAAACACTTTTTTTGAGGTTGAAACATTTATCAGAAACTATTTTCTCCTCCAATTGCTTGTTAAGACCCAGATATCTGGGGTCCACGTGAAACCCTTAAAGGCATAGCAGTGCTGAGTGTGCGAGCAAGGGGCAACGATTTTGGAGTCTACTATTAAGCAGTCTCTTTAGCATTTACTTAAGATTCCTGTCTTGGTTCTTAAACTTTTGCACTCCACTGTATGTGGCCTCTTTGTCCTTCTGCCACAGGACAGACGGAGGGCGATAAAGTGGCTTTAGACTCCAGGGTGACCCCTACAAATATCCCCCATTGGCCGCAGGGCTCAGGACCACCACGCTTGCCTAGTGCCTGCCATATGGTTGCTGACGGAAACGGAGGACGGGAACTGAATTCCTCTGCTCCTGACGGCAGGAGTAAATATCATTTGTCACCGGTTAGATACTTCAATTAGTGGGGGCCACAACAATTAGCAGTACCTCGGATTCCCGTCTAGCTGATTTAGATTTTTAGCCTCATGTAACACACACTGCACATATTTAGTTCAAACACACATTTCAGTCAGATTCAGCTACAAAAAATTCATGCATTTTATATTTAGCTCCTTTTTTCCCTCCCTTTGTTCTTGTTTGGAAATTTTCAGTATCATTTGTGTTGGAAGCACCAAAACATGGATTTTATCTGTTCGTTACTGGCCACTATGATAACAAGCAGAAGATTGTGAAGATTAATGCTTTTTCTGACATTTCTTTGGTGTTGTTTGAGGATGAAACAGAAGAGGCTCATCATAAACTCACTCAGATATCAGTTCAAAGATTCCGGAGGAAGATGGATTAAAGTGGTACATTTTTAAAACTTGCACTCTTATATGCTTATACAGAACCTTTGTTAAATTAATATTGTAATTTCTAAATACAGAACAAACAACAGCATAATGCATATCAGCATAATGTTGATTACTACAAAAAATTATTTAATCTTTCTCCCTTTAAAAAAAAAAGAAGAATCAAAAATAAACATTATAGAGGAAGTGAACTGATAAAAAATTTTAGAGCAGAAACGAAAAGCGTATAATTTATGAAAGCATTGATTATTACTTGAATATTTATGGATTGGGTCCAATTTGCTTCCATAATAAGCGTGTCACTCTAAAAGATATTCCTTTAAGTGAGTTCTTTATTATCTGGAGAAAATAGGCTGCTTTAGTCGTCCTCAGTAGCCTGTAAAGCAATTCTTTGTTTCTCATTTTCTCAGTCTTGTGATCTGAGGGTTACATGTCAATGATAATAATGGGACTTGAGGTTTTGACTCTGACCAGTCTAATTAGGAAATGTATAATTTAAAAACCCTTTGTGTTCACAGCTTCTTTTCATCTGTTTATCATACTGACACCAAATTGCTCTAAATAATTGTGTGTTCAATATTTGTTACAGGAAAATGCCCTTCTGTAACTTCTCACGGCATCATTAAAACGCGCAAATCAATTGTTGTAGGTGCCACAGCGTATATGTTCCACTCCAAACAAGTAGGGAGTGATGGATACTGATGTTGACCAAATCCGACGCCAGTCCCTTTGGCCACAGTTTGCCACAAAAGGGCCCTAATGTACAGTGTTCAACTGGAGAATCCACATATTCCCCCCACCTCACTTTAAACTAGCTGGCAGATAAAGGTCTTCCCCATGAAAGAGGCTTGTCAGACTATTTGCATCTGAATACCAACTGCTGTTGGCAAATTCAAGGAGACTTTGGAAGGTTTGCATACTGAATCGGAGGGTAGACGCACATTCCCCAAGCCATGCCAGCATAGTTATGAGGGCAGGAAGTAGAGCGATGGCGGTACTTGAGAGGCCCAAGGCATCAAAGTTGGGTCAAGTGCACTATTTCACCGTTGACAAATGGTTCTTAGCAGTTTATGTTGTTTTGCCATATACAAGACCTGTAAAAATAATTATCACAGTGTTTTGTCAACAAGTCGTTCTGTACCTGCATTCAGAAAGAACACTTTTTCTATGGTCCAATTTTGTGTGACTTTTATTATAGAAACCATCCTGATTGTGAAAGACATATATCATACAAAAATAACAAAAAATGAAAACAATTTATTGAAATTCAAAACAATTATTTTGAAATTTAAGCCAATAAAAAGACAATTAAATATTACACTGCAAAAAATACGAAGTTATTAATATATACTTAATATAAATAATATAAGCTAATATTTCTAAATATAACCAATTTTGTTCCAGTAATATTTCTTAATTTATTTTAATACCATTTATAATTTTTTTACTTGTTTTTTGTCAGTTTTACTTGCTGTAAACCAGGGGTGCCCAAACTTTTTCCTATGAAGGGCCAAAAATCAAACTTGATTGAGAGCCGTGGGCCAAAAGTAAATTTTGCATCATAAATCAAATTGTATTACATTAAAGTTGCTATGGGTTTATTTATTTCATAATATTTAAAATAAATATAAAACAACTTTAATCTGATTCACTAATGCAGTTTTATTTGTAAAGCTTTGCATTTTAATGAACAATTTAAATGGGCAACAATCCCCAAGTGTTCAATGTACAATACAGTTCAGTGCCAAATACACAATCAATAATAAAACAATATGGTTGCAATGTCAGTGACCTAATGAGAGATATGAAGCTGGTCCTTATTTTTCAGAAGATTGGTCTGTAGCTGACTAACAGACAAAGACAAGATATTATGTAGGTGAGAGTCAGTTATTTGGCTTCTTAGTTTACTCTTGTTCAAGTTCATCAGACTGAAAGTCTGCTCACATAGGTAGATACAGTAATCCCTCGCCACTTCGCGGCCTCAGCGCATCGCGGATTTTTCAAATATATTCATCAAAAAATAAAAGTTAAAAAATACCCCCATGTACAGCCGTATTGCTGAAAGCAGCGCTGTTTCCTCGTGACGAAAGAGAAACGGTTTCCCAGGATGCCAGACAAAGAGAGAAACTATCTCAGAGGCTTTGAACACACCCACGGCACTCAGACAAGACACGTGATTGGTTCCCAGCGCGAGCTCGACCAATGAGAGCACGAGTGGATGTATCCCGTGAGCTGATTGGCTGATCCTACTTCGCTGATTTTCACCTATCGCGATAGTTCCGGTCCACATTAACCGCAATAAATGAGGCATGCACTGTACTGCCAAACAGAGACCGCATCAGTGATGATGAAGGACGCTGCAGCGCTCTGTTCAGATCGAAGTCCAGCAAGCAGCTCGTGAGCCTGCTGTTTCGCGTCTCGCCGCTGTACTTTGAGAAAGCTGCACAATGTTTTGTTTCATAATGACGACGGATATTATACTCTTTTAAAACAGCAACAGACTGTTTGCAAACTAGACATATTGCCTTTGATTTGACTTCTGTGAATAAAAACTCATCTTCCCCAGCTTTTTAAAAAAATATATCTTGACTGTGTGCCACTGCCTTGATTTCTCCATTATTGCGTTTAATTTGTTGACGTCTATTGACGTCATTTGTCGCAAAGCACGCAGTGCTGCGCCTTGAATTGCGCATTTAGAATAAATTTAATAAATTTACATTTAATTTCAGTTTACTGTTGTAGTTAATTATAAAACAAACAAAATTGTTGTCAAATTAGAAATTACAATCTGTGTCGAAGGTATTTCACGCTCGCCCTCGCCCCCTCTCTCTCTCTCCTTGGACGGTTCGGCGGGCCAAATCAAAGGTGGCCGCGAGCCAACTTTGGCCCGCGGGCCCTAGTTTGGGCACCTCTGCTGTAAACAAACTGTACACACATTTGCTACATTTATGCTTAAAACATGGCATATATATATATATATAAGTGCGTTTGTGTGTGCATAAATAAGTTTTTATTACCCCATTTTATGATATATGTATGATATATATTTATGTATATATATAAAATGTATTAATGAATGTATTATTTTTCCTGACAATTATTAAATCCCTAGGTTTTTTAAACCATATAATGTTAACCCAATTTACAATGCAAGCTGAGCAAAAACGCTGACAGCAGCAATAAAGGATGTGCTGGCAAGCAGAATGGTAGATTGGACAGAAGACAGAACATTAGATACTGGCACCATTTTACCTCAAGCACCTTGTCATAAATTATCCTCTGGTGTAGTGGTAGTATAGAGCCTTTAAAATCAAACAAAATATCTCTCCCATCACCATGCAACTGTTTTGTAGCAATCAGTAAGTTACAATTAACAATGTTAGCATTTCTTTTCATGATAAAAACATCTCCTGTTGCCTCAGCTAGAGCTCTTTAAAATTTAACTCTTTTCTCAAGCTGTTGTTTTTATCAATTGCCAGCAATGAGTCCTGGAGAGGGACAAGGAGGAGAGGAGGGGCCCGGGGTAAACAGAGCAACCAAGAGAATTTAAAACAGGAGACCCCCAAGGTCAGACCTCATCCATTCCCCTGAGAGAGAACAATGACAGAGGAGAGAACAGGAATTAACATGGACTGAATGCAGCTGTGTGAGTGTTTGTGACGGTATGAGAGGAGATGTTAGGAGAAACAGAAAGAGAGAGAGAGGGAGAGTGACGTGAAGAGCATAGATGAAGGAGAGAGAGCTGCCAGATAAACGATCAGATTAAAAATACCCTCTAGATGAGAAGGTCCATGGATGAGTAGTGGAAGATACTCAAGGCATCACTTGCAGACATTTTTGGCTACTAGTTTGGAGGGTGAACTTTGTGTGGTCACCTCTGCCCTAAGAACCACAGGGCACCTAGATCTACAGGACGTCTGGCCTTGTCTGCTCTGAGGTAAGATGGGATGAATTTTAACTGCTGAAAATCACCAAGATGTTCATATTTCTGCTGTTTGAAACTATGTTATCTGAATTCAACGTCAAAAGATATAAGCTGTGAGTAAGATTCATGAGTTCCATGTGGATTTGTGTTTCAAGGGATGGCACTGAGGGAGATGGATTCCCTGTGGTCTTCAAAACAAACAAGTAATTCCTGTCTCAGCTCATGTTTCGTTCTGAATGTTGCCCATCACAGTGGGTGGTGTGTTGGGTCAATGCTGTGTTAAGAAGCTACCAAATCCTTCCATTGTATTTGACTATCAGTTATTAGACTTATTTTGTTTGACCTTCTTCGAGGACAAAGAACAACTGCTGTGGCTTTTATCAAATAATTCTGGTGGGATAGAGGTGAAGTGTTTTGAGGTTGTACTGATTTGACAAATTGACTGCAGTTTACATCTTATGAGCACTGATTTAACAGAGGCTTCTCTTCTGCATCCGTGAATCAAAAAACATTGGTCCAGGCTTGATTTATTGTAGATTATGTCAATGAATTACTGATCTTTTTTGAATTTTTAATGACATATTCCTCATGATAGTCCCTTAAGCATTTTTTTACTGCATAATAAACTGCCCCAGCCCTGTCTGTGAGGTCAGTCTAAACATGCATCTACACATTTTCATGACCAATCTGTATCAAACATCACATCACTGTCTTCTTCAATAATGACCCTTTCCTTTTCTAACCTTTGGCCCGTATCATTCACCCTCTCTCTAACTCCTTTTGGCCTTTAGCCCACTGTCATTATCATCCACACCAGCTGCTATGTGTTCAACTGATCCGATCGTTACACTTTGGGAATGAGTTGGTCTCTATGCATCATTAATGATTAATTAATGCCAAGCATCATAAATAGGATCATTTATTTGTACGAGCTCCTCAGTTACTCTGCCTGTGGTGACTGAAAGCCCAAAGGAGTAGAAGTGGAGGGTCATTTGAGAAGGTGTGTGTGTGTGTGTGTGTGTGTGTGTGTGTTTACCCCTGTGAGTGAATGCCGGTTCAAATTAATGTTATAGATCAGAAAAATCTGAAAATACACAACACAGTATAAAAACTACCATTCATGATGGTTCCTATTCATTAAAGAATCCTACGCAGCACAACTGATAATATTAAGAGATATTTCTTAAACATGAGCTGAAGTAATATTGGAGTATACTCCAGTATAATGTAATACTGGAGTAATAGCTGCTCTAAACTCCGCTTTACCATCACAGTTATTTTAAATTGTAATAGTTTTTCACAATATTATTGTTTACTATGTTCTTTTTATTTATTTTAAAACCAGACTTTTCTGTATCGTTTTAACTGGTGTTAGGGAAATACAGTTAAGAGCCGAGGACTAGATATGTTGAAAACCAGGAGTCAGAAGTGCAGTCAATAGAATAAATTTTAGTGAAGTTTAGTTTGCAGTTTCATCAGCAGAAGCCAGCTTCAAGTCTCACAAGGAGTTCATAGGCCGCCCCACTTACAATAACATTGTTACAGCAATTATACTCTAACAGAGGCTACTAACCACAAAAATGACGACGTTTAAATTATTCCGATTGGATAAGAAAGAGAGATAAACAAAACTAGTAATTTTCCACACAAGAGCAGACAGTCTGAAACATATCTTCGTTGATCACATGGTTGACAGGTTAGTGACCTTCCACGTGGCTTGTCGAGAACAACAAGTCATTCTGTCTCCTTATGGTGCCAGTTAATCACCTCACCAATACAGACCATATTAACACACACACACACACAGATACATAGTTTCTCCAAGGCTGAACTCGGCTCAGGCTCCAACTAGCAACAGAGAAACTTCTCAAAACAAAACATACAGAAAAAGTAAAGAAAGGCTTTAAGTAATAGTTAGTTACATAGGTGATAGACTGAAGTGTACAAATAAGAAAAAGAAAAGAATAAATATATACAAAATAAGAAATATATAAAGTATATACAAACGGCAATGGATTTCCGAATCATCCCTACACTGGACTTTAGTGAGTGAAATAGTTTTAGAAGACATGTTTGATAATGGCCGCTGTGTAAATTTCAGTTATTTTTGTTTTGTTCTCCAGGTTGAGAAGAAACTGTGATCTTACTAACTAGTGTGGGAGGTGGAATACAGGTTAAAGTCATGGAAGTTGGGTGGAAACCAGCCACCCTTCTCCTTGTCTTCATCCTGACATTCCTCTGCCCATCGGATGGAACCATGTACCTTTCTGGCCAGAGGCTGAAGTCTCGTCTTCAGAGGGACCGACGAAACGTTCGTCCAAACATTATTCTCATTCTTACTGATGACCAGGACATTGAACTCGGTGCGTTCAAGTCTCTCTGTATGTGGATGTATATTGTGTTTGTTTGGGAATATGTGTGCAATGTGACTGAGTATGATTCACATCATATAAAACATTATCATATAATTTACTTCAGTTCTCTGGAGAAGGACATCTTACACATTCAGTCAAGTAGCTTAAGTCAACTGCTGCGGCCCATTATGCCAAACATGCCGTTTTTCTACTTGATTTTTGGCACTTTAATCACTGAAGTGGCAACATAATGGCCTCACTGCTGGTCTTTGTTCAGGCTTTTCATTCAAATCCTTTTAGGAAGGAAATTTATGGTCAAGCATCTGTTACATAAAACAATCTGGATCTCTTTTTCTGTCTCTCCCTCTTTTTCAAATCTACATATATATTCCCTGTTTTTCCCTAAAGGCTCCATGCAGGCCATGAACAAAACAAAGCGCATAATGATGCAGGGCGGCACCCACTTCTCCAATGCATTTGCCACTACACCAATGTGCTGCCCTTCTCGATCCTCCATCCTGACTGGGAAATATGTGCACAACCACCACACCTACACCAACAACGAGAACTGCTCATCACCGTCCTGGCAGACTCACCATGAACCACACACTTTTGCTGTCCACCTCAACAACTCAGGCTACAGAACAGGTTAGTAGACAACTGAATTGCATTCATCATTTCTTTCAGTTAAATTGCTTTTTGGTCTCAAAATAATCAATTTCTGTTACAGCCTTTTTTGGGAAGTACCTGAATGAGTATAATGGCTCTTATGTGCCTCCTGGCTGGAGAGAATGGGTAGCACTGGTGAAGAACTCTCGTTTCTACAACTACACACTGTGCCGGAACGGCATCCGAGAAAAGCATGGCGCAGAGTATCCAAAGGTTGTCTGCAGCTCTTTTCAAAGAACGTGACTGAACATTGTATAATGAAACTAATATGTACATTCACCTAAAGGATTATTAGGAACACCTGTTCAATTTCTCATCCATGCAATTATCTAATCAACCAATCACATGGCAGTTGCTTTAATGCATTTAGGGGTGTGGTCCTGGTCAAGACAATCTCCTGAACTCCAAACTGAATGTCAGAATGGGAAAGAAAGGTGATTTAATCAATTTTGAGCGTGGCATGGTTGTTGGTGCCAGACGGCCGGTCTGAATATTTCACAATCTGCTCAGTTACTGGGATTTTCACGCACAAACATTTCTAGGGTTTACAAAGAATGGTGTGAAAAGGGAAAAACATCCAGTATGTGGCAGTTCTGTGGGCGAAAATGCCTTGTTGATGCTAGAGGTCAGAGGAGAATGGGCCGACTGATTCAAGCTGATAGAGGAGCAACTTTAACTGAAATAACTACTCGTTCCAACCGAGGTATGCAGCAAAGCATTTGTGAAGCCACAACACGCACAACCTTGAGGCTGATGGGCTACAACAGCAGAAGACCCCAACGGGTACCACTCATCTCCACTACAAAAAGGAAAAAGAGGCTACAATTTGCACAAGCTCACCAAAGTTGGACAGTTGAAGACTGGAAAAATGTTGCCTGGCCTGATGAATCTCGATTTCTGGAACGGGAGCTTCGTGCCCTGGATGTGCGTCCCACAAATCTCCATCAACTGCAAGATGCTATCCTATCAATATGAGCCAACATTTCTCAAGAATGCTTTCAGCACCTTGTTGAATCAATGCTGTATATGTATAATTAAGGCAGTTCTGAAGGTGAAAAGGTGTCAAACACAGTATTAGTATGGTGTTCCTAATAATCTTTTAGGTGAGTGTATTTCCAACATACAGTAGATCAAGTGTGATATCGGTTCAGCTCATTCACAGTTTTTACCCAACATATTTAGGGATGCACAATGTATTGGTATGTTATTGGCTGTCGGCTCATTTTAGAGATTTTAGATATTGGGTATTATTTATGTGCATGCTCATTTAGTCTTTTTAAATTTCTTGTAGATTAACTTTGCTGCTATATGATGCTAATGTAAAGATTGATTAACAGTCACATTAAATTATTATGTATTTAAATGTAATCCTTAGCAAATTGCAAAATGAATGTCATGCCAATATGCCTAAATGCCCTTGTAGTGTTGACTTTCTTTATTAGCAGTGTTTATTTAGACAAAATTGCGTAAATATTGGTTTATTTATCTGTGAATCCCTGTAGTTAATAATAGACAAACATGATCTAGGCTTAAACTATACACTAATGTTCAAGATTAGTCAGTAAGAAAACACTTTTCTCCAAATTAATAAATAAGCTTTCAATTGATCAAATGTGATCAGGTTCATTGTTCACAATATTATAATTTTTTTTCATTTGAAATAAATTATATTCATGAAAGACTCCTAAAAGTGTATCACAGTTTCCATAATATTAGTGGCACAACTATTTTTAACATTGGTAACAAAAGTAAGTGTTTTTTTAGCACCAAATCAGCATTTTAGAATGATTCTTGAAGGATTGTGTGACACTAAACTGAGATTCCCTTTTAAAATTATTTATTTTACAGGACTATCTGACTGATGTAATCACAAACGACAGTATCAACTACTTCCGTATGTCAAAAAGGATGTACCCACACAGACCTGTGATGATGGTCCTGAGCCACGCTGCCCCCCATGGGCCGGAAGACGCAGCACCTCAGTACAGCAGCGCCTTCCCCAATGCGTCTCAACACATGTAAGACTCTCTTGATCTTTTTCTCTGTCGCGCACTAGGAGAAATAATAGTCTACATGAGTTTGCAGCTTCATGCGGTCTCATAAATTACATTCAGTATTAATTTCAGTCTTCAGCACTTTATCAAATGTTCTCATGCCATTTGAGATACGACAGCCTAATAAATAATTCTCACTGTATAGGACTATAGCCGCTACTCTCATTACACACCAGCTACTTTTAATGAACCGACACTTATGACTTATTTTCTTGGTTTATTGCAGAAACAGAGGTTTCAATATATATTCTGTTTCCAGTAATCGTTTATACAGTAGGCTCAAGAGAGTTATACAGTGCTATTATTATAATACCATGTTTTATTATTTGAATCAATATTCATTCACACGTCCCATTAGAGGCATAAAGTCTATTGCTAGTGCATGCACTGTTATTTTTGTTGGCCTTGTAGTATTTGATTACTCTACAACTTTTTCTCTGTTATTTTCTATTCTAAATTAGCATATTATTTTATCGAAACACATATGCTATCACTGATATTTTATTTAAAGGATCATTTTAATTGCTCATTCTTAAAGCTGCAGCTGGTATGTAAAATGCAAATCTAATCTTCACAAACAACACTGCAAACCAAAATATGACAATTGGCCTATTACACTATGAAACAGGACTTCAAGACAATGCACAATTTTATAACAGTGACATTTTCAAACTGCAACAATTAAATTTCTCAGCAATATTATTCAGCACTATGAAACAGCATACAATGATTTACACAAAAGGCTTCACCATTAACACACTTTTGAACCCTCAAATTATGTACAAAACGTAGGACTGTGACCCTGAATTTCATTGGCAACAATGCTGTTATTGTCGTAAATGGTAAAGTGTGTATTTATTTTCTTCCAATGGCACAGAAAACAGATTTTAACAATTCTGAAAATGTTCCACACAGAACACCAAGCTACAACCATGCCCCCAACCCAGACAAACACTGGATCCTGCGTTACACAGGACCCATGAAGCCTGTGCACATGCAGTTCACCAATATGTTGCAGAGAAGGCGTCTGCAAACCCTGCTTTCAGTGGATGACAGCGTTGAGAAGGTCACAGATCATGATAATCTTACAATATTGCACAAAGATCATATTTGATAAAAAAGTTACTTCCAATCCTTGTGTGTATTTTATTTTTTTGCGTTTTAAGAGTGCTGACAGTACTGAAATTTCTATCCGTTAATAGTGCAACCATAAGTAGACTCTCTGAAGGTTAGTATCATTATGCTAATGAGTCATTTGATTAATTCATTCAAAAATACTGATTCATTCAGGAATTAACCAACAAGTGAGTGTTTATGAGAAAAATTCAAAACACAGATTCATTCAACACGGCAACTACTGTGTGTTGCTCTGAGTTGCACAATTGTTCTTCTGTAGCTTCATTAAAGTGATTTGAATTTCTATTTTATTTTAGGTTTACACAACAGTATTAAGCAGCACAACTGTTTTGAAAATTGATAATATCAGGAAATATTCTCCAAATCAGCATATTAGAATGATTTCTGACGGATCATGTGATACTGAAGAGTACTGGAATAAATTAAGTTTTAAAATATATTAAAATTGATAGCTATTAAAAAGAAGAAAAATATTGTAATCGAAAACTGCTAATTAAAAATGTATTAATATTTCATAATTTTACTGTTTTTACTCTATTTTGGATCAAATAAATGCTTAAGAATCTTAAACCTTGCTACCCCAAACTTGGCAATGCAAGATACATAATATTTACATATTTTTGTTTACCAGAATATCTAGCAAAACCAGAATCTTTCTAGTTAGCTAGGCCCAAGACAAATACATTAAAAAGTACACATAAACCTACAGCACTTGGCAATTTAGGTGACTTTAGAAATGGACATGCATAACTTGCCTAGATGTTTTTCCCACAGGTTTACAATATGTTGGTGGAAACTGGGGAGCTTGATAACACCTACATAGTTTACATGTCTGATCATGGTTACCACATTGGCCAGTTTGGCTTGGTCAAGGGAAAATCAATGCCATATGAATTTGACATTCGAATCCCCTTCTATCTGAGAGGGCCAAATGTGGAGGCAGGTGCCATGTAAGTCAAAGATATCAAGCTCACAACTTTAGTGCGAAATGCTAAAAATAGCACATTGTTGATTATAAGTTTGTGATCTTCTGCAGTAATCCTCACATAGTCCTGAACATTGACTTAGCCCCTACCCTGCTGGACATGGCTGGAGTGGATATTCCCTTAGAGATGGATGGAAAGTCCATCCTCAAGCTGTTGGAAACAGAACGACCTGTCAACAGGTGCTAAAGTACACCAACGTAAACATTTCATGCTTGCAGTTCAAAAAGACTCATTGTATTCTTCCAGTTTTACCAGGTTTCATTCTTACAAGAAGGCGAAAGTGTGGCGGGATTCATTCCTAGTAGAACGGGGGTGAGTACATTTGATCAGTCCAGATGAACCCATGCATTTTTAATTAAACTCTGTATCACAAACTCTTACACTGTATCGCTCTGAAAAAGATTTTAACCCCAGAAATTGATTACACAACTCCATTAGAGAGGCACCAGATGGCACACTGACATCTGACACATCTACGTGTTTCAAATAGGGGCTGTATCTAATTCTTTGCTGTTTTTAACTGGCAACCTGATGTGATCTCTTTCCGATCTACAGGAAGCCTCTGCATAAGCTAGCAGATGGTAAAGAGGTAGAACAGAATTCGCTGCCAAAGTTTCAGCGGGTCAGAGACCTCTGTCAAAGAGCTGAGTACCAGACGTCCTGTGAGCAACCAGGGCAGGTAAATATTCACTATCAATTACCATGGCATATTCCCTTGATTATTTCCAGTGATTGAGTGACTGTCTAATGCTTTCTAAGTAACCACTCCTCTGTGCAGAAGTGGCAGTGTATTGAGGATTCCACTGGCATGCCGAGGCTGTATAAGTGTAAAGGGATGGCGGGTCTTTATGCGCCTCGTGCTCTGGGCCTGATGGCTGCCAATAGGGGAGAGATCAACAGAGCATCAGACCACTGTGATTGTGAACCCACCGTGCCTCTCAAGAGGAAGAAGGCACTCACCAAAAAGAGTGTGTCACAGTATAGATTCACATATTTCGTTCTTGCTTACCGAGTGGTTAGGAATCTTTTTTTTTTCTTACGGAAAAGACAAATAATAGTAAATGTTAGAGCCACAGCATTGTGGGTTTCGCTTAGACCAAATTCAAGTCCTGGCTCAAGGTCCGTTGCTGATCCTGTTCCTGTATTTCCTGTCTCATCTATTCTATTCAAAACGTTTTAAACTAAATTGTTAATTATTAATGATGGGTGTAGTATCTTGGGGAAAAATCAGGAAAAGGTATTTTACACTTTTTATGATCCCTCCAAAAAATGAAACTAGTCTATTATAATATAAATAAATATTTCAGATATTGTATGTAGCAAAAATAAGTCAGTAAACATTTATAATTTTAAATGGCAGTCAATGAAGTAACATACTTTTTGCAGTCAGAGTGACATCGGCCGAAGGGACTTAATTTGATAATTATACACATCAAATCTGTTCCCACCAAAATTAAAATGGACAAAAATTGCCTACTTTCATGTCATACCAAATCTGTATTTATTTCCTTATTATGTGGAAGAAAAAGGAGATGGTTTTTTTCCATGCAATAAAACAGGATGTTGTTCATATGAGGATCATATTCATATGAAACATCATCTTAGACCTTGAAATAGCTGTGATAGCAGTTTAAGCAGTCATATATCTGTATCTGTAACAAAGTCCATATACAATATTCCAGAGTTGAAGACCAAGAAGAGTTTGCCACGGAATCGTTGGGCCCGCTCTGTCCCGTATCACTTGGACTCAAATGTATACACTCTGGACCTGGAGAAGGGCTACCAGCCCCTCAACCTGAACACCAGCCTTGTGCTAGGCAGAAAGCAGGCCGTTTATGGAGAGAATGAAGAATATAGTGGAATGGGACCCACAGACAACAACTTCAACACTCTTACGCCACCTGCTGCTCTTAAAGTCACCTACAGGTTCATTGCAGACAGTCAGTTACTGTGGATGATAACAGCTCATGTGAAAAGTAATGAACAAATCTGTGGTTTCTGTTATCTAAGATCTTTCTTTTTTTTTGTTCAGATGCTCTATATTGATGAATGATACCGTCAGGTGTGATGGTGGATTATATAAATCTCTACAAGCATGGAAAGATCACAAACTACACATTGAGCATGAGGTAAGATCACGCTTGAATTGTTCTAATATAAAACCTTAATAAAAACAAACCAAAATAATGCTTAGATTTACTACAGTAGCAACAAACAGGCAACGTCCTCAGAACGTTCTGACAAGGTTTTCTCAGTTATGAACAAATGTTCTTCCAGTAATGTTAAAAGAATGTTTGTTCAAAGTTATCTGGTCTTTAAAAATGTTCTCAAAACATTAGCAAATGTCATTCATGGAAAAAAAATTCTAATAAATTTTAGTTCGTCTAACTGGTTTTGAATGTTACTAGTTTTCAAAATTCAAAAGTAACATTCCCATAATTGTCCTTAATAGGATTTCCCTTAATATTTGTATATCCAAGAACAAACTATTTTTTTTTTGAAGTTTCAGAAAACATTTCCGTTACTTAAAACATCCTTATTACATATTTTTGTTAGCTGGGTTAGGTTTTTATTTAATCACTTTTTGCTTTTTGAGTAGATTGAGACGTTGCAGACCAAAATAAAGAACCTCAGAGAGGTCAAAGTGCATCTAAAGCAGGTTCGACCAAAAGAGTGTGAATGCAATCAAAACATGTAAGGCTTTTAAAAAACCTTTTCATACTTTCATTTACTGCTGAAGTGTTGGCTATTCACACAATATAATTAATCATGTAATATTTGCTTTGAAGGTATCAGTACAACAATAGAGCACTATTCAAACTCAAATCAGGCCGGATGCATTCTATCAAGTAGGTTTTCATTCATCATCTGTCATTAACTTCAAGGAGGGCACATTAATTTTGTAATATAACATGCATTTAGATAGTTGATAGTAAAGACATCTGTTCTTTTAATCTAAATAGAATGACCTCCAAAGATCAGAAGCAGTGGCTGATGAAAGAGCAGAAACGTAGGAAGAAGCTGAGGAAGCTCCTGAAGCGCCTCCGTAATAATGACACTTGCAGCATGCCTGGCCTCACCTGCTTCACCCATGACAACCAACACTGGCAGACTGCACCCTTCTGGACAAGTACTGCATAGCACATGACACCAGTTTATTTTTTATATCACTAAAACCTTTACATAATAGTTCAATAATGATGTCATTTCATCTTACATTATCTTTGTATGTTGTCAGTGGGGCCGTTTTGTGCTTGCACGAGTGCCAACAATAACACTTACTGGTGTCTGAGGACTATCAATGAGACACACAACTTCCTATTTTGTGAGTTTGCTACTGGCTTCCTGGAGTATTTTGATCTTAACACAGATCATTATCAGGTAGACTTTATCTTTTTTTAATCTCCTATACAATTTTTAATAATTGAATAAGATTTGTTAAGTAATCATGGGGACCCCCATAATTTCCACTGCTGTTATTTGCTGTGTGCAGCTGAAAAATGGCGTGAGCACGCTTGATCGTGATGCAGTGAATCATATGCATCAGCAGCTCATGAAACTGCGAAGCTGCAAAGGTCACAAAGAGTGCAATCAGGAGACGGGTGAGTCATGCCTTGTGACCGATGAATATTTCAACATAATACCAATAAATATACAATTTATAACCTAATGACACATCATATCTCTTACAGGTGGTAAAGAAAAAAATTCTTTGTACGATTATAGGTATGGCTTCATTCTTATTTTTGATGGCTAAGATTTATTTTTGTGTTATATATATATATATATATATATATAAAATCAAAGAATCCTGAAAAAAATGTATCAAGGTTCCACAAACATGTTAAGCAGCACAATTGTTTTGAACATTGATAATATCAGGAACATTGATAATATTTCTTGAGCACCAAATCATCATATTAGAATGATTTCTGAAGGATCATGTGACACTGAAGACTCGAGTAATGATGCTGAAAATCAAGCTTCAGCTTGGACATCAAAGGAATTAATTGCATTAAAAAAGTAAAGTGAAACTGAAATCAAAACAATTAATGAGTTCATTGAACATTTGAATAAAATCAATGTTGCTTTTGCAGTTGTGCAATTGTGAAAACAGCTCTCTTGCTCTTGTGATATTGCTTAATTATATTTTATGTTATATAAAAAATAGGATCTCATACAAGTACGTTTTGCAATCAAATCTCGAAGTTTGTGGGCATTTATATTAATTTTGGCCATTTTTGAAAGATTGATTTCAAACCCTGACACAAAAGTAACAAAAGAAATGACTATGTTGACTATGAAAATAACTATGTTAAAATAAATCAGATAATTCACCGACAATTTACTGATGTCCCAATTTACTGATTGTTGTCTTGAGACCGGTCTTGAGTCATAAAATCCCGAGTCCTTGTAGATTGAGACCAAGACAAGACCTTCAAAAAATGTCCTTCAGTGTCTCAAGTTCTACAACACTAATATTAGAATATTAGAATAGTTTTATTAGACTATTAGTTATAAAGGCTTTATCAGATCTTGATATTGGTAGATAAATAATTTCCTATCTTTGTTTTGTGTGTTTGCTGCCATGGAGTGCCACGTGTGTGTGTGCGTGTGTGCGTGTGTGTGTGCGTGTATGCTTGTGTGTGTGTGTGGTCCAGGTGAACCCTACATTGTGGCGTCACACATTTTTGTTCCGCATGAGGAAAACAGCTCATAAATCACACACCGTTTTTTATTTTTTAAATGTAAAATTGCTTAAAGTTATCTGTGAGGATTGTGTTCAAGGGTAGGGTTAGGGAATAAAATATACAGTTTGTACATTATTGAAATCATTGTCTATTGAAAGTCCCCAAAACACATGGAAACCCACTGTGTGTGTGTGTGTGTGTGTGTTCTCCACATGCTTCAGGCCCCTTCATCGTCGAAAGAGGCCAAAAGTGAAGAAACCATCTTCCAAATCAATGTGAGTTTAGTACACACACCATCTGCTTAATATAATTCAGCCAGCCAGTTATCAGCACTGATCCTCAGTAGCCCCCCTCCCGCTGTCATACAGTGTACTGTATGTGCATTCTGTCCTTCGCTGCATGAGCAGCTTTTCAATTCTCATGACATTCCTTTAGATGCACCCGGGACGACAAGAGTCCTTCATTACTAATAAGAAAAAGTGTGTTAACAAAGTACAGAGTGGTGCATGCCGTCCCACTGCCATAATTACACATTGTCCTCATTTCGTGCCTCACTTTTTTTGTCTTTATGTTGTTCATACTCTGCTCAAACCTGTAGTCCTGTTATCAGAACTATGATTTTTTTTTGTATTGTCTGTTTACACAGGGGCCAAATTTGGGAAGGATGGGTAGGTTAGTTTATCACTACTATCCACTGTGAAGGATGCGCAGAGGTGAGGAATGTGAACTGTTGAACTCCTGACCTAAGGACAGCAAGTAAACTCTGCAAACGTCCAGCTGGAATTGGAAAGAGAGAGTCGTGTCAGTGTGGTCATCTCATTTTCTCTCTCAGTGCATTTTTCTATTTACATTTTTTGATTCACTCCTTTTTTTGGGAGCTTTTTAATGAAAGACTTCTACCATGGAAACTTTTTACCATAATTGACGTTGATGGATTTTTTTTAATGAACCAATCGCTATCCAACCCAGCATCTAACATTTCGTGGCTAAGTTTGATCACCTTTACTGTTCTCATAAGACAAGAACACTCACGTGGTTCATCTTTGAGATATAAACTTGTCATTTATAAACCCTCTACTCCTTTATTATTCCTGTAAGACGGTGAGACTCTGATACTGTGTTGAATACAGGGCCGGCGCGCTCTGACTTTACACATGTTGTGCTATATAATGTTAATGTCACCAACTTATGTGATTCTGTTCATGGAAATGTTACTTTTTGAAACATGGTGCTACTGTAAGTTAACACTTGGAACTGAACGCTGCATAATATGTATTTGAATGTATGTGCAATTAATGTAAATATTAGTATATTTTTACCAGACTGAACATATGGGAGTTCCTCTTTGTGACTGAAAAGAGAGCACCCTCAGTCTAAAAAATGTTTTATGTTTATCGAATGCACTTAAGAATAACATACTAAACAGTGTTGGAGTAATGATGTGTTATAGTAATTCAATTCAAATGTCTGTGTAGGTGTCATCATAAACCAATTCCTTCCTTTTTGCTTTTTCCATTGGCTTGAAATGTGGAAAACAATGAAGGTGTAGTAGTTGGTGAATAAAGTGTTAAATACCCAAGTTTACTCCTATTTCATATACACTCAGAGACCATCTCTTGGACTTTATCCAAACTGGGAGATCATTTAAACCTTTTATATACATTTATGGATTTGACCCATGACCTTGGCGTTGCAAACACCAATGCTCTACTGATTGAGCTCCAGGAAATATACCCATCCTTTTATGAATTTTCTTAATTGTATAGTTTTTTTCCCACTTATAAAAGAGATAGTCACCCTGTCTAAACTGGCATGTCTGTTTTAGTGGTTTTAGATCGGTTTGTGTTCAGCTAGGAAGCATTTGGCTACATCAGCTGAACCCATTTTGAGCCAGGATGGGATACCATTTCTTTGGAGAAACTTTGTGCACCTTTGTGTTGCCTTGTTCGCCAGCAGGTGGCGCTTTCTGAACAATCCGATATAAATCCCTTAAGACAATCAAACATACAGTATGTATCCATGAACTTGCACCTGTTGTGTAGCATGAACTAACACCAAAACTCTGCACCACATGTAATTTGTCAAATTTTCTCTGTCTGGTAAACTGGAGTAGCTGTGTCTGTGTGAAGGGGGTGGAGAGAGAGACAGAGAGAGAGAGAGAGACACCCCCCATCCACTCAGACCAGCTCACACGCGCCGCGCTCGAGCATTCAGGATTCATTCAGGACGTCCGACAAACCGAGAAGAAGTTTTTACCGTCTTTACGCTAACCTTTTATACTTTTTTGGTGGGTTTAACCGTACAATGTGAGAAGAAATGGCTGGGAAAAGGTAAGAATCTTCGAATCTTTCTTTGGGAAAATCTTTGGGTTTTGACACGAGAGGTTAGCGCGACGTCTCTCTGTACGTTTGCCGCTCAACTGAATTTCGATATGTAAATGAATTACTACTTTCTAGGAAACTACCAATACACCCCAATTCGCTCTAAATGTCGGCAATAAATCAGTATGAAGGAAAATATGGAGATTGTGTGAATGAAGAGATGATTTTCCCAGTCGCAATGTGATATTTAGTTGAGTCGTGTCATTAACGTACAGTATTTGAACTGATTTGATTTGAATTTAGTTCACTATAAACATAACTCAGTCACAGATTATTTGCTGTTTTGTTCCTCTTACCGTAATCTCAGACTGATCTCATCTGATAAAAGAAAAGGATAAACTTCATTGCTGTTCACTGATCTTGAGACGAGGAACAAAACAGGTTACACAACTTTACCTGTCATTCGTTTTTGTTTGAATTCTTAAATAAACCTTCCTTTTGCTCAACACATATCAAATTTAGTCTTTTCCCTGAAGATCTTTCCATATTTCTCTCCGTTTGAGTTCGACACCTTTTCAAAAGCTCTTGTGAAATTTATGTTTTGTGTGTAATCTAAATACTTATATACTTCTGTCATGATATTTGCTCTCCACCATACAAACATTTTTTTTTAAATTACATAAATAATGATACAAATGATGGCTGTGGTGACAATTCAATAGATGGAGCTTAAAATGTGAAACCAATCTCATATACTTCATTTATGCATTAATTGAAGTGCTAGAATTGTCAGGTTTTTATAATAAATATAAATGGCAAAATTGTATGTTTTTTTATTTTAAATCTGAGAGAAAATGGAAAATCAAATGAACTTGTTTATCCAAAATATAATTCCTTATGTAAACTTCTTGTATTCTTAGCTTGCCAGTTGTTGCCTGTTTTACTCCAGTGTTCAATAATCAGTCTTGTATTAGTGAATGAAATCTTATTCTTAATATCGGCTGATGGTGGTTTATTGGCTACATTAAACCACCAGAACCCTCTTTGATATCCCTCAATACATTCTGTCTCCTTTACTGTGGTTAGAAGCATTGAAGTCACTTAATGTGAGCTGTGGACACATGTTGCTTTAGCTGGTGCTGCATCTGCTTAATGCAGGGTTACAGATGTATGAATTAATTCAATTAAAAGTAGTCTAACCTCTTTTTCCACCCTGAGTTTGATTATGACACAGATGCTGAAGTGTAAATTGATGAAAAGAGGTGGTTGAAAGACTTGTGTGTGTGTGTGCGCGCTGTTTGATGTAACACTACCGAGCTTTGATCAGCCGTAGTATTGATGGCTCTCTGTTCCTCTCTCCGACTTCCGGGCATGACGTTGGACACTTGATGCTTTTAACATTGCCACGTCTCTATGAAGCTTAAGTTTGAAGCTTGTTTAAAATTCTTCAGATGTGCTCTGAAGAAACTCTTATACGATTAGAGTCCACTGAGTGAAGTTAATGGACACTTTTGTGGTTGGTTACAGCTAGTGAGTGTAAATGTGTGTTTTGACAGGCTGAGGTTGATCTTTGATACAGAATGGGATCTCACAATGGGATGTTTTTCCTTGTTTGCATATCTGGGACACAATAGTGTGCAGACAAAGGGAGGACGTTGCATTGTGCCAGCAGTTTAGCACCAGTGTTTTAACAAGACCTTTGAACACCCAGTGCCCGAGGGCCAATGAGTTGCTTTTCTATTCCAGTTTTGTTGTTTTGTTTTTTCTTCCTGAGAGATGAGGATTATGTTCTTTTGTTTATATGATATATTGTGAATATGTGCGTCACAAATAGTCGTGTGGTTAAAAAAAAGAAAAGAAAGTTGCACTTTAGCTGTCATATACTTCAAGCTGTTTTGTTGCTCTGACAAAGACATTGACATTTCTCTGGTTTTTTGTTGCATGCTTTTGTAATGCTTCACATTTAAAGGAATTTTGTAAGGATTTACATATCCTTTCAACATAGAATTTGTTTTCTAAGTAGAGCTTATTGTAAAATATTCATCTAATTATTAATATTTTTTGAGAAAGCTCATTTTGGCCTCATATTTTTGATCAAATTAGATGGCATTTCGCATGTTCATGAAACCCCGGTCCTTTCTTTCAATTTTGCATTCAGGTCTCCATCCAACCAACCACTGACATCTCGCCGCCCTTATTTCACATAGATGTATGTTACATTCGTAACACAAATATGAGCCAGTTCTGGACTCTCCATTGGCAGCTACCCATCTACCACTTTGACGCTTCAAAAAGTTCATAAAGAGATCCAACTAATCCATATGAACTGAGTGGCTTAGTCAAAATTTTCTGAAGAGACTTGATCACTTAATATGATGAACTGATTTAATTTAGGCTTTTTTACACACATTTTTTTTTTCTTTTTCATTCTTTTTCTTTTCTTATACACACATTTTACAAACATTCATCAGCAAACATAAGCAGAATCTCAACCAAACCTGCTTGACATGCCATCATTTGTTTTTGCGAAAGCTCAAACGTGCTGCAAACACACAAGAATTAACCTTATTGGTTTTTGACAAGCATGGCTTGGTGAATGTTTAGATGTGAATAAAAGCCTAAATTAAATCTGTTCAGTGTAAAAAGCAATCACATCTCTTCACTCATCGAAAATTGACTAAACCACTCAATTCATACGGATTAAAAGCCAACCTGTTTGCATGCTTTGGATTTTATGGGCCAACAAAAGACAGTTGTACAATATTTGATCACTGCATTATTTGATCAAAGCCTTGTGAAACACTTTATAATCATATTAGTGTTATCTTAATTGTTTTACTGTAATTAATTCCTGTGTTTGTTCTGGATGGGGCACTTATAATGCAGCCGTTGACACCACCTTAACAAATATGATATGTTAATATGCTAATCTTCTCCAAAACTTGAAAGCATTATTTTTAACATGTCCTTGCGTAGAACTCCCTTGTAAGCTCTGAAACAAACATTAAGAACTCAGTCAGTTGGGCTCCCATTTCCGTTTCCTAGGAGCTCACTTTGACAACGTCGTCCTTTGAGGTGGTTAGGTGACCTCTGACCCTACTCCCACCCAGTCACTCAGCCTGACCGTCGACACTGAGAGGAAATCTGATGCATTGAATTTGATATTCTAAACACTAAAAGTAAGTGTTAATTTGTTGTCCATCTGAGTCTAACGTTATGATAAAATCATGCTTCATTCAGCAGGGATAGTCAGGTCAGGGAACAGTTAATCTTGCAAAATCTTTACAGTTGTCTCTTTATTTCAAAATGCATTCAAAAGAAGTATTAATACTGACGCTGACAGCTGGTAGTAGACAAGCGAGTCTGTATTCGAGTGCACATCTAATCTGCTACCTTCAGTGTATTTTACCAGTGAATCACACATGTCCATTCACGTCTCACTGTTGCTGTCAATGTGCTTGTTTGTCCCGAATAAGGGCGTCGGGGTTGTGAATGTGCATGCCTGCAAACAGTGGGCTTGTCAGATTTGTCCCCTCTAGAAAGTAGATTTATTATTTTGCAAGGCTGTTGCTGTTTGGCAGTTACAAACTTCCCGCCCGGAGTAGAAATTTCCGGCAGTACTATCAGGAAATAGTTCAGCAGCAGTGCGGACAAAAAGAGCCGTATAACACATACAGCAGTGCATCATCCCAATGAGGTCAACTTTTCTTGCTTTATATAGAAAGTAGTCTCGGAAGGGGGTTGTAGTTCAGCATCTCAGACTCCTTACCCCAAAGCCACACACCCCCGCTGAGGAAGGACTTGCGTTCTGATTGGCCGCAAGTGCCGTGAGAGCTTTAATTGTAAAGGGGGTTGTTCCAAATGAATAGAGGCTGATGGTTGTGCTAACAATGCTCTCCATTGTCATGACCCCATTATCCATTAGTAATGGGTGGAATTCTCACATATTGTTATGCATATGATACTGAATTACTACAATTCGGCTAGACCATTTGATGCGCTCCTTCATTGAATCACAACACTACCTGCTTTAGGCCCTGTTTACAACCGGTATTAAGATGTGTTTTGGTTGATTGGATCACAAGTGGATGACGCTAAATTCAGGTGTAAACAGGGTCTAAAACGGTTTGAGTTTGTCCACTTTTGACCACCTCCAGAGGTAGTCGAAAACACATTCGACTTAATTGCTTTTTCTGGAACAGCCACAAAAGCCACACTCCGCCTACTGACCTAATGTGTAAACGTTAAAAAGCCAGCCTTGATCTAAACTTTGTTGGCTGAGCACTCAAGTTTGGTTTGAAGACGAAAAACGTAAACTGGAGTGAGAACTGAATTTAGCTGCAGTGTGTACATGACAAAATCCACTTCAACAATGAATAGACCTTTTTTAAGAAATCCAAATATTATTATTTGTAAGTAATTAAAACCTTAAATATGTAATGCAAATAAATTAAATGCGTCATATTCAAACAGATGACTGATTTTTTTTATATTTATTGTGGTTTTTAACTCTAGCTTGAGACTCCGGTTTTGATTGCAATAGGCTTATTTTCTTATGTCTAATGCAGTCAAATGCCCTGCCCTCTAGTTTTAAATCACTTTTAATGTAATCAAATAGAAACAAGTGACTTCTGTTTTTCACTCTCACATTTGTTCTTGTCTAGGAGACTCTGACTGAACTGAATGAACAGTGTCTGTTTAACCTTATTCTTCTCTTCTTTTGCTGGCTTTCAGCCATTTATAAGAATGACTTCCTGTAACCAATCTGTTAATACACGACCAGTTATATCAGTAGTGACATGTTACCCACAAAGATAAATGAAGCCAGCGTTGGTCTTGTACAGCCAGGCAGAATGAAAGTGAAACGGATGGGAGCAGCTGTAGCATGACCTCTGCTGATGGAGGCCTACCCCGCTCTAATCATTTGCCCTCTTCAAAATGAGCAAAAACAACCTGCTCAGGGCTCCAGCCTCCAGACAAAAAACTCAATTAAGGAGCCATTGGCTCCTTTAAGAAAAATTCATATTTACACGGAATCTGAGCCAATGTCAAATTTATCCGCATCACTTAGCCACTGAGTGTAGTTTGGCATCCCATAAATCCCATCTTGCACATATCCAGTCCATTGTTCTTCATTTGTAAAATTCTGAGAGGGATCTGTCATGTAGACAATAGGTTAAGTAAAAATATAATTAATATGTAATGTAGTGCATATATTTAGCAAAATTCTCCTGTTTCTAGTTTTTTTTTCTAGCAGACTAACTAGTTTTGAATGGCTTTTCTAATAGATGTAATGTTACGGGATATGTTGTTTACAAGCTCTTTCACTGACATCTTTAACTTAAGCGAGTACATTAAGTTGTAGCCTACTGTTTCGTTCAACATACCTTCTGATGTTCATTCTTGTTTATTTTCACTATAACTAGTAGTAAAGACAAAGAAATAATCGGTTCAAGTGCCACTTCAACTATAGCTATCTGTCACACTACACTAAAGTAAAAACTAACAGAATTTTCTGTTGATAAAACTAACAGAATTTGAGACTTTAAAAATAGTTTATTAAAAGGAACAAACATATTAAAACGAAAATTTTCAAAGTAACAAAGCACTAAGCTTATTGCGATTATTGGATGGCAAGTGTACTTCACATAATGTGAAATTCACGCATCTGCAGAAAACCACATTGACTGAAGAGATTCTGAAATTTAAGAATCCATATCATTATTGATTAAAAATGAGAATTGTTAACGATGTTGTTAGTGTATACATGGTTGACATGTTCCATGCAATCTACCCACACTGCCTTAGCGATTGACAGGTAGATCGATGTATTGGGCACCCCTGGTGTGGTTTATCCATGTTGTGTGCATTTTTACTTGGGTATTAATTCAGTGACATGGAAAGATGAGCCTCCATCGTTTTCTATCTCTCTAATACTGGTAGAACTAGAGCCTGCTATTTTATTAACAGGTGTACCGTCAGCATGGGTTAAAAATGTATTATTTGTTTTGTTTTGGGTTTTTTTTCTGAAGCTGATCATGCTGCATGTGTATTTTGGTAAGTTTTTTTTCCCCATTGAAACTTTGATGCGCATTGTCTCGTTTTTGTTGTGACTCATTACGTCAACACAACAAAACAACTCGCAGCTCTTTTATTGCTTTGCGAGAGATATTTGAGAGTGATATCAACCGTTTAGGCGCTGTCTGGAACAGTGTGCTACACCTTCATTCACTATTGCATTTCAATCCCTGGGGCCAAGAACTAAACCCTGTGTTCATTCTCAAGGTATTTAGTACCATGGGATAAATGAAGAATTTGCATGAAGCAGGAAGCGATAGAAGAATAGAATCCATCAATTTTTATCCATCTATTTTCATTCAAATGTGTATGAGCACAGTTTGTGTGTCCAGCTTTTCTTAGTATCACTGGAATGAGTGAGCTCACTTCACAGAACCAAAGATTCCTCTGACAGGTGCAGCAGCTTGTTTTTTGTTTGAGTGAATGTGTGTTCACTGTTCACTCGTCTCTATTTCAGGGGCAGGGCAGTGTCCTTTCCTTGTGTGTTCTGTTTGTGGAACTATGCCTATTGTTTGTTTATGTGTGTACTCAGCTGACACTGTGCATTTGTGTTTGACAGTGACACTGCATGTTTTCTGTACTTAAATGAAACAAATATGCAGGCTAAATTAGTTGTAGGCCATATGGTTGAAATAGTTTGAGATGTGGTGCTCATTTTTATGGTTGGAACAATTGATTTGTTTTAGTATATCTAAGCAAATACTGTATTTTTTTGCCACACCTTGATTCAGGTAATTACGTAACCCCACCTGTCACACAATTTGCATGCCGTTCTACCATATTGAATGGCATTATGTCAGCTTAACCCCCTTTCACCTTTTATTCCAAGGATATTCTTTTTTTGTAAATAATCCCTGACAGGAACACAGTTTATTTTAAGATAAAGTGGCTGTGTTTAGGACTTTCAGATAGCTAATAAAGTTGTCTCAGTCAAAGCCAGGCTCTGTTTTTAAACATGTTGGCTTGGTGTAGTGAAGTGTTAAACTCAGAATAATATGTTATTTTTTGTGTGGCATTCAACTTTGAGGAGTAAACATCAGCTATTTTGTGGCATTTTTCCCCCCATTCGTTTAGATTGGTCTTGGGTAGTCTAAATCAGAAACACAGAAGGTGGAATTTCAAAATTGCACGCCTAAAAAAAGCTCTGAATAAAAACGGCATTTGGCCTGATTTTGGAACAATGGATATAGTCCGTTATGTTCGTTGTTTTTCAGTGCTTGGAGACCAGCCATTTCAAAGCTATTTTTAAACAATGGTGCAGACTTCAAGAATTTGAAAAATAATTTCATTGTTTTATATTTGAGGAAATTATTTGACATTGATAGACATTTTCTAAAAATATATTTTGTCATACAGAGCTAGACTCAAGAAGGGGGTGAAAGTTTAAGCATGATGCTTTCTTGTATGCTGCCTGCTTTTGGTGGCATTATTCTGTTGATGAATATATTAATTGATATACTGTATTTTCCCGCATATATCCCGCGGGTTATACCAGATTTTACAAACCCGGTGGGGGGGGGGGGGGTTATATAAGGGTGTGGGCTATATCACAATTTTTTTACACGTAAAAATTATAACCATTAAGATCTCATATAAATACTAATTAATAATTGACTTTTTTTAAATTGTATAAAAAATACTTGACAATTTACTGTAACGCGCACTTTAGCTTTGAGTAGCGTCGCTGCTGGCGTGATGGAGACGGGAGGAGGGGAGCGGGGGGTGGGGTGTTACTGCTTAGAGGGAGAATTTCCTACCTTCGTTCTATATGCTGCACTGTACATATTTCACTACGTGAACAATAGCGATCACTATTAATGTTAACAACACGAGGTAAAACCGCTGTGAATCACTTATAAAAGTATCACTGTGGTGAATGATGCAACCAAACCGAGCGACGCTGAGAGAATGAACGAGTTAAGGGGTGATAAAGGCGTTGGAACCGCATGACTGTTTTATGAGAGGCTGTGTTTAGGATATTTCCAGTAAAAATGCGCACGACGATGCTGAGCGTTAGATCTTTTCCACACATAAATGCGCATGGGCGAGGGCATATTTTTCTCGCACTCCAATACAATGCTCGTACACTGATTTGACTTTCCATGCTCGTACACCGATTTGCTCGTATACTAAGTCACTCGTAAACCGAGGTTTAACTGTACCTGGCTTTAAAATTCAAATCTGCTTGATTTTTGCACAAAGAGAATATCTAACAGCATTAATTTGTTATATTATTAATTCTAGATGTTTGATTCTAATCAATGAACTTATTAAGGGATGGAGATTTTTCTCCATGCTTGTCATCAAACCTTTCAGCGCTTACTAATGTGCTTTTCCAGGAAAGACCCCGATGACACCACAACAAAATGCCAGTCTGTTTGATTTTTACAGTGGTCTTGGCAGTCAACCTAAATACCTCATGCTTTCTTATGTAACTTTTCACATTCTTTCCTTTTTATTTTTTGCCTGTACGCAAATCTGTTTTCTTGATAATATAATGCCAAACATTTGAACTTGATGTGGAGGAATTTAGTCAAAAAAATTCTGTTGCAGAGACCAAATGCCTTTTTTTAAACTGCTTGAACAAGTGAGAAAAAAGTGGGTGGAGATCAGCGCACAAAAGGCCTCCAGTTTAACTGCTGTTCAATTACAAGGCTCCCACCAATAAAGGTTTATTAGTGAGAAAATGTTTTTGCAGAATTTCCCATTTCATGAGAAGTAGCATTGCCAATTTTACCCATAATTAATTTTGTCTGACAAATGTGTAGACACACACTTTCACATGGATTGACATAAAATCAATGCATTTCCTTATATCTATTGCTGTTTCTCTCAAGGCAAGGATCAAATATTTAACGGTGTTAATGAAGGTAAAAAGAGCTGATTGGTATGTTGGAGACAGATGGTGACACAGCATGTCTCTGCTGAGTTCTGTTGGTTTGTGTTTCCCAGTTTACCTGGCACCTCTCTTGGCATCTGCATACCTACATTCACTTTTATTAAGATGCAATGAGATATTAACACATTTGGTATTTGTTGGTTTCTCAAATGTAAGGAGTAGAACATTAAAGACTGCTGGACTGCTTATGTTACGTTTCAAGCACCTTTGAACAGGTGGGCTGACTATTTCTGATCCTGAGCCACAGCTTGGGTTGAAGCCCAGGGAACAAATGGACATATGGACGGACAACACATAAGGACACTGTTCACTATCCAACCAGTGTTATAGTGGGCACGTGGCAGGAGAGAAGGAGCACACTTGTGGTATGGAAGCTGTTGAACATCAACATGCCTCACTGAAGCATCATCAGACCATGCTAAACAGCTGAAGATGAATCGAAAGGATAATTTACAGTAGCTGTGTCTACATTTCTCGATGTCTAGAGTTCATATCGTCTCGCATTTTATTCTAGAATCTGAGTGTTTGTTTATTTTACTAAGGCTTAAACCACATGAGATAAATATCAGTATTTTGACTCTCTTGGAATGAGTCATAGCCAGCCCTTCGCTGGTTTGGGTGGCCTGAAGAAGCAATCGCTGTCTGTGACAGACAGTCTTAGCGACCACATGGCTTAAATTAGCACACTTAAGATTGTCTGTATTAGGAAACTAGATCAAAGAAACATAATGGGTTTCTCAGAGGGACCCTCATGACCCATATTAGCGGCAATCATTTTTTGTTTTTTTGAGATTTTCTTTTTGTCACTTTCTCTATGCAGTGTCTCAGATGGAAGGGAAACGTTTTGACTTGGATTTAAGTCTGAATTTGGGTTCAGAATTGTATTTTTTGGTTTCAAAGTTGCAATGTAGTAGAAGTAGCCACAGATCTTTTCTTGGATTTGTTCTATGCATCAGTTGTTGATTGTATGGAGGCAGTCGTGTGTAAGTATAAGTTAGGGGACAAAATGACTGAAGAAGTCTGGCAAAAGGTAAAAAAATAGAATAAATGTTCATAGATGAATCGTTCACAATAAGATCAATGCATTTAAAATGGATAATTATTCCTCTTAATCTCATGGTAGTCACCATGCTCAGTTCAGATTTCAGTGTAGTGTCATGTGCAGGCCTCGATGAATTATTCCAGGGTCACTCGCCCTGCAGGACTAGTGACCCTAAAAACTTACTCGCCCTTCACATAAAGCACTCGCCCAGCATTTTAACAGAGAAAAATTGTTATTAAAGTAAAAAACATACTGCAAAACTCGTGGGCCACACTTACATTAAACTTTCATATGGTCCCGCGGGCCACAAAATATCGTTTCGCGGGCCGCATGTTTGAGACCCCTGAGGTAAATACTACATTCGTGATTCGTGGTTCAAACTTTAGAACTGAATCGTATATCTGATCGCTACTAGCCCGTCGTCGATTTTCTGCTCTTGTTTGGCATATTTTACGAGTGTTATACGGCCTTCCTTCCTTATAAGTTTTTTCTATGTAGTAACAGTTGAATGATAGAAAAACTGTATTTGAATCTGAAGAATCTAACTCGCCCAATAGGGCGAGTTTTATCAAATTTTTACTCGCCCGAGCCGAGCTTTCACTCGCAAATGCGAGCGGGCGAGTGGATTTGTCGAGCCCTGATGTGTCTGGTCAAACATGTTTTTAAACTAGCTTTGCACACCTCAGTGTCAGCGTGTGTGACTTCAAGTTTGCGTTGTCTTTAGTCTCTTTTTTTCAATCTGTCATCTATAAATATTTTAGCAGTCACATGACACACTAAGATGACTTAAAGAGCTGTTCAGACCACGACAAGAGCTTGTTTCCCGGTGACCTGACTTGTCTCCCGGTGACCGGTGTGTATGCGTTTATAGGAATATATGTGAACGCTTTCCAGCTCACAACTTTGTTTTCTCATCCGTGGCTGTATCTGCTGATAGGATTATGGGTGTGCTGAGACAGCGTTTCTGTGCATGCACTCTCACACATGGTGAAGCTCTCTCTGGCTTTGGCCTAATTCCCTTGATAACACATCCGTCAGATTACACTTAAGAGATTGACCATGAAGCCTAGCCTCTTAATTCATAACAGTGCATCTGTGACATTTTGAGTTGATTTGATTTTAATTTATTAGGATTCCAGTAAACCAGCTTTTGTTTGGAAAACAATCGTGGTCAGTATTATGACAAATGCGTTGTGTGTGTGTGTGTGTGTGTTTTTTGTAGGGTTACTTGATGATGACAAAAATCGTAATCACGATTATTTTGGTCAGTATTGAAATCACAATTATTAACATGATTATTGATGGGTGATATGATCAAAGTCTGAATTTCACAGTAATCGATACTAGCAAAAACAAATGCTATGCTAATTAAAGTAAGCAAAAAGTCCTCAGAACAGTTATAGAACACAAGTAGACAATCGCAATACAATAAAAACAATTACAACTAAATACAAACAATACCGGCATATTAAATAAACAGTGCTTTAGGTTTTTCAGATAAGTAATAGCATACAATAGAAATGTAATAAAATAATCAAATGTAAAATAACACTGCTCAGTACATTAAATGTAGACTAAAACTACAAATATTATTAATTCAGAAATTTCTGTAAGTGATTTTACCTTTCTTTTGTTGTTTAAGAACCAATAATGGAGATTTATTAGGCTGCTGTCACTTTAAGCACGGATCCAATATACTTTTATACATGTGTTTTCTTTATCAACTGTTTACATTCACTTAAGACATAACTGACTGTTAATGAGGATACTTGCCAGAAACAGCTATACTTTGCTCATGTGTACGCCCCGTCTAGGGAACAGTATATTTTCACGACTTAATGTGGTTTTAATAACAATGTTTAATATAAAGAGCATCCTGAAGTTTAACAACTGTTGACTGCATTTTACGACACTCACTTATTTGGCTGATATGGATGTTAAATTTGGCTTAGGGAGGGAGGAAAGAATGAAAGACTATGAAGGAAAGAAAGGTGCGCTGGATAGAATGCAGTGACACAAGAATAAATGCCTCTTGTCTGGATAATCATTGGAAACCAAATTTGAAATTAAAAAATTGCAATTAATTGCACAGCCCTAGTTTTTTGTACAATAAATATGATCAATTTAAATGTAAAGATGAATGGTGATAATACTCTCTCTCTGTCTTCTCAGCGCTGATTGGGTGGAAATCCTGGAGCCTCGTTCACAAGAGCGCATGTACGTGAATCTGGCCACAGGAGAGTGTGGTTGGGACCCACCCACCAACATGTCCGTCCGTCAGGCTGATGGCAACCAGTGGTGGGAGCTTTTTGACCCCCAGAGTGGCAGGTTCTACTACTACAACTCTGCCGGCCGGATCACCGTGTGGCACAGGCCGCAGGGTGCAGATATTGTCCCTCTGTCTCAGCTCCAGGCCATGAAACGCAACACGGCGTCTGAGCGCAAGACTGATGGGGATACTAAAGAAAGGAAACAGGGTAATCAGTCCATAGGGAGTCAAGATAGATGCACCCCTCTACCACCCATGGAGCCCTACACTAAAGAGCCAGAATGTGCCGACAAAGAACCAAAAGAACAAGAAATGGACAACAGACAGAAGCCAGACATCCATGGCGCAGACAGCAGTAAAGACTCTCTCAGGTAGGCCTCTGGGCTTTCTCTGCATGTTATCTTGACTCTATTTGTAATAGTCCCTCAGAAATAACTAGCCGTAACTAGAGAACAATTATCTCTGACTGCTGGAGTATAAATCTCATTCTCCCTGACATTAAAGGAACATTCTGGATTCAGTACAAGTTACGCTCAACTGGCAGCACTTATGGTGTATTGTTGATTACCACAAAAAATACATTTTCTTTAGAAAAAGCTAGAATCAAGGTTACTTTGAGGCACTTAGTGGAAATGAGTGGTGCCAAATTTTGTAGGATTTAAAAGCAGAAATGTGAAGCTTATATTTTGTAAAAGTACTTGCATTCTTCTGTTAAAACGTGAGCTGTAAAGCTGTTGAAAGGGTTAGAACATTTTTACACATCATTTACTCACCCTCATGTTTCAAACCTGTAAGACTTTCATTTATCTTCAGAAGACATGAAGATATTTTTAATCAAATCTGGGACAGTTCTGTACTCTCCATTGGCAGCTATCACTTTGACACTTCAAAAAGTTCATAAAAAGATTGAGTTCAATTAAGAGGTTTAGTTCAATTTTTTTTGACGACACAATCGCTTTATATGATGATCAGATTGAATTTAGGCTTTTTTCACATTTAAACATTGATCAGCAAAGATAAACAGCAGCTCAACCAAAGCATTCTTGCTGAAGCTCAAATGTGCTACATGACATGAGAATGAACCTCATTGGTTCTTGCACATCAAGCTTGAGCTTTCATTTATCATAGCTGATGTGTGAAATAAAAACCTAAATTAAATCTGTTTAGCATAAAAAGCAATCGTTTTTCCTCAGAAAATTTTGACTAAACCGCTTGATTTATATAGATTAGTTTTACAATCTCTTTATGAACTTTTTGAAGTATCAAAGTGGTAGTTGCATAGCTGTCAATGGAGGGAAAGAAACAGCTTATATCTTAATTTGTGTTCCAAAGACAAATGAAAGTCTTACGCATTTGGAATGACATGAGTGTGAGTTCATATTTAATTATGACAGAATTTACATTTTTGTGTGAACTTTAAATAATTTTTTGCTGTTGTTTTATGTCTTATATTGCCATGATGACAGAGTTGTGAAATTGAAAACTTTAAGCAGTTATTTCACATTAAAATCATGTTAACATACATTTTTCACATCTCGTTGCTAATATTGTAATATTGTATTTTAAAGTTTACTAGATACCCAAACCTATCAAACCACCTTCATAATCAGATTCCAGTCATGCCAGCTCGTTTTCACCTGGCACTGGGCTATGTCTGTGTTATTTCAGTGCCTTATGCTTTACCCAACTACAATACTTAGCCATTCATTCTTTCCTAAAACAATCTCTGGGCTCCACTAGATGAAAGCTGCTGGGGTCGGGGCCCAGGGAGAGCCAAACCATTGTGGTTCAAACGTGACTGGACTTTCCCTTTTTCCCGCAAAGAAAAGCGCTCTTGAAGCCACGGTATACATTATCCAGCATATACAGCGGTCCTTTCTATTTCAGGGATTCTATTTCCCTCGTTCTTTTAAATCCACCCATGGAAAAAGAGTTAATAGACTCCAATATCTTCACAGTGGGATCCCACTGAAGCTTGGGAGGATTTTGAAATATTGTGGCTGCTGGTGGGACGATCTGCTTGATGAGTGGTGAGTGTTATGAAGACCTGTCCTCTGTCTTGGCTTCAGACACGCATGACTGATGTCTCTGGGAGGCCCGTTTTTAACCTTTTTGTAAAACTAGAAGAGCAACACATTTTTGGACATTAGGTAAAACTAGAAGGGCAACAAACCACTTATCTCCCACCTCCTGGCCTTCAATTTGTTTCAAACCTCACAAGCAACAGTATAGCTCTCTCGGGAACCCCACGCGTTTAAGCCTCCTTACGGATGGCTCACATTTTTCAAAGGTCACGAGATGTGCAAAACAATAGACAGCTGTGTGCGAGAGAATCAGAGACCATAGCTTATAGTTTCATGAGTGCATTGTGCCTAATTTAGATGTGTGATAATATCACAGTTGTTTTCACATATTTTTGTGGGCTGCGAGTAGGGCTGGGAGATATTTTGAATTTTCACTGTTTAAAAGCGTTTAAATATATTGTGTTTCACAATATAATTTTTACTGTATTTTTGATCCTTGGTGAGACTAAGATTAAGTTATTTTCTTTTAAGAATTTTTCTGGTTGCATAAAATTAAGCTGCATTGAGAATATTGTGATTTTAGTGTGCTTTTTTTAATATGCTGAGGAACTATAAGACAAAGTTTTTTTTAATAGCGTCTTTGATTTTTAATTCAAGGTCAGAGTTAAATTAAATTTCATGATCAGAATGAAAAGTTTAAATATTTCACCCATAGAAAGAGGCTGTTTTGGCTCTTTACTATCTCATGTGCGCTTACTCCAGAATTGAAATATGGTTCTTTTGCGGAATTGTTGTATAATTATTATTGATCTGTTGTGACATTTTCTTTGTTATTGTTTCATACATCAAGTGGAAGGAGTCTCTAATAATGATTTCCGTTGTTTGTCCATCTAAAAATAAAAGCCAGGGAGTGGTCATAAAATATCAGCCTGACAATGATTCAAACAGCACCATCTGTGTTATCATATGGTGTGTTTGGGACAATCAGCTTCCCCTGATTGATGAATAAAGTGCTAAATCTGGTAGTCATCACAGAACCCAGTCGTGGTCTGGGCAAGTAGAGCTTGACCCAAGTCAGAGGATTCTGTAAACATGCAAACCAAATCCCTGTAAACAAACACAACACACTGGCGCACACATACACTGTGATCCTTTTAAATGATGGATAGGTGGTTTTTCTATGAAAGTTATTAAGTGTTGAGAAAAATAAGCCTATTTTTTTCCCCACCTGCACTAGAGATCACAGGGGTTTATTCAACAGTG
Source organism: Rhodeus uyekii (assembly GCA_037043235.1). Taxonomy (NCBI): domain Eukaryota; kingdom Metazoa; phylum Chordata; class Actinopteri; order Cypriniformes; family Acheilognathidae; genus Rhodeus; species Rhodeus uyekii. The sequence continues at coordinate 5,930,284 of JAWRVZ010000018.1, forward strand.
TCTGTGTGTTATCTAGCATTCAGCCGTTTAGTAGGTTACCATGGCAAAAAAATCGGAGATTAGAGGACACCTCTGTGCTTCCATTGCCGTGTGATGCAACGGTGTAACGTAACCCAGGGATGACCTGGGGAAGTTGTAAAGGGGTCACGAAATTCTTTTGTCCTGCAGACGGACCCCAGGCCGCGTGGGTGCTATAGGAAGACAAGGGTTTTAGTTAAGCATGCAAATCCCTGAGGACCAGCTGTTAGGGTTAGGATTTCCCATAGCATGAACTGGAGTGCAATCTAAGACATTGAATTAACACCCAGCCTTCTCTTTGTGGACCGATGATTTAGCAGACTTTCCTTTAAAGGAGTTGAGACGGATCTGAATAGTATAGATTGATATTTAGAGTTGAAGACAGAAGTCTTTTTATGGCATGTTTTTGTTAATGATTTTAGGGCATTGCTGCATGTCATAGCCTAGATTGTCATTATGATAATGGTATTTATGGGGATTTCTCAGAAGGGCCTGAAAACCACTGTGAAAGCTGTAAAAGAGAAGCAACACTTTTTTTTGCCAGTCTCATGCTTTTACTTTCACTTGTGTCATGCTTACAATATTTATTTGATTTTGGGGAATGTCTGGGAGTAAATAAATAGTTGAGATTGCATTAGACATTTGAAGTGAATTATTGATCTTTTAATAGGCTATTGCTCATGTTTGGAGTAGAAAGGTCACGGTTAATATCCTCAGGGAGGGCAGATTTCTCAGATTTCAGAAATCATTTGGCCTTTTTTATGGTTTTTCCTTTGAATGGTCGTTAAACATTCAGCTGCAAACAGATTCCTTAAAGACAAACTGAATCTACTCTGTTAAATCTTTTGGGCTTCTTGTCACACACCTTTTGATACCTTAGTCCTTTTCTCTGAAAACTAGATTAGCGGCCTAACGCAGACAGATCATCTATGAAAGTAGAGCAATTTCTCCTTTTTTATTTTATTTTAATCATGCCTTTGGTGTTGCTTAAAATACATTGAGAACAGATTGCTGCCTTGATCCGCTGGCTCCGCTTTAAACGCAGAGAAACTTAGCCTGGCGCAGGGCTAGTGTTTTTCCGAATGACAGTGTTTGCTGAACTTACAAGTTAATTATTAAGGTTATCTTTACCTCACATTTATGACCAGAACTGCAGCTCTAGTTGTTGAGATCTCACTTTTCACTCGTAACCACAATCGTCTCTTATAGGATAAAGTATTTGAAACTAATTTCCACATGTTTTGGTCACACTGTTGTAGGCCTTGTCATCTGTACAGTATAGTCACTGTTCGTGAGAGAATTAGTGTTTTTTACAGCTGTAACCAGAGCTGTGCATTCTCATGCTATCTGATTTCATATCAACAGATGTAGATTAGTACTGAGATTCCTGAGCCATCTCATTGTCCATATGCCGAGCCGGCCCCCCTCTGACTGCCTTTTCCTGGGGTTTCAGAGACCCAAATGTACATATACACCACATGCTCATTCAGTATGCTGGTTTTAGAAAGTGTAGCTGTAGTCAAAAATAATTAACCGTAATTCAGCCATAACCAGTACCGGTAAATCTAATTATTATGAGTTTTTCGTTGTAGTTCCTCTAGTGATTCCCACCCTGTTTGTGGTTTGTAATCATTTGAATTATCTGCTTAAGTTGTTCTCAAGTCTTTTGAGAGCAGGGTGTGAAGGGATAGGATGAGCTGGTCACGTGTGCGGTATGTGAAGAAGCTAGACTCACTGGCTCAGTAGTGAAAGGTGTTCAGCTGTCCGCAAACAGCTGAGTCCTCTAGTCCTCAAGAGACCTTAATTTGTTACATTGAGCAAATATTGAAAAACAAATAATTTTCAGTGTTGATGAATTAATACATGTGAAATGGAAAGAATGTTATCTCTACTACAAATACAATACAGTACTATTCACAAGTTTTAGTTCACTAAGATTGTAATACTTTTATTCAGCAATGATTCCTTAAATTGATCAATATTGACAGTGAGGACATTTGTTACAAAAGATTTCTATCCTTCTCTATTTCAGAGTTCTTTGATGAATTCCACAAAAATACTAAGCAGAATAACTGTTTTCAGCGTTGATTATAAAAAGAAAAAATGTTTCATGAGAGGTGAATCAGCATATTAGAATGGTTTCTCAAGGGTTATGTGAAAATTCAGCTTTGCCATTAGAGGAATATAATACATTTTAACATATATTAAAATAGAAAGCAGTGATTTTAATTTCAATAATATTTCTCTCTCTATATATTTTTTATTTTTTTATTTTAATCAAATGAATACATGCTTGAATGATAAGCATAAGAGACTTGTACCAAACATATTTTAAATAAATGACACAGCACAAACTTTTGAGCGGTAGTGTATATGAGTGTATGTTAATGTTGGCAAGTCTTTCACATCTGTTGAGAAGATGATTATCAACTCTGAGTCATGTTTCAGGATTTTTGCTATAGACCACATTTCCTCTTCCTGTCCATACGATGAAAATAGCCTATTATTTCAGTTTTCCTCTTTAGTTGGGAAGAGTTTTGGATGCATTGTCTTGATTTGTGTTTTCTGATACTCATGGAAAGTCCAACGCATTCATAAAAGAATGAGGTTAGATACACTTCCACACATCCTAATCTCTCACCTCTGTTTGGACTATTAGTCCCTGTTTACACCTGATATTAAGATGAGTTTTGTCTAATTCGATATGGATGAGGGAGACATGTTCCCATTTACACCTGGTGCTTTAATCTGTCTCTTTTATCCACTTTCTGTCCTGAATTTTTTTTGGGATGGGAGGGTCTATGGATGAGTAATGTATGGGCTTTTTCAAATATTTCGATCTTCTGGATGGAATAAGCTCCCACAATTTACATATAAATGCACCTGGAGACAATGGAAAACATAAGGAGAGCAGCAGCTTTCGTTTCTGCACAGAAAGCCTCAAGACTAGAAATCAGGAATGGTGGGAGAACATTGTGCTTGATAAGTTTCTCGTCTTCAAAGCAGACTTTGGTCTTTAGGTCCTTTCCTGTGGCTCAAACAGTAGAGCATGGCGCTTGCAACACCAAGTTCATAGGTTTGAAAGCAAGAACTGATTGAAATGTCAATGTATATCTTGAATGCTTTGGATAAAAGCGTCTGCCAAATGCATAAATGTAAATGTCTTCAGATGACAAAGTTTAAGTCCCATCTGTGTGCTTCTCATAATGTTTACACATTAGGCAAATAAGCGGAGGAGAGCAAGTCTACACTATGTTCGGTTGCGTTTTCAACTACGTCAAACATTTTTGACCCCATTTACAGCTGTATTTGGCATCGTCCACTTGTAATCCGATCAGCCAAAACACTTCTTAATACCAGGTGTAAACAGGGCCTGAGACATCAAATGGCCTAGGACAAATTGATCCTTCCTAATTAACTAGTTAACCTTATTTTCCTCACTGTCAAAGTAAATCATCCAGTGTGGCCCTACAGGATTTTATCTTGCTTCTTAGTTATGTTGACCTTCTTTATGGAAAGAGTGTAAAAAAATGTGTACATTAACTGTCATGTGTACATGAATTGTCATAAGGTGCACATTTGGTTTACATTTTAACTTTACATTTAAAGTTACAACTTACAACTGAGGAATATAGATAGCAATGGATAATTAATTAAATCGAAATTAACTTTACAAAGAAAAAGAAGAAAAGAATTCTCAATATTTGAAAAAAAAAAAAAAACGTTTGTTTTGTGATTAGTACGCATTAGTATGCTAGGTTGTCTTTCATCAATCTATTTGGTAGCAGCCACACTCTCCACAAGGATCTTATTGTGAAACATTAGGGAAAGAGAACCATTGCCATGATGCTTGACAACCACACACTGTCCAGCTATTTAAACAATCCTGGCACCTTTGAGTGATCAGTGGAAGGAATGCCAACATTGTTTTTAATACCAACTAAAGCATCCTCCCATGACTAATCTCTCACTCTCTCAGTTTCTCTCTTCCGCTCTCATTTTAATAGTTTTTGTTCTTCTGTAGTTTCATGGTCACACAGTATTTTTTACTGGGGGTTTGGGGAATATATAAATGCAGTCGCAACATGTCTTTCTTTAGCGTCAGGGACAACAAATCGGTGTTGCTGTTTTAACTCATTCACTTCTATTAGGCAAAGTAGAGAGAAATAAGCTATAGATTTCTGTATTTTTCAGAAAGCAAACAATCCAAAAGACAGACTGAATTTAGTTGTTCTGTTTTGTATAAAGTCATTCTGCTGATATTCAATATGTTCAGATGCCAAGAAATAGATTTTAATTATTGAAAATTTCTTTTAAAATTGATGGGCAACTACTAATTTGTCAACTGTAAATGTTAGATGTCAGAGGGTGTCACCAATATATGTCTAATTTCACTTAAAGGGTTCAAGCAATGTATAAACTTGTTGTTTAGGGGCATGTTTAAACAGATTTTGAGTTTTACTGGTGTCTGTTTCCCTGTCTTATTGAACTAAATGTCTGTGATGTACTTTGTGTTTTAAAAAAAAGAAACAAAAAGAAAATTTTTTGACACTTGTGCCAGTTTCTCCCCACATATAACAAATGTTGTTGGGGAAAAAAAGAAGAAAGAAATACTTTTATTTAAAAATGATTCGTTTAGTTGATTAAAAGTGACGGTAAACATTTATAGTGTTTAAGAAAATTTCCTTTTCAAGTAAATGTTGTTTCTTTGCATTTTCTGTTCAAGAAAACATAAAAACAAATTGTATAATCAAATATTTAAATAATCAAATACAAATAAGTACCAGAAGTGATTTCAGCATTTATAATGGAGCACCAAATCAGCATATTAAAATGATTTCAGAAAGATCATGTGACCAAAGACAATTGCCATCACAATTTTAAAATATATTAAAATAGAAAATGGTTTTTACATTCTAATAATATTTCACAGTATCAAAGTTCGTGCTGTGTTTTTTGATCATCAAATAAATGCAGCCTTGGTGAGCATAAGATACTTTTCAAAAACGTTTAAACGGTAGTTTACTTTGCATTACAAATATTGTATTGTGCTGTGTACTCTGTCCTTTTGAACTCTTTACCAGTCCTTCACTGTGACAGGAAACTGAGCTGCCTGCTTGCTCACATCGGCAGAACTCATGAAACAATAGCATGTTTAATCTGTGGGCCTTACATAAACATCTCATCTGGATGTTCAGTATCACATGGGAGACCCAAATCTACATTACAGATCATTTTCCAACATTAAGCAAATTAAAATTATACCGTTCACCTAGCCTTATTACTAAAGTGACACTGTGAGGATATTTTGTCATGCCAGAAACAAAAGGCTGAGATTCACTGGAAAGAGCAGCTACTTGTTTACAGTCTTCTCTTTGGTGGGTAACACTCATACAGCAATGCTCCCTCCTTCACTACCATGAGAAAATCAACACCATCTAAACATTCACATTCTGTGTGACTCAAGTGTCAAGTCTCTCTATCAGCGTGACAGACTTTGAACATTGTTGATTGTTGTGTTGTCACGTCTAACAGTCTTTACAATGGCCTTGGGGCTCTGCCAGATGGCTGACTTCCAGACCTCCTATGTGTTGTACCTGTCTGGCATTTCAAATGGCCATTTATCTTCAAATATGTTGAGAAATGATTTGAGAAGAAAAAGGAACAATTCTAATGAGAGAAAATACCGTATAGAAGAGAAAGGAAATGCTTCCTCAATGGCAATGTTCCTGTGTTGTTTCAGAACGCAACAGTGGATTATCAGTCGATGTAATGGTTAAATAATTGTGTACCTATTGTTTGACACAATTCTTATCTCTTACTTTCTGAGTTTGATAGGGTAGATCTGTTTTGTTAGCGTTTATGGAATATTAGTGTAAGAGGAAGTAAGACTAGATGAGAGTTTAATTTGAGAAGTGACTCAGTGGAATCCCCCAGAGGAGGTCGCCTGAGCAGTTTTTATCAGAGGATTTCTTGGGGGTTTTCGCTGTGATATCCAGTTGTGTATAAATAACAGCTCTGCGAAAGCATGTCCCTCGTAGATTTCTTTCAGTACAGGACAGGTGATCATCTCCTCACACAATAACGGTAAATGAAATATTTCCTACTCTCTTTGCTTTATTTATTTATTTTTTAAATTAGGGAACATCTGCAATGGATTCACTTTCTATTTTTAAATACTTATCACACTTGTTTTGTGTTTTCACTCTGTATTTTCTAACATTTGATTGGAAATTATAATAATAATGCATATTGTTTAATTTAGGATATTACCAATTGTGGAAGATTTAGAAAGGCCAAGTCAAGAAATGGGAATAGTTTTAGTACATTTGTATGGAAATGATTAGTCTGCCTGATGTGAACAGATTTGATCTTTTGTCTTCAGTATGAACCGCTGTCTAGGAGTACTGAAGCTGTGGGAGTTGTTGGGACTCAAGCAGAAGCAGATCAGTGTAGTGACAATAACATGTTGTAGGCAAACACTTTAATAAGAACAATTCAAGGAACCATGTTCATTTTCACCACTAAACTGTTTTAACGCTCAACCATTGTAGTGTTTTAAAATCTATTTCAGTTGAACAATTGTGGTTTTGTGTTGCTCACAGTGGCATTATGGATGTTTAAATAGACTTTTTATACTCTTCACAGACCCTTAGCTTCCCTAAATTGCTAAGAATTTAGTTAGACTTGTCTGGATGATAAAGACAGCCATGTAAATTGCGGTTTTTGGCATCATAAGGCATCATAAAGATGATTAGGTTTGGCTTTTTAACAAAGTTACTTGTACTTGATTTTACTGTTTCTCCTTCTGTAGATTTGTGTTTCCTTTTGTTTGTTTTTACGAATTCATTCAATATTTTTGGTATTCTTATAACTAAAATGCATCTCTTTTGCTTTTTACAGGCAAGAGCAAAGAGACACATCTCAGAGGTGGCAGCCCTCACCTGGATCCAAAGCTGCCATGTTGGTAAAGGTCAGCAGCATTGGTAGAAGCCACACTAGAGGAACCAGCGGAGCTGCTTCCCTTCATCTCCCACAGAGCAAAGCCAGTGACCATAGTACCTGCACACTCGATCCTGACAGCGTCAAATCTGTTTCAAGCTACATGCTGTCCCCGCAGGCTTACAAAACCACACCAGGAGGAAAAATTGCTGCGGACTCAAGGCAGGCCCACCACTTGAGGAAAGCAAGCAATGGCAGCTTCTGTCTTGTAACCTCTGGTGACTCTACAGTGCCTCTACGACCACTGTCCAACTCACCTCGGCCAGTATCTCCTCAATATGGGGCAACTGCACGTCTCTATGATGATCCATCAACCGATTGCCCCATTTATGACGAGCCTCCAGTAGATATGGAGGTTGAAGGTGCTCACTTACACAATGGCCTATCCAAACACAATAACAGCCTCCAGAAGATGAAACTCCTCCAGCACCCAAGTCAGTCTCACACTGGATCCAGACACAAGAGGAACCCTTCAGACTACAGTCCAGCAGGCTTGGAGTGTATCAAGCACATGGTGAATGTTGATCCCAAACAAGGGCATCTTTCGACCTCACCGATCCCCTCGCCCAGCCCTTCTCCGACCTCAGCATCCGAGTCTCTGCTTCTCCCGACAAGGGGACTTCAGAAGGAGCCCTCCAGTCTGGAAAAGAAGCAGTCATGGAGAATCCTGGAAGCAAGTGTGCTCAGAGCTATGGAAGTGCACCACAGCCGGCAGGGCAGCCAAGGATCTCAGGACTATTCCACACCACCGCCTCCCGCAGTAAGCTACCAGGACTCCGGTTACTCAACTGGCCCATCTCCTAGTCTTCGGAGGAAAAGCAGGAGGAGAATAGGTACTGGAGCCCAGGGCCGACCCGGGTCTGTGGGCAGCACCGGAGAACTTACAGCCCTGAACGAGCGCCTGATGGAAGAGATGAGGGAGGTGGTCAGCCGCTCAAACACTATGCGGGAGACCAAAGCTAGTCTGGATTCAGAGATGTCTGAGAGCTCTTCCTCGCAGCGCACACACAGCGTGGGACGGTGCTCCTCCAGGGAGGACGTCGCATCTTGCAGCAGGTCATTAAGCAGGACAAGTAACCATCCCAGCATGACCTTCACATCTCTGGAGATTCCAGGGCGGCAGAAGCGTACTTATGAAAAGGTGGACACGCTTGAGAAGAGTGTGACTTTGTCCTCTCCTGAGACTGCTGGACCCCCCTCACAGGTACACGTTCAGTTTCATTGTTTGATAGAAATGACTTAGTAATACTTTACAACAAAGTTTAATAAAGTACAGCATTTATTAACCGTGGTTAAAGGGATACTTCATCCAAAAAAGAAAATTCTGTCATTTACTTAAACATGCAAAAGTAGATATTTTCTATAATGTTTAAACTATTTTTGTTTAACCCTTTAAGCCCTAAAGGCATTATTTTCTATAATGTTTTAAACTATTTTAAAGCTAATTTGCATATTCATTGGTCTGCGTGTACTAATTGTTACTGGTGTGTCAAACATGTTACTGACAGACTTCTGGTAAACTATCACTTATAATGAACTTAAAATTTACACAACCTCGGGAGTAGCTTTTCCCTTGCTATTTTATAGAGATTTGTAGAAAATATGTGTATGAACTTCTGGCACAGTGTATTTTCCACAGATCTTGAGTTTCAGCATCATTAAAAACCAGACGTCGTATGCGGCACTGTTGGGAGAGCGTTTTGTTTTGGTTAAAGTTTTTCATTTTTTTCTATGGTTTTTATTAGAAACAGATTATCGTGTACACCTTATACCAGCTATTAAAACATAATAGAGATATAAAATATCAGTCTTGTAGTTATTTTAGTTTAAAACATAAATTGCAATGAGGCAATAGGCAGTATAACAACATCTTTCTCTTGGGTATTCAACATTGCAGTCAGGCAAGTTAGAAGCAATTCCTCGGCTGCACATGATTCTAGTTAAGGACAATGATTTCACTCAAAGGAACGGTTACTGCCGCTCTGACCTGTAGCAAAGCTGTAATCTGTCCTCCCTCAGTGATGAATTCTATCTGCATTGTTCAACAGCCAGGCGCACAGAGGACCGTACTTCTTAAGTGCTTTCAAGAACTCACTACTTGGGTTTCGACCCAATCAGCTCTAGGAACATGAAAGGGATTATTTTAGGGCTTTCAGACTTATAGGTGCTGATCATTGTGAACGTTTTCATTACCTATTTAAAAAGAGGCGATGATATTTACTCTCATCGAGGCCACCTCTTCCCCCCCCACGGTCCCCTGATACGAGTCCAGCAGTGAACTGCCAGGGTAATGGATGAAATGCCAGAATGTAGCGGAGCTGCAAAACACGAAGCCTATTGAGCAGGAAGGATAGCTACTGTGGCCCATATGGTAGCATCGCTGACACAGACGGGACAGTTGGGTCCTGGACAGGCGTGGTCACTGTACTGACCAATTGTGTGTCGACGATGCAGCCGATAGGGGTTTGTTACCTGCTGGGGATTGTTCCATAAGCTGATGACATCATAGGTCACCTCATTCCCTTGTGTATACGCTATTTCACCACACTGGCAATTTCAATGTGCTATTTTCCAAAACCTTTGGCAGATGAGAATGAACAAACTGGAAAAAAATCTGTAAATGTTATAATTCTGTGTCTTGTGTCATGGGAAACCAAGGGGAATCCATCCATAACAGTGGTGTTGTTGTTAACGGAAAATATTCAAATTGAAATAAAGCTGAAATAAAAGTATAAATAATAAATACATTTGAACAACGGAAATTTGAACTGTTGCCTTAGCAACTATTTGAAATCAAATAAGGGGAAGTTAAAATAATAAAATGGCTGAATGTGAAACAATGTTCTATATGAAAATTATACCTGAAAATATGAAAATAAAAGCCAATTCAAAACATCAGTAAAAATATATATATATATATATATATATATATATATATATATATATATATATATATATATATATATATATATAAAATACTAAAATAACACAGATCTGTAAGTTTAACTTGAATAAAAACCACATGGTTTTAATAGACAAACAGTGTTTCTACAAATGTGCACTCTACTTGTCTTGTTTAAATGACCTCAATGAATTATGTCATTTTGACCCACAGTGTCCTAAATACTCTATATTTGGTATAAAAGTGAAGTTGGAACATGTTGCGTCTGGATTTTGTAACAGGAATACAGCTTTCAGTACAGCAAGAGAGGCAATGACTGCATAAGGGACCTTATTACAGGACAAAATTCCTCTAGGGATTAAAAGGAGGCCATTGCTGGATTTGTACTATTTTTCAGTGACATGGAAGGAGAAACGGCTTACTGTAGAAGGACTTTTTATGCCAGTGATTGGTCATATTTCATCTATAGTGGATTGGAATTCTTTTTACATATTGTTTGATGGAGTTTGTGTTTTTTCTGTTCATTTACGAATTTAGGTTGCCTGTCTTGCAATTATTGCAGAGTATAACAGAGGGAAAGAGAGTCAAATTCAGTAAACAGCAGTCGGAACAAACTGAAGCTGTGAAGAAAGTGATTTAAAAAAAAATACTATTGTTCTCACTGTATTTCTCCTTCTCTGTAGGCGGGAACTCTGGAGCCAAAGGTTCAGTTGGACAGCAGAAAGAAAGGTATAGTAGACGGCCGAACAGGCTCACTAGGCCCTCATCGCCACGCAGTCAGCGATACCAATTTGCAGGGAGGTGATGGTGGGGCTTACCAGCTATCCTACGCCACCCTTCGCCAGCCACCACCCCCAGACACCAACATGACCGACTGGGCCAGCAAGCACCTGAACATGCACACCCAGGGCCTTTTCCGCCGTCGAGTCTCCATCGCCAACATGCTGTCCTGGAATCGCGGATCCATCAAGAAGCCCATGCTGATGACCAATGACCGCACTGTGCGCAAAGAAGCCTGCGAGATGTTTAAACTCGTCCAGGCGTACATGGGAGACCGACCTTCACGGCTGGACCGCCGGCATGCGGCTCTCCTCATTGTCACTAAATGCTGGGCCATGCAGGGCCTGAGGGATGAGCTCTATGTCCAGCTCGTGAGACAGACCACAGGTAACACCAGCCCACGTAGTTTGGCAGCAGGCTGGGAGCTTATGGCTGTGTGTCTTGCCTTCTTCGCTCCTTCACCCAAGTTCTGCTGCTACCTGGAAGGCTACATTCAGAGGCACACGGAGCCAACCAATGACAAGAAATGTGAGTGTCAGTTGATTAAATATCATATATACACACATATACACATATACATCAGTGTTGGGGTAAAGCGAGTTGTGTAATCAGATTACTTTATCTATCTATCTATCTATCTATCTATCTATCTATCTATCTATCTATCTATCTATCTAATACTTTTCAAATTTACAAATAAATATCTGAGTTACGTTTTCAAATAAGTAACGCAAGTTACTTTGTTTTTTCATTTATTGACTGACAGCTCTCTTGTCGCCATGTTGAGAAAAATCGAGAGTTGTGTGAACATGATGATTATTGTAGTTCTAGACTAAATGTAAGCATTTACTAATCTCACTTTCACAGAAAAACATTCAGTATTTCTCAATAAAGCCAGTGAAATAAAAAAATCCCAAAACAACACAAACCTCCAATAATTTAATGTTAAATGAAAAAAATATGTGTATGCATTTGATCTCACTTTATTGCTAACCTTCAATGATTCAGTTCAGCCATAAGCAAAACTAAGTAACACAATTAGTTGCTTTTTAAGGAAATACCTTTCCGCAACACTGTTGATAATCTTGCAGTGTTTTGCAAATCACGAAGAAGCAGACGGTATACATACATTCTTGTGTTCTAAAACAGAGACAAGAACTGAATGGAACGGAAGGCCTCAAGACATATTTTTAAAACTTGTTGTGGCGTCTTAAAAATGCAAAGAACACATCCTGTGTGAACAACCCCACAAGTCAAAATTTTGGGGTAGCTTTTATCAGCAAGGATGCATAAATTGACCAAAAGTGACAGTAAAGACTTTTGTAATCTAATTTATTATCCTTTTCTAAATAAATGCTGTTCTTTTGAACTTTAGCTCTATTCATCAAAGAATCCAGAAAAAGCTTTATCAGTTTCCACACAAATACTTATTATATTATAATAAAATGAGAACGTTATTTAAGCATATCAGAATGATTTCAGAAGGATCATGTGACACTGAATTGCATGTTTCGCTCTGAATATATATATAGGATCAAGGATCATGTGACACTGAAGACTAGAGTAATGATGCTGGGAAAAAAAAGAAAAGAAAAAAAAATCTTACCTCTTAATATGCATTTAATTTTGGTTAATTAATTTGCGTATTGTTTTACATATAATACAATTTTATTTTGTTTTTTGTCTCATTTGCAGTAACCCAGTACATACTGGACCAGCAGGATATTAAGAAGAAGAACTCAAAGTCAAGGAAGAAGAGAAAACAGAGCTCAGAGGAGGAAGCAGAAGGTGTTTTTTTTTTTTTAAACTATGGCTGTTTCCTTATCTGAGTCACATTTTGAAAGAGAAAAGAATCCTTTAACCCTCTTTGTTTAGAGGAACGTTTCTTGAAATAGACATTTGAGAGATTTTTAAGAAATTTGGAATATGTAATAGATCAACTAGAGATTTGATAAACCACTATGGCATACACTGAAGAAGAATTAGATGTTGGTATGCAGGTCTCTTCAGATATATATTGAGTGCTCTTAATTTACGGGTTGCACCCCTGCTGCATTAGCTGGATCAATTATTTGACAAGTCAATAAAACAATTTTAATTAGCCCTTTCGGGCAGTACGAATCACGTGTGCTAATCAGTAAATGACCATCTGTCTCCATATGGCGACACTTTGACCTTGTTACTGTTACCACAATGATTAGCCCTGATGATCTCATCAGAACTCTGCCTACACATAGCCATGGCATTGACCACAGTGAGGATCCCTTACACTGATTTTCACTGCCTCCCTGCACGCATGGCGTAACAACAGTGACTCAGAGCCACTTCTGCAGACCTACTCATGAGCCGTCTCTAGTCTCAGGATCATTATACTAGCACAAGCCACTGGCCACTTGAAGGAGCAGGAAATGGCTCATATGTCTGCCATAGCCTGCAATGATTTTGAGTCATTCCGTTGGATCTGATGGGCAGATATCCAGATAAGTGGGTCGACTTCACCGATAGTGCTGCAGATGTGTGAGTCACTATGGGGGGATTCTCAAGGTTATGTCTGGTCTGTATGTAGGGCCGGCTCAGCTGAGGAGTTTATTGGGATGTTAAGCTGGAAGCCCTGATGACGGGGCCTCTGTAAAACAGGAATTTACTCATCTCCCTGACATTGGGAGTCACCACAAAGATCTGTGTGGTCTCATTTGTGGCCTCCGAAAAGTTGTTTCCTCTTGCTTTCCTTGTTGCCTTTCATTTCAAATGAGGGCAAGCTGTTGCTTTAGAGCCGGACCACCGGCACTTAGTCATGCAAAATATTCCCAATTAAGTAGAATCCGTATGTTTATCCTGTAAATGAACTGTTTAGGTTCAGGAATCTGGAAAAGGGCAAAGAGATCAAGGGCAAATTTATGATGCAATATCTCTCATTAAACGTAATTGCAGTCTGGTGCGGGGAAATGAACAAGAGGTTGTGTCAACACGCATGTGTGTCACCTGTTTGCCATAAATCTGAAGGGGTGTCGTGTTTGGGGCACATTCTACAAAAGATGCAGCACAAGTTTTTACCATCTGGCTCCTTTAGTTAAGATTCATAAAGCCCACAGTGACGGTATTAGAAATGCCCCCTATGGATTTAACTTTGGAGTTATGAAGCTCTCCTGTGAAACAAGAGGAATCCTGAAGAGACCAGCTGTGGTTTCTCTAAAAAACTGAGCATAGACGGCTATAAATTCAGCATTTTCTGAATGTACAATAAATCCTAGTGATTCTGCAAGTCTGGAGTTTGTTTCACAATCTGACATCAAGTGATATCTGCGAATATCATTTATTCAAAGTAATGGAAAATGTTCTGCGATGTCTACTTTTATAGTTCTTGGCTCTTACATAACAGAAGTACAAAGCAGCACATTGATGAAACAACCTAATAGAAAACCCCTCTGTTTCCTCTCCTCTAATTTACATGTTGATCTGAAGAGTCACTGCTGGATTTTTCTCCTCCGCACTTTTGATGGAACCAAATAATTTGTCACTTATTGTTTAAAAAAAAGTGAGTCATATTAAAGTGCTTCACTCCCCACGTGTCGCTGTGATCCCATGATTGCTAGTACCATAACAACTGTTACAATTCATGTTCCAAACAAAGCAAAGTGACTCAGTTCTCAAAGTGTTTATCTTGTAGAACAGGTTTTTAATGCATTAGATGTAAATCTCTCAGCAATTAGGCTTTGCCGGTCCTGTGTCCAAGAATAAGAATAACTCGTCTTGTCTTTTTGTTTCTAGCGCTTCCCATCAGCACATATGCCAAGTACTGCTACCGGAAACTCCAGAAAGTGGCGGTCACTGGAGGGAAAAAGGTGAGTTTTTAACAAATACAGTGAAGAGGAATCAGATGTTTAAAATAGAAGATAATAAGTAATACCGTAATTTCCCATAAAGGGTCTCCGTAAGCCTAGCTTGGAGGAGGTGGACCACAGTCGACGTGCCATCATGACCCCGTCACTGTTCGGCAGCTCTCTAGAGGAAGTGATGGAGCGGCAGAGTGAACTCTTTCCTGACAGGAAGTTGCCATGGGTGCAAGTGCAGCTGTCTCAGTATGTGCTGGCTCTGGGTGGAGCTCAGACTGAGGGGATATTCAGGTAAGACCTGCTCTACTTACTGCTAATTAGGCGGAATAGAAGAGCAGACTGTATTTTACTATGTGAGTGCTGACAAGTAAATACTTAATAGTTGCTACTAGAAACGTAACTACATTTTATGGAAACGTGAATAAAAGTATTAACTCAAAACCTTTAAAGTGTAGTATGTATTAATTTCCAGTTTTACTAGAAATTTACTCTAATACTGATTGCATGTTTCGCTCTGAATATATATATATATACACACACACACACACACACAGTGGAATCCGCTAATGTCGACGGCCTCAGGGGTTGAAAAAAAGCGTAGAGATAACCGAGGATCGAGAAAACCAAAAGCCAATAATGGCGATTTGTTTGATGAAGCGATCAGCATGCTATAAAAATGTACATAGTGTATATGTTTGCTTACAACAAAAGGCATATGTGCGCCAACTAACAGCAGAGATTGTAACGGCTACTTTGTTTATGTTGGGAATATACCTTTAAGACGGCTAATATTGTTGTGTGCGCGCTGTTCTGGCGTGAGCGTGCACGGGGAGGAGAGTGTTTTTGAGTGAGGAGAGAGATGGTCGCTCTACTGCTGACTGTTAAATAGCATAATCTACTGTTTCTATTTTACTTCTTTTATTTGTGATGTTTGTCAGACTCTTTACATGTTTGAGAAGAGTGTGCTGGTACGAAACCCATCTATCTGTCGTCAACCACTCTGACAGCCATTACAAGATTTACCAGTATATGATAAAAACCACCTTCTCGATACAAACCTTTAATTATATTCTCCAACATTGCAAACACAATTTCGCTCACAGCGTAAACAGTCACAACACACAAACACATTCGCTCATAACAGTCATTTTGCTCGGACACAGTTCTGAAAAGTATTGCACACGCGGCTACTATGGTTTTGCGGCTGCACGGCACTGTGCCGCAAGAATGAGTGAAGCGTCATTGGTGTGAGCGACCATACGGAGTGATGCACGTGCAACGCGAACTCAGCGCATGCGCAGTGAACTCTGTACTATCATTAGTCACGGGGATCGAGATAATCGATTTAAAGTGGCGACTTTGTCTCTCTTTTGTGCTCGAGATATCAGGGTTCGGCAACATAAAATAATCGACATAACCGGTAAGAAAATACTAAGACAAATAGGTTATACACACAAATAGGTTACAGCCTAGTTTGGCTCAAAAACGTCGACATAACAGGGTTGGCGAGTTAACCGAGGTTGATATAAGTGGGTTCCACTGTATATATTAGGAATGTGCAAGTTTAGTCGACTAGTCGATTAAACCGTACAGCTGCGATTAGTCGACACTGAAAATAATAGTCGACTACATGAGAAAAAACAACAACACACACACTAGATTTTATAGTTCAAATGACTCTTTGCATTTAAAAACTTTTTATTTTTAATTTTTTATGTAAACTGTCGTCAAATTGGCATATGAAAGGCAAGAGTGATCACTATTTAAACGTTATAAATTAGCTTGTTGCTTGATAAACTGAAGTTTCAAAGTAGCTTCCTCAATACTGTGGTATATTTATTTCTTGGGAGGGAAACTGTTTGTGTGCTCTGCAAATGAAAATATTGGGAGACAGTTTTACCTGACACTCAGTCACTGTTCATGCATATTTATGGCGTGCTGTCTCCCTCTGCTGGTCCTCCAGTGTAACGTTACTATTTCCTCCTACAGGGTCCCTGGTGACATTGATGAAGTTAATGCACTGAAGCTTCAGGTGGACCAGTGGAGGATTCCTGAAAATTTGTCAGACCCTAATGTTCCTGGTGAGTAACTGTTCTCATGCATTTATAAGATTTTTACGAAGCTAAAGACAATACAGTGGAGTTCACTTATCTGGAGTCATGGTTAACTCGCCAATACTAATATGTTGATGATTTTGAAGTGGAACCGCCAAACTCTCTATTTGTCTCAGTATTTTCTTGTGGGTAATGTCGATTCCTTAATGTCGCCGAAATCTAGTATCTCGAGCATAAATGAGAGACAAATTATCCACTTCACATGGGTATTTCGTGACTCATGAGTGTACCAAGTTCACTGCGCATGCACTGAGTTTGCGTTTCACGTGGAGCGCGCTCACTTCAATGACAGTTCACTCACGTTGTTCTGAGGGATAACACACTGCAGGTGTTCAGTTTTTTTCTTCTAAAAATGTCTGGAGGTGTTAAGAGAAAACTGTACAATCAATCTATAGAGAAAAAGTATGAAATCGTACTGCAGCGAGAAAAAGGAACAAAACCAGCAGAACTTAGTCGTTAGCATGGCATTCCAGCAAACACCATTTCAGGATGGAAAAAGAAGGCCGGCGTGATAAAACAAATGTACGAGAAGTCTGTCTTTGATCCAGAAAAAAACGTAGACTGGCTGAGCACAAAGATGTGGACGATGCAGTGTTTCAGTGGTTCACAAATACACAGGCAACAAACCTTCCCGTCAACGGTCCCTTGCTGATGGAGAAGACAGACATTCTTGCTGCAAAGCTTGGACAACCTGACTTTAAAGAAAATCCGGGGTGGATCTGGGGTCTTTCAAAAAGAGGAACAACATTGTCTTCAAAGTGATTTGTGGAGAGAGCGCTGCGGTTAAACAGGAGCAAGTGGATTCATGGCTTAAGACTCAAATGCGCACAGTTCTGGATGAGATTCGGAACATTTCAGCCGATCGTTTCATCAAACAGATCACTGTTGTTTAAAAAAACACCAAAAACACAAGCATCTACATTCTCATTTAATCTCATTTTTCTCATTTACATCAATACATTTTCATTTTTCTTTCTTGAGGGTTATCTTTGGGCTCTGACAGCTGACAGCTGCGCTGATAGGCTGTCTGACCTGTCAATCATGCAAGAAAACGTGATTGGCTGTGCTGCTATGAGGGCGTACTCTTCTCTTTAAGAGACGAGTGCAGCGCAGAGAGGAGAGAGGGAGAGACTACTTTTTCTTTTTGTTCTGATTCTGACTTTTTTTTCTTTGTTTTCTTATTGTGTGAATTTCACGCACAAGCACTGTGTACGGATTATCTGCATCTGAGGCTTATATGTGGGGAAATCTGTAATATATTACATGGGTTGTATGTTAATATGTAATATATGATATATGGGTTATCTCGCGAAACAGTTATCTCGATGCTTTTTCCCGACGCCGTCGACATAACCGAACTCCACTGTATTTTCTGGACAAATACCAGACATGTTTAAACATTTTATACCAATGTTTTCCTCAGCCTCTCTGATGAAGCTCTGGTACCGTGAGCTGGAAGAGCCTCTTATCCCTATGTGTTTCTACAAGCAATGTGTCAGTAACTATGACGATCCAGTGGCAGCCATCAGTGTGGTGCAGTTGCTGCCTGAGCTCAACCGACTGGTGCTGTGCTACTTTATCCACTTCCTACAGGTAGCCACAGCATTCAAACACACACAATGGGCTGCGATGCTTTTAAATGCACAAAAAATGTCTAATTTTACTCATGTATGTTCCATGTATTCCTCAGGTTTTTGCTCAACCTACAAATGTTGCAGTCACTAAAATGGACGTGAACAACCTTGCTATGGTAATGGCTCCTAATTGCCTTCGGTGCCAGTCGGATGACCCCCGGGTCATATTCGAGAACACCCGCAAGGAGATGTCTTTCCTGCGAATGCTTATTGTACATCTGGACACAAGCTTCATAGAGGGCGTTGTTTAAAATTCTTGTTTCATATAACTGGCATTACATGAATCTGTGATACACAACTAACCTTCTCACAAATATGATATTGTGGACAACAATAACACAAAACTACACTTTTAAGGGGGGTTATTTGGGAAAAATCTGTTTTTATTTTAATTGGAAAACTCTTGATAGTTTTCTTAATTGTGTTCTGCCCACCTCATCGATATAAAGACTAGTGATGTTGAAATTTATTGATGGTGTAACATGGCAATCATCCCAAGTTCTTTGCATGTTCAAGAAATGCATGAAAAAAATGCAAATCTTATATTGTGACACAAATTGTTAGTGGTTTACATACGTTAATGTGCATTGCAAGGGTCAAAGTTAAAAGTAACTTGCATGGATGCATTGCTTTGTGAGCTCTCACATGCTGTCTGCTTGTTTTATTTAGTAAGTCATAGTGACAGGCTGTAAAAAAACGGTTTATTTTGTTTGTTCTCTGACAGTATCTTTGTGGATTTTAAAGAAAAGGTCTCCTTTTATGTACAGGATAAATGAATGAATGTTGTATTTGTTCTAAGTTTGATCGAAGAGTAACTATAGAAAAGAGAAAAATAGGTTTTGTTAGATTGAGTGTGATTCTATCCAATAATATACAGTATTTTAAGAAGTGAAGGTTTTTATTTTATTTTATGATTATTATTTTTTTTAAAGAAACTGTTGCTCCCTGATAATCAGGAATGTAATTTATGCTAAATTGTCCAGAGTAACGAAATTTTCAGCTCCCATTGGAAGTCCACAGCCTCAAATGTACTAATTGGAAGAAAGTATGTAAACTGATTAAATATATTAAATGATAATAATATGCCAATGTATGATGCCTGTGAAATAACCTTTGAAGAATTAGAGTGAAACAGAATAAAATAATCCATGGTTTATCTAAAAAGACACAGGTACCCTTTGTGTATTCATGTCCTTTTTGCGTCTGTATGTAAATAAAGCTTGTAAATAGTGCTGTTTATGTTACGTATATATGGAACTGAGTGGCAGTGAGTTGTTGGAAAAATACAAAAACTAAACTTTTGTATTTAGTATTCTGTCCCATAGACTGATTGTGTATGATCAAAACGAACAACCTTTGGATTGTGTGTGTATTTAGTGTGAAATGGATGTTGAGGATGTAATAAAGTTTCACAAATATGTGATTTGTTTATTGGATTTTTTTATGGATGAAGAGGTTTTAGAATTACAGTTTTGAATAAACATTAAGCTCTAGTTTAAACGATATACCTATATAATGTTAAATTAAGTACAGTTTTTTTTAAATTAGTCTTTTATGCTCCCCAAGGCTGCATTTATTTGAATATATTTAAATACATTCCTGTGATGTAAAGCAGAATTTTAAGCATCATTAGTTTTCAGTGTCACATTATCCATCAGAAATTATTCGATGTAAAAACGTGTGCTGCATAATTTTTTTGAGGCATCCTTATTTATTTTATTTGTTCTGAATTAATAGTTATAATACAAAACAGCATTTACTTGAAATAGAAATCTTACATATTAAAAAAAAACATGAATGTTTTGCTGTTACATTTGATAAATTTCAATCATCCTTGCTGAATAAAAGTATATATATATATATATATATGTAAATTAATTATAATGTTTTTTAATCTTATGAATGCAAACTTTCGAACTGTAGTTTAAATTAAGCCAGTATGAATAACAATAAATCTGCCAGACGTCTTTTTACAGTCGCGGAGTCGTTGACGCATGCGCACTTCTGGTATTGTTCATACCGGTAGTCTGTGGAACACATTGGAAAATAGTAAGTGCGTCTCGCGCCCAGCGTGGTTACAATAAAAGACGCTTTAATAGATGCACGACGCGCCTTTGTAGTCAAAGAGACGGATATCACTCCAGGTAACTGATATTTATAGCATTATATAATACTGTTTTGGCAATGTCAAGACTTTGCTCGAGTACGAAATGTTTAAAGATGCTGTTTTAGAAAACTGAATCCGTAAATGCAGATTTTAGGTTATGAAATGAAATAAAATAAATGTCGTAACATGTGCTTTGAAAGATGCATGTTGTGATTTACAGCTTGTATTTGTGGGAGTGGCGATGTACTCGCCCATTACTATCCATGTCATTATTCTCTTGGAGGGTGTGGATCAGTCAGGAAGTTAATGTCTGCTTGGGTTTTCACTAAGATAATAATGATCCTGTGCCATTTCAAATGGTTTCAAATTATATCCTCCGTCTGTTTTTGGCTGTAGAATCTGGGAAGAATAATCCGTCATGTAGTGTAATATTGAAATATAAGGCATCTCTATTGTTTCCATTGTCATTGTCAGGCACTTGGGGGCCCCTGAAAAATCACAGATAATCACTCTCACTTATGACTAATGAGACAAGAGTAAATTAATTAAGTATGTTTGTTGTGTTTTGTAATGTATGTTATGATTTATTTTTCTAATTTATTTTTCTTATTTTTCTTTATTCATTTAAATTGTAACATTTTGATGTCCTGTTCCTTAACGTTTCATTAATATAAATGGAATGTTGAATCTAAACTTAAACATAAGTTACATATAGAAATAAGAGGCTTAGTTAAGTAAGCTAATGATAATTGAGTTAAGTCTGTTTTTCGGTGGCGTGATGCCATGACCTGGATTCTGAGCACCTACACTGTTTCTAAGTCAAACGCTGTAGATCAGGGATATTTTGTGTTTTTGTGGGAGTACTGGGAAAGATTTCGCTATTGCATTGCTAGATCTATAATAAGAAATTATGGAATATCATGGCTTTCAAAAGTTCTAACGATAAATCTTGTGATTTCGTTTGTTTTTGTAGAATTTTTGTCCTAAACATAACCATTTAAACAGTTATTAATTTAATTATTCATTCTTATTTAAACCATTTTAATAATATTAATGTTAATGAAAACTTGTAGCATGAAAATAAAAATATTTGTAACACTATCAGGATTAGTTGAACTAACAATGAAAAAAACTTTCATGCATTCATTAATCTTAGTTCGTTTATTTCAGAATTAACAAATACAGTACATTATTAACATCAAAAGTAATCTGTTAGTATTTAATGTCCTGACATGAACTAATAATGAACATTTGTACTTTAATTAACATAAACTAATAAATACTGTAAGAAATGTATTGCTAATTGTTAGTTCATGTTAGTAACTAATGTAAACTTATGGGACCGTTTCGTAAAGTGTTATCAAAATCTTTTATCCTTGAAAAATATTTGAAATAATTTAGCCATGATTTACAGAATAGCCTCTATTGTATATAATATAGAAAAAATGTTGACTGTTCAGTCCTACAGAAAGATTTAGGTAACACTTTTACAGTGTCCTGTTACACGATACATGTAGTTACCATTAGTAATAACAATAAATGATGTATAGTTATAAGAACACAACCTTCAAACAAACCTTATTCATAACCCTATAGTAAGTACACGTTAATCAAGTACAGTTCATTAATATTACTCAGAACTTAAATATATAGTAACACTGTAGCAATGACTTAAAATGTAAATCCAATAATCCAATAAAATGTAACCAAGATTTATATTACACTAGTCAAATGCTTACTTGTTTCTAAATTTGTTACAAAATAGTGCAATAGTGTCAGTTACCAGTGACCTTGATATGTTATTTTAGCAAATACATAATTATGCATAAATAAATGTATTTAATACATAAAACTATTGTTGTGATGTTATTGACTGTTATAAGGACTTGTTACTTATATTTATTGGAAAAGGTATTATTTAATCACTATTATTATTTAAACAATTGGGAACTATCAGGTACAGTTCATGGCAAATTTCCTCAAGCCAATGCTGTAAACTATGCCGGGAGTAACATTAAAGGCTAAAATTAACTTACAGTAATACCTTGAGATCGAGCATAATCTGTTCCAGGATCGAGCTCGTAACTCGAATGGCTCATATCTCAAATAATTTTTTCCCCATAAAAAAATAACAAAATTTTTTTTATCCGTCCCTGCCCTCTAAAAAAAACAACCTTATTAGTGCTGATAACAATGGAAAAAACATGTTTTTAATTGCTATAGAGACATACACACACACAGAAAATTATAATATATAAGGATTCCTGTGATATAAAATAAAATGTGGTTTTAGTTATGAGTTCTTAGCTTTGAGAGGGACGATACAGCAGCGGCTTGTGCAGAGGAGGAGGAGGGAGAGATAGCGTAGATTACGTAGATTACGTAAATTACGTAGAACGCAAACACAATACGGAAGTGTAGTGTTTTTTTCCCGTGTAGAACGGGAATTGGATAGACTACACGCACAATAATGTATGCCTCAGAACCTCATATTTATTATTATTGAACACATAACTCTGCTCCCAGTTACTCGTCGCTGGCGGTAACCACCGCTGTAAAGCCAAGGTGGCCCTCTAGTGGAGATCATATGCAATTACCCCATAAATGTATATAACATACACCACAGTAAGACTCACAGGAGATGTGTAAGGAAGTCAAGGAACATGTGAAGTGAAGGAGTGAGGCTCCTGGGCTCCGAGTGCTCCACCACCTAGCGTCGTCGTCTGTAAGCGTGCTCATATCTCAAATCTTTGTTCGTATTTCAAAGCAAAAAATGTCTCGAAGGCTTGCTCGTATCTCAGAATACTCGTATGTTGGGATGCTCATATCTCAAGGTATTACTGTATTTATAAGATACAGTAATACCTCGGTTTACGAGCGACTTGGTATACGAGGAAATCGGTGTACGAGCATGGAGGGTCAACGAGCATTGTATCGGAGTGCGAGCAAATTTTTCCCCTCACCCACGTGCATTGTTGTGTGGAAAATCCTAACGCTCAGTATCGTCGCGCGCATTTTTACTGGAAATATCCTAATGACAGCCTCTCATAACACAGTCACGCAGTTCCAACCCCTTTATCAGCCCTTAAGTCATTCATTCTCTCAGCCTCACTCTGTTTGGCTGCATCATTCACCACAGTGATACTTTTACTGATACTCCCTGAGCTCGCGCACGCTCGCGTCTCCCGGAGCTCGCGGTGCTCGCGTGTGTGCATCTCGATTATCACTTTGTTTGTTTTCTGCACTATTATAATAAATTCACTCATTTGCACTTGAATCTGGGTTTTGTGTTTTCCCCCTCCCTCTTCTCTCTCGTCTCCTTCACCCCAGCAGACGCTGCTCAAAGTGCATTTACAGTAAATTGTCAAGTATTTTTAGAGTTTAATTGTCAATTATTAATTAGCATTTATATGAGATCTTAATGGTTATAATTTTAACTGTAATTAATAGGGTAAAACAAAAAGAATATTCAAAATGGGCATTTATGATCGTGTGGAACGAATTAATTGATTTTTATTGCATTCTTATGGGGGGAATTGTTTTGGTGTACGAGCATTTTGGGTTACGAGCTCCCTCTTGGAACGAATTAAACTCGTAAACCGAGGTATTACTGTACTTACATTTAAATTGTACATATTTGTTTTATAATGCGTTATAATAATACATTTTAATGATTTAAATATAAACACTTAAATGGTGGCTGTCATAAAAACATGACTTTTATTAAAGAAATTAAATATTGAATTACAGGTTAAGTAAAAATATAATGAATATATGCAATATAGTTGTTCATATCTGGAGTTAATTTTCTAGCTGACTAATGAGTTTCGAATGGCTTTTCTGAGGTAAATGTATCATTATAGTTTACAAGCTTTTTTTATTGTTGTCTTTCGGTGAGTTGAAATACTAATTGTTACATACATACATGTTACATACATGTAACATGTATGTTACATGTAAACATAGCGTTTACATGTAACATACATGTAACATTAATTCTGTTTATAGTTAGAGACATCTGTATATACATTTACATTTATAGCACATATTCACCTGTAAATGCTGTTTATAGACACCTGTAATTATATTTATAGCACACACTCACCTGTTATAGTGACAACCATCTGTATATTTATATTCATTGTACATATTACCTGTAAATCCTGTACATCTCCATATCCTGCACTTATGCAACCATTGTACATATCCTGCACTTGCTGCTATTGCACTTCTGGTTAGACCTAAACTGCATTTCGTTGCCTTGTACCTGTACTTGTGTAGTGACAATAAAGTTGAATCTAATCTAATCTAATCTAACATGATACAGATTTTGGTAAGTTATACTGTAGGCCTATCATTCAACATGCCTTCTGATGTTTATTTCTTGCTGTAACTAGTAGTAAATCAGTAGCTATGATTCATTCACAAGCCCGCCTAAACTGAAGCATATACAGCAATCTGTCATGCCACATTAAAGAATGCCAAAACAGTAATTATTGTTTGAATTTCGTTATAAAAGTGACAGAATTTGAAAGCTGAGACTTTGTTTCATATCAGAAGTAACAGCACAACATTCATTCATCAATTGAAAACAGCATAGATTGACAGATTGATTATATAAATAAATGGAATTTAAGAATCAATATCGTTTCTTCAAAATGAAAATCAATTTAAATCTATATTTTTAACCCAGCCCTAGTATTAATAATGATCTGTGCAATGTAATCATCACAGGGAAGTTACTGAAATGTGACACTTTCATATTAGGTATTTGCCGACAATATGAGCAAAGCGCCTCCTAACAGACGAGGAATTACTTTTGAGGTGGGCGCTGCTCTTGAAGCACGGGACAGTCTGAAGAACTGGCAAGTGCCATTCTTTTAAAAACACTTTTTTTTTTTTTTGACTTTCCATCTCTCTTTTTTATAGTAAGCTATCTGTGTGATTTCGCTCCCAGGTATACTGCCAACATTGAGAAGATTGACTATGAGGATGAGAAGGTCTTAGTCCACTATCGCCAGTGGAGCCATCGCTATGATGAGTGGTTTGACTGGGCCAGTCCGTATCTGAGGCCCATGGAGAGGGTTCAGCTGAGGAGAGAGGGACGGCAGGAAGACAGCTTTATCCCTGTGAGTCACAGTCTGCTCCTCAAAAATCCCAGTATATGAAAGCTAATCTAGGATCAGCCTCATGTATAAATCTGTTCAGTGAGATGTGAAAGGGATGCTGCATCAGTCCGGGTGTTATTTCAACTGATTATTGCTGTGTGGAGCACAAAAGCGAGTCTTACATCAACCAGTCTACACAAATATACTTTATAGATACTTGTAGAGCTGGGAATAACTAACTATTCAGTGGATACATTGAAAATGCAATTCATAAATAGTGTTTTCAACATGTTTTTAATTTCTGACTTAAAATGTTTGATATATTTCATGTTTTTATTGAATTTATTTTATTCAGGCCTCATTAAAATAATTATTAAATTAAATCAAATTATTATTAAATCTTGTAAAGTAGTTTAGCATAATCTTTTATTATTTTTTCTTAGAAAATTATAAATTAAACGTTGGGGGTCATAAGATTTTTTTAAATGTTTTTGAAAGAAGTCTTATTTTATTTAAAAAAACTGTAAAACCTAATATTGTGAAGTAATTTTACAATATAACTGCTATTTTTCATTTCTAGGATATTTAAAAATGTAATTTATTTCTGTGATGCCAATCCGAATTTTCAGCATCATAACTCCTGGTTTATATATTTATTAATATGCTGATTTAGTGCTAAAGAAACATTTCTTATTATTATCCATTTTGAAAACCGTTCTACTGCTTAATATATTGTGTAGAAACCATGATACCCTTTTTAGGATTCTCTGATGAATAGAACATTCAAAAGAAAGTATTTATTCAAATTAGAGATCTTTTGTAACATTGTATATGTTTACTGTAACTTTTGATCAGTTTAATGCATCCTTGCAGAATAAAAGTTCACATCTTAAAAAAAAAATCTTACCCCAAACATCAGGAAACTATATTATTATACAGCTTCTTCAGTTCTTATTAGTTTTGTTGTGCATTCCTACTTTTTTGCAGGGATTTCATGTGAATGACAAAGTTCTTGCTAGTTGGTCTGATTGTAGATTTTATCCTGCTAAAGTCTTGGCTGTCAACAAAGATGGTAAGCTGTTGATGTGTTTATTTCATTAAATAAATGTTATATGAACAGATTCGACTTCAAATTGAAATTGTATGTTCCATATGTTTTTCAAATGGACAAAATTATCTTGCAGCTTCCTACACTGTTAAGTTCTATGACGGTGTCATCCAAACAGTCAAAGGAATCCATGTAAAGCCCTTCACCAAAGAGGTTCATTTTTGTATTTGTATCCTATTCATGTTATGTCTCTCTCTCTGCACCCCTTTTTACCTTCTATTCCTTCACTCATTCTCTTATTTTCTCCAAATAGAGTAGAAAGAAGCTAACTGACAAAAATGGAGATAAACCTATGGTAAAAAAGACTATAAAGGACAAGAAAATGCAGGAGAATGAAGCCAGCTGTGATAAACAGACTGAGCGTGTTCCTGAGGAAGAGGAGCATGAGAACTCGGTCTTGGATGGAGAGGAAGGTGAACAGAAGAAAAGTGATGGGAAAGGAAAATGCCTTGAAGCAGAAAATATAAGCATAAAGGAGGAAGATGCAGAGGGAGAGAGAGTCTTGGAGCAAATAGCACAGCACAACTACAGTAAGTTATTTCTGAAGAGTTGCTCTGGGCCTGAGGAGAGAGAAGAGAAGACCAGGGTGAAAATGGAGAACTCTGTGGTGTTTGACTCTGGCGTTAACTTTAATGAGGGGATGGTAAAGAGAAATGAGCCAGAGGAAGAGGAAGTTCTTGAACAAAAAGAGGAGGAAATCAAAGGACAAGGTGACAGAAAGTCACGGAGGCAGCGAATAAGACGTATGTACAAGTTCAAATGTTCAGAGTTATTTTTCTTGACTGTATGCTAGTTTTTTGTGGGTGGATTTACCTGAAAAGTGTAAATACTGTGGTTGTGTGGTGGTATCAAAACATAGTTCTGTTTGTTTGAGAACTGACTCCTGACCAGTCCTACCCGGCAACAGTGGCTCAACCAATGGTGTGAGTTTGGGGCGGAGCTATTCGCTTGACTGACCAATAGTAGTTCGAATATTTGGGAAACATGTTTGAAACCATCATTATTTTTTATATTAACTCCATGTGGTAGAGCTGCATAAGTAATCAAAATATAATTTTAATCACAAAATGGTTCAGTGGCAAAATCAAAGGGGGGGGGGGTTGTATTCCAGAAAGCAGGTCATGTGACATACCCGGTTATGTTTAAGTGTAAGTAAGCGGCTATCTAAACGTTCAGTTCCAAAAATGGAGGTAACTTTCAGGGTATGTTAGTAGCCATAGCAACTTACTCTCTGAACATAACCTGGAGTTTTCGTCATTTCTCATCTCAAGTTTTCATCTCATCTCATTTCGTCGGATGTTTGAACATGAAACAGCCTTTTCTTAAATAAATAATAATAAATGTAATAATAATACATTTTTTAAATATTACAATTACATTATAAATGTAAATGTAAATTATCAGGAAAAAAGTATATTTATGCAGCCCTATTATTGGGTGAGGGTTTATTTATTAAAGCTTATTTTTTCTCTAGGGAAGAGGAGACTTTCAATGGCACGAAGGAGCTCCAAAAAAAGCAAGACTGAAACAGGTTTGACTATTTGACTGTTATGTAAAAATGTGTTTACTAGTGCTGTAATAATAGATTTCCTTATCATCTCTTTCCCCCCCAGAAAAAAGTTTTCATAATGATTGCAAGCCCATATGTGCATCAACCAATC
Organism: Rhodeus uyekii; assembly: GCA_037043235.1. Classification (NCBI taxonomy): domain Eukaryota; kingdom Metazoa; phylum Chordata; class Actinopteri; order Cypriniformes; family Acheilognathidae; genus Rhodeus; species Rhodeus uyekii. The sequence continues at coordinate 5,958,551 of JAWRVZ010000018.1, forward strand.
AGAGAACTCAAGGAAAAGGACCAGACCTCTTGACACAGCCATCCAATGACACAGCAGTATCTAAGGCCCAGTGCCAATCAGAAACCTTTAAGCCTACAGGTGAAATTCTACTGACCACAAATGTAAAACACATATTTGTGCAAATAAGACCTGGTTCATTAAGATCGCTGTTGTTTTTTTATTGCAGCAGTTAGAAAACAAGCCTTTCATAACCCCAACCGCTTCAGCAGAGAACCATGTGAGTAATGATCTCTGCTAATAATGAGATTCACAATTAATTTGTCATTAATTAGAATGATCTTGAGTGTAAAATCTACTTATCACAGTATACAGAGTCATCAGAAACCAACCGCCACCAGCGCTGTCTATCAACTTGGACCATAATCCATATAAATGCAGCGCTCCTGGCTGTATGAAGTCTTTCCGCAAAGCAAAACTCCTGCACTATCATATGAAATACTATCATGGAGAGGATCGTCTGATAGAACCGGACCAGATCAGTGCAATGGACAAAGCGAACGCAGTTAATAATCAGGATGGCTCCAAGAAGAAGTGCAGTACATCGCATGATTGTGCGCAGGTTAACGTGAAGAGACGCTCTCTTGCTCCCCCTGTTGTCCGTACACAGAATTACCAACGATGGCCTTCACTGAAAGACAAGGCCAGAGAAAATCAGCTAGACAGCAACATGCGTAGATACTTCAACAAGGAAAGAGAGAGGAGATTCATGGAAATGGGTATGGTTGATGGATACAATTTTATATAGCATTTCACAGAAAGCATGTGGGATTTTCAGTGTTTTTAGTTGTTTTTCACTGAAGGTTTTAATACATGACATGATCTAACTGAGCTTTGTTTTTTATCTTTTGAAAGAGAAAGAGAAACCGAAAGAGAAACAGACTAGAGACTTCTTGCGTATAAAGTTGAAGGAAAAGAAAAAGATGAAAAAAAACACATCAGGTATAGAAAAGCAGCTTTTAGTTGCAGATAATCGGTTCTTGAAAAGATGAATGATGTTAAACCTTTATTTCTGTGTGCAACAACTGTAACTGCATGTCTAAACTCTCTTTGTAACTATTAGTTCCCTTCCTGTCAGTTTATATTTTCATTGTTACTGGATTCAGATGTGCTTTAATTGATGTTTTCCTTTCCATCTTAATGTTTTGTAGAGTTTATTTTTTGCAATTTTATATTATCATAATTTTTCAAGAAATGTTTTGTAATATGTTTCCAGATGAGGATAGCATTTCAGATTGGTCCTCTGACAGCTGTGCGTGGAGTGAAGATGATGATCTGGATGTCATTGCCTCGCCGCTCAGCTGTAGCTCTGTTGCCTCAACAACAGGAAGTCAGGAAACTGTCCGCTGTGTGTGTGAAGCAGAAGAAGAAAATGACTTCATGTTACAGGTGACCCTTCATTTGGCCTGTACACTACCTTTGAAATTTTGGAATCAGTAAAGAAATTAATACAGTGGAGTTCGGCTATGTCGACGGCCTCGGGGGTTGCAAAAAAGCATCGAGATAACCGTTTTGCAAGATAACCCATATAACATATATTTTCCCACATATAACCCACAGACGCAGATAATCGCACACTCATATAGCCAGCGAGTTTGGGGTTTTGTGTAAAAAATCGTTGGCATAACCCGCACTCATAGATTGATGAACTTTTTTGTGTAAGGTCACATTTCGAATTTCAAATGTTGCTCGCATGACGTCAATTATCCATAACTGCTCAGGCTCGGTACTGTCAGGGATGAGCTGGCGTGCGATGTGGAGAAAAACGAGGAGAACACGGAGATGAAACAGAAAACACTTTAATCATAACAGAGAACCAAAATGGCACATAGGAGTGCAAACTTGGAGGCACGAGGAAACATCCACACTAGGGCACATGTAACGTCAACAAGAGACAAAGACTAGGGAGAACAGGAGGGTTTAAATAGACAGGATAAGGGACACACCTGGAGACACTAATGAGATGATTAACACAAGACAGGTGTGGAAGGATCTAGAAAGTCCTGGAAGTGAACAAGTGACATAACGATAGACAGGGACGTGACAAAGACACAACATGACTGTAACAGGTACACAGTGCTTGTACGCAAAATTCACACAATAAATGATGAGAAGAAGTGAGATGAGAAGAGCCCGCCTTCATGGCAGCACAGCCAATCACGTCTTCTTGCATGATTGACAGGTCAGACAGCCTATCAGCGCCAGCTGTCAGAGTGATAGTACATGCGCCAAAGATAACAACCCTCGCAAGAACAAAAAAGGAACATTTATTGATGTACATAATGTGAGTTATTAAATGAGAATGTAGATGCTCATGTTTTTGGTGTCTTTTTACACAACAGTGTTGCCGCGATTTGTTTGATGAAGCGATTGGCTTTCATCTAAATTTTTTTAGATATACACAGTACAGTGTATGTTTGTTAACAACAAAAGGCATATGTAAAACCACCACAATAAAAACCACCTTCGACTCTTGATACAAACCTTTAATTATATTCTCCAACAATGCAGACACAAAGATTGCTCACAAAATCACAAAAAACGTCCAGGATGCTACAGCGTGTTATCCCTCAGACGAGATCAATGGCAGGCGCAGTGAACTAGGTACGCAAATTAGTCAAGAAATAACCATGTGAAGTGGCGAATTTGTCGCTTTTTTGTGCTTGAGATATTAGATTTCGGCAACATAACAAAATCGACATAACCCACAAGAAAATAATAAGACAAATAGGGAGTTTGGCAGTTCCACTTCAAAAACGTCGACATAATAGTATTGGCGAGTTAACCGTGACTCGAGATAAGTGAACTCCACTGTACTTCTATTCAGCAAGAATGCATTAAATCAACCAAGGGTGACAGTCAAGACATTTTATAGTGATACAAAAGAGTTCCATTTCAAATAAATGCTTTTATTCATCAAGGAAAAAAGCCATCACAATTTCATCAAAAATATAAAGCAGCTCAACTATTTTCAACATTGACAATAAAGACTGGAATAATGGCTGCTGAAAATACAGCTTTGACATCACATGAATGAATTGCATTTAAAATACATTAAAGGGGTCATGAACTGCATTGCTTTATAATGTTTCCTGAGATTCACTTTTAATGCTAGTATGATTTTTACATTGAAAATTGTCATAATATAGAAAATAAAAAAACATTTTCCTACCCTGATTTTAGGCCTTTATATTTAGATTTAGATTGTGGCATGAAAGGTTGAAGTGATGAACATTGTAGGCGATCACAGACATGTTGAGGGCATGAATGCAGTGATCTCATCATTGTAACTCGATTTCTGAACAATAATTTCAACATAACTAACAGTGTAAATTAGAGATTCATTGATTAGACCTGGTGTTTTGGCAAGAGTCTAGAACTCAGTCTCATAAACTCATGCTGTTTGATTGACAGCTCTAGCAATTGCAAAGGGAGCATTCTTTGATTGTTTTCTATATGTAATTTAATCAGTTTGAATAGTGGATTATTTTCAGATTTGCTGGCACATAGACAAAGAACATGAATCATTAAATATCAGAAATCACTGGTCACAAATCAGGCATTAGAATTAACACAGTTACTTACATGTCGCATTACTGTTGAGTCCATATCGTAAAAGTCTGTTTGCCGAAATTGTGACTGATTTACCAAGGAATCCACAGTGAAATGTACTGATTACAAATACATAATGCTGAACAGAGACATCCACAGGCCTTGAACCGCAAAGTGGCGAGGGATTACTGTATATCAGAAGAAGATTTAGCTTTACAATTCACTATTTGTTGCTTTTTTTTGTTGCACCTCAGTGTGAGGAGTGTCTGTACTGGCAGCATGGAACCTGTATGGGCCTCCTGGAAGAGAACGTTCCTGAACGATATGCTTGCTTCATTTGCCGGGATTCTCCAGGTTTGGAAGTGATGCATGTTTAGTGTTGATTTCTGAACAAAACCCTAATGTAGAGTGACTGTTTGAGGAGACTGATTCAGCATTTTGTCGATACCCCTTTCTCCTGCTGGGAAATTAGGGGATTTTCTGCTGCTTTAAGTTCATTTTGGCTTACCAGTGCATTTTTTTGAGTGTATATAGGGCAGACTAGAGGCCAGAGACAGAGCCTGCGGTACTGGTATGACAGGGACTGGCTTGGCACCGGCCATATGTATGGCCTGTCTTTCCTGGAGAACTATTCGCATCAGAACGGCAAGAAGATCGCAGCCACTCATCAGCTGTTAGGGGACGTTCAGCATGTGCTGGAAGTCCTCAATGGCCTGCAGCTCAAAATCAGCGTGCTACAGTAAGTCCACATTTACACTGCAGGTCTTGATGCCCTTTCTTTTTTTTGATGACCAGCCTATATGTTCTTTTAAAAGTGACCCATATCCGATATCTGCATTTACACTATACACTTGATGATAGCTAGGCCATTTCACATGTACCCTTGTATCTAATGTTATTGGCTTACACAATAATGTTATCACTTTTCTAATCTGGCGATGGCCAGATCCTGAAATTCCAGTGAAATGTCTGCAAAAACATTCATTTACTTTTTCCTGTATCTTAAATGTTCTCAAACTCCGGCTCTTCACAGTTCACTGACCAATGCGGCATCCTCTTCTCTGAAACTCTAATATCTCAGGTGATTGGAAGCATGGCGTGTCAGCTAAAATGCCTTCCATTTGTTTGTAGAATGGGAATGTCATACAGCTATTACACATTACAACAACATTCTGCACTGTACATACGAGAGCTTAAAACTGCACCTACCCATCCCACCTGAAGTTTCTTCAAATACTGCTTTATTTCTGAAGCAACCCTGCATTAGAAAATTAGCACAAAGAAATATGAATAATTAAAACTCGTTATAATTATTATAAATATTTGTGTCCGTTATAATAGTATTGATCGTCTATCAACTCTTCAGAAAGGATATTTTTTGTGGTCACAGAAAAATTACTTCTAGCATGTGGTTGTGATCGCTCAATCAATCGTTAAATTGACATTGATGTATAAACAGATCAGAGTTAACTTTGCAAGAAGCTCATATGTATTGTGCACAAAGTTTTATTAACTAAATTACGAACACATAACTAATCTAAACAAACACATACGCACAAAACCTGTGTACATGGGATATGGTAAAGTGGATTAAGAAAGAAACAGGAAATGAAACTTTTGAAAAAAGAATAATTTGACCACTTAGCAAGAACCATCAGCTTATTCTCAAAGCCTTTTGGTTTAACGTAAGATATTCATATTCATTATTCAGTTGAAGCTGTCGGTGGAGTCCTGAGGATTGATTTGATGGTTCTGTGAGTCAATGTTGTTGCAGTCACTTATTTCCGAGTTGAATGTACACTTTCCTGTAGCTCAAACAGTAGAGTGTGGCGCTTGCAATGCCAAGGTCATGGGTTTGATTCCTAGGGAAAGCAAGAACTGATTAGAATGTCAGGGTGTTTCTTGGATAAAAGCGTCTGCCGATTGCATTAATGTGAATGCAGAAATTATGATGAACTTTGTCGATGTTAGGGTTATGCCTGCCAGCACTTGACCTTATGGTCGGACTGGGTTTTCCGATCCTACATTTGCCCAGCAACCAGGAGAAGATGGAAAGGGAGAGAGTTCTCGGATAAAGCACATTGCTGGCTGCAGGTTGGGGCCTGCGCCAGAGAGGCCATGCAGAACTGTGAACAGAAGATGCACAGACGAGAGAGACAGAACCTCTGCTTTTAACCTCTGGGAATGGTCAAACAGAGGCCTGTTTCTTTTATTTTGGGGGAGTTTTCACAGACTCATATTGGCATCTTGTTTTGTGTGTTGGTGGTGGTTGGTGTTGAATATAATAAATAACTCTGCATGGTTGTTTGGTCCAGCCGTTACATCTCTTTACCCCAAAGGCTCAAAAGACATAAAACTTCAGCATGACTATTGGGTTGAGCCTTTGTCCTCCGTTGTGCCACTAAAAAATTGCTGTTGTGTCCACCTGAGTTGACGCCATTCGCCACCATCATATTTTTGGTGACATAACACTCACATTGACGGGAATTTCTGATCTGTCCGCTTATATGGCAGGCACAACTGCATGTATCCATTCATATCAGATTTATTTCCACAAATGAATGAGGCCTGAAACCGATCTGAGAATATCTGAATCCATGTGTTTTTTCCTGCTTGCATGTTCGTATATGTTCATATCTGATCTGTAGCACGTGGGAGGGAAAAATCTGAATTTGATAACTTAAACCATGTAATGTAAATACAGCCTAAGTTTCATCTCTGTTTGAACCAATAAGACCAATGCTTTCTGCAGGAGCCAGACTCATCCAGACCTCAAGTTGTGGCAGAAGCCGTGGAAGCTGACGGAGAGATCCAGGATGAAAAGCATGACTCTTCCAGATGCCAAAATAGTTTCTTCATCAACATCCTCGGAAGCTGTTCTACATAAAGAGCCCTTCTCTTCATCCTTCCAGGACTACATTAGCAGCGAACACTGCTACCAAAAGCCACAAACACTGTACCAAGTGTTGGAGCCGAGGCTGATACTGAAGACACGTGTTGAGTCAGTGTTGGAAGACCGATCACACAACACTGAGAGAGTGCTGAAGAATGAACAACACTATTTTGGAGAGATCCAACCAGCACTACTGAAGACTTCTAGTACTCCGCTGTTCAACCACAGGATGGTGAGGGTCAGATGAGGTTAATATTATGTGATTAACACTGTCTAGTTCTGTTAAAATAGTTACAAATGTACTTCAAAATATGTACTGTTCAAATGTTTGGGGACAGTAAGATTTTTGTATAAGTTCTGTTCTTTGAGCTTTCCATTCATCAGAGAATCCTGAAAAAAATACATCATGATTTCCACAAAAACATTAAGAAGCACAGCTGTTTTCAACATCGATAATACATTTTTTGAGCACCTAATTAGAATGATTTCTTCATCCTTTGCATCACAGGAATAAATTACATTGTAATGCATATGTATCAACAGAAGAAAGGTTATTTTAAATTGTAATAATATTTCAAGATTGATCAAATAAATGCAGCCTCAGTGAACCTAGAGTTCTTACCAGCTTAAAAAAATCATACCAATCTTATAAAATTTTGAACAGCGTTGTAGACCGCCTGAATGTTAATTACATTGAATGCTACAATGCAAGTAATAAGTTAATGTGACGTTATAGGATGTAGGAGAGAAGCGTGAGGCGGGTTGTGATGGAGGCGGGTCTAAAAGCGGAGCTCAGCCCCAGCAGTGGAGGATCAACTTGCTGGAACATATCGAGACTGTACAAGAAGAGGTTACTCGCAGGATGGACTTCATCGAAAGGGAGCTTGATGGTGTGCTAGAGAGTTTCAGGGGGCTGGGTTTATGTTTTGCTATTTTTTCATGTGGTGATTTTGTATTATTGGGAATGTTTCATGTACATTAAAGCTAATAAATCCAAACTCCCTAACTATTCATAAACATTGTTTCCTGTTTCAGTGCTTGAAAACTGGCTGGACTGTACGGGTGAGTTGGAGCCTCCAGAGCCATTGGACCGTCTGCCTGAACTCAAGCAAAGCATCAAACAGCTGCTGAGTGAACTGGGAAAGGTGCAGCAGATTGCTCTGACTTGTGCCACATGAGGGCGCCAGGGCATATTTCACCATCATCACAGGACTACCTCAGTTAATACATTCCTAAACCGGGCCGAAACCAAAGAGCCTAAAGAATAATAGACTGAGAACAATGTGAAATTAAACGAGCTGTTTGTTGCAGAATCTGTGATTCTGACCGACTGTGGACTTAAGATCAAAACTTTATCACCTCACCTTTCTGTTTCACCAAAAGAAAAGAAAACGTGTTAAATGTATGTTTGCTGAAGGGATTCCAAGACATGTCTTTGTTGTTTATCAATGCACAGCCATGTACCACTTTCTTAATATTTTCACACTTAGTAATAAAGCCAGTCAACGACGTACAAAGCAGAATTATTTTTTTATTTTTTTGCAGAGAAATTTGACTATTCAAATAGTAAGCTATTCATGTTTAATCTAAAAGCTTACTTGGGTAGTCAAAATAAGGATCTGTTCAACTGCTAGTAACCATTAACCTCGATTTAACGGGCTGGGTGTGACTTGTGAAGTCAAATGTACACAGTGAAACAATTGTTCATGTGATCCGTTGTATGTAAAGGACCTTATGATAAGAAAGTGCAAAAAAAAAGAAAGTGTTTTTTTTTTTTAGAATATGGCATATTTATTTCTGGACAACTGTGAATTTCATAATTACTGCAATACTCCAAAGTCTACTATTCCTTTAAGCTTTGTGCAGTAAATGCGGTCTGTGTTATCACTTCATTATGGATTAGCCATAAATTGTTTAGTATATTAACAAAGACTGAACCACATCACTGTTTGTCTAAAAGTAGAAACTAAAAATGCCTGGAAATACATTTCAGTATTGCAATTCTAATGACTTAATATTAAATTAAATCTATGCATATTAGATATTATCTTGATGGACATAAATATACAATTCTGTCATTATTTACTCGCATATCTTTTGGCTGGAAAACGGTATTCCCTCTATACTGCATTAAGATTCGCTTGTTAAACATGTTTGCCCAGCTTTTGAAATTGGAGACGGTTACAATAAAAACACTTTGTATGCATATGTGTATAAGTGGCCTGCTGGTGAATTTCTTTAGTGGAAAAAATATTGCGGAAACAAAGAAAAAGACGTAACTGTCAATAATGACGAGACATGATATCATAGATAGCCTCACGGGGGCGATAATTCGCGTTTGAGGGGGGTCTTCCAAACGCGTTGAGTGTAATGTGGGAGCCCAGAAAGCCCCGCCCACCGAGTGACATCAAAACACGGCTGGCGGAGACAGCGCGAGCAGAGAAACGTGCGGACGACGAGCCCTTCCACTTCAACATCTCTGGGGGAATTTTCCTTAGTCAGATACAAGTATTGTTCCTCAAGACTGACTGGTGAGTTAAACGCCTCCTTTTACAACTAGTACAATTCGTTCGAGGAATATGAACAAAACAGAAGAATTATGTGACATAATTTAGAGTGACAGTGGTCATCCTTTCAGCGACCAATGTAATTCCATTTAAAATGGCTCCGTGTTTTTTAAACTGCCGGTAGCCACGATAACGTCGATTAACATCACAACAGGCGCTGAGTAAGACAAGAAAAAACACGCACCTTTTAATTCATTATAATCGATTCCCTCCCTCTTATCTCACTCACTCGACACCGAGGATGTTAGATCTTGTCGCCGAAAATAGAAACTTTGTACCTCATTAGATGTAATGCAGTGCGTTTTACTCCATTCGTCTCTGCAGATGTTTCATAGTTTTCATAAATGGTTATTCTCTTATAGATAAAGAGGGCCAGCTGCATCCTACATCGTCTTGAATATGATTTTTCTTTGTCTTCATGTATTTACATAACCGTTTAAAAGAACACATGTGTTGTTGTCGTCGTATTGCTAAGTTATTTACGTCCGTTATTATTTAAGTTGTTTACTTTGATTTGTGGTTGCATCAAGTCTTCATAATTTTACCACATGAGTGTATGTGAATACATTCATACAGAGGTCGTACTGTAAAGTGATGGATTTTGGGCTAGTTTTCGATAATATGTGAGACAACTTCCGGCATGACACAAATGACATTGTCCTCGGTCACCTGCTCACGGGAAGGTCGCGGGGCTGGTGATGTGAACTCCATGTGCTCGCAGGTGTGCTTTTTAGCACACTCAGACAGTGTTGTATCAACAGTGTGTAGTGCACCACCACAAGCAAACAACACTAACCTGTTGTTGTTATCATCAACACAGGGCTCCAAAGAAATGCCCTCGGTCTTTATGCTGAAATCTGTTTGTCGTACCTACATTGAAACGTTTTTTGTTGCTTTAGTACACAGTATTTGTGTTAATCAGTTGTATTCGAGACTTGGCTTTAACGGATCTTTATGCTGCTGTTTGAGATGACGTGTAATTTTCCACAGAAGACCAATGAAACTATCAACCTTGGTACACAAACAGGTGTTTCACATGGGACATTTCACCTTTTGTTAGGTGAAATTAATAATGTGTTTCTTCCATAAATGCAAAGCTAGTTCCATGTTTACCTTTCTTTTATCGTCAACACCTTTTTAGTTCATTTACACACCAAAATTACAATCGAATGTGCAGGGATTTGTGAATCAGAAAACTGATTTTTGGCTTTGCAGTGAATGATTTAATTCTGCTGTCATTACACTGTAAGTTCTCTCTGTTTTAGTCTTCCTTATATTTAAAAATGTTTAATCAGTGTGTTTCTTATTACCAAAACTGTAATTTAACTTTTAAACATCCCTATTGAGAAGTATATATGCAGAGAGAGATTTGGTCTGTTCCTGCCGATTGGCATGTAGAGAGAGCTTGATGTCAGGGAGTCCTGGGACTCTTGGGAGCTGTGAGCTTTAATTAAGCTATGCTCCGTTCAATTGAGTGTGCTCATAATCTCAATAACCCTTCTTATCAGGACTGTGAACGAGCACGAGGGCCGATGAATATAGCCCGTAATGCTATACAGAGATAAAAGTAGACATTTCATCTTAAACTGGCCGTTCTGAATACGTCAGATCGTATTTGAATGCAGAACATCATATTTTGGTGTGTGTTAGTGACAGATGAGGCATGTATCGGTGTGTACAGTAGAGTGAGAGCTAAGTACACCCAGTATAAGGATAGTTCACCCAAAGATGAAAATTTAGTCAGGCACATGTCAGTCCAAATCCATATGCTTTTATTTTGTTCTTATATTTATGCAAGGCTCATACTGCTTTTCCTTTAAATAAAATAAGCGGTGCATTTCGACTCATCTTCTGTAAAGCACTTGCTGCAGATGGAGCAATATCACAGTTGTCAGGCTGTTGAGTGTGTTATGTGGACAGATTCTTCCAAGCCGGTCCTCCAGACCGCCCCTCACTGCAGGGATGTACAAGACGAAGGAACACACTGTAATACTTAATGTGCTATTTGAATTCAGAAAATGCCTCATCAGACTTTTTAAAACTTGCTTTTAAGTACATATTTTTCTTGAAGTGTATTTGTTTCATGTAAATGCCCTTTTTAGCAAAACTTTGTGCATTGTGATACAGAATGATGCCATTTCCATATACAGGGGTATTTACAGTACAGCTCAAGTTTGAGGTCAGTAAGGTTTTGCTTTAAATTCATAAAATAAGGTATAAATAAACATGTATAATGTTACAAAAGTCTATTTCACATGAATGCTGTTGTTTTGAACTTTGTTCATCAAAGAATCCTGAAAAAATGTCTTGTCAAAAATATGAAGCAGCACAACTCTTTTCAACAACAAGAAATGTCTCTTGAACAGCAAATCAGTATATTTGAGGGATTTCTGAAGGATCATGTGACGCTACGTTAATGATGCTGACAGTTCACTGGAGTAAATTCCATTTAAATACAAATCTGTTTTTTAAAATCGTAATATTTTACTGTATTTTTGATCAAATAAATGCAGTCTTGGTGACAATAAACGTTATTTTACAGACCCCAAACTATTGAAAGGTACATGGTATTCCAGTGTCTCAAACATAAAGTAAAACTAACACTGTTTTCTTCAAAATTATACTGTTAATTGTTTCAATTGGTTTCTATTTTGTAAGGTTGGAGGTAGGGATTTAATATAACCTTACAGACTAGCGTTTACTGAAAAACAAGTTTGAGATGCTGTAATTGCTGCATAGTGAATACGATGCTCTGGCGCGTTTGTTCCCGTGAGTGTGCTTCTTTCAGTGGAGAGGGAGAGAGCAGAGGATCGCAAACAAACATCAAACATCTTATTTATTTAGTGCTTCAGTTGTGGGATTTTAACGGCTTTGAGTAGATCTATTGCGCCGTTTTAACCTGTTATATTCAGAGGCGCTGTGAGCTGGTTTCGGCATATGGCAGGCGTTGTTAGCATGTCTGTCTGAAGATTTGTGAGTTTCCTGTGACCTTAATTTGTAGATTCTGCTGTTGCTACATGGAGCACATGCTTCTATTTCTCATTTCAGATGTGCACCTTGTTATTAATCTCAAAGATATGACCTATAAAAGGCAAATCGTCCCTGTGCTGGATCTCTGAGCTCTTTTAATCAATTTCACCAATTCGATCTCTGTCTGATTAACATTAAAGGTCATTCGTTTTGGCCTGTAGGACTGGTCTTGTGGGTTTCATGTGGTTGTCCTGGACCGTGGCCAGCCCACTAAACCCGTGTCTTTTGGTTTTGTGCCACGTGTTTTCTGTCTCCCATCGTTCCCTCCTTCCATTTTCACCTTGACAGCTGTGCTTCTGCCTGATGGCTCAATATCAGGCAGGCCTGCTGAGATGTCTCAGTCTGTTCCATCAAAATGATCATCAGATTTCACACTAACCCGGCACTTTTCAGATCACAGTTGAGGCTCTTATTTTATTTGCTCAGTGTATCTTCACGCAGCTCTTGAATTTTAATCTTGAGCAGTAGTTTGCACTGGATCCCTAAGGACTTTTACCTAAGGAAAGCAAAACATATAACAATGCTTTTGTAAGAAAAATGGTACTAGTTCTGTTTTTGCAAGTTTTTTTTTTTTTTGGTATGAGCCTCAAAATAATTCAGTGTCTCTTTAGTTTTTAGCCTGACATACCTAAAGTGTTATTAATAATAAACTGCATAAAATGAACTACCATTCAAACTCAATAAGATTTGGATGCATTTAATCGATCAAGCATGACTGTAAAGGCATTTATAATATTACAAAAGATTTCTATTTCAAATATTTTCTGTTTTTTGTTTGTCAAAGAATCCTCTGTTTTCACAAAAATATTAACTGCTTTCAACATAATATTTTTAGCACCAAATCAGCATATCAGAATTATGTTTAAAGGATCATATGACACTGAAGACTGGAGATACAAATTCAACTTCACCAGAATAAATTCCATTCTAAAATATATTGCAATCGAGTTTTTTTTAAACTGTAATTAAATTGTACAATATCAATGTATTTTTTTATTAAATAAAGCCTTGGTGAGCATAAGAGACTTTTCAAAAAACAAAATCTTTATAAACCCTAACATTAAAACAAATCTTAAAAACAACTTTTGAGCGTTAATCTATATGGTCACACATGAATCCCTTTAATTTTGTAATCCAGTGGTCACCTTTCACAATCCAATCAACTCCTGATGAACAAAAATACAAGTCTTGCCCTACTTTTTTTTTCTTGTTGAATATCTTGTTTAACTCTGAAATACAAACTTGTGAGAAAGTATTTAGAATTTGGCCATTCAGATTTTTCAAGCATAGTCAATGGCATATAAAGTTGACAGAAATACGTCAGATTACCAAAGTAAAATGCAAATTACATTTCCTTTAACGTAATTTAAGATAGAAGTAAGGTTTCTCGGTGAACACAGGCAGTGCGATTTTATTTATTTCCTCTTTAGACTGTGCTAATGCAGGATATCATAAATACATTTAGCCCAGGCTCCACATGACACATGTTTAGATTTTATTTATGACTCCGTGAGCTGTTTCAGAAAGTAATTTACCCAGCTCACATCTTGTCTGGACAGGTTGGAAAAGTATTTTCTGTAATATGTCAAACCAGATTAATTTGTTGACATACATCTAATAAAGCCCATTCTTTGCTTTGCGCATCTCTGGGGGATCTGGCACCCTTATGAGCGATTACCATGTCAATTATTGGTGGCCTCATTTATGAAATAAATAGAATATATAGAATTTAAATTCTATGTGCACACTATATGTGTTAGATCTGAAATAAAATGTGACCATCTGCTTGTTTGAAGGCTTTAGTCCAACACTGTAATTTAACCTACTTTAAATCCTCATGCTTTCAGTTCAGAAACTAAGGCACAGTTTCCAAGATTTCAATCACATCCCTTCAAAAAGACTGCAGTATCTTGCAAAGCAGAGGCGACTGGATTCTGTGATAGAATTGTTTTGATGTCTCATATGATGTTCCCTAATAAACTTGACTGAAACATTGCCTTTTACTAGGGTAAGCCTGTCTGCAACAAGCATCATGAAGTGATATGTCTGGGAAGAGTATTTCTGACAAGGATCTTGCAAAAATGTAGGTTGTACAATGCAAGGTCTTTTGTTTTGTTTGTTTCTTTGGACTTTTGAGAAGTCCATCTATCACTGTTTTCGCTCTTTGTGGAGTAAATATATTGGCTATAATCTGTGTACACATTTAAAAAAAAATGTTTATGGTGGGTGCTGGTGTTTCATGTTCATTCAGCCAGTCATCATGCACTTACATCACTGGTAGTTGCCATTGTGCTGTTAAACTTACTCTGAAGCAGGAGCTAATTTTAGTTCTAAGCCATTCTTAGAACTAAAATCATTCCCAGTTCCTGTGGCGCGAACATGCAAAAAAACATTACTTCCACAATTACTTTAGTTCTTGGAACTATTAAAACGTTTCTCTGGGGCAAAAGCCCCTAATGTAGTATCTCACCACATGGATTTTTTAGCTGATATTAGAGATTTTTGTAGGTTTTTTTTTTAAATAAAGATAATTATTTGTGCATACTAATTCCCCTATTTTTCATCTAATGTCATCTAATGCTGACTTAAAGTTAAAGCTTAAAAACGCTAATAATTTAACTACAGTAATTACACCAAGGACGTTAACAATGATTTTCGAGATATAATTTTCCTAGATGCCAATGTAACAAAAGTTTGATAAATTCCACCAAATGCGTAATGAAACGATGCGACTTATTTCAACTGATCATTTATCCGTTCGGCTCAAACATCAGCACAGTGTGAGCTTACTAAAGCGGTTACTCTCCAAACGGTCTCGATCACGCCATAACTTCACAGTGCTGTGAGATCCACCGAGAAGCGCTTGAATGTAGTGAAGAACATGAACGTCTGAGTGATTTTAAACTTCATTTGTGGAAATAAATCTGATATGAATCAGATATGTGCATTTTAAGACTGTCAGATCAGATACTCTTGTCAATGTAAGTTGTGCAACGGTGACGAATGACGTCAGCTTTTTTCTGTGCCCAGGCTGCAACAGGGGGTCTCGTCTTCTCTTTTTTTTCTCATAATGTCTAACCTTCAGAGACCAATATTTTGCCGACCTTTAAAGATGGTGTGGAAAGCAAAATCTTGGATTATCATTTCGTCTGTCCGTTGCAAATGACGCTGTTTTTACTTATTTTTTTTAGTCTAATCTTTTCTGGGTCAGTACGTCTACCTAGGGTTGTTTCGTCAAGTGTTTAGTGTACATTTGATATGGGGAACTTAAAGATGGAGTCAACAGATTTGTTGGTTGTCGCCATAGTCTGAAAGTAATGATCAATATTGGCCAGAACGTTAAAAATGGGTCCATCCCTAATTATACGTTATCAATAGCAGTTCAATTCCGTGAGTTGAACTGCACTGAAGTTCACAACTATACCCCAGACCCTTTATTAACATCACTGAAGCAATCCGAGCGCTGATGTCAAACGGGCTCGGGTCCGCACTAAAAGCTCCAGTTTGAAATTACCCTTAAAGTCTAAATGTGTGTGTGTGTGTGTGTGTGTGTGTGTATTTATGGTAGGCATAAGATGCTTTTACTGATGATGCCAACAAATAGTAAGCATTAAATCAATACAGTGAGTGGCTTTCTGTTCTAATAAGGCTAAATACTGTGACTGTTCAGGACTCTTTCAAAGCATTGTGGGAACTCCAAGAAGGGTTTTCTCTATTATTTGCACTATATGAATACAATTGTATGAGTGCATGTATAAGACAGATTTCTGAGAACGCTAGAAAAGACAGAGAAGTATCCTCATATAACCTTGTGTGTATGCAAGTCCTCACTTCTTCACAAATGACAGCAAGGAAGTGGCTTAATGTATGAGACAAAAGCCAAATTATGATGGATGCAATGCTGGGAATCTGTGACAGTTTGTGTCAGCATGCAGGGTGTCCCTCAGCCCTTAGTGTATGAGAAGAGAAAGAGATGGAAGTCCTTTTTTGGCTGAGAATCTAGTGCTTCGGCTGCACTCTGCCACCACAAGAGCTTTATAATGGAGTATCCACGTCACACTGTCACGTACACAACTGCTTAGACGAGGGGTTTCCCTTAATTCAGTTAGTGATCGAGGGAACAGCAGAGATGGAGACAAAAGAAGGCAGAAAAAGGTGAGTCAACATTCAGACTGCCTTCAGCATAGCAAACCTAAAAACCTTTTTTTTAGCTATGACTTTTGAAGTATTCTATGTATTACGTTTTTTTAACATAATGCATATAATCAATAGGTGTCAGAATTAATAGTTTGACTTTCAGTCTTTTGTTACGCATGTTAATTAGATTTTTCTTGTAGTATTATAAAAATTATTATTATATGTTATTTTTGTTGTCATTTGAAGTACTTTGTGTTGGAATGTTTTTATTTTTTGATAATGCTTGTAAAGTTTTACTATTTTTGCTAATGCTTTACTTTGCCTTTATATAATCCATTATAAAGTATTTTTAATGCATTAATTATGCCTTGTAATGCGTCTTTTATTGCATTGTATTTTCTCATAAATAAGTTATAATTCATTTATAATACTGTGTTAATTGTATTGAACCCCTTTAGAAGATATAATGCGTTAAAATGCATAACAAGCAACCAATTTTAGATGTAAAAAAAAAAATCTGCAAATACTATAATGCATTTTAACGTGGGTCTCCATTAGTTATGAAAAGATGTAAGGCATTGTATATAAGGAATAGCTTTACCATAAAGGCTTTAAGTAAAATGTTACCCTTTTTTTCCCAGGTATGATTTCTAACATGTTTGTGTTATTATTTATTTTTTAGTGCCGAAAGTTAGGTTATTAAAAATGCACTTTAAAATCTATTTGTTAAGTTTTGAGTTTGTGTTTTATAACTGTCCACTCTTATTTTAAAAGTAACTGTTATAATAAATTTAAGGGAGGGGCCCACCAACCATGTAAATGCACCTTGAATAAATTTAACCAGCCTTAACCACAAAAATCTCTTAAACCAACCAAAGTGTTTATAATGGATACTGACTTTAACCAAAACAAATTAAAGATAAACGATTTGAATACATCTTTGAAACAAAACAATGAAGAATCAAACAATAAAGAGTAAATGCAAAACACAATCAATAATAACCCAACATATGTTTCAAATGAAAAATAAACTTATCAGCCATTATTAAAGTACCCCTCAATGTTCCTCTATGAAGCAGTGTCCATTGTTCATAGAGAAATCAATCATGACGATGATGGCAGCGGCGATGTTGATGTTGATGTTTAAATCAGTTACAGTTCATTGTAAAGTTTCCCATGAATGTCTTATGTGCTTCTTCAAGAAACCCTCTATCCTTGTCGAACTTTGGACTCAACTCCTAATAGAACTTGATAGTCCTTTCTCCAAAAGATTGAGTGGTGTTTAAAACCACCAATATAAAAGAGTCCTTTTAGATTGAGCATGAAACCTAGGTTTCTCAATCCGGACTCATTGCTAGTTGGCCTGTCATGAAAAACCATGCTTCCTCCTCTAAACCTTCTCTTTCCTCTACTTATATACCTCATATCCTGTAAGAGATATACAACTTAGAGCCCCCTGGTGGTTGGCTGAACCAACTACTATGATACCACAGTAACATAACTTGTGGGTTGTTACATACCCCCCTGCTCAAATGAAGAATTGTCGTGACCATGACAAATCTTAAGGTTCTGTACATGGTAGGTATCGATGTTGGTCGAATCGTTAAAAAAAACTACAGAGTAATTAACCGGACCTAACCTTCTAACTATCTTCGCCGGACCTTTCCATTTAGCAGAAAGTTTAGCCATGAATCCCTCATCTGCTCTGGATAAGGGATGAGTCCGTACCCAAACTACATCTCCAACCTGGAACTGTGTGTGTTTTCGACGTTGGTCGTAGTACCGTTTCTGCTTAGCTTGAGCCCTTTCAACATTTTCTTTTACTAAGCTGATGAGTTGTTTTTGCCTGTCGAGTATGGGATACGCTGAATCAACAGGATTGGGTGGTTGTTGAAAAGCTCTCTCCATTGGTCCCTTGAGTTTACGTCCAAGAGCTATTTCTGCTGGTGTAAATCCTGTGCTTTCATGCCAAGCAGTATTAATGGCATACCTGAATTCGGGTAATCACTTATCCCACTGGCGATGTTGCTCTTCAACATAGGATGCAATCATGGTTTTCAGGTTGCGATTAACCCGTTCTGTCAAATTTGTCTGAGGGTGATAAGCTGTAGTCAGTTTTTGAACCACCCCCCACTGTTTGCATATCAAACTGAGAAGGTTTGATGTGAACTGCGTTCCTCGATCTGATACTAGATAGGCCGGGGTTCCCCATCTGGTGAAGATTTCTTCTATCAGAATCTTGGCTATCTGTGGAGCTTTTGCTTTCCTCAAAGGAAAAAGTTCTACCCATTTGGAACAGTAATCAACAGTAACAAGAAGATGTTCGCTTTGTTTGGCACTTTTGGGAAAAGGACCCATGAGATCAACCCCTATCATATACCCAGGCTCAACAACCGGAATACTTTGCAAATGTCCAGACAACTTTGTCAGTGAGGGTTTGTACCTTTGACAAATGTGACACTCTTTACAGTGTTTCCACACATCAGCCCTAATCCTCGGCCAGTATACCGTTTCTAAAAGTCTTAGAAGAGTTTTCAATTTTCCCAGGTGCCCGCTGAGTGGGTTGTTGTGGGCGTACTGTAGAAATGCTTCCTGATGAATAGCCGGTATGACCAGTTGAAGTTTCTGTCCTTTCTGACCATCAGGTATGCTGCGGAAAAGAAATCCATTTTTCAAAAGGTAATGAACTCGTGAAGCGTCTGGTGTACTCTGATTCTGTACCTTGTGAATTAACTCTTGAACTTCTGGGTCCTGATTCTGTGATGTAGCAATCTGAGTGAGATCTACCGGCATATTGACAAACGATGTGTTGGTCGTGGGAGTGTTTACGACGAACATTGTGTCAGGTGAAGCATCGTGACCTTGGATTCTAGATAATACGTCAGGAACTACATTGCATTGTCCTTTCCTGTATTTTACAGTGAAATGGAATCCTTGTAGACGTATTGTCCAACGGATGAGGCGTGAAGATGGTTTTGGATGCTGAAAAGCCCATGTAAGAGCAGCATGGTCAGTTACTATTTCAAATGACCGACCTTCCAAATATTGACGCCACTTCTCCACAGCCCACACTACAGCCAAACACTCTTTCTCTGATACAGAGTATGCTTTCTCTGCTCCTTTGAGCAATCTGGAAGCATACGCAATCACTTGTTCTTCTCCAGCTGTTTCCTGTGTAAGAACAGCTCCCAAGCCAATGTCGCTTGCGTCGGTCTGCACTCGGAAAGCTTTGTTAAAATCAGGTGAAATTAAAACCGGTGCTTGTATCAGATCCTTCTTGATTGTGTCAAACGCTTGTTGACATTGCTCCGTCCAGACCCAGGTTGCATTTTTCAGCTTTAAAGCATGGAGAGGTGCAGCTTTCTCGGAAAACAGAGGTATAAAACGGTGGTACCAGCCTGCCAATCCTAGAAATTTTTGAACATCTTTGATGGATTGAGGTGTGGGGAAGGATTTGACTACTGAGACTTTAGCTGGATCAGTTTCTACACCTTTATCAGAAATTATGTGTCCAAGGAATGAAAGTGACTTTTGAATGAAGTTACATTTCTGAAGGTTAAGTGTGAGTCCGGCTTTGTGGAGACATGTAAATACCTGATGAAGGTGTTTGAGATGTTCCGTCATGGTTTTGGAATATACCACAATGTCATCAATATATACCATGCAACATTTTCCCTTTATTTCACGTAGTACGTGTTCCATTAACCTCTGAAAAGAGGCTGCAGCATTTTTCAGGCCGAAAGGCAGACGTACAAATTCATATAATCCGGACGACGTTACAAAAGCTGTCTTCTGGATGCTTCCAGGCGCCATCTCTAACTGCCAGTAGCCACTCTTGAGATCTAGCGTACTAAAAACAGTGGCTCCACTTAGCGATTCTAGAATGTCCTGAATCTGGGGCATAGGGTAAGCATCAAGGTGGGTTTTAGCATTGAGTCCACGATAATCAATACAAAATCTTGATCCTCCATCCTTCTTCTGCACTACCACCACTGGAGAAGCCCAAGGAGAAGACGACATCTGAATTATCTTTTTGTCCAGTAATTCCTGTGTTTGTGTTTCAATGAAATGTTGTTTCTCCATGGAAACTTTGTAAGCACGTCGTCTTACCGGCACTTCATCAGTGGTAATGATGCGATGTTTAATAAGGTTAGTGTGTCCAATTTCTTGAGTACAAACAGTAGGCCAATTTAACATCAAATTCTGCAGCTCTTGTCTTGTTTGTTGATCGGCTTCTGCTTGTAGAGTAAGTTTATGTATCATCATGTAGGTTTCATTGCCATAGGCAGGCGAGGGAACAGCAAGATAAAAGTGCATAGTGGGGTAACGGTGGTGGTGGTGGAAAGGAAAAGTATTAACTTCCATAACACCTTCTTTGGCAGGCAGGCTGAACTGAGCTTTTTGAAAGTCTAGCACCATTCCTGTCTGTAACAGAAAATCCATCCCAAGAATGATTGGTACGGTCAAGTCAGCATCCTGCATAATAAATAATGATAGATCCACTGATAGTCCATGAATTTCACCTTTCCATACAACTTTACCAATTGCAGTCTGTTCTTGACCATTGGCCAGCAGAAAGGATTGTCCTTCACTAGGTTGGTACTGCTCTTGTTGACTCAAATGTCTCCAACATGACTCCTGGATCAGTGAGAACGTACTACCTGTGTCAACCATGGCCACAACATATCTGTCCTGTAGAATTATGGGAAGGGTAATGTTCTTATAGTCGTGTTGCGTGGAATTCTGACAAGATTGTACTACTCGAGTACTTGCTTGTGGTGGTTTGTGTTGCGGTTCGTGAACTACAGCAGCTTTCTTCCTCTGTTCTTCTACATTGACTTGACTCCAATATCTTTTGGATTCATCAAGGTCTCTTTCGATCTGCGTTCCAATCCTGACCAATTCTGCAACGTCCTTGATGGTTCCACGTAGCAAACTGGCAAGCCGTGGATTACAGTTTCTCAGGATGGCTTGAACAACTTCCTTTTCAGACATTCCTTTTTTCCATCTCAGGCAAAGTGCTCGATAGTGAAATGCAAAATCTCTGATACTTTCCTTGGTCCCTTGTTTTCTCTCCAATATTCTCCTTGCTGCCACATCATCATAATCTTCACTTAGAAAGGAGTGTAGAAACTTTTCTTTAAACTGTTTCCAGTTATACACATTTCTGCGTTCTGCCATCCACCAGTCTTTCGCAGTACCTTTGAGGACTGCTGTTAGTGATGCAAGGATTTCATCATTATTAAGGGGACGTACAGCAAAATATTCTTCACAGCGTTCAACAAATACAATGGGATCATCATCTTGTGTACTACTAAAGCTGGGAAAATCAATTTTGACTGGAGGATTATACTGTATTGTAGTCTGGTTACTTTGAGTTGGTAAGCGACCGGATGGCACATTGTATGTTGCATTTTCTGACATCCGTCTGGAAGAAGGTAATTGAACTGTGGCTTTGGAGTCTAGGGTGATTGGAGTGGATGAAGCTGGTACAAAGGTTTGGAATTTTTGGTCCAACTGACGATCTCTTCTCTTCAAGCAGTCTACTACAGATTGTCCTAACTCTTGCACACACAACTCTAGTTGTTTCTTTACCTTGTCACATTCACGTTGCAGACGATAAGACATCCTTTCCTCAATGATTCTACATCGGTTTTCAAAATCTTCAAAAGGAACTTTATCACTCAGCCGTTGGCCAAAATCTGTTAACTGATCTTCCAATGATGTGATCTGTTCTGTTAAGTGTGTAATCGTGGATTTTACAGAAATAAAGGGGTCGTTGTTCACTTCAGGATCCATTTCTTGTGGTGGAGGTGGAGGTGGAAAATAGTCATCCTCAGGTACATCTTGAGCATTATCCTTGCTTCTCTCACTTTCATCATCTGAGTCAATATACAAGTCACTAAAAGTATTAATTAAATCTTTCAATGGTTCCCTTGGTACTACAAAAGGTTCAGATGAGAAGTCTACAACAGGAACGTCCTCATCCCCTTCCATGGCAGTATGACTAACTCCTTGGTGCGAGATAGTGCTGATTATGGTAGCAAATATGCAGGTTTTTTGGGGGTCCCTGTTCGGGCGCCAATCTATAACTGTCCACTCTTATTTTAAAAGTAACTGTTATAATAAATTTAAGGGAGGGGCCCACCAACCATGTAAATGCACCTTGAATAAATTTAACCAGCCTTAACCACAAAAATCTCTTAAACCAACCAAAGTGTTTATAATGGATACTGACTTTAACCAAAACAAATTAAAGATAAACGATTTGAATACATCTTTGAAACAAAACAATGAAGAATCAAACAATAAAGAGTAAATGCAAAACACAATCAATAATAACCCAACATATGTTTCAAATGAAAAATAAACTTATCAGCCATTATTAAAGTACCCCTCAATGTTCCTCTATGAAGCAGTGTCCATTGTTCATAGAGAAATCAATCATGACGATGATGGCAGCGGCGATGTTGATGTTGATGTTTAAATCAGTTACAGTTCATTGTAAAGTTTCCCATGAATGTCTTATGTGCTTCTTCAAGAAACCCTCTATCCTTGTCGAACTTTGGACTCAACTCCTAATAGAACTTGATAGTCCTTTCTCCAAAAGATTGAGTGGTGTTTAAAACCACCAATATAAAAGAGTCCTTTTAGATTGAGCATGAAACCTAGGTTTCTCAATCCGGACTCATTGCTAGTTGGCCTGTCATGAAAAACCATGCTTCCTCCTCTAAACCTTCTCTTTCCTCTACTTATATACCTCATATCCTGTAAGAGATATACAACTTAGAGCCCCCTGGTGGTTGGCTGAACCAACTACTATGATACCACAGTAACATAACTTGTGGGTTGTTACAGTTTGTCTTTTGTCTATTTCTGTTCTATTGCTTTGCAGTCAGTGTTATTAGTTCAGTTTTCTCCTGTCCTCTGCCCTTTTGTCTCTTTGGTTACTAGTCGATTTGAGTTTTAGTTCAGGTGTGTTTTGCTAATTAGTCTCATTAATTCCTTGCAGTCTGCTGTACATTTACTAGTTGTCTATTGTTACTATTTTTACTGGGCATTCTGTTCATGTTTGGAATTTTTGAGAAAACTGAGTATTTTTGTTAGTTAAATTTTGCTATCAATAAAGACTGCCGCACTTAGATCCAACAGAGCGTGTGCTACCACTGCACACTACAGAACTCATCCCAGACCCTTCATCAATTCTCAGTCCAGGCCTTGACCAGAGTCCAGTGATGGCTCCAGCCTGTAACCAAAGCCTAGTGCCCACTCTTGTGCCTGTGGGAGAAGTTTCTGAGCCGTTCCTGTGGGAGAGATTCCAGAGCTGTCCTCGGAGAGGATGGCGCGCTGACCATTGTGGCCATGGTCCTTTAGTATGTGTGGGCTGCACACACGTTGGCTCCTGCCCCTGACTAGAGTCCAATGAAGGCCCCAGCCAATGAGCAACAACCTCATATCTCCTACCAAGAACGTTTTGAGGCATGGGCTATAAGTCCCTGGCCATAATGGCTGAGCCAGTGTTCCCCTGAACTGCTGGTGCCACCCTAGCTTGTCAGCACCACCCTGGTTCCCTGTCATAGCTTTCGGGGTCCCACCTGCCCACCCCATTTGATGCATTACGGCGCGAGGACACGCCTTTTGGGAGAGGGGTGTTCTGTTAGTTTTTTGATTCTGTCTCTTTTGTTTCTGATCTTTCTTAGTGCATTGCTGTCAGTGTGTGTATTAGCTCAGTTTTCCCCTGTCCTCTGCCCTTTTTCTCTTTTTAGTTACTAATTTATTTGCGTTTCAGTTCAGGTGTGTCTTGCTAATTAGTCTCATTAGTTCCTCAGTTTGCTGTGCATTTACTAGTTGGTTGTTGTTTTTGTTGTTGTTATTATTTTACTGGTGGTTCTGTTCATGTTTAGAATTTGAGAAACCCGAGTAATTTTGTTGTCAATAAAGACTGCCGCTCTTAGAGCCAGTATATTGTAGGGGTATAGATTGTCTTTAGTTATTAATATTAAATTGTATTAATAATATTGTTACAAATATTCAGTTAGTTTGTTCTTGGATTCATTTTCATGGATGGTATACTGTGCATGATAATTGTTTGTTTGATAATTGCTGAAGATTTTATCACGATATTGAAAAAGTTGCAAAAAAAAGTGTTGGCATACTGTAACTTTTTTCTTATAACATAAAAGGAACGTTTTATTACAATAAAGCAATACGCAATTTATAAAGTGAACAAGTGTTTCAAACATTAAAGTTCAAAAGAATCATAAAGAACAATAAATAATACTTTAAGATCTTGAATGTAAGTTTTAGGGCATTCACTAATATTAACAATGAGCAATTTGTTACAGAAGTTATTATTTTTTGTCTTACAAAAACACAACTGTTAGTTCATGTTCAACTTTTGATTATTAAATGTTGAAGTGAACTAAGATAAAAATGATTTAAAAATGAACTAATGAAGCCTTAATGTAAAGTGTGTTTAATGAGGACAGTTTATGATGGACTGAAGTTTCATCTCTTCTTTCAGAAAACCCTTTGCCTTTATAAGCAAATCCCTATTGTTGATCCTTACTCATAAGGATGCTTTAGTTTATCTGAATCTCCATGTAATTCCCTTTTCAAATCGTTAGGGTTACGGCATAAGGAATACTCTGGAGCTGAGAGTGTCACACAGCCTTAAACAGAATTACGCTGCTGTGGTGAAGATTAAAGCTAGCAGGAGCTGAACGTAGCGGTGAATTGAGGAGTGCAGGAATTTTGTGGCCTTAATTGGGCTATTTAATTTTGGGCTGCTGCCACGACAAACAATTACGAATCATTCAAACAGAAATTTTTGATCTTTAGAAAACTAGCGACCTGTAACATGAACACACACTGATGTTTTGTTTAGTGTTAGGGAGGACTCGTCATTTTCAGTATTCGTAGTTTAGTCTTGTTTTATAGTAAAATATATAGTAAACAATATTCATAAGTGTACATTTTTAAAGGAAAATTGTGTAAGATAACTTTATGCTATTGGAAAATAGAAAAATATATAATTGTCTTATTTTAGAACAATAAACTTAAGAAAACTTACTTCTCAAGTACATTTATCCTGTTTTAAAGATATTTAGTTACATTCCTACAGAAAGCAAAAAGATGTTGGATGTACCTGAAGTTGAAGTTTCTTGAAAGGTTTTTAAAATCAGAACTGGACAGAACTCAACGTATGCAAGAGAGAGTGCACAACCATCTGTCTTGCTGACCGATTGTTGACTCGCAGCGTGTTTATAGCTTCAAGGTGAAAAAGAAAGCAAGAGAGAGAAATGGATGGACAGAGAAGAGTAGGACTGCTATGTGATGGCCATCGATCACGACAGCATTTGGCCCCACAATTCGTTGTATTTCACTTAGTCTGTGATTAGCTAAATGTATAGAAACAATGTCTAGAAGTTTTCCCAGGAGCAGACCGGGTCAAATCACTGTGAAGACATCCATACAAGGAAAAAATAAAGAACAAAGTAATGTGTTATTTAATTTCTAAAAATGCTAAAACTAATCTGTTGTAGTGCTAGAAAATGTCTTCAGTTATAATATCAAATTAACGAAATTGATCAAAATTACAACATTTGTACCTTAAAATCAACATGAAATACAAAATAATCTTTATATATTTATGTTCTTATTGTGAACAATTTACTTGCTTTATTAAAGAAAATACAATATCAAACGTTTTATAATTTGATCTGTTACAAATGTGCTTTTTTCTCTCTCATTGAATAATTTATTCAGTAGTTCTGTGTTTTGCAAAGATTGTTCATGACTTGTGGCATAGTATCTAAAATAATCCAGATGTATTTTCCATAAATTTCCTTTAAGAATGAACAGATAAATGGGAAACCTCTTCAAGGGTATACAAGGTTGTGTGTGTGTCTGTGCGCGCACAGGTTTGGCTATACTTGTGAGGGCCAAATGTTCAAAATGAAATATCATGACAACAACTGACTAGTGAGGAGATTTTTACTGGTCCTCAACACTTAATATAGCAACGCTTTTAAATTGGCCAAAATATGTTTTTAAAACATGAAATCTATTGTTTTGCACGTTTCTGTGAGGGTTGTGTTTAGGGGTAGGGATTGCGATAGGCAATGGAAAGTGTGTGTGTGTGTGTGTGTGTGGGCTGAAGTATCCTGAGGGCCTCCTTACTCATATGTGACTGATTAACAGGGGTTAAAAGTTGATATTTGTAGGCAGTTTATCTGTAAAATGGATGTCCTATAGCAACATTGTCATCTGACACCTAGCTCTCCTTCTTTTTTCTGGTATTTTCTTTTCGCAGCTGTTTAGATACACATTGAAAATCTCTGAAATAGGAGGCTGGAACCCTGGGAAGTGTTTTTACATGAGTCACATTTCGTCGGATGCCACAGTTATGCAATACACATGGGAAGATGGTGAATCGGGATTTTTGTTCTAGGTCTTACCTACAGTAGATTTTTCATCTATATTCAGAAAAGGCCCTGATTTGATGAGAGAAATATAATATATACAGAACTGTGGGTGTCTGTGAGTCTCAGCTTGTGCCTCGGTCTGCTGTTCTGAGTCTTCATTACTCCTTCCTGTCTCTTTGGGAGCCCTCTCTGAAAATAAACATCAGCCCTTTTTGTCTCTATGGCAACAGTTTTACACTTCACTGAATGCACAACTAGAGTGGGCGGAAACTGAAAATGACATTGATTGCGGATGATAGTTTGGTGAGGAAGTTAACTCGGGTTAGTGAAGCAAGTCAAATCTTGTTTATATGAAATCTTGACACTGATCTTGGCAGTGTTTTAAAAAAAGAAAAGTGTATGAATCTGCTTGATGATTCCAGCCAGAGCCTTTCAGCTCGATCTTGGGATTACAATCAGATGCCATGATTGCGGTTTGACCTTTGCCCTCTGCCCAGATTCGTGGACCACACGCAAAAGAATCGTGAACTTTGTGTTCAAACTTTGGCATGCTGAACATTTGTTGTTTTCTTTTTGTGTCACTCACTCCTTGTCTAAATAGTATTTAATGCCCCTTCATCCGGATTTGCTGCTGAGATTGTGGAGGAGATTTCCACCCCCTAAGCTTTCAAATCGTAATATGTGCTTGTAGTTTTCTCGCTTTTTACATAATAGAAGTTTGATTTCTTGCTGCTCTGCTATTTCATTGATGAAAGGCACTGCGCTGACACAAGGGAAGCTGCTATACAACTTTTTAAGTGCATTTTGCTCATTATTGTATATGTAGCTTTTTATGAGCACACTTTATTTGAAGTCATTGATATTTATATATATATTTTTTAACTTATTTGTTGTCACCAGAGATCAGTTTAAAATGAACAAGTGAAGGTAAAAAGGTTTTTAAAAACTTATGTAAAATATAGTCATGGCCAAAATTGTTGGCTAAAGATTTTCCAGAAAATCAAGTATTGCTCAGAGTGCCATGGGTTGAAAACTTCTTGATAATGTTGCGCACTGTGGGCAAAGCAACATCTAGATCTCTGGAGATGGACTAGTAACCTTGAGATTGTTAATATTTTTCCACAATTTTGGTTCTCAAGTCCTCAGACGGTTATCTTCTCCTCTTTCTGTTGTCCATGCTTGGTGTGGCACACACAGACACACAATGCTAAGACTAAGTCAACTTCTCTCCTTTTTTCTGCTTTCAGGTGTGATTTTTATATTGCCCACACCTGTTACTTGCCCCGTGTGAGTTTAAAGGAGCATCGCATACTTGAAACAATCTTAATTATCCACAAATTTGAAAGGGCTCCAATAATTTTCTCCAGCCCATTTTTAGAGTTTTGTGTGAAATTGTCAAATTTGCTTTCTTTCCTCTTTTTTATTTTTTATTTTTTTTGTTCCAATACACACAAAGGGAATAAACATGTGTATAGCAAAATGTGTTAATACAATGCTTGATTTTTTTTTTTTTTTTTTTTTTGTGTAAAAATATCAGGGATGCCAACAATTTTGGCCATGACTATATTCCCCTTTTATACACTATTGTTAAGGGTTTTTTACTTTTATTTATTAACGCATTTATTTTATCAAAAGAGATGGTAGAGGCTACAAAAGTTTTCTATTTCAAATTAATGTTGTTCTTTTGAACTTTCTATTCATCAAAGAACCATGAAAAATGTTTCCACAAACATAGTTTTCTCTGTTATAATAATATTAATATTATTTCTTAATAATATTAAGAAATGTTTCCGGAACACTAAATGAGCACATTTGATCGATTTATTTAAAGATCATTGTTGTTTTTTCATAAAGAAAATTGTTGTTTTTCACATTGTTAATTGTTCATTTTAATTATACATTGTTCACATTACTGTTTTACTGTATTTTTGATCAATACATGCAGCCTTGGTAAGCATAAGTGGTAAAAAAAAAAAATTCTTACCATCCTTAAACTTTAAGGCGATAGTGTATTCTTATCAATTGCAACCAAAAATCTTGATTAAAATGTTTTAAAACCCATAAACTGGGTTTTAAAACATTATTTGTAACATCATTTCACATCTGGCTCATCTGACGGTGGTGCAGCGGTTTATTGAAGGCATTTTAATTGAAGCAGCCAATCATGTTTGGACGCGTCCCAAGGTCAGGAAGATCAGAATGACGGTGACCATAGACAGATGAGGCTAGTGGAAGTGGGTTAAGCCACATCAGCATGTCATTCCACCTTACCACATGAGCTCAGCAGATCTCGATAGGCACATCATTCATACAGAATGTCACATTTTTGTTGCATCTAGGTTAGAATTTGATCATGCATCATATTTCTCACCTTGAATAGAGATTGAAAAAAAAAAAACATAAGGCACGGCTTCATTTGCATAGTCACTCATTAGCAGCAAACAAAGGGTGCAAATAAGGAGCAATTTGCGTTTTCGTTTCTGTCTCCGTCCTTAAAGGTATACAGGAAGTCAATTACACTGAAATAATGATTTAAAAACTGATTCTTGCATAAAACTTAGCCTTTAGAATGTTAATCGCAGACCAGAATCATGTAACATTTATATATTAACTAGCTAGCAGAGTGTACCCTTACATCAAAAAATCCCTGTTCCCAAGGCAACGGAAAAGAGCAGATTTAATTGTAGAGACATTCCCTTTGGCTCTCAGCTTTTATTACTGTTTACAGACAGTGTGTTACTAAAGGCTGTTTTGGGTTAATTCCCAATCTCAGGTCTGGCAGGTTAATTAAAAATAAAAAGGGTGACTACACTTACGCTTGATTTCAAGGGTGGAAATTATTAGAACTTTGCTAAGTACATCGTAAAGCATGTTTTGTTAACAGAAATTCAATACAAAGCTCTGTATTGAATCGGGCGAGATCTGCTGCAAATGTGACGCAACGTGAGCGATGTTGGGCTTTTTAGACTAGATCAGGTTCAACTGAAACCGATAGTGTGCACATTGTTTTTTATTTACATTAAAGAGAAATAATGTTGGTCATGTATTGTGTTTCATGATTGTGCTATTTTCTGTTTGTAGTACAGACAGACAGAGATGGATGAGCTGCAAGATGTTCAGCTGACCGAGATCAAGCCTCTGCTGACCTACAAGGTACGATAAACATATCGGAAACATCCAACTCACACAGACACACACACACTAGTATGCCTATCTACTGTTTACACAATCATAAACAAGCAATAGCTTACTAGTGTCTATAGTGTATATCTTTTACTAGTGATATCTTCGTCAGATTTGCACGACAAACATGTATGTGTCTCTTCTGTCTTGTACTTGCTCTGTTTTTATAGACCCTGGCAGTCAATAGGTCTGATGAACCTACACATTTTTTGTATTAGTTGAGTGCAATGAGGCTAAAGGCACACCTTAAGAAAAATGTGTTTTGCACTACTCCCATAGTGTAAGATTGCATTTATGGAGCTACAGATTTGTGTAAAAATAAATCATAAAAGTGGTTTATTTTGCTTTAAAATCGTATAATTGTATGAGCTGGCGAGGGGTAAAAACACGAGGTAAAAGAAGGTGATCATTTGTTTTCGTTGACCGATATTTAAATTAGTTTGATCCGAAACATTTAAGTGTGACAAACGTAAGAAATCATGAAGGGGGCAAACCATCTGAATCTAGCCATGTCATGTCAAAAAATGGAAAATTGTGCCTTTTGCCCCAACAGCAGGGGTGCTTTTTACCTCAAATATCATTATTTTACATATTTTTCTTTACATGTTATTGAAAAACTTGCTTTAATTACTTTGAACAAAGTAATGAAGTCCTTTGTCTCAAAATATATTCAATAATTTTAGTAATTCTCATTTGCTACTTAAATTTACAACATCTTTAAAATACATCAAATATTAGATCAAATTAGCACACAATCAAATTTGCGCTGCTGGCCTTGATTGTGTGGAACATGTAGATTGAACAATTTTAACATCTGATAGCTATCCGATTTTTATGGATTTTTGCGTATTATTATTATTATTATTTTATTTTTTTCTTCATCCTGTGTGTGTACACTTAAAGCTTCTTCTTTTTTTTCAAGAAGGTAAAAATTCCAAAATAATAAAAAGCAATAACAGCTGAAAACGATACAACTCTAAACCAATATAATTTCCAACCCTTTCCTAAAGTCATTCTTTCAGTTTTTACAAAATTGTTTGTTATGAATCAGCTGGTTATGGGCACAATTTGCAACCAAACTTTGAGCTGTTGCTGACATGTATGTGCACATAAATGTATGAGGAGCACGATCTAACACAATATAAAGGCACAGCAGAGCTCAAAACTTGTTTCTCTCTCTAATGCATTGCAGTGCTCACGCACACATGCCAAGTCTCAGGATTCCTGTACTACACATCTGTGCCACATGAAAACACACTCACTCTCACTGGCTCCTTGTGTTAGAGATCTCTGTGTTTTCCTGCAGCTGAGGCAAGGTTCCTCTCTAGACCGTGTTTTCTTCACTTCATCAAACTGAATAATTCATGTGAGAGTTACTGTAGCAAGTGAAAACAAATGGAGATGGAAAAGGGACTGATGGGGTGGGATATTAGTGAAATGGTTTAAGCGAAGAGAAAAAGTGGAACAATGACATTTGAAAGGAATGGGGTTGAGTTGGCAAAAAAATCTGTTCCTGAATAATTGTTATTCTTCCTGCACCTTCTCTTTGCATGAATGTTTTTGCCATATCAAATATCAAAAACGCTAAAAATATAAATATAAATGTCATAGTGTTGCGCAAGGCCGCCAAGTGTAATTCAAGGGACAAATGTTTTATGGATTGTCCTTCTCTCCCTTGGAACTAATAAATGGGATTAAACTATAGAGCAGCCATAAGGTTAAAAAGTTGTTTATTGTTTACGTTTATTCATTTAGCAGCCACTTTTATCCAAAGTGACTTGCAACTTGAGGAATACTGAAAACATATATAGTTTATTATTATTATTTTCATTACTTATTATACAATTTTCTAATTTTTTGTTCTACTAAAAAACAAATTCCAACATATAGGGGTTTAAAAAGACCTTGAAGGGGAGTCAATTATGACATAATTGTATTTTTTCTTTATTCGTGGCCTGGTTTCACAGACCAGGCTTAGATTAAGCCAGTGTTAGGCCGTAGATTTAGGATCTTTAAGTAGCTTTAATAAACATGCCTTAGAAAAAAAAACATTACTGATGTGCATCTTGAGACAAAACCAAGGCCCTGACATTTTTTAAGTTCTCTGAATGCAAGTGGCTTTCAGTTAAAACGCCTCAAACATGCATTTTAGTCTGGGACTAGGCTTGAGCCGTGCTTGTGAAACCAGGGGTAAATGCGTGAGCTGAAGAGACTCACTGACCTCTCACTCCATCTAGTGGAGTCAATATAAAGAACAACAGTGCCAGGGAGAGAATAATTGATGATAATATGATCAATATTTAACATTGTTGTACCTTGTTCCTTACTTACTGACTTGCATAAAAAATCAAATATCATCTCTTTTCTCCTACAGAACTCCCAGAACTTCCAAGACTTTGACTGTCAGGTAAGACATCTTATCTTGCATCTCTTATTTCATCTCTTTGATGCTTATTTAGAGGTTTGTGTGCAAAAACAGACAAGTGGTGTGATTATGGATATTTTAGGGTGTTTAACCTTCATATTTTAATATCAAAGGTGTTATTTTAGGAAAAACATCCTATTTTGAAGTTGAAATAAAACTCACTAGAGGATATGAGGATATCCTTTGATAATACTTTATTGTTTATTCTGCAAATCAACTCTGACATAAATTTATTTTGTTTAACTGAAATAAGTCACGATAATGCTGTAGTTCTAATTTGAGCAGGTACTCAAGAATTTAATGCATCCTGTAAAGCATATCAACATTGATCATTATTCATTTTATTTCAAGTTAATGATGTGATAGTGGTTGAGATCTTGAAATATAGATGTATACATCATTTATAAATTCGTATCTGATAGGGTTTTTTAATGTCTCCGTTGCAATGAGAAAACGGAAATACATCTTGGTGAATTACATTCTCCTCTTTCAGTGCAGGGGTCTCGAATGAGCTAAATATAGCGCCTGCAGCTGTTAAAGTGAGCATGCTCAGAATGAGGCATGACCTGGTCTACATTAGATAGTGCCTTTAGTATTCCTTACTCAGCAAGCCTCCATACACAAGCTTGCACACATTAAGTGTTAGTCAGTTGATGGGCTGACACATAGCCAGCCAATCCAATCTCACACCAGCACTTGAGTGCTGCAGACCAGCTGCATGTTCGTGAGACGGTCTAGGTTTAAGGAGTGACTGCTCTCTGCTGGTGAAGAGAGCTAAAGCAGTCTATGGGCCAATCACCACAGAATGCATTTTCCACTGCACTGCTTTTCCATTGTTCTTTTTTATGTAAACATCCGCTAGATGGACATGTTCGACCATTGCGTTTGTGTCTTTTGCAGTGCGTGACACAACGTTCTAAAAACATAGTGCTCAAGTTAGACCTTGCGGCTAGACTTGTGCATTTTTTATGCATTTTTGACAGACGCTTTTATCCAAAGCGACTTGCATTGCATTCAAGGAACACATTGACTACTAGTCAGTTCTTGCTTTCCCTGGGAATTAAACCCATGACCTTGGCATTGTAAACACCAATGCTCTACTGGTTGAGCTACAGGAAAGCTGTATATGAATATTTAGTGCAAATAGACTTGCACGTTCTCACGTTTTTAATTGCAAAAATGCCTTCGGTGTGCATGACCACATCACTCTCTCTCTCCATCCAAAATCTAGAGCAAAAAGCCCCTAGATAGAACTGAAATGGTCTAACGCCTTTTTAATGGTATAAATGGATTTTTCATGTAACTATAAAGCAATGCAGTTTATTGGGATAATCGACAGACACAATCCCAAAACACAGGCAAACCGTCCAAAACCCATTTCAAACAGGGAAATCCAGAAAACAAGCAGTGGTTCTGTGGCGAACAGGATGAGGTTGAACTGTGAGAGCGTTGCGAGGTTTGTAGTGTGATTGATAATCGGAAGGGTAAAATCAACGACAGTGAAGGACAAGAGGACCAGGCCTGTACATTTTACTTTGTGTTTTGTTAATGTGTGTGCAGCAGTTTTTCAAGAGGCTGCCACTCTTAGTTTAATTTTGTGTTTATTTCAATAATTTATGTTGATAAATGTTCACCAGTTCCCGTCTCCCTCTTCCCTGAAGTTCATACTTTGTTACAGGGAACCCAAAGACAGGCCTCTCAATCATGCAACATGCAAGACTTTGCAGAGAATGATTGAATAAACTAAGCTTAAACAGTCAGATTTAACAGGGATACAATGAGCAACAGCAATGCAATGAGCTTGGGCAAAGGATTATGGGGAATGTAGTCCATGACTGAATAGCAGTGATCTGGGGAGGGTTGCCCTCTGGTGGCTGTCTTGGGCACACTAGCTGGTGACACAGACAGTTTTATTTTAATTTTATTTTTTCATTTTTAAACTGCTGCAAAAAAAATTACCATGTCGTCTTATATTTATAATTATTAATATTGTAGTCATTTGTCTTAATTCAGCTCACCGAGCATCCTTTTGGAGATCTATTTGTCCTTCTCCTCTTAGCCAATAGTAATAGCCGAAGCATCTAGTGTGAAAACTGCAAGTCATCACGACAGGTTCATCATTATTCAGAGACTCTTTCATCCCATAGAGGGCATCAGAAGCTCAGAGCAGGCAAAGTCAAATCCTTTACTTTAATACAGTATTATTAACTTAATAGATAATATTCAAAATAAGCAAAAAACACTGCCCAGTAGAGAAGAATCATTTATACCAGGATTCCATCTCTTATCCCCAGTTCGAGACTCTTTCTCAGCTAGCAAATAGTAATATAACCATTGAATATAAAAGGGATTTTTATGAGATTTTCTTGATTAAGACTTCTAGTCAGTCTTGACTGGGCTTCATGAGGCTGTCATACGTTTTGCCCCCTCTAGTGTGCATGCTTGCCTGAAGGTCACTCTGACACTACGCGCTGCACGACTGCTTAGTGGTTAACACAATCTGATTTATTACTGAAACTGCAGGTCCAACAATAAGTAACAATAAATTCATGGGTTACTTTTTATTGTAAGGCATTCTTGTTACAGTTTAATTATACTTTTAAGTACTCGTTAATTATACTTCAGTACTAATATGAATTAAGTTAGGGCTAGGAATAGGGTTTGGTTTAGATTTAGTTGCATGGAATTATGCATAATTTACTTTACTGTTGTTATTAAGGACACTGTAAAATAAAGTGTTACCAAACCATGTAACTTCTTAACTCTGTTGGTACTTAAGTTATTTGGTGTGAGACTTTACATGAAATAGACTGGAAAAGCATTTGCATATTTTGTGCCATAACAGTTATCCAAAATAATACATTTTAGTTAAATGGCTAATACACGGATACAGACCACTGTACATACCTTCATAAACGCATTGCTGCATTCCAATCCACAAATGCTGACTTCTTTTATGTGTTCAGTTGCCTTAGCATTCCCTGGCTATTGCTCATCAGATTGTGTCTATGGCGGCCTCTGGGGAGCAACACAGCTTATTGAATGAAAAACAATGTTTCAACCACATCTACTGATAAATGGAAGTAAGGCAAATCAATAACCTATCAGAGCCCAATATCCGCAGAGAGATCGCTCATATGATATACCACACTGCACCTCTGCTGGGTCATAATTCCTTCAGTGGGGACAAATTGTGTTCTGCAACCATGATTATTTATTAAAGTGGTAGAAAACAAACAAACAGAGAGAGAGACAAACAATATTGTAAATCCAAGGACACTGATAATAGGTATAGTTCTAGTTGTTGTACTGATTTGATTAATTAATTGACTGTAAATGTATGTAATTATACAATAAACCAGTGGACAACCTATAACTCGGTCACATGTCTAAATGCATATGCTATCACTAATGGGGGTTGCAATGAATGGAGATAATAAAGCAATAAATCAAACAAGGTAACACTCAGGAAATCACTAGGAGAAATATTGCACAACCATGTAAACTAAAACATATGCAGCACTGAACCAAGAACTGGGAGGACTGAAGGCTTGACTACACAAGGGAGGCTAATCAACAGAACAGGGAACAGGTGCGTAACTCTATAGACAAACATGGAAACTAGCTAGGAACTAAGATAGGTTGGCAGACAAACTTTCTGCATTTAAAAATAAAAAAATTATTATGCTGTTCTGAAAAATGAGGATGTCCCCAAATGGAGGTTTTGGAAGGTTTCATCAAATTTTGCTTACTTTACGGGTGCAAATTTGACCCTAAAATATGGTTAATGATATACACATAGACATGCTATTTTTGACGTAAATAAGCAAATTAAGAATATCATCATGTTTAAAAACAGGTTGATTGTAAAACCTGCTGGGTGTTACTGCCTGACGCAACTCCACCAGTGCCAGATTGCCAGCCACAGGGTCATCAGTGGAGGGGCCACTCTTCACTGATGTTTTTCCTCTTTTGACTCAGAACATCTCAGGGTGGTGGGGTAGCAGACAGGGACATCTCCTTGCGGCTAGACTTAGATCTCAGGTCCTCATGCCCTGAGGCTTCTTCAGCTCCCCAACGCTTGTCATTGCTCCTCAGCCAAAGCCAGAAGCTTCCTCTCTCTGCCTCTTCGGCAAGGTCTTTTAGGGCTTTCTTGACCTCACTAGAGCTGAAACCAATGTCCCTCAGGAAGCGGCTGGTCGACTGGGCAACAAAGCCACGACAGCCTACTGGATAAGTTGTTGCTCCTTTTCCCTGGCATTCCGCTACCAGGTCAGCATACCGTGAATTTTTTTTGCTCATATGCCTCCTGTATTGCTTCCTCCCAGGGCACTGCCAGTTCCACCAGCACCACCCGCTGACTTGTCTCGGACCACAACACAAGGTCTGGTCTCTGTGTGGTTTGTACAATAGAAGCGGGGAACTGCAGCCGCCTGAACAGGTCTGCTCATAATGACCAGTCCCTGCCACTGGCCAGGATTGACGCTTTTGTGCTTAGCTGGGCATTTCTGTACTAATTGCTCTTCTTACAGATTGGACAGATTGCCTGGCACTTGGGGGTCTGAGGCCTTTTGTTTGCCATCACCCATGCTCTTTCTGTGCATTCTTTCGGCTTCCTTAGTACTGGGTCATGGCACCACTTGTAGCGGCACCTGTATTTATAAATATATAATTTAAAAAATTCAAAATAAATATTCTTAACTTTGACATCAAAAACCATGTGCCCAATCAAACTGTAAGGTTTCTTATTCTATCATTGATGGGTGAGTTTACATGTACTCATCCTAGAAAACTATGCAAATGTAAAATTCATTTTTGTATAGTTTCGTATGATAAACACTTGTGGTTTTGTGTTGGCCTTGGTCCCCACTTGATCTGTCCTGAAAAAAACAACAACAGTTGGGAACCCAATCAATATATTTAGTCATAATCAATTGATTTGCAATGTCAAATCTCTCGCTTTCTCTTGATGAATCTAAAGATGTGAACCGGTTGACCCCACCCAAAAAAAAGATAACAAAAGTGCAGTGGAGAGCATCATCTCTTCCTCGCCCTCTATGTGTCTGCCCCACCCTCTCATCCCTGTTTCTGCCACCTCCCGCCCACCTGACTTCCCCTCGTCCAATCAAAGCAGTGCTGCCGTATGCATGAGCAAGCACTGCCTCCCCAGCGCAAACTGCAGTCACTTCTTTCTCTGCCTCACTCCATCTGCATCTCAACAGTCTCTCCCTCTCTCTCAAAACATACCTCCTCTATTCATTTATCTCACTCTCCCTCTCTCTCCTCCTCTGTCTCCCCTCCCTCTTGGATCTCTGCCTAGCTACTGCTCTCCCTGTCCGTTACACTCCATCCTTCAGCCACTCTGTGTTTTCTCTCGTGGTTCCTCCCATCTCTTCCTGTCTCCTCTCTGAAGCTGTCACTGTCTCGTGTGTGGAAACATGTCAACCGTTCTAGATGTGGAGCAGAATGCATGCACTGGAAATGAAGTGGTGAGTGTGTAAGAATGCTACAACTTACAGCCGAGGCTGATTCCTTACTCCTTATTCCTACTGTTTCTTTTAGTGCTGATATCCTCCTATGTTTTAGTAAATGTACGTGGATGCATGTCATGGTTGATGTGTTAGCCAGTATATTTTATTCTTTCCAGTGAGGGATGTGTTTTTTTTTTTTCATTAGTCATGTGAGTCATGCGCCTCTCGGCTTGTTTACCTTACCACAGATTAAACCTTGTCTGAGACTAAACTGTTAGTTACAAAGATCTTCAGTTCAGGAGCTTCAAATGTACATGACTAACATCAAAATTATATGTTGCCGCAGTCGGGGGATTGTCAGGTAAATTAGGCTTTTTTGTGTTTAAATAGGGCTCACATCTTGATGATCATCAAACGGTCTAATAGGTCAAGCAAATCAAGGACATTGGGAGCACTAAAATATGCTAGCATTACTGGCAGGGTGTGGTAGGGAATATATGCTGTGTGTGTTTCTAGGAATGCATTAGCATGGATGGTGTGTACTAAGATCTGTGTATGTGTAATAGTTATCTGCCATCAAGTTTATGCTGTGTAATGGCTCCCAGGCTTGAGGTCCGTGATTGATGCTATTAGCTGGAGGGGTGGGGGGTGGGGGGGGGGGGGGGGGGGCGGGGGCGGGGGGACAAAGGCTGAGACTGTTGGCTTGTATTCATTCATACACCTTGGTTGCATTGATTGCCCGTTCCCCTTGTTTGAATGTTTGCATACAAGGATGTAACCAGGATACAAGGGTGCTAGATGGAATTATTTAATAATCGTCAACCATTTGAAAACTTATGTTAGACCTATAGTAATTTGATTATGTTGTAATGTATCCACTTCCATTTCTGTTGTTGCTATGGCACTGGAATTTGTGTTTTGGTGCCTCCCACCAGGCTTCTTAACTAGCTAAACCACCAACATCATTGGTTTACCGATTTCTCCAGAATGGCTAGGCTGGTTGGTCAGCATTTTTTATACTGTGAATAGCAGGTTGCAGATGTTGCAGTGTTCCCTTTTTCTTCTTTTTTCTTTTAAAGAGCACAGAGAAGATGATGATGCAAGTGTTTGATACCATATCATATTATAGTGCGTTTATGGATTTTAATGAATACGTTGCTGAGTTTAG
The DNA here is from genome assembly GCA_037043235.1 of Rhodeus uyekii. Taxonomy (NCBI): domain Eukaryota; kingdom Metazoa; phylum Chordata; class Actinopteri; order Cypriniformes; family Acheilognathidae; genus Rhodeus; species Rhodeus uyekii. The sequence goes on from JAWRVZ010000018.1 coordinate 5,997,422, forward strand.
ATCAGCTCCTACAACATACTGTTGACCTGGGATCACCCAACACTATTTGCCCCACTGAATTAGTCTTCTTTTTTTCAGGCTCATTCCTATTCTGCCCCTCTTTCCAGACTCTCCCACACTCTCTAGACCCACATGCAGAGTGTAAATGCGTGTATGTGTGTGTCTGAAAGATTGAGTGTGTGTTTGGCAGAGCGAACAGGAGAGACTTTTTTTTAAATGTTACATTTCAGTCTCTCCCACTCTCTGGCCTTGGTCACTCAGATCCCTGAGAGCTGAAACATTCAGACGTTCCAGTGCAGCAAAATTTAAAGACAAGCACAAGATGTTTGCTCTATGAGCCTGCTTACAGTAAGCACTACTCAATTATGCCTATTTTTGAACTCGCTCTGAACAGAGATGCAAATATTTAAATAAAGACTCTATAAAGTCATTTGACAAGCACAGTTTGTTTCATATTTACATGGATGCATTTGGCAGACACTTTTATCCAAAGCGACTTACATTGCATTCAAGGTACACGTTGACATTCTAATAAGTTCTTGCTTTCTCTGGGAATTAAACCCATGACCTTGGCGTTGCAAGCGCCACACTCTACTGTTTTAGTTGGTTTGAGTTAAATCACAGCCTTGAATCATGGTTCGCTACTTGCTAGTCTGTTGAAGGTAGGGCGCGACATTCTTTAGAGCAGTGGGGGGTGCCCCTCTAGGGGACCATCAGCAACCATTACGGGAAGCGGCTAATTCAGAAGCTCTCAAGTGAAACTGATGTAAATATGAGATTTTACTAGCAAATCTATAGTCATTCACTAGAGGGGGCAATTTGACTATTATTCGGTACACATTAAATTCGGTTAGTGTTTATTTGATTTTTTTTAGAAATACTCAAGCTGTTGCAGCAAGGTGTAGACACGGTTTTGACACTATATGCAGTATATTAAGTAATATAGATATTATGTTGGAATGCGTCAAGTAATGACAAAGGGGTGGTGCGAGTGAAATTAGATGGAGGTGGGGGGGGGAGGGTATGCTCTAAAAGGTTCAAAACCCCTTCTCAAACAAAGTCTTTGCAGTGCAGGATGACTCATCAATATTTTTGGCTTCTTTTACTGTAAGAAGGAATGACTGTACATTTTGCGTAAATCTGCGTGCCGGTACATTTAAATTTTGTCAGTGTTTGAAGTCATGATGACCAATCTTTTCTTCTGCATTGCTTACATTCAAATGAAATCGAGTTTAGGAAAGCAAAAAAAATGTATAAAAAAAATAAATATATGTATTTGTTTCACTGGAAGATCCAGTTATGATATTAATTAAAAAGTTACAAGATCAATTTTATTATTTTATTGTTCATAATAGCATGCTTTTAGAAAAGTGATTGGATGAATTTCCATTTAATGCCAACTTCAACATATAAGATGGCCCCAATGCTTAAAAAAGGAATTGGCAAATAGTAGCCAGTCATCATATGACATATTCACGCAAAGATCTTCAGTATAGAAGCACATTTTTCTTACCTCAGGACTCCTGTGTCCCTCTGCTGACTCATTCAATTATTGATGGAATGAAGCTGTGATGTGCAGAAATCTCTCTCTCTCTTTCTCTCTTCCCCTCTTTTTCTCTCTCTATGGTGTGTGTGTATATGTGTGTGTGTGTGTGTGTGTGTGTGTGTGTGTGTGTGTGTGTGTATATATACATACATACATACATACATACATACATACATACATACATACATACATACATACATACATACATACACACATCACTGAACATGAAACTCCATCCAGGACATTACTTGGACATCCCTCAACTCAAGACCCAGGACAACATTCCCAGTTTTCCCTCTTGATGACAGATCTCCTTCTGCTGATATATAGATTTAATGAAACATTAAAACGATTATAATTTTATGTTAGCAGATATTGATCTGAGATGTTCTGTTCTATCATTAGTCTCTTAATTAGTTCTTATCCTTTTGAGGCATCGCTCTGCTCTCTCAGGCATATGACGGCGCTGTCTTGGTTTAGACCAGTTGGGTTTAAAGGATCATTATATTGTTTGGGAATCACTGGTTTGGTTGTTATTGCAGCTTTTTCAGGTTAAATAAAATAGACTCTTTGAGATAATAGACTGACTCACTGTAATAATGGCAGATAAGGTTGACTTGCTACTTGCCTGAAACAAAAATTACATTCCCAGGAGTTTTATAATGCAGCCAGTTAGATTGTAGCCAGCCATTTTCCCTTTCCCAATTTTGTGTGCAATATGAATGTTCAGACTCTCTATAAAAGCACGCTCTCTATGTCTCATGAGGGCTCCAGTCTGTTACAATTCTGCAAAGTCATACTCTCAGGATGATAGTTTTGTTCTGTATCCGCTCCCAGTGATGGCTCGGAAGCATTCACATTGATAGATTTGCTTTTACCAGACAAAGAGTTTCTGTTTAGAAGTCATCTTGTCTTGCAAACTAAAGTTTGGTGTTAGTAAAAAAGAATTTAAACTATTAAAGAAGGCTCATGCTCACCAAGCCTGCATATATTTGAATATATATATATATATATATTTGAAAACATTTTAAAAAATGCAGTAAAACCATAATAGTGGCAAATATTATTGCAATATATAATAATAGTAAAAAAAAATTTTTTTAAATGTAATTTATGAAAAACATGATCTGGTGTTCAAGTAATATATTTTGGGGGGGGGGGGGGGGGTTCTCTTCCTTTACATATGCTCTTCATGTTAAAAAGCAATTGTGTTACAAATAAACAGCATTCATTTAAAATAGAATTGTTTTATAGCATTATGTGTCTTTACTGTCCCTTTTGATTAATTGAATACATCCTTGATAAATAAAAGTATTAATTTCTTGAAAAAAACATTTTTTGAACAGCAATGTTTTGTGTGTGTGTATGTTTGTTCTCGTATCTAGGATAAGTAACTATGATATTACTGCACTAATTGGGCTCTTGGCAGGATGCTTTGTAGATTTTGGATTTCTTCCTAAACCGATTTGGAGGATGATAACTGGAGTGAAATTAAAGTACAAAGAGTTCACGATTCATCCTTTCAACGTTTATGCATATTTGTTTATATTAGAACTTTAGATCACTTACATAAATCCAGTGGATTTAATCTAGGCAATGAATATGAATCACTGGATAAATTCATGTGATCATTTAATCTAATCTTCAAATGTTATGCCCAGGGATTCTTTATATTTGTCTGAATCAGTTCCATAATGCTGATGTGTGGTGGAACATGCAGTGTTCTGTGCAGCTGCTTGGCCTTCCCTCCAGATCTTTTTATTGATCTTACAGCCATCTGTCTGAGCCTCTCATGGGGGATATAACTTGCATGCCAACAAATGCATGTTTCCTGAAAGCAGCAGCACCAACACTTCACTCACTTAGTAGTATAGCAAATCCTCCAGCATTTCCTAAAATTTTTAATGCCTGTATTTTGACTTCTTGTTTGTTCCAGGAGCATGACATTGAAACGGCTCATGGAGTGCTTCATGTGACCATGAGAGGCAGCCCTAAAGGCAATCGCCCTGTCATTCTCACCTACCATGACATCGGACTCAACCGTATGTGGAAAAAATAAATTGTATACTTGTCGGAAATCTGAGTATGATGATGACGACGTTGGTATTTTGTTGGTTTTTCAGACAAGTCCTGCTTCAACACCCTGTTTAACTTTGAGGACATGATGGAGATCACTCAGCACTTTGCCGTAGTGCATGTGGACGCCCCTGGCCAACAGGAAGCAGCACCCCCCTTTCCCACAGGGTGAGTGGCACGTCCTAATAGCCAATGAGGCAACATTGCCATTAACCCAGTCAAAATGTTGTGATTACACAGCCCTGCATCTTGAAAAACACCTTCTGCTGGTTTACAAGAATTGCCTTATATTACATAATTTGTTTTTACGTTTTATTCGTGTGTGTGTGTGTGTGTATATGTGTATATATGTATATGTATGTGTATGTATGTATGTATATATATATATATATATATATATATATATATATATATATATATATATATATATATATATATATATATATATATATATATATATATATATATATATATATATATATATAAATAAATAATATGCATACATCTAAAGGATTATTTGGAACACCTGTTCAATTTCTCATTAATGCAATTATCTAGTCAACCAATCAAATCAAATGCCTTGTTGATGCTAGAGGTCAGAGGAGATTGGGCTGACTGATTCAAGCTGATAGAAGAGCAACTTTGACTGAAATAACCACTCGTTCCAACCGAGGTATGCAGCAAAAGCAGAAGACCCCACCGGTTACAACTCATCTACTCTACAAATAAGAAAACAAGGCTACAATTTGCACAAGCTCACCAAAATTGGAGAGTTGAAAACTGGAAAATGTTGCCTGGTCTGATGCGTCTTAATTTCTGTTGAGACATTCAAATGGTAGAGTCAGAATTTGGCGTAAACAGAATGAGAACATGGATCCATCATGCCTTGTTACCACAATGGTTTGTTCTTGGCACACTTTAGGCCCCTTAGTGCCAATTGGGCATCGTTTAAATGCCACGGCCTACCTGAGCAATGTTTCTGACCGTGTCCATCCCTTTATGACCACCATGTACCATCCTCTGATGGCTACTTCCAGCTGGATAATGCACCATGTCACAAAGCTTGAATTATGTCAAATTGGTTTCTTGAACATGACAGTGAGTTCACTGCACTAAAATGGCCCCCACAGTCACCAGATCTCAAACCAATAGAGCATCTTTGGTGGAACGGGAGCTTCGTGCCCTGGATGTGCGTCCCACAAATCTCCATCAAGTGCAAGATGCTTCCTATCAATATGGGCCAACATTTCTAAAGAATGCTTTCAGCACCTTGTTGAATCAATGCCATGTAGAATTAAGGCAGTTCTGAAGGCGAAAAGGGGCCAAACACAGTATTAGTATGGTGTTCCTAATAATCTTTTAGGTGAGAGTGTGTGTATGTGTATAAATATATTTATTTATTTTTAGACCATTTATATATTGTGTGTGTGGAGTCAGATGTAATGCCATTATCAGAATAGCAACTAGTAAAATGTCAAAATCTCCAGATTTAATAAGAAAAAAGCATTCAAAATATATGTTAGCTTACAGTCTGTAAAGGATTGTCAAATAGTAATGTCAAAACACTTTATTTAACTCAAGAAGCTTGCATAATGAACACTCTTTTAACAAAATAATGTTATTTTCTGTCTCTGTTTGGATGTAGTAAAACACCCACAGATGTAGCAGAAAACATCCGGCTCGTTTTGCATTTTCTTCTCTCACTGGCCATAATTCAAACTTGAAATAATTAAGCATAAAATAATGTCACATATGTGAAAATCAGCTGAGAGTTCAACGAAATACGAACCCAGATGAAAATAAAAAGCCTGATGGAAGACCCTTTCATGTGTAAATATATATTAGTCTTTAATTTGATCTGCTTTTATGATTGAAAATGTGGATAGCATATAGTAACCTGTATATATTCATTATGCATACCTTCGGTATATTATACATTTCATTTGAGCCTCCCCTGCCTCACTATTAAAGGCATTAGAAACATGTAGGCATCTACACAAATAACAGAAAGTGAGGGGTGAAAGGACAAGAGCCAGCAGATTCTTTAGCAATTCTAACCTGCCATCCAGCAAAAATGCTTTGAAATGCACATCATATTTTGTGAGAAGGTTTGGTGTGCAAACAGGCACTATTTTCGGAATCAGCACCTTAAAGTTAGTAAGAAACAGCTATTGGATTTATAATCGTTTTAATTTCGGCAAATATGATACAGAGTGGTGTTATTGATTATTTCTATTCCCGTGTTTAGTATTGGTTGGTTATATTCCCATTGGTTATATAATTCTCATTTTCTGTCTTTGTTGCTCTTCAGGTACCAGTACCCTACCATGGATGAGCTGGCAGAGATGTTATCCTCAGTCCTGACTCAGCTCAAGTGAGTAACAAAGTCCAGCCGGTCCATTAGTAATGAGTTACTCTCTACCACATCAATCAGTGAGGTCCGTCTGTGAACCTGCAGGACAGAACAGGACATCACTGCATCTGTCAGACTCAGCGTGGCAGAGCTGCACACAATGGCAGCTTGTCACATTTTTAGTGAATTACAGTATTTTGCTGTAGGGAGCACTGATGCAGTACTGCAGATGTTGAAAGTGACAGGATGTGTATGTGTCCGTTTGCAGGGTGAACAGCGTGATTGGCATTGGTGTGGGAGCAGGTGCATACATCTTAACCCGATTTGCTGTGAGTTCTCTGACATTTTTCAATTTTTCATTTCACATTCATGTTATTGTCTTAAACATTGTCTGTCCTTCCTCTCTGTCTCACTCTTTCTTTCTTTCTTTCTTTCTTAATAATGCTACAGATTCCCCTAAATTAGCATTCTGTTTCTGTACAGAATACTGAATTCCCTCCCAAACCCCTTGGTGTAACCATAGCAACATTTTGTTTTCTCTCTGCGTAAACAAGGAACATGTATGCCAACAGTTCAATGGTTGCCATCTGTTTTTACTAAATAAATAAATAATTTCTTTATTATTTACATACGACTGGAGACCTATTAGTGTTTGTCGATTTTAAGGCATTATTTTTAATTATTTATTATTTAAATAATAATTACATTTATTATTTAAGTTGATAATATAAATATTTTTGATGGGAAGTATAAAAAATTCTATTTAAAAAAAGAAATATTTTCTTTAAAAAAACTATGTACAACAAATAGTTAATTCCTTTTTTTACTACTTTTACTACTTTATTCCTTTTTTTAATTAATAATATAAATACAATTTTATTTATTTTTTTTAAACACTTTTGCTGGAAAATTAAGCATTTTAATTTTAGATTCAGTACATTTGTTAAATGCTTTATCATCATTAGTAGTTTTTTTATATTTATGTTTATCTTTTCTAGTTTTAGTCGTTTTAGTACTTGAACATGAAAATATTTGTTTTCATATTTTCACCCAAAAAATTAGTTAACAACTCTGAAATGATGCTGTATAGTGTTAAACTGCAGGGTGTACATGGCCTATATCAAACCGTTATTTCACATATTTTTATATCATCCGCTGCCCTTTTAGAGCGGTCAAAATAGTGCTGCAAAACTGCATTGTCCCCAGAGTCTCTGAATGCAGGACTGCGTGCACTGCAGCCTCAAGCATCTCAGGCTATTGATCAAAGTCTAAATATCTCTGACACACACACACAAGCCTGATATATTCAGCATTTCATTTATGTAAAACAACCCATACATAAAGTCCCCTCTCTCGTTTCTCATTCACACATTGCTAAGTGCCCTGTGTTATTTTTATTTTCCCCCCTGTGCTGTGCTCTCTCATCCTCTTCATATGTGTGCGCATAGACTGACACACTGAAAGATTAATGTCAGTAACAGGAAGATACTTTAAGTTCGGCTACTAAAAGCTCTTCTTCTGCCGTGACTACATGCATTTTTAAATCACTCTCCCCCTGTTTCCCTCATTAAAAAGCCTTATTCCCTAAATCCTTTGCTCTGTCTGCAGCTGATGCAGCCGTCCCTGGTAGAGGGGCTGGTTTTGATCAATGTGGACCCCTGTGCTGAGGGCTGGATAGACTGGGCGGCGTCCAAGGTGAGTATACAGTTTGAATAGTTCCTCCACTCTTCCACCAAGGCACTTGCCATTTCTTCAACGCATTGGAGCGTCTTCGGTGTCTTACGTTACAGACATTGCACTTTATTGCTCTATCCACATCTGCAGTACTCATGCCTCAATCAGGCGATCAGGGACCCTGTGCATCTTTCTCCAGGTGTTTTTCAGAATTGGTAGAAAAGGGTCTGTTTAGGCCCCGTCCACACGGATCACTGCATCCGCATACATTTCTTATCGGATTGGCGTTCCGTCCACACGCATCCGGCGATTTGGGAGACTGAATCTGAGACCGCTCTCTTTTGATACCGGGTCCCCTTGCGGACTCGTGTGGACGGCCAATCCGTATATTTTTTTGTTTACCGATGATGTCATCACATTACGTATCAGCTGCGTCACAGTAACAGCAACAGTGTTGCCAGATTGGACTGAAGATTCCAGCGCAGCTACAGCTTAAAACCCTACCATTAAAGAAAATACCAGCCCAAAGTGCGTACTCTTATAAATAATGAAAAATGTTGAGCGATTTTTATGCATCAAAAACCATACCAAATTTTATCAACCAGCCCAATACATTTTTCCCGGTCGGACGTGACAAAAAGGTAAATATCAATCTGGCAACACTGAACAGCAACAACAATGCATGCTCAACGTCTTCTTCTCTGTGTAATAGTGTATTATCTGTGGCAGAATTACAGCGCCCCATACTGGTCTGGCATATAAACTACACCGGATTTCAGTGGTATCGTGTGGACGCTGATTTTTTTTTTTTTTTTTGAACAAGGAAAAAAAAGATCGGATAAGGAACGCGCCGGCATCGTGTGGACGTGGCCTTAGTGTCTTTTGACATTCATTTTCTTCCACCTGTAAATTGTTACCCCTGGTTTCACTGGCACAGGTTAAGCCTAGTCCCAGGCTAAAATGCATGTTTGAGCTTGTTGCACTGAGAGAACTTAAAATATGTCAGTGCCATTATTTTGTCTCAAGGAATTAAACCCAAGTCCTGGCTTAATCTAACCTCTGTCTGGGAAACTGGACCTCTGTGTCTTAAGGACCATTCCACGGGTGCTTATTATCAATCCATATCCATATTATTCCTGGTTTTCTTTTTCTAGCTCACTGGATGGACTAGCAATCTCGTGGACATTGTGATGTCTCATCACTTCAGCACTGTGAGTAAACCCCTCTGGCTTTACAACAACCATTAACATAATGCTTTGTAAACACCCTGAGAGATAGTTGGCTTTTATTTCTCTTTAAACACAATGTTTTTATTTGTTATTCTGATAAATTAGGAGGAGCTGACTGACAACCAAGAACTGATTCAAACGTACCGCTTACACATTGCCCAGGACATCAACCAGGACAACCTGGCCCTCTTCTGTGGCTCATACAATGCGTAAGTTACTTTTCATTAAATAAATTGTCTGGTCATCACTTATGCTGACAAACCTTCTAAATTAGGTCTTTGTTTTAAAAAAGGCGTCAAGACCTTGGAATCGAGAGGCCAATTGCTGGTCTCAATGAGAACACAGTGAAGACACTGATGTAAGCTTTTATTTTATTTCTGTTCATGTCATTTTATATTTTTTTCATAATTGTTTTTTTTTCTTTTTCAGTTAATTTGTATTTTTTGTTAACTTTTTTTTATATACTTTATATTTGTGTATTATTACCATACTTTATCATTTTTTTGTATAATAATTTTCACCGCTGTCTGTCCCTGTACAGATGCCCTGCTCTTCTGGTGGTTGGAGACACTTCCCCTGCTGTGGAAGCTGTGGTAAGTTCAAGGTCTTTTTTCTTTTCTTTTTTTCTCTTTGCTGCTGTATTCTCAATCTGAAGTTGATTGAATTATTTTATATTACAGGTTGAATGCAACTCTAGGTTAAATCCAACAAAGACCACCTTGCTGAAGGTAAGACAACATGGGATCATCTGAAGACAAAGTGACCTGCATGTTTGTTACATTGATATTTGTATCTCTTTATCCCTGTACATAATATGAATGATCTCTCTCTTGCTATGTCAGATGGCTGACTGTGGCGGTCTGCCTCAGGTTGTTCAGGTTAGTCCAGATCTTTATTTTTGTATATTGAACACCTTTGCTGTTAAATTCACCAGTGTTCAAGTATGCAATATGAATGTGTAAGCCTGTTTTAATGACCTCTAATCTCCCAACAGCCTGGAAAGTTGGCCGAAGCCTTCAAATACTTTGTACAAGGAATGGGATACAGTGAGTATTCGGTTTTTATTCGGTTTACCTCAACGTTTCAGCCTGTGAATGGGTCTTCAGATGTTTGTTTAATCTGCAGAGCAGGATTTCTCCATAAACATGCATCTGTTTATCTGCATTTCTCAGACACTGGGGTATTCTGATTATCAATTCAGCACAACACTATGACTAATGGGCGTCTTTTATTAAGACAAATCCGGCTTAGGGGGTCTGTCTTTGTTTCTTTTCCCCTTTCTTTTTACCGCACACAACTCACAATGACTTCCCACACACCCTGTGTTTTGATTCGTTTTCCTTCCAAAACTACAGACGTGCACAAAATCGCAATGTCCTCTGAATGAGCCCTCCTCACATATTGGTTGACAGGTTTCGGCACACCAGCGTAGCTCTCAATGAGCTGCCAAGCGCTCTGTGTGAAAAGATGTCACCCTCTCTCTGACCCTGTACCTCCCTCTCCAAAGATTTCATTTCTGCACTGTTGTAAAGTCCTTGTTGCAATCAGGCAGGAATTTACATGCCAGGAGTCGGACCAAAGCGATGGCTTTTCAAGAGCATAATACTTTGTAACATTCATCTCAGGATTTTAAATTAAGCCATCGGAGCTCTAGAGGGGTTTTAAAGGGGTCACACCATGAGGAATCTAATTGCTAAATCTTATTTCGAGATTAGAGAAGTCATACTGTGAGCTTCCAAACAGGACCAGAAAGAGCATTTTGCACTATGAGATCACAGAAAGATGACTGGAAGTTAGTGTGACATTTGATAATGGTTACGAAGAACTTAATTGTGAATCTCGGGGTATAATACATTTAATAATAATTACAGTTTAGATACCAAAAATATTTATAATATGGCTGCATCCCAATTCACATACATCCTAGATAGTATTCGAATTGTATGTGTACTGTTAGTATTAGAGAGATACCCAGTCTATTCTTTCCAGTTAGAATTTAAAGGGCAGATCCATGCATTCTCTTATGGTTAATCACTACCCGTTGTATGTTAGATGAGGCATACAGTTTAGAACTACAAATATTGGGTGGGGATTGTTTAAAAACTACAAACATGGTGGATGTGTGAGATGGCAGTATCTAATCTGATGAAAAAATATTTATTCCAAGTCATCCACATATTTCATCTGCAACAACATTGTGAATTTAGAACTATGAGGTACATTTAGAATTTAACATTTAAATGCATAATTATGCAAAAAATCTGCATGATGCCCTCTGTGGGTGAAGAGCCATAGTCAGCCAACAGCATTAATCTCAGCTCATATCACTGCAGAAATAGAATTTACCATTTTAAGACCCTGAAGAGGCCATTAAAACATCTGCAAACTCTTGTAAAATTGATATTGGTAATTGGTAGGTTTGAGGTTGTAACTTGCAAGGTTAAATTTTAAAACACAGACCACAGTCAGTATGTGAACAGTATCTGGCCTGTATTCAGAAGTAATGAAAACATTTCAATGAAATACTTCACATACCTTTTTTTTCTATACCAAAACCTGTATTGAACAGTTATCTTATTGTTCTGTCTATCTGTTTCCTTTCAACATTTGCAAACAGTTCCTCATGTTTTGCTCAGCCATCTGAGCACTGAATCAGGTACCCGGATGTGATCCAATAGTTATTTTGACTGGTGTATACATGCTTGCATGGTTCACCTCTGTGCTTGTGTTTAGATATATTTGCATGTAGATATTTGCCGTGTTATTATTTAGTGGTCGACTGATATAGGTTTTTTCAATGGCCGATGCAGATATCCATTTTCATCAAAAATACTTCAGTAGAACTTGGTCAAATAAACACTAAATGTTTATTTTACACTGATTTAGCTGATTTTAAAACAGAAATAGTACTAAGTGGGCATAGTTATTGGCAGATGTCAAAAATCTAAATAAATAAATCAGCCGCTTACTTGGCCTGTTCAACATATCAGTCTATCACTGCATTTACTAAAGTGTTTCAGGTTTCAAATAACATTTTATTAAGATGTGTAGACAGTGTTTTATTTGTTATTAACTTTTAAAAGTGTTATTTTTATAATTTAAATGATTAAACTCAATTTATTTCTTTAACTAGTTTTGGTTTGTTTTACATTATTTTGATTTAATTATTATTGTTCATACCTTTTATTTTTTTGCTATGGTATATGTTGTCTTTTAGTATCACTTGTTATTTCCATTTACTTCGTTTTGGGTTTTTTTTTACCTTATTTTTTGTTTTGTTTGTGTTCTTTATTTTTTATTATTATTATTTGTAGTTTATTTAAAAATAAATTCAGAAGGTATGTGTTGTTTTTAGTTTTGCTTGTATGCGTCATTTATACTCTGTATAGGCAGACACGAGATGAATTTGTGATCGTCTATTATTACATTCTCGGTTTGGTTTCCTCTTGCATGATGCTTGTTCTTTCTGTTTACTTGTGATTACCCCTGATTCTACTGAAGACCGAAATAATCACATTCTCATACCTCTCTCCCATCTCACAGTACCAGCGGCTGGCATGACTCGTCTGTCCCGATCACGATCCTCCTCCTCCAGCATCACATCCATGGAGGGCTCACGCAACCGCAACCTGAACAGCTCTCTGGACGGGCCCAACTCTGGAGTGCTGGACAACCAGGCCAGGCCACAAACCATGGAGGTCTCCTGCTAAAGAATCTGCTGGCTCTTGTCCTTTCACCCCTCACCTCCTGTTATTTGTGTAGATGCCTACATGTTTCTAATGCCTTTAATAGTGAGGCAGGGGAGGCTCAAATGAAATGTATAATATACCGAAGGTATGCATAATGAATATATACAGATGTTACTATATGCTATCCACATTTTCAGTCATAAAAGCAGATCAAATTAAAGACTAATATATATTTACACATGAAAGGGTCTTCCATCAGGCTTTTTATTTTCATTTTTCATCTTGGTTCGTATTACGTTGAATTAATTCAACCTCTTTTTTTGAGCCACTCTCACGTAAAGGAAGACACGTGCATTAAAAACTAGTTTTTATGTTTGATGGTGTGACCTGTACTTCCCCTGTACTCTTATCTTACTACACTATATGCTCGTTTAATTTGTTGTCCTGTTTAACTGTCTTACAAATGTGCTTTGTCGCTGAATCCACTTTTCTGTTCATCCTATGAATGTAATGAATGTTCAGTAACTGACTTTTGTTGTATTTATATTAAAAACACTAATGGGTTATACTAAAAACCATCTGCTATTACGTGACAAGTGCTTGTGATGACTCATCAGACAAAAGAAGTGGAATATTATTCTTTATTTTCATTTTAGCAATTGTTTCTTTGTATTTTTTTAATAGTTCAATTAGACCATCACCCTTTAAAACCTTCAAAACAAAAGTAGCAAGGACTTAGTTTGATATAAAGTCATGGTTTTCTTTTGTACATGTACTCCCTAACCTTTTTTTTTTTTAACATGATTCTTTTTAATCAATACATGAATTGATGTACACATGGAATGACAGCTGAATATGAGAATGACATAGTGTCTGACAATGTCACTGTTCACTGACTCTCAATTATTAAATAAAGTTAGATCATGGTAAATAACACTGTTCAGTCATTTTTCTCTTAAAAATGTATAACTGCTGTACTTCTGCTTTCAAAATAGTATATTATTTTCAGAATCACTCAAGACAAAAACCTCACGTCTGTTTAGGAGACGGAAGATCATCAAGGTGCAAAGTTTCCAACCACAAATGTACTTTTTTGCCCTTGACATCGAGCAACCCTTATCCACAGGTTGTGGTGACACTATTTTTAACAAACTCTTAAAATAATAAAGCTGTATGTTGCTATGCCAAAAAAACGTTAGAATTCAACACATGCTCAAATTGATCTCGTACACACAAAATTACCTTTATGAATGTTTGCTTAACTTTCACATATATGTACAATTTATAAGACTATATCTATTGTATGTAATCAATTGTAACTGAAAGCACTGCATCTTGCTCACTCAGTTCCATTACAACAGATTTTCTTCTGACTAGTGTGATTATGAATTTGTAGTCTATTAGCACAGGAAATCTCATTTGCATGTGTGTTAGTTCACCACAACTCCTACTCAAGGGAACACATAAGTCAATTCACACGCACAACAGACAACAGAAGATGATAGTCACATTGACGCCGTTGTGCATGGATTCCCATAGTCGATGATTTTTTATCATATGGCCTACTATATATTTTTGGCAGAGAAAATCATTTGAAACAGCAGAGTAAGTATTTTTATGTAGCTATGTAAATGTTTATCTGTCTGTCTGTTTTTTTTTATTTAAAGAGAGAGATACTTTTTTTTTTTTTTGCAGTGATGCAGTTGAAGAACTATTTCTGAAATATTCAAAATATTCAGTGAGCAATGCAAATATATTCTGTGGATTTTAAGATTTCCTATGGAACCATCAATGCCATTAAAGAGCCTTTTTTTATATATTTTTAAATGTTTAACTCTATCTATCTATCTGCTTTTCTGTTTGTCTGTCTGTAATTTATCTATCTTGTCTGTTTTTATATCTAACGAATCAATAATATTGTGTAATTGAACTTTTAAGTACAGTGTTATTCCTTCAGTTGTGTTTTCAGGCTGTCATCAAATCAGAAAATGGTCATAAAATAAACATGGGCTGTTTAACAAGCAGACTCTGGCGTCGATCTGCTGTTCACAGACTGGAGGATCCCGTATCAGATGGGTGTATGATTATTCGGTTAAACTTCCACATATGAACACATTTTCTTTATCAAACTCAGCTTTTACTTCATATTGTTTCATTCATGTTGTATATAATGATCCCTCAACGGTGTCTCTTTTGCTTTAGTTTCAGGAAATCCCATGCACATGGCAGTGGCTTTAAGCAACTTTCCACCCCACAGGTCTGATGAACATACTATATTTTTAGGAGATAGACTGAACATTATATCAGAGTAAGTAAAGCTTGTTTTAAGATATAAATGTATGTAATTGTTTGCCAAAATGAATGCATTTTAGCAAACATTTTTGTTTCTGTTACAGAGATAATGACATGTTGAGGGTCAGTTCTAAATCAACTGGCACAGAGTTATTCATTCCTCACACCTACGTTTCCAAAGTGCACAATCGGTCAGTCATGTTCAAGCTTTAAAAATGTTTAATTCTTATTTACAAAAAGATAAAATACAAATGGTAAAGACTTTTTCGACTTTCTCTTCTTATGGGAGCTCCGGGTTTGAGTCTGGCCTGCATGGGTTATCTCTCTCTCTCTCTCCCTGTTAATGTTTCTTTACTATTTGTCTATCATAAAAATACAGAAAAAGAAAAACATAGACAGAGAGAGTGTTATGTGATGTCATCAGATCATAATTAGAGAGTGGAATTAATCATATCAAGTGATCACTGCTGATTGATTTTGTAAAAAGTTGGATTATTATGTCCATTATTAACTTTGTCAAATGTTGTTTATTTCAATAAAGGTGGCTGTTTGAAGGGATCACCAGGAGAAATGCAGAACAACTACTTTTACTGCCCCAAAACTACTCTGGATGTTTTCTAATTCGGGAAAGCCAGTCATGCCCTGGTTAATTAGTGCTCCAAAAGCATTTTATTGCTTGCCATCTGTTGTATTTTTTAAGTCTATTTCTTAACCTTAAAAAAAAAAATTGCTGTTGTTTGCAGGTTCCTACTCACTCTCAGTGCGACAAGATGGAGATCACGTGCACAATGTAAAGCACTACAGAATCCTTCAGCTCGACAACAGCTGGTTCTATATCCACCAGAACCGGCCCTTCTCCACTCTTGACCAGCTGGTAGACTATTACTCACGTAAGCTCAAATGATTCAAAAAATGAGTCTGAAGTTTTACTTCTCATAGTCCATTTAATTTCAATGATGATAAATACATATTTGAGCGTATCCATTTACAGGACCTTTTAATGGAACGTACTGTCAGCTAACCGAACCTTGCTTACTTCATGACTCGAACACAACTGCCATGCATATACCCTCACCCTCAGTAGCATTCCAGAGGTCCAATCTTAACTGGAAAGATGTGTCCAGGTAGGTTTACTTTTTACTTGGATCCCACTTTCCATCCTACAAGGCTTTTCCTTGCTTTTGTTGTCATATGTTATGCGTAGAAATAACTAATGTTTATCATCAGGTCAATGATTCAAAGGCAGTTAAAGGGAGATCAGGAGAGTCTGGTTAGTGAAGGACTGCGAGAGACTATGAATGCCTATTTTTTCGTCACAGAGGAGTCAAGCTTTGAGGACTGAGTCACATTCAGCAAAGAACAGACATTGATTAAGGTGTTTTCCTGTACAAGAACATTCTCAAGCCTGATTAATGATCTTGGTAACACTTTACAATATGGTCTCATTTGTTAACATCGGTTTATTCATAAACTAACATTAACATTGAGCAATATATATCTATTAACCTTTGTTAATGTTAGTTAATAAAACTGTTCAGGCACGACTGAAAGTTTTCCAGAACGTCAAGTATTGTTCACAGAAAAGTATTGCATTAACACATGTGTGTTTACATTCCATTTTTGTGTATTGGAACAAAACAAAAAAAGGCAAGATGAACAAAAAAAGGCAAATTTTACACAAAACTCCAAAAATGGTCTGGACGTAATTATTGGCACCCTTAACTCAATGTTTGGTTGCACACCCTTTGGAAAAAATAACTGAAATCAATCACTTCCTATAAATATCAATAAGCTTCTTACACCTCTCACCCGGAATTTTGGACCTCTCTTCCTTTGCAAACTTCTCCAGGTCTCTCATATTGGAAGGGTGATCTTAAAACAACAGTTTTAAGATCTTTCCGCAGGTGTTCATGAATCCTCAGATTTCATGATGCCTTGCACACAGTCAAGGCACCCAGTGCCAGAGGCAACAAAACAACCCCAAAATATGTTTGAACCTCCGCCATATTTGACTGTAGGTACTGTGTTCTTTTTTTGCAGGCCTCATTCCATTTTCGGTGAAAAAAGTAGAATGATGTGCTTTACCAAAAAGCTCTATCATGGTCTCATCTGTCCACAAGAGATTTTCCCAGAAGGATTTTAGCTTACTCAAGTACATTTTGGAAAACCTGTAGTCTTTCTTTTTCATGTCTCTGTGTCAGCAGTGGGGTCCTCCTGAGTCTCTTGCCATAGCGTTTCAATTCATTCAAATGTCGTTGGATAGTTCACGCTGACACTGATGCACCCTGAGCCTGCAGGACAGCTTGAATTTCTTTGGAGCTGCTTATCCACCATCCAGATTATCCCACGTTGCAACTTTTCATCAATTTTTTCTTTTGTCCATGTCCAGGGAGATAAGCTTCAGTGCCATGGGTTGCAAACTTCGTGATAATGTTGCGCAATGTGGGAAAAGGAACATCTAGATCTCTGGAGATGAACTACTAACCTTGAGATTGTTGATATTTTTCCACAATTTTGGTTCTCAAGTCCTCAGACAGTTATTTTCTCCTCATTCTGTTGTCCATGCTTAGTGTAGCACACATAGACACACAATGCAAAGACTAAGTCAACTTTTTTCTCCTTTTTATCAGCTTTTTTTTTTTTTTGGTGTGATTTTTATATTGGCCACAACTGTTACTTGCCCCAGATGAGTGTAAAGGAGCATTGCAGGGTGCCAATAATTTTGTCCAGTCTATTTTTTGAATTTTGTGTGAAATTATGTGAAATTTGCTTTTTATCCTCCTCTTTTTTGTTTTGTTCCAATACACACAAAGGTAATAAACATGTGTATAGCAAAATGTGTTAATGCAAAATTTTTGTGTGAGCAATACTTAATTTTCTGAAAAGATTTCAGGGGTGCCAACAGTTTTGACCATGACAGTATGTTCATGTTAGTTCACAGTGCATTGGCTAATGTTGACAGCTTTTGATCTTAATAAAAATATATAAGAAAATGTTGAGATTATCAATAACTGATTAATCAATATTGTAGAAGCATTGTTCATTCTTAGTTCATGTTAACTAATGTAATTAACCAATGTTAACAATTGAAACCTTATTGTATGGCCGTTTGTTATTTATTTAATTAGAATTTTGGTTATTTTATGTATTTTATTTTTAAATGAAGATTTATTATGTTATGTCATGTTTTGTGTCTGTTGCATTGAAAATTATGCATTGAAATTGCTCAATAGGAGCCAACAGAATGTAAAGTAAAAAACTATGAAGTAACATACTTTAATATAATTATGTAAATAAAATTGTGGTGAATTAATTGTGCAATTGTGGGAAACGGGAAATAAATAAATAAATGATTTTTAAATGCTTCTTATTACTGCTTATGATTTACCATAACTTTGTTTGGTTAATGTAACAATATTTTTAAATCACAAAGCATTGCATGTGTCAGTATTTACGTGATCAAAATGGGACAATATATTTACCCACCTTTTCGAAAATATAATTATATGGACCCTTTAAATATAAAACGAGGTTAACAAATGTAATAGTTAAATACATCAGCAGCTCTTTTTAGTGCCTTCAAACTAAAAAAAGCTAGCATTTATTGAGCGTGCCCGTATGACGTCACGCGCACCGTCGCCGCCATAATGGGGGACAAGTAGAGCTGGATACAGCGCGCACCGAATGTTAATCATGTTGTGAAACAGTCATATTTTAGGCTGCCTAAGGTACTAACACACCAAGGTGATCGTACACAACAGCTGTCAAAGGCTAGACGTGAGAAATGCAAACAGTTGAATTCATGTTGAGAGAGTGATTGGCTTAGTCCGTCAGAAATATTCAATGCTATCATCCAGATCTGGACATACACTATTTGCTTCTTGCCCATCAATAACGTAATAAAATTAAAGGTGAACAAATGTAGATCATGATTAGATCACATGGATGTGCTTATCCGGATCTACAGTGAATAAAAACCATCCCACGACACACACATAAAGCGCTGCAATTATCAAGCATTATATCCATGTATATTATGTGCCTGCAAAAAGACGGCATCCAACAGTTTGGCGATAATATATGTAACAACACCTGACCTCTGTTTGGGGTTTTTGAGTGTATTTTCAGTAGAAAAAAATCATACTTTAATCTTAGCTTTTCATACAGGTGTAGGACATCAATAAACAGCATTTTGCAAGATCTGTTCAGGTAACAAAAGTTTATAAAGATGTTAAATGAAAATATTTTTGGTCCAAACTGTTGGATTAGAAAGTAGGAATGCCTCTATTTTTTTAATAAACTTTATTGCTAATGAAAACCATTTAATCTACCTTGGCAGTGGTTACACATCTGTCATTGATGACACAGGACACTTCTCGCACCCAGCCACACACTAGCTGATTGTAAGCGTCAAGTCCTTTGTAACACTGAAGATCTTCGGCTGCATAAGGACTTGGGGTGAAAACCAAATAGTTGAGAACATTAATGTATGTTGTATTCGGTAGAAGATTGACGTCCGTTGACCAGGTCACAATTTCATACGGATCCTGTCCCTTTATTAACGCTATTTTGCCTCGTACCTGTCTCTTTCAAAATTTTCAAGTCCATCTCTATATTTAGTTTGACTCTTACGCTCACTTTTCTCCCTAGATTTACATAAAACGTTTTTTTTCTGCGATAACACTTGCTTTAACGTCGCTTCCCCCATGACATTGATTAGAAGTGGTCCCCCAAAATGGCGGCTGTCGTAAAACTACGTCACGATCGGGCGCGCTCTATATTAATTCGCTAGCTGAAATGCCTCAGTCCCATCGTCAACTATTGATTTATTTTTTTAAATATGCAATTTGACGTTATTTTAGAGATTGTGATTTAATGTTGATGTACAAATGCTGCATGATTATTTAGACGGTAGATACATGTACATGTTGATTTTGGAAGAATAAAATTTAGATAAAATCCTTTCATTAAACGTTAAATGCTTTACAGTTTGTTTTTTATCGACAAGTACAATATAGCATTGTGCGCAGCGCCCTCTAGTGGTCAGTTCAAACATCATCCACACGAGGGCGCTCAACACACACAGTGAGCGTCGAAGGTTGAGCGATTTGAACTTCCTGTTTGGAGCAGTTCAGGAAGACGAAGCAATGGCGACGCTACTGGGGCCCGAGTCCCATTGGATGGGAGGAAAGAAACGGACTCGAAACAGGAATATTCTCACCAGGATACGGCAGAGTCAGGTCTCTGGACGAGGCTTCAGCAGAGGGACGCAGGTAAACGGGAGAATTTGTGCTGTTGACAGAGAAAAGCCGCGTTTTAGAGCTGAGCCGTCGATCAACCTGCTTTAAGTTAAGCAACAAAATAATTCGGACGGGTGCGACGTTTTAGTTTGATCCAAAGGTTGTTTAAATGATCTCTTAGAACTTGAGAAGTCAAACTGTCAGTATAGTTTAATAATAAACAACGTAAACGCAGAATAACAACTGGCCGTTAACTAATTATTTAGTTGTTCTTGACTTTCACTGTCCGGTAATAATTCGGGTTAAACGAGGCTTTAAATACAGTTCAAATACAGTTCAAATACAATCCAATCCAATTAAAGACTCCGACATGTGGAGTCATATTATTATGAATGAGTAATATCATCAACTATGATCACAGTCAGATCGATCTGTAACCATATAATGTTTTTAACCGATCAGCTGTTTCAAGTAAACACAGGTTGTGTCTCACATCCTAAATTTGCCCACCTAGACAGCATTTGTGATCATTATAGGCTCATTTGAACCCAAAATGATGTCAGGGTAGTCAACATAGAGTTTGACTACAGTGGATTGTCTTTTCATCCAGTGTCCAATAGTGCCATGTCATGTTAATATTGATTTGCATATTAATTTTGTTTCATCACCTAAGCAGTAAATTGCAGTCATTTTATGTTGGGTCAGACAGTGATATTTTGCTGGCTCAGGCCTGGATCATGTGTCCTCTTGATTTGGACACAGTTTTCGCTTTCACTTCACACACAATATTTGATGCTGATTGATACGGAAGATTTAATACGACAGTTTAATAATTCTGTTTCTATACTGACAGGTTGGGGAATGTTTTTTAATGGCGTAGAAACATATAGAGTATAATCGAGATGCGGTCTGTTGTTTCCTAAACCAATAAGATTTTTCTGGTTTACATTTATTAATATGCTGGATTTGGCACCAGTTACTTGTTTCTCTGAGCATTTAATTGTGTTTTGAAGAAATAAAAAGGCACCGGTTATTTACATGGTACAATACATGGAGTTCATTGTATCAGCTTGACCTTGAAAGACATTTCATGTATTATATTGGAGGTAATGAATATAGCTTGTATGTTTTAGTGATTTGCATTTGATTGAAAGCATTGTGTGTGTAAAGGGGACAATGATGCACATGTAAATACTTTGTTATAGCATTTCATTTATCTGCGATGGGCTTTAATTACTGGGTTTACAAGTATATTGAAAAATAGATGTTATTAATAACCAATTTTGGCAATTAAACATAATAAATTAATAGTATTATCTGTTCTTGTATTGAAAATAAAACATAAATGTTATTTCAGGATTCTAGGATCTATAGAAAGTTCAAAAGAGCAGCATTTATATTACTTCAAAATCTTTTGTAACATCTGATTTACTTTAACCTTTTGATCAATTTAATGCATCATTGCTGTAATCTCTATCGATCTATTAGTGTCCAGAGCTGCTTATATTATCATAAGCTTGTCGTCTGCTGCTTTCATTGCTCTTTAAAACAGAACGGATTCTGATTGTCTGTCAATGTTTTTATCATTCATCAGCTTGGGAAAAAAGTCGTTGTGAAAGTGATTCTACAATATTGTTCCTCTGTACTATTATTACAGTTGTGGTGTGAATTCTGCTATTCTTTTAAATGAATAAAAAAATTAATATAGATATAAAATATATCTTTATCTGTATAACTTTCTTGCTTGGTGTGAACTGGCCTCGACACTCCCCTCATGGTGAGTTGCAAGAACTAGTATTTTGTTAAGGAAATGCAAATCTAGTTACTGTTTATTTTTTGTTTCCAGCTCCCAGAAGTTCTTCTTCAGGAGAGAGATAAGAAGGCAAAATGGCACGGGATTCCAGTCTTACTTCAAGAGCTGTATGAGAGCAGCCACCTAAACAGTGAGCTCACCCGCTCACCCGCTAACATTGTCCTGAAGGTGAGGTATTGATTTTTTTTACAGCTGCTTGATGCCTGTGTTTCAGAGCAGAACTCACTGAGTGTCTCTTTAGGCTGATTTTGTCTCACATTGTTGTGCTCTGATACAGGAACTGTCATCCTTACTGTCTATGGAGGCCATGTCTTTTGTGACTGAAGAGAGGAAGACTGCACAGGAGTCCACCTTTCCCAACACATACACCTTTGACCTCTTTGGAGGTGTGGATGTGAGTTCTGACACTCGTGTCTTCTCTGAATTATGAGGAATTGGTACACTAACTTTGATCAATATAAAGTGCTAATTAAAGTGGATGACAGTGAAGTTATTGATTTAATAATATTATGAATACATTGACATATATTATTTACACATTATCATGAGGAGAGCATACATATGTATGTGTGTGTGTATGTATTTATTATTTACACATTATCATGAGGAGAGCATTTGCAGAATCTGTTGAGACGGAGTTGGAAGAATCCGAAGAATTGGTTGTTTGTCCTTTTTCTGTCAATTTGATTGTAGTGTCTATAGACAATATTCAGCATGTTTCATCTCCCTAATAAGCCCAGAAAGACTCTGTCTGGGATGAAACTTTGGGCTGGATGTGGGGGAAAATGTTTGTTCATAGAAATAAATTGATACATAGATCTGATTAATCCGTTAATTGAATAAATAATTGATAGATCAGTTTATTGATCAAATGGATTTTATTTGCAGACCTAGGTCAATTCACAATGATGACTGATTGATTGTTTTTATTTGTATCTTTTTAGCTGCTGGTGGAACTTCTGATGAGACCCACCCTGACAACGCTAAAAAAGCCCAAGAGTAAGATTACATTAGACTAATATAAGATTTGATTGATATCTATATTTATCAATTATTGTGTATTGTTAAATATATAAATGTTTTATTTGTATACAGTAACAATTTTATTATTTAACTGTACTTGGTATAGTAAACGTTATTTGTCATCAAATCTTTTTATTTATTTATTACATTTTTAATTTGCTTGTAGTGGATGATGACTTGGTTAAAGACTGCCTTAGTGTGCTGTACAACTGCTGCATATGTGTAAGTATTCGGGCTTCGTTCTCATTCAGTTATTGAACACAAGGGTGACTAATATCTATATGATGAGTTCAATATGTGCACTTGTTTTCCTACAGACGGAAGGGGTCACAAAAAACCTGGCTTCGAGGGATGACTTTGTCTTATTTCTGTTCACGTTGATGACAAATAAGAAGACCTTTTTGCAAACAGCTACTTTAATTGAGGATATTCTTGGAGTTAAAAAGGTCAGCTTAATGATTAAGAATATTTGTCTTATCTATAAAAATAAACGGCTAACAATTAATAGCGATAAGCACATGGATTGTCATAACTATAATCTGATGGTGTTTAATAATGGTTCATTACAGGAAATGATTCAGTTGGAGTGGATCCCTAACCTGTCAGGACTGGTCCAGAGCTTTGATCAGCAGCAGCTCGCCAACTTCTGTCGTATCCTCTCCGTCACCATATCTGAGCCCGATGTGGGGAACGATGACAAACATACACTTCTAGCTAAAAACGCGCAGCAGAAACGCAACACCAGCCCTTCGCGTGCCGAGGTCAACCAGGGTAGGTGCACCACTATCCTGACTTTACTTAGAGCTGATAGCACTAAGAGGAGTAAAGTGGTGATGGAGAATAAGGTCGTTGCTTAAGAGAAAATTGTTATATGGTAAAATGACAGCTCTTTCCATTCAGTATACTGTTACTTTCCACTCTGTGTGTGTGTGTGTGTGTATATATCGTGATGAGGACACTCGTGTAAGAGGGATTTTTAATCTCCATGAAGATATCTCCTGGTTAAATAAAGGTTAAGGTTTTATGTAAGGGAGTGTGTTTTTCTGGCAGGGGTAGATTTATGGAGTGAGGGTTAATAGTGCAGAAATTATAAATAAAAAAATAATAATGTAATGTTTTTCAGTCACACTCTTGAACATCCCTGGCTTCATTGAGCGTCTCTGCAAATTGGCCACACGGAAGGTGTCTGAGGCAACTGAAACATCAAACTTTCTGCTGGAACTGGAGGAGTGGTACACTTGGCTCGACAATACACTAGTACTGGATGCTCTCATGCAGATAGCAACTGATGAAGCTGAGCACAGCAGCACAGGTAGAACTGCTACATGGCTCTGGAAATGTGACAACCAAATGTTTAACATGTTCATTTCTTATATAATAATATAATACAATTACACACAGACTGATGTTTGCTTATTTAAGAAAAACAACTAATTCTCAGAGTCATCTGATGAGAGTGCATTGGCCACCATTCCGCTGAGACATCGTTTGCCGCAATCCATGAAGATCGTTCATGAGATCATGTACAAGGTGGAAGTGCTGTACGTGTTGTGTGTCCTGCTCATGGGCCGACAGCGGAACCAGGTAAGAGTCTCATGTCTGTGAAGGATCTACATAGAACTAAGGGTGTAATACATCTATATCAAGATTAGTGATACAAATTAGATGCTTAATGTATCGTTGATGTATATAAAATAATTTGTCTTATCCAAGACTCAGATTACTCTGTCATCTTTTACTAAACCTTATGTCGTTTCAAACCTATAAGATTTTGTTCAACTTTTAAACACAAATGAAGATCAGAGACATTATGAAATCAGAGACATTTCTGAGACAGAGACAGCTCCAAACTTGCCAGTTTAGGAGAAACTTTATTGGGCGTGCCAGTCCTCATTTTAGGACTCTTACATTTTTGTTTCACAAGGCATTTTGGCACTAAAACCGGCTAGTCAAGTGGACTCCTTAGACCAAATCATAAATAATCCTAAAATGGCTGTTGCCAGCAGTCCGCCCAAAGACACTGTAGACCATTGATGCAATAGGCCCTGGGCCTGAGCTTTTTCTTTAATAAATGCATTGCATACTTTTATAGATTTTAATCTACGTTGTCATAACCTATATGTATGAATATGAACAATATCATATAAGGCAGTATGCATTGAATGATGTGGAATAAAACATTTACGTCAAGTTGAAAATAATGTCACATCGTCTGTGCTGCTAGACTTGTGGGCAACTTGGTTGACCCGAGTTCAAGTTCCGGCTCGTAGAATAACTCTATTTTAATAAATAAATTTGAAAATAATATCTGATTACCTGTGGCAGTTGTTTCACACAATTACAAAGCGATCGCTCTGAAGTAAAAGAGTAAAATAACCGTATTTGGCGTCTGATTGCATATAGGGCTTAGAATTTACCCCAAACCCAGAGTGCTTGTTCTTATTCTCGGCCGGGATAGTTACAAAAACGTTTTAATATCCCATTAATGCCTGTGTTGAAAGTGCTAGCAGTGCATGAGAAAAATTTAATTGACCTGAAACTACTATATATAATGTATAATAATGCCGTGGGGGAATATTTGTGGGTCCTAATAAAAGTATAATAATAAAGTAATACAAAAAATCTTCTTTATTTTGACTTAAAATATTGCGATTTATCATGTGTCAAATTGTCACGTGTGTGTGTCATTACACGGCTACAAAAACCTGATTAAATCCTGTTGTAATTCCCGTCCTTGTTTATCATAACCTGTTAGGTACATAAAATGTTGGCAGAGTTTCGTTTGATTCCTGGACTCAATAACCTTTTCGACAAGCTCATCTGGAGGAAATACACCACCTCTAATCACGTGGTTCATGGACAGAATGAAAACTGTGATTGCAGTCCGGTGAGCTTTGAGTGAATACATTATAGATTTGTCCCATTTGCTTGAAACCAATTCTCATTGATCATGTTATGCTATCGTTTATTGTGCAGGAAATCTCTTTTAAAATCCAGTTTTTGAGGCTTCTGCAGAGCTTTAGTGACCACCATGAGTAAGTTGCAAGATTGTGAGCTTTGTGAGTGGCATGTCACATACCCGTGGATTGATGATATATTCATCCATTTATTCTTTTGTTTTCAGAAATAAGTACTTGCTTCTGAATGCTCAAGAGCTGAATGAGTTGAGTGCCATCTCCCTA
Source organism: Rhodeus uyekii (assembly GCA_037043235.1). Lineage (NCBI taxonomy): Eukaryota > Metazoa > Chordata > Actinopteri > Cypriniformes > Acheilognathidae > Rhodeus > Rhodeus uyekii. The sequence continues at coordinate 6,023,539 of JAWRVZ010000018.1, forward strand.
AAGGCAAACATCCCTGAGGTGGAGGCACTAGTGAACACAGACCGGTATTGTTCAGATGTGAAATCTATACGCTAATACTTTTTTAATTTATACAGCAGACAAATATTAGAATTTACTTGATCTGTGGTGTCTTTCAGGAACTTAGTGTGTGATGGTAAAAAAGGGCTCCTCACGCGGCTCCTCGCTGTTATGAAAAGAGAACCGCCAGACTCTTCTTTCAGGTGAGACACTGGTGATTTGGCTAAATGTGTTTTGAAATGCCAGATGAGTCATGGTGACATTTTCTATCTAAAGGTTCTGGCAGGCAAGAGCAGTTGAGAGCTTCCTCAGAGGGGCTACATCATATGCTGACCAGATGTTTTTGCTGAAGAGAGGCTTGCTAGAGGTACAGATGTTTATACAGGACATGCCTTACATGTCGAAATGTTTTTCCCCATAGAAGTGATTGAGTTACTCAAATCTTGTCTTTTTATTGTAGCACATCCTCTTCTGCATCATCGACAGTGGCTGCAAGTCCCGCGATGTCTTGCAGAGCTACTTTGACCTGCTTGGGGAGCTTATGAAGTTCAACATAGATGCCTTCAAGAGATTCAATAAATATGTCAACACAGAGGAAAAGGTATCGCAATTACAAAATGTGAAGAAATAAAAGCTGTTGTTAAACAACCTCAGCTGGACTTGGGTTAAACTACGTGCCTCCTTCAGTTCCAGGTGTTCCTCACCCAGATCAACAGCTCTCTGGTGGACTCCAACATGCTGGTTCGCTGTATTGTCCTCTCTCTTGATCGATTTGAGAGCCAAACAGAGGATGTTAAAGGTAAATTCAGCCATGGTACTCTTGGGTCATTAGCAGTATTGCTAAAAGTATACATTACTGTTTAAATGTTTGGTCTGTAAGCGCATTAGATGTTCATTTCAGATCACTATTGACAAGTCTATTTTACTCTTTGTGTTTGTGCCTCTGCAGTGGTTGAAGTGCTCTCTGAGTGTTGTCTGCTGTCCTATATGGCTCGAGTGGACAACAGGCTGTCTTTCCTTTTTAGACTGGTTAACATCATCAATGTGCAGACCCTTACACAGGTAAGACCACAGTGCGGATCTCTTCTTCCTGTTTGTCTCATTTGAGTCATCCATGATGATTATTCCTGTGTTTTTCTGGCTTCTTTCCCAGGAGAACGTTAGTTGTCTTAACACCAGCCTGGTGATTCTGATGCTGTCCCGGAGGAGAGGCAAGCTCCCGTTTTACCTGAACGCCCTGCGGGAGAAGGAATACACTGAGAAATATCCTGGCTGCCTCCTCAACAACTTCCACAAGTTGCTGCGTTTTTGGCAGCACCACTACCTCAACAAGGACAAAGACAGCACCTGCCTGGAGAATGTGAGTCTACGGTTTAGGGCTGCACAAGCCGTTTCATTTATACGTGTTGCTCATGATACAGTTTCAGAACTGCTTGCTTAGTTTCTTGAGAGGCTGTGCTACACGCGTGTAATGTAAATGAACATGCAGTGCCTTCACTTTGAAACCGGCAGCGCGTGGGTTCTTGTTAAGATTAAACCCAAGTATGAACGCCTAAAGGTTTTTCCAAATCATTCAGCGCTTAAAGGATAGTAATTCTTCAACTTTTTTCCCTTATGCAGATTCACTCCAATTACAGTAATCCCTCGCCATTTCGCGGTTCAAGTTTCACGGCCTCAGTGCATCGCGGATTTTTCAAAAATATTCATCGAAAAATAAAAATTCTGAAATACTGCCATATCGGCAGCCGTATTGCGGAAAGCAGCGTTGTTTTATCGTGATGCGAGAGAAACGATTTCCCAGGATGCCAGACAAAGAGAGAAACTCTCTCAGAGGCTTTGTACACACCCACGGGCACTCAGACAAAACACGTGATTGGTTCCCGGTGTGAGATTGACGAATGAGAGCACGAGTGGATGTATCCCGTGAGCTGATTGGCTGATCCTACTTCGCAGATTATCGCAGGGGCTTCCGGTCCACATTAACCGTGATAAACGAGGGATCACTGTATTCTAAAATGGTTAATTCTTTCAAAATAAAGCTATTCAAGTAATTTAGGGAAGCTTCTTGAATTTTTTTTAATCATTTGCCATTATATATCTCAATCTTAGTGTCTTTTTTTTTTTAAAGCAGTTTATAATTTACTGCATGGAATCCTTCCTTTAGGATAGTATTTAACCGTCCGTGTTCTCTTCCCTTTCAGAGTTCCTGTATTCCCTTCAGTTTCTGGAAGGAGACTGTTTCAGTACTGCTTGGAGAGGACAGGACTTCTCCCTGTGCCATTATCAGCTACATAGATGAGCCTTACATGGAGCTAGAGCGGGACCTTCTAGAGGATTGACTCTTGTGGGTGGGCTCAGGGAGGGACTCGCACGTTCCGCTCCGTTTCGGTTCAGAGAGCGTATAGAACAGCCTCCCAGCTCATCTGACTGCATGCTACGGCTCAGTGAGCTGTCCATTCTCTACTTGGTGCCCATATTCCACTTCTTCATCTCCAGCTACTGGGTGCAAAGGAACGTCCCGTGAAGGATCGCCCACCCTGTCATTCACTCAGTGAGAACGCGGTACCTGGACAGCTCAAGCCAGAGCCGAAACTGACCAGAAACTATCTCGTTGTGTGTTGGCGCAGTTCTTTCGGTGAAATCGCATGGGGCCTTTTAATGAACAGAATTACTCAAAGAAAATATTTAGGCTAAATGTCCAACTTGGATCAGAAAGCTATATCCTCGACTGGGGGGGCGGACGATGATCTAGTGATCTGAGAACTGCACAGCCAGCCAGCCAGCCAGATTTTCTCTGTACTTAGGATGAAAACCTTAAAGACAAGTGTTGGGTTGATGAATGGTGGCTTGGATGTTACTTTGCCATGCTGTCAGAAGGTTATATTAACATTTACAAGGTGAACTGCACACATGCTTAACTGATTGATGTCAAAATCTTTGTACAGCGAAGATGAATGAGAACTGAAACTGAATTTGGACAAGTCTTATTTATTTTCTCACATCTCTCTTAGAGCTCCTAAACTTTTCTCTTCATATTCGCCATTGCTTCTCTCCTTTTGTTAGGTTTTATCAAGCACATATAAAATAAGATACTTTTTTTGGTTCTTGTGTTTTAAATTTTTTTTGTATAAATTTAATTTTTAATAGTAGGTGTCATCCCCCTTTTTTCTTTTCTTTTACAATGAAACACTTCATATCTCGTGGGCACGGAAGGTGTTAAACTATGCAGGTTCACTCACACCATGGTTGTAAATATCCAGCTAGCCATGACCTTCATACTGCCATCTGTCGTTTGTTCCATAGCAAACCACTAAATCACCATCTTTTCACTTCACAGGCCTCAGCCGTTGACAATCTGTGTTGCGCTTAAACGTGCCGCTCCGGCTTGGTGGCCGGGAACATGCGAAGGTGCTGCTTTGTGCTGGATGTGGTAGCTGAGCTAGACTAGAAACTTCCAATCAACTACCTCGTTTCATTAGTGTTGTTTTCTAACCCACTCCTATAGTTTAAGCATGCTGCTGCTTTCATTCTGTTCCACCTAATTTCACTGTGTATGCAAAAGTTCCTGTGTATAAATGCCTAAATGTTTCACAAGAATTGTTTTGCTTTTACCTGTGGATGTTCGCAAGTTCTCGTGTTCTATTCTTTATCACTTCGTTATACGGTCACGGTGCTTTTGCGTTGGCATACCATTCATATAAAGAGGTTTGAATGCTTGGGTTTTTGTCATTTCCTTTGACACCAGGAATGTGTAGGTGTGACAATAGCAGTAGTGTGAATGTGCTGTTTCTAATTTGAATGATTGCTGCATCAACACAAAGGATCTGAATGTCTCTTCTTTATCTACAGGCCTTGGTTCATGTCTCGCATGGGTTGGGTTGGGTTTGGTTTTTAAATACTGACATTTTCTTGCATAGCTCTGTCTGGATGAATTTAGTTATAAGTGAATAACCATGTCGAGCCCAGTAAACATAATGCTTTAAATAAACCTGAATTCAATATCCTGCCTCTGACAGGTGTAGTTTGATGGTCTTTACTTTTTTTATTTTATTATTTCTAAGACAGGAGTCTATAATACTGTAGTTTGAATGTCATGTTGCCTCATTTGTTTTTGTTTCACTGCACAATTCAAAGATTGTATTTGAGTTGAATATAGGTATTAAATGCAAAAGAAAATGGGTCATACAACAAGTTGAAAAAGTTAGTTATATTAACTACCATTCAAACCCCATTATTTTTTTCTTATAGCAATGTGTGTCTCTCTCTCTCTCTCTCTCTCTCTCTCTAGTGTGTGTATAAAACAATGGCTTTTGTATCTATTTCAGTTTTTTAACGAATTTAAAATGTGCGCTTAGCGGTCTAATTATAAATTCAAATTAATACTTTTGAAAAAAAGTGTTTTTTAAATGTATTAAGCCATGAAGACGACAAGCCGCCAGTCACACTAATAGCCTAATAAAAGCCGTTGTATGTTACATGTAGCGTTTCGCTGCATTTACCTCATGATATCGTTGAATAAACTAACTATTAGTCGCACCTTTCAAGTAGTGCCAGTAACAGGAAATGTATTGCTTTTCTGTAAAGCTGTACCCAAGCCGCTAGGTGTCAGTATTCATCCACGACTACTGTCATATTGAAAAGAGCAACAGGAAAGACTTTGAGCACCTGCAAGGTATTCATTGTAAACACATTTGTTTACATTGTGATATAGTACACTTATCTTTTCATTTTTGCAAAATTCCTGAATTAGAGGTTTAGACTGGCAGTGTTTTATTTCCTTTCTAAGTTTAAAATCAGAGTTGTAATGAAATTGCAGCATACACTGGTACAAATGAGGACAACATGAAATACACATTTCTATAGTCTACATAAACAAAGAAACATTTCTTTATCTTGCTAATAGCTTTTGGCACACAAAACCATTGCAGCTTTGGGCTTAGCTCATGGTACGAGGGGGGCTTCCTCTTCACTCTGCAAGCTGAAATGGGTATAAACAAAGCTGATTATTCTAAATGGGTCAGTAAAGTCTTTATGAAAATAAAATTTAGTAAAATTTAAATGCAATATTCAAGACTTGAGATACATGCCTTAGGACTAGCCTTGCTACCCGAGTCTCTGGTGCGGGTACGTAGTTTATTCACTTGAGACTCTGCAATCTCTGCTCGTTCCTCAGCATCATCCAGCTCGTGCTGGATCTTCTTGTATTTGGTCAAGTTGGTGTTAGCTTGTTCCTCCTATAATACAATTAGCAGGAACCATCAGTAATGTTGTTTTAAGTATACACGAGTTGTAGCACTTTGAGCTTTATTTGTAGACTCACCGCCTCCTCTGCTTGTCTCTTGTAGGTCTTAAGTTTGGCCTGCAGCTTGTCTATGAGTTCCTGGAGGCGAGCCATGTTCTTCCTGTCCTCCTCAGTCTGTGGAAACAGCAAATGGTGCCACCGGCTTTCTAAAAGGCTTTTTAAAATCTAAATTGAATTTGTACATCTGTCTCATGAAGTTTGTACCTGGTAGGTGAGCTCCTTGATCCTTCGCTCATATTTACGGACTACCTTCTGGAATTCATTGTTTTTTTTCTGCTCAGATTCCAGTTCGTTCTCCAGGTCTCTCACCTTGAGGAAAGTTTGTTTTATTTTATATGGTGCAGGACATCATCAATGTCATTCAGGTTTGAATTATTTCTAGATAGCAAAAGTCATCTAGCATACCTTGCTTTCCAGTTTCTGAATTTGCTTCTTGCCTCCTTTTAGAGCGATCTGCTCAGCCTCATCCAGACGCATCTGCAGATCTTTTATGGTCTGCTCCGTGTTCTTCTTCATACGTTCCAGGTGAGCGCTGGTATCCTGCTCTTTCTTGAGCTCTTCAGCCATCATGGCAGCCTGCACGTTCAAAGCTTCAGATTCAATTTCCTGTACAATACACAACACAATATTTACCCAACAATATCCTCTCTATGCAAGCTCACATCAGTGATGGCCTTTTTGGCTTTCTCCTCTGCATTTCGGCACTCCTGCACAGCATCATCCACCTCGCTAGACAATGTGGAGAGATCACTCTCCAACTTTTTCTTTTGATTGAGCAGTGATGTGTTCTGGGGAGGCAGAAGGATTTATGGTAAATTCTTAGGTATTATTGGTTGTGACTGCTCGGAAGAGCTGCCTCTTGCACATCTTGATTGAGCATCTGGCCATTACCTGGGAATGCAGTAGGTTGACTCGCTCCGTGGTTTCCAGGAGCTCATACTCTGCCAGTTTGCGGACACGGTCGTTCTGCTCCAGCTGGCTTCTGAGTTCTTCCACCTCAGCAGTCAGGAGGTTGTTCCTGCGTTCAGTAACGGCAACCTGTTCCTTTAGGTCTTCATTTTGGTGAATGGTCTCATCCAGCTCTATCTGAAGGTCCTTTTAATTTATAAGATGGATTTTATGTTATTTAGGCTGGAGTAGGTGACTATTTGTTTAGATCATTTTGCAAATATTTTATTTTGAAAATAATCCAAACCTGATTTATTTTATAAGTAACATTTGGATTTACCTTAATCTGTATCTGCAGGTTACGGGCCATTTTTTGGGACTCAGTGGCCAAGCGATTGGCATGGTTCAGCTGAACCTCCATTTCATTCAGGTCGCCCTCCATCTTCTTCTTCAGTCTGATGGCTTCATTACGGGATTTTGCTTCTGCATCCAGAGTGGCTTGCATGGATTCTATTGCACGTTGATGGTTGCGCCTAGTTAAGATAAGTAAATAAGTTAGGATGTCTTATGATATAAACAATAATAGGCATATAATGGAATGGAGTAATGGAACATAATGGTTCAATAATCTGGTCTGCCTCACTAGTCATGAATATCTTATCTTTGTTTTCCAAGTTCTCACCGAAGATTGTCAATTTCCTCATCTTTCTCAGCTAGCTTTCTGTCGATGTCAGCTTTGATCTGGTTGAGCTCCAGCTGTATACGCAGAGTCTTACTCTCCTCATGCTCCAGAGTGCCCTGATACAAAAATAAGATAAGAGAATTAGAGTCTAAGTACTATTTTGGTGTGATATTGTTGTATATACTATAGGTCAGTTTTAAAAATGTCTTCTCTAAAAGAACGTATTTGAGAACGTATACTCTTTAAAAGACCCACTAAACAACTTTTAAGCAAATTCATTCTTTCTGTTAATTCTTAGCAAACTGGAAATTTCCCACTCCCTTTGTTTAAAGTGTTTTACTGTAACGTAATTATGACTGAAGTTTTCATTTCTGGTTCTCAGCTATAAATATTTTGAGACACAAAAAAAATAAAATACTTCAGCTTCCTCCAGTGCTGCTTGAATTTCAGTCTTCTCCACATCCAAGCCCTTCTTGATCTTCTCAAGCTCATGTATGGTCTTGCCACCCTGGCTTATTTGGTCATTCAGGTCAGAAATTTCCTCTGTTAGAAACATGGTGGAATTGATCAATTACATTTTATGACTGACAATATATGTCAATTTGACATATATTCATAATCCATGAAGTTCAAAACATACCCTGCAGATTTTTATTTTCCCGTTTGATGTTCTCCAGATGGTCTAGAGCCTCTTCATAGGAGTTCTTGAGTTTAAACAGCTCGGTGCTCAGATGACGAGACTCTTTTTGTGAAGATTCCAGCTCAGACTGGCACTCCTCATACTTCTGTCTCCATTCGGACAGAATCTTGTCAAATTGCCTCTGCTTCTTATCCAAGGCGGCAGCAGCTGCATTAGAGCGCTCCAGATCTACTACAAGATCCTCAATCTCTGACTGAAGCCGATGTTTGGTCTTTTCTAGAGAGGAACACTTGGCGTTTGATGCCTCCACTTGTTCCTCTGCCTCTTGGAGGCGGGCGGCTAACTTCTTCCTGTCAGATTTAGGATTTAGTTTTAGATCACATGAAGCCAGTCATTACTGTCCTTCTAATTCACACACTCACTTTGCTTCCTCGAGTTCCTCTGTTTTTTGAATGGCATCTGTCTCATACTTAGTCCTCCATTGGGCGACCTCGGCGTTAGCCTTGGACAGAGCACGCTGCAGCTCAGATTTGCCCTCTTGCTCTTCATCATACTGCTCCCTCAGCAGATCGCAATCATGCCTGGAGGATTGTAGGGCATGAGCCAAGGCATTCTTTGACTGAAAGAAGCAGATGTCAAAGACAAGTAAAATTACAAATTTGTTCCACATTAAAGCCAAAGCATATTAAGCAGTGAGAGAAAAAATGGTGTGTCTCACTTTGGTTTCTTCATCTAGCTGTTTCTTGAGTTCCTCTATGTTTTGACTAAGGGAGTTCTTGGTGCGCTGCAGTTGAGACACCAGAGCTTCACGCTCCTCCAGCTTTCTGCCCAGTTCGGCTGTATTATGTAAAAAATTATGTAGGTTCCGAGTTAGTAGAGATATTAAATGTCTCTAAGCCAGTACATAGATGTCTGAGTGGTTTGTGTTAAGGTTGTATTTATTCAGTAGGTAGGTGAGTAGGTAGGTAGGTTGTTGGTATACCGCTTTCAGCCTGAGCACGGGCTCGCTGCGTGTTGGTGTCACTGAGCTGTCTTTGAAGTTCCTCCACTTTGGCTTTTGACTCATTCATTTGGTCCTCATAGAGGCGACACATTTTCTCAGTGGTAGCCTGCAACATTTTAACATAATAAATTAAATAATATGATAAATGGTTTTCATATATATCATTACTTTGATATATAATCATTACCTTCATATATACATTTAAATATATGAAAATATACATATATGTAAATATATAAATATCTACATACATAATTATTATGTGTTTCCTGTCAGATGTGTATAAATATTTCTATATTTGTGTATCTTTACCAACACATTTTTTAATGGAAAACCACTCTGTAATGATACTGAGACAAAATCTTCATATTTTAAGGTTTTTAAAAATTAAAATTTCATTTTTTTATTCGTTAACCTTAAAGATTTGAATTGCTCTTCAGTAAATTAAAATGATTGATAAATATAAGGAATTTGAATCTTTGATTATTTGTTTATTTAATATTATTTATGTTATATATAGGCATATATACAATTTTTACAATAAGGTTTAATTTGTTAAAAATGAGCAAATGTTTTAACAGCATTTATTAATCTAGGTTAATGTTAATTCATAGATATACTGTTTTTATTTTTAATTCATGTTTATTGATAGTAGATTAATTGTTCATTTAGACAACTTGAATTTTAAAAATGTGAGTATATTAAGAAAAATTAACATTAAGCTACATTAATAAATGCTGTCAATTATTGTTCACTATAAATTAATGATAATTAACACACATTTTTAATAAATGTTATAAATAAAATAAATTAATAATAGTATAGCAAAATGAGAGCATGCAAAATTCACACAACTAAGATGATTTAAACCTGAGCTCAAACTGAAATCAGACCTTGATTTTTCAGTGCTAAAGTCAATGCTAAATTAATGCTAGTTAAATTAGATCAGAATGTGATGCATCATATTTTCCACCTTGCTCTTTGCCAGCTGCTCTAAATTGGAGGTGAAGTCATCTGCCTCCATCTTGGCCTCACTCCTCTCCTTCTCCAACTTCTGTTTGACTCGCTGAAAGCTGTCAATTTGCTCACTCAGTTCAGCCACGCTGTCTGCATGCTTTTTGCGCAGTGCAGCAGTCATAGCCTCGTGGTGCAATGTGGCCTCCTCAAGGTCACGGCGCAGTTTTAGAAAGTCTGCCTCACGTTTTTTATTCATCTCGATTTGGGCTGAGGTTGCACCTCCGGCTTCCTCGAGACGCTCACTGAGCTCTTCAAGCTCTTTGGATGCATCGCCTCGCTGTTTCTCCATCTTCGCTCGGGTGGAACGCTCTGCTTCCAGTTCCTCCTCAAGTTCCTCAATACGAGCCTTGAACATTATGAAAGAATGAATGAAAATGTGTTCTGACTGAGACATAAATTTGGAGATGAAATGGTCTAGTTTGACTTACCAACAATTCCTTGATCTTCTTTTGAAGTTGGATGATTAATGCTTGCTCATCTTCGATTTTTGAACTGATGTGGTTCATTTCAAAATCTTTCCTACAAAAAAATCCAGACAAATTAGGAACAGAAATGGTTTTATTTTACAGCATCCTGCCATATAATAATCTTACTTCTTTAGCGTTTCCTCTAATTGCTGCTTGTCATTTTCAAGGTCCATGACAGACTCCATGGCTAGTTTCAGATCGCCCTCCAGCTTGCGTTTGGCCCGTTCCAGATCCATTCGCAATTTCTTTTCCTGTTCCAAGGATCCCTCCAACTAAAACAAGGGATTATATTGTATTGCTGATTCCTGACTCATTCTAGATCTGTTAACAGTCCTGTTAGCATTCATCCAACATATGAACGTACATCATCTACTTGCTGCTCCAACTTGGCTTTGGCCTTAGTCAGAGTGTTGACTTTGTCTTCTTCCGTCTGCAAGTCATCCAACGTCTGCTGGTGACTCTCCTGTAAGGCCTTCTTCTCTTTGGTAAGCTTCAGAATAGTTTCATCCAGAGAAGCCATCTCTTCTATCAGATTCTTCACCTATGAAAATGTATTTTGATTAGTTTAACAGACTTTACAGTGGCTCAACAACAAAGTTGAGCTTTAGTTTTCTTCAGAAATGCCTCACCTTGTTTTCAGTGGCATGCCTCTCCTTCTCTACCTTGGCCAAGGTAATTTCCAGATCATCAATGTCCTTTTTCAGCTCAGCACACTCATCCTCCAGCTTGCGTTTTTTTGCAAGAACAGTAGCGTTCATCTCCTCTTCATCTTCCAGGCGTTCAGTCATCTCCTTGACTCTGGCTTCAAGGTGAATCTTGGTTTTGATGAGCAGGTCGCAGCGGTCCTCTGCATCTGCCAGGTTATCCTGCTCCTGTAGAGCGATTAGAAAATAAATTCAAGCATTTCAATAGTTGAATATGTACATCACATTTTTTGGGTATCAGCATTAAAACTAATTTAGCTATTTTATATATACATTTCTCAAGCAATCTAGTCTGTCTAGGACTTTTTGCAAAGACATTGCAGAAAACCTTGATGTTGAGGAATAACTAAATGTCCTACTGTAACAGTATAATTTGTAAATCCATTAATGAGTAGTTCCATGGCCACTGTATCTCATTTTGTGGTGCTTGCTGCTCAAATTGCGAACTGATATGGCATGATACGTACTGCTTGAAGTTGCAGTGAAAGGTCATTCTTCTCTTGGATCAGGCTGACCTGTTTCTCCTCCAGCTCCTTACGTTTGGACTCTGATTTCTCTAGTGCTTCCTTTAATTTCAGGAACTCCTCTTTTAGAGTGGCCAGCTCTTTTTCTGTGGCTGCGCTCCTCAGCAGGGGCTTGATTTTGAAAAAAAGTTTCATCCACGGCCAGTTCTTCACAGTGTTGAAGGCCCGAATATTCCATTGGATGATCATCAGAGCCTCCCTGATGACAAAAGGTATGTATTATAATCACCCCCTTAGTGATACAAGTGCAGCTCCTATATACTTGAATTTAAATTTTGTTTCTTTAACTCAAATTATGCTACATGCTATGCTATTTTTCAGGCTGGTCCAGTTACATCATGTTATTGGCTTTTTAACTGCTGTTTAGTCTGGCTTCCATTCCTATAGCCTTCATATTTGAACATTAACATTTTACATATTTATTTTCCTACAGGTTTTACTGCCTCTAGTCTGATTCTCTTGTTTTTAAAAATACATTAGTTTTTGTTTTGGTCTGATTATTTATTTATCAAGGTTCTGCAGTCTTATCATTCATGTGTTAATCACATAAACCCATAAACTATTAATGCATCATGGGCAGTGTTAGTATTATTTATATAATATTATAGTGTTTATTAATATATTCTCTGTTTTATTTTAAATTTTCATTGAAGTTTTAGTATGCATTTTGTTTTTTATTTTAGTTATTTTAGATTGCTGAGCTAATTTGTTTTGTTTTTTTGTGTGTTTTTAATATTTATATTTTACCTGAGCATCATTTCATTTAGTGAAAACAGTTTTTAATAGTTTTAGTTAACAATAACAACACTGATCATGGGAGCACTGTGTCACCCCCATATGACCCACTGGCTTTTGTCCATGAATGCATGAAACGAGGCTCATTTTAGTTAGTCTATTACTGGGGCGACTTTCAGATGTCATGCACTTGCTGTCGCAGTTCTGCGGTTACATGTTTGTGGATGACGGCAGAGAATTCGGTCTGATCAAATAGCTGCCGTGCATCTGTGCCCCGGGCCACCCAAAAGGTGATGTGCCTAATATTTATTTAGAAACCGAGGCCTTCTGTTGGACCAGCGGCTTTAATCCTTTGCCAGTCTGCAGATATGCTTTCAATGTGGTCCTTTAGAGGCACAGGCGCCTTGGCAAAACAGATCTTTGAGAAGGTTGCTGGCCTGTATTTATAGTGGGGAGTGGAGTGAGCAGCTGCCATGTGACCCACTGGGCCTCTAAGCTTTAAGGACACTGTCTGCATTGTCTAATAAAGGGAAAGGGTGGAGGTCATAGATATGGACATGGAGAACCTTACGTGTTTCACAGAGAGTGTCGGAGCGTATGAAGGGTCTCGGCCACACATGCACATAGACAAATGCATGTCTGAAGACACACGCCTCACACACTCCATCCACTTGGCCCCAAAATACCTCTCATATGTTGAGGGTTGAAAGGTATTATGTGACAACAGCTTGTTGCTAACTTTATTAGGAGTGAACCTGTTGGATATCAGTATAGTTTTGTAAATATTTGTATGGGGTGGCATCATTTATGATGAAGAATACGGAGAATATATGAGCACGGATGCTTTTTTCTCTATACTAGTGGATTGAAAGCAGGTATGAGATTTAGTAGGGTAAAGCTGCGGTCACATTTACTGTTGTTCAGTGAATTTTGTGGTCACAATCAAACAATTTCATTAGGAATCTGCATGACCAAGAATTTCCCATGAGGGCAAAAGATTTCGCAGATGTTGCATCACGTTCAAAGTGGTCACTCAAATAGTGACTATGGATTGTGACCACGCAGGATTGTGACTATGTAACACTGAAAATTTGAAACCACACCTTAAAAGCTTAATATGAACCTTCATCCTTGACTTCATATTTTACATTAGGAAAATCTCTAAATCTATTTACAATGGCCCCAAAATATATTTATATTATTTATATATTTTAAACCACACTTAAAATGTATACATTTTGTTGCATTCAATGTTAAACTGCAAATAACATCTTTTAAAAAAAGATCCTTTTTGATCTACGGTGACAAAGTGGTTATTTTATGGATGTCCCACTAACTTTTGGCAATGAGAAAATGTTCACTAAAACGCTCTTTTTTTCAATTGTAGACCATAGTACAGAGACGTTTTTTGGTGAAATATCTTTCTCTAAAATGAGTGAAACTTTACATTCATTTTTAAGTGTGACTTAAATGTCCAAATATGTTCAGGGGCCACCATTTTAAATGTTAGTAACATCTTTTGCATGGAATCACATATTACTTCCTCTCCGTCATCTTCTTCAGCTCCATCCTCATTATTTTACCACGGCTGGCAGCCTGCAGCAGAGTGAGAACTTTAGCCAGACGCTCGTCCCTCATCTCCTCCAGGTGTCCCAGCAGACCAGCCTTAAAGAACACCTGTAATGCAGAGACACAGACGGTTGATTTAAACAATTTTGGCATCTGTTCACAGTAGCACATCTGATTGATGTCCCATTGCTTGAGGCTCAAAGCAACTAACACTTTTGCTATCTAAAGTCTGACTTGCCTTAGTATGCCCAAATCTATATTGATTATGGTCGATATCCAGTGAAGCCAGCAGTTTCTCTGCAGCCTTCCTGCTGTCCACAAATTTGTCATCAGGCATGGCGTGAGGATTCAGAATGCGATACCTTTGAAATGGACATACTCATCATACTCATTGTTTATTCTTATTCACTAAACTGTTGCTACCATTCTTTTTTATTTTTCTTATAGTGTTCACTGTTATGTCAGGTTTGACTGATTGTTTATCAACTGACTTATTAAGCTGATTTCTTACAATCCGTTAAAGGTGAAGTGTGCAATTTTATAATGTTAAAATACATAATAGTGCAGTTTACAGTTTACTTTTTTTTTAAAGGATGTGGGTGGTAGATTCATTTAGGAAACTCCATTAAGCAATTCCATTTGGTGCCACAAATACCCCTGATAAATTATGCATTTGATCAAATTATGTTCACATAGTGGGAATTATACTCTCGAAATGTAAATAAATGCCATTTGGATTATATAGTAATTCACAAAGTGTGTAAAAAGTAGCAGCTCTTACCTTTGTTTGAATTCGCCATAAAGAATTCTGTTAGGAAATCCCTTCCTGCAAATACGAATGCCCTCCAGGACTCCATTACAGCGCAACTGGTGCAGCACCAGAAAAGCGTCCATGATCCCTACAAATAAAATGATTTTTTTTTATGGATGTTTGCACTGATGGTTTTGCAGCTTGGATACTTTTTCAGACCATTGTTTTAGTGTAACATAAAGGTGTGATTTTGATTGATGCTCAGAAAAAAGTGATTTTAATCAAAATCCTGTTGGTTTGGATGTGTTGAAGTGCTCAGTGCAGCACCTGGTGTTTTGGTCTCATTGGGAATGATGCAGCGCACAAAGTGAGGCTGAGTGCTCCGCAGGTTTGTCATCAGCTTGTTGAGATTCTCCTGTAGTTGAGAAGCAATCAAGGGACACACTACTGTAAGTCATGTTTTACAGTAGTTTTTCCACATTTTAAACTGCTAAAAAGAAATTTCAAAAAATGCAAAGGTGTTGCTGTCCTCAAAACAACATTGTCACGTGTTTTTCTAGACTTACCTTGAGTTGTTGATACTCTTTGTGGAAACATAGAACAGGAGCCAGCACAGACTTAAAGTGATGTTCATGTGTCATTTCTCTAAACATCACTGCAAGTCTTAACTGCCTCCCTCTAAGTACTGATGAGTTTTTTTTTCAATAACCATGGATAATTACTTTTGTTTAATATCAGTTTATCAGTTTAACATAAGTAGCAGTAAAGTCTTGTTATATGCCCACCTTGTGTAGCTGTGACACTGTCTGGAAGGAAGCAGCCTTTTTCCTCTTTTCTTTGCCCCCTGTTTTTGCGTCAGAGGCTAAAAGGAAAAAGTTGTATTTAGAAAAAAAAATGGTATAGAAAAGAATTGTGGTATATTTAAGACAGAATGAGTGGTTTATTTACCAGAGTCAGAGCTAACATAGTTCTCAAAGAGACAAGCCAGAAGTTTGTTGGATGATTTCTGGAAACAGACTACCACCGTTTCATTCAGGGGGTCTTTGTTTTTGTCTAACCAACCAATAATATTGTATGGCACCTGAAATTCAGATGAAACTCTTTAAGTAATATTCAATATCCTTGTTCACTTAAACCAGTATAAACTGGTTTCCCAACCCAGCCTTTCTAGCATGTTTACATTGGAACTTTTCAGCTTGCCAGGCTGGAAGACCATCTTAAACCTGCAAAAACCCTCAAATTGACTGGTTTAAGTTGTTTTCAGCAGAGAAAGCAGCAGAAATAATCTAAAATGCATAATATACTTTTTCTAACTAAGAGACCTTTAAATTTAGTCTTGTTGGAACTCACCACTCCTGCATAGTGCATCAGCTCAAAATGAGCTTCATACTTTCTCTTTTTGTCAGGCCTTGGCTTTTGGAAATTGGCAGACTTGCCAAGGTGATTGTCAAACAGCTTAGCCTTGAAGCTGTTGTCAGTAGCTTTAGGGAACATGCACTCCTCTTCAAGGATAGACATAATTCCTAAGGGCTAACAAAGAGGGAAAAAAGCTCAGAAGGAATCTGTGTAATAATATTCTTAACACATTCTGTAATCAAAATGATTTGATATAATATTGCTATTATATTTCAACTGCAAAAAAACCTTTTCAATGAGGTCAATGCAGGCTTGGAGATCAAGCCCAAAGTCGATAAAGGTCCACTCAATGCCCTCCCTTTTGTACTCTTCTTGTTCCAGGATGAACATGTGGTGGTTGAAAAACTGTTGCAGTTTCTCATTGGTGAAGTTGATGCAGAGCTGCTCGAAGCTGTTGAGCTGTTGAGAGAATCCACATGACAGATGCACAAGTGTGAATGCCGGCGGAAATCTAGATAAGTGCGGTGTGGAATTTCGAGAGTCACTCACCTCAAAGATCTCAAAGCCGGCGATGTCCAGCACTCCGATAAAAAACTGTCGTGGCAGAACGGTGTACAGCGTCCTATTTATACGCCCCACCAACCACTTGAACATGCGATCATAAGTGGCTTTGGCCAGAGCTCCCACAGCAAAGTTAACCTGGTGGAGCCACACAATGTGAGTGAGAACACAGCTGTCACTTACATGGATTGCAACAGTTGCCTGGATATCAGGCTGATTTCTCAGGCTGTTTTATTCCTTGTATCCAAGTAGATCAACAGTAAATGTCAATGGTTTTGACATGCATTGTTATCGACAAAAAAACATTCTTTCTGTAACTATAGATGCACATCCAAGGAGGTAGGATTTTGGGAATACTTCTCACCTGTTCAACATTCTGTCCTTTAACCACATATTCGTTGCCTACTTTCACTCTAGGGTGAAGAAGACCCTTTATGAGATCTGCTGAGCTAACACCCATCAGGTAGGAGGCCTTATCAACACCTAGAAAAAACATTTCATTGATGTTTTGGACCATTTTAATGCATATAATAGACAAACCAGGCTATGGCTTTACACTTACTTTCAGTGCCATCGGCCTCTGCCTGCTCCTCCCGCTGCTTCTGTTTGAATTTCATGTTCCCGAAGTGCATGATGGCCCCTACTATTTTATAGCAGCCGTACTTTTCTTCTGGAGTAAAGCCAAGGATGTCCATGGCATGCTGGGTGAAGAAGAGAAAGATTTTGCAGGTTATTTTTTTCCCATTTGGTCTTTGTAGGTGATATAATTTTTTACAGCTTACATCAGTAGCCATAAGTTCCTGCCCATCATCCATACTCTCCACCGTTGTCACTCCTTGGGAGCAAAAATGGTAGTCATATGGATTTGAAGAGACCAGAAGCATGTCTGAAATCCACAAGGAAAGAGTGAATTATTTTTTTCTTAATAGGTCAATAAAATACACACTTATAGGATTTATAATACCAAGAAGTTCAGGCTTCTTTTGTGACATGATCTGGTAGTAGATGTGGTAACCTCTCTCTCCAGGCTGCTGAAATATAACTCTGGATTTTTCCAATAGATCTATAAAAATTATAAAAAATCACATAATTAAAAATAAAAAATGAAATAAAAAAAATATTACTGCATTGTCAAGTTTTACATTTTGGAATAACGAACCGGAATGGCATCATAAATCTTGGAACAATTTACTTACACATGTCAATGTCAGCGGAAGCCAGTTTCCCTGTTGGTCCAAAATGGATCCTGATGAACTTACCCTAGAGCAAGATTTAACACAAGAATTCAGAGCAAGAATATAAATGAATTTGCACATTATGTATTATCTTAAGATGCATTTGGTTGTACACTACGGTCGACTCAACCATGCTTTATAACAGTTATAATATGCAGTCATTTTAATTTTACAGTATGGTAACATCAATCTTTTTGTGTATGTAAGAGGAGCAGAGTTAAGAACTATAACGATGGCCTGTATAGTGTCAAATACTTACAAAACGGGATGAATTGTCATTCCTCAGTGTCTTGGCATTTCCAAAAGCCTCCATTGCAGGATTAGCTTCAATGATCTGGTCCTCTAAAGTACCCTGGGAAAAGTAATTTTATAATTTCTTTCAGGTTAATTTGTTACAGTTTTTGCACTATGTATCAACATATGAAGATATACTCACCACTGTTTTAGTGGCAGGGGCCTTAAAAACAACCATAAAAAAAAAGATTGCTGTTTTGTTAAACTGTAAATTTTTCAGCTCCTATTTTTATTATACATATTATTACATTCTATATTTAATAGCCTGATTTTTTTATATGAATAAGATAAAGTACATGTAGTATTTTTAAATTACCCATTTATGAGTATTTGGGAAGTTTACCTTTTCTTTTACTTAAAATGCTAATTCAATCACAATTATGGGTTAATAATGAAATAAACGTGGTAAAATCTTGTTAGGTCACATCAAATTCAACAAAGTATTTAACACATCCTATGATGATCAGAAAAAAGAATTATTCCATGAATAATGGATTTTAAAATGGAGACTGTAAAAACTGTAATCTTGGAAACAAAGACGGTGTGCCAGCTTGAAACAGAAAAATGGAAGTTGAAATGTTAATCACAAATTTGTTTCACAGAAAAACTTCAGGATCAAGGAAGAAAAATGCAGGAGATGAAGTGCTGAGGTTAAACTATCGAAAACAAAGTCAGGTTAACCCCACAAAAACATTTTGGAAAATTGGAAAAGACATATGCAAATGGAAGGGATGGTCAAACCTCAGTCTAGATGTCCATAACAGTTACATTTACAGAAAAACAAGTTACAAAACATAGTAGTAACTGTAAAAATGTGCCAGACACCTAGATGAGGAACGACTTCAAAATGAAAATGACAAACATTTGCCAGCATGAGAGGTAAAAAAAGAAGAAGAAAAAGCTGATTGAAAAAAAATAGGGACATGATGTGAGGGAAACCGAGAGAGCATTGTGTCTTACTCCTTTTTTAGTTGGTGCCTCACCCAGGGCTGCTACTATGGCAAAATACTGAATTACACGTTTCGTGTTTACCGTTTTGCCAGCACCAGATTCTCCGCTATGAGTATTAAGAAATGGTTGAGTGATAAGACATTGAAAAAGAAAAAAAGAAAGAAAAGTACCATAGCAAAGAACATTAGAAAAAACAGTGCAACAAAATATTCTTTAAAAAAAGAAAGAAAATGTAATCTGAAAAATTGTTCCAAGTTGAACTATTTTTTTTAAAACCATACCGAAAATGTGTGTTAATGCAGCAATACAGAATGCATACAGGTACGTCCAAACTTACGTGATTAGCATGGATTGATTATCCCGATCTGTGTAGGGAAATAATAACCTCATAAATGGCTTTTCTCCATTGGATAAAGTATTTTAGGGAAAAAAAATTATCCCTCCTGTAAGTTATTATTGAGGGCAGAAGAAATCCTTTAATTCAATACTCACTGCGCAACATGTCATTGTAGGCATTGTCAGCGATGGAATATATGTGAGGAGGAACCTCAGAGCGGCGTTTGCCTTTGTAAGCAGCCACTACAGGGGCCGTGTAGACGGGGAGCCATTTATATGGATTCATGGTCACACAGAACAGCCCAGAGTACGTCTGCCATGAGAGGATTTGACAAGATTAATCTCAGGTATGGTATCTAGTCATGATAAATAACACAAATTCTTTAAGTCAGAGGTATTCAAAAAAGAAATTAAACCGTGGTTGATAGAAATGGAGAAGACTGGACCTTCTTAGGAGGAACTAATGTGTTTACTTTTTTATGCCTACATTTGCAAAGCATATAAAGAATAATATATTTGTATATTTTAATTATATTTTATGTCAAAAATGTAATTGATAATTTAGCTAAATTTTACATATATATACTGTATACATCTACAAAACAATTAAATAAATAATAATGGCCAAATGCCCTTCCAGTTCCAAATGTAACTATTTTTCAAGATGGTGATTTTTTATTTATTTATTAATTTGTACAGTGGGTGAGAAGTAAGAAAGTCCACCCCTAAAAGTAACCATCAGTTGAGCATAAGCATATTGAATGAAAACTTATGAATGAGATTTTGGAGAATTTTGGAGAATTTATCAACTGCCCATACAATGTTATTAAATCTCACAATATGACTATTTTTTTATGCTAACTTAATTTGTTTTTAAATATTTATATGGACTTCCATATTTTAGTTTTCCCATGTACACAATCTGTTTAAATGCACTTCAGGAAACCGTAACCTCACTGAGATGACTTTATGAGATACTTGAATATGGCAGTTATAAAGGACATGCCTCTAGGGAATTCACTTGTATTTGTCCCTTGGCAAAGGCAAGTGTTAAATTCATTACTGTGACTGTAAAGTTCTATGAATAGTGCCGCCCCTCTATGTTTAATGCTCTGGTCAGGTTATTTGTGGCATCAAAGATTAGTGAGAAAGGGCAGATCTTTTCTTTGCTTTGAGCTGTGATGTGATGGCACCAACATAGATCATCCAACTGCTGTAGCGCCTCCGCAGATTATAGAGCACTGAAGCTTCATTCAGGTGTGTGAGCATGGCCATGTCCTCTATCATGTCATACTTCGGGGGGTTCATCTGTTGAATGTCATCGTCCTTGACAGTTAAGCACTACAGAATTCAGAGGGAATAAATACAGTGTTAAAGTGAGAACATGGTTGTGTATAACAAGGGACAGGAAAACCAACCTAATTATTATTGCTTGTTACATGGCTCTCTGAAATATTCAAGTCTAATGGGTCAATCGCGCAATAAGCTGTCAAATACGTTTATATTTTTAAATGACCGCTAAACTGAATCACAGCTGGTCATGTCAACATACCGGTGCTACTTTCATGACGTCTCTCGTATCACTCCGCTGTCTTTAGCGCACTTTAGAATTGTTAATGTCGCCATCTGGCGACTCTTACTACTTCAACCTATAACGGCAATTTACCTCAGAAAATACTCATACTGTATCATTTTTTATATATGCTAAATATAAAACCTTTGATAATTGACTAAAAGTTTATAAGAAATCCAAAACATTTATCGGAAGATCCGAGGTGCTCGATGATAAAGAGGACAAGTTACATTGATAAAGATGGTTTTCAACTAGTTGATTGTTTAAAAACACGTAAAAATTACTAACTGGAATTGCAGATTAATAAAACTAATTATAATATAGGACTACAATTAAATATATTTTATATTGTAATGGGGGTATTTGCTTGTAAAATAATTTCAACTCAAAAAAATATTGTAAATCTATATAGGCTGTTTATGTTGGTAAATAACGGAATAGTGTAGGAAGAAATTATCACGAAATAAAACTTCATTATTACAATTTAATTTATTTAATAAGTGCGTGCAGCACTTGATTTAGAAGCCAGCAAAAGTTAATTCATATAGGCATAACCCCAAATCAGATGTCCTCATAATGAATCAGTAAAGTAAAGAGTCTTATACCTTTCCATCCTTCGTCTCAACGATGACTTTGTCACCATCAATCTCCCTGATTTCCACCTCAATGTACGCGTCCTTTTCATCTGGTATCCAAGCGCGTTTCTTTCCTGCGCACAAGGAAGTCTATCAGTATCCATGCGTCGAGAAAGTTTTGCGTTGGTTTGTTTGATACGAATCCAGTCATTCAATTCCGTATTTATCTCAATATGCCATTTTCAACATTAACAAGTTAAGAATATAACATGCAAGTACGAACGAACACCTAAAAGCAGGCGCGTAAAACCAGACGGCAAGCAATTCAAAGAAAACCGAAGCGTACGAATCCGCTGTAAAAACGTCTGTTGAAGTCACTTGGAAATGTATTTCAAGTACCATCAAACGCCACAGTTTGCGCTGCCAGCAGCTCCAGGTTGGATTTGCGCAGAAACGGTGCAGCTTCTCCAAACTCTTTCAAATCCAACAGGCTCGACATGATGATAAATCCCCCGCTCTCTTACTCGCTGAAGACAAAACTTTCCAGATACCTTAAAAACAAGACAAATATTTTTGGGTTACTCTCATAATAAAATGTTTCAAAAAGGAAAAGAAAACATATAGGCTAGTACAAACTTGTAAACGTTGAGGGAATGATCACAAAGAGTTACAATTTAAATGAAAGATATGTTCCAAGATATGTTATGTAATTAAAACACTGACAGAAAAATCATTTAAGTTTTAAGAATCTGATTTGATGCCATTTTATGATTCCTGTATTTTAGTTCAAATGATCAATTAAATGAAATGATTTAAAGTGTCCAGTCATAATTTGCTAACTGACCTTAACATGGACTGAACGGTGGAGTGGCCAAACTCCTTTTATCATCTCCCCCAAGGTCATGGTCACAGAAATGATCATGTGTCACCTCCTCCACCGCTTATTGGTGCTTACTGTGTGCCCAAACTGACACAAAAGGGCAAGCTGCATTTTTATCTTTACCCAAACCCAAGCTTAGTTATTTTTGTATCAGCATTATATTATGCAGAATAAGTGGATGTCACTGATTAGAAAAAGCTCCCTTTTTATTTATTTTATTTTTTTTAATTACATTTACATTTCTGACAATTATGTAGCGTACAGAACTGAAATTAAATAATCATTTTCTTCAGCTTTTTCATAATAAAAACGGCAATCTTCAGACTAGAGTAATAAAAACAGTTAATATTTTAATTAAAAACGTTACATTTGCTGCAAATGTAGAATTTTTAATTTCATGTTTCAGCTGTTAGGCGTTTCGTCTTTGTCTCTTCAAAACGAATGCCTGTTATGTAAAACGTTGAGTAATTTATAAGTAATTATCAAGTTTATTTTCCAGTGAATACCATAATTTCTGTCTGTGACTATCGTCAAACAATACCTCTCAACCCGGTTACCAGATCGAAATATATGTAGGTTTAGTGCTAATTGAGACCGTATCAGCTTTGTAACTGCTGTCACCATTACAAATTTGCACAACTATACATCAGCTTAACATTTCGGTTTTTAATGAATGTAATAATAATGAATAATGAGCATGTTTCTCTCTCAAGTTTTCTCAATTAATAGAAGTTCTCTGAGTTATATTTTGTTTTCAACACTGACAATCATCTGAGTGGCTGTGGTCACTGCAAATTCCCCTGGTCCCTGCTTGGATAAAGGTTACAGAGATCCTCTCAGCGGCAACAAGCAACACCCTTACCATTGGCTCTTTAACATCTCTTCAATAACTCGTCAACAATTCTCTCCTCAACATACAGGACAAGTATTAGGTGAACATAATGGCCATGTGTTCGGTCTTCTCCCTTACTCTAATTGCTTGTTTGCGGAATCCTTTGTTGTAAACGCCAGCGGAGAGAGGCATTGTGTGTGTGTGTGGCCACAGTAAATGCAACACTAGACGAAATGACTAAAGGGTCCCTTGTGCTTGACATGATATGGGATGCTAAAAATACATGCCAATATAAGCCAAGATGCACTGCCCTTAATGATAATAGCAACATAATTGAGATGAATGTTCTTTCCACGATGGAAATGAGCACAGTTTTCTGATTGATTCGAAGGAATATCAGTACAGTAACTCTAAATCTGTCAAAAATGTACGATGAAGACACCGGGTTAATCTTTGCGTCAGGCTAATTATATAAGTGTGAAATATTTCCTTAAGGTAGCAATTGCTTCTGGCTTCAGATCTCCTCATATAATAATTCACTACCACATCCAGTCCACTTCATTGCCGACAGACATTTTTGATGTACGAAAGGAGAGGTGTGGCACAGAACTTTCCAGACAAAATGCTAAAATAACAGGCCTAAATTCAGCTCATTATGCAGGCAGCCGGTACTACTCTTCCACTATGGTGTCAGTCCAGTAATTGAGTGTGCTGGAGACGAGCGCCTCTTTTTACACACTGGCCCCTGTGGATCTGACCTTGAGATCAGTGTCCTTGTATGTGGAAAAGGAGTAAAGAGTGTGGACCAAAAGGGGAGGGGGCTTATAGTGTCCCGATATAGACAAGAATACTCCATCCCTGCCTCATGCCAAATCTGACATTCCTGACAAAGAGTAATAGACAAGGGCTATTGTTAAAGACTCTCTACTCATTGTTTAAGAAAGAAATCTCTCAATGAAATGACACATTTTCAAGACGAAGACAGCATGATAATGAACTGCTGAAACCTGTTACTGCTATTATTGTTTTCAAATTGTATAGCAATTTAATGAACAGCATCATGATCTTTTTGAAACCTGTTACTGCTGTTATTGCTCTCAATCTTTAGCAATTTAGTGGAATAATGATTGTTGTTGTTGGGACTGCAGCTATCTTTTGGCAAAGCAAGGAGTGTTACATTGATGACTGAAACTTTCTTGCGCTTCATTTAGATATAGCAGCCAGTTGAGGGCTATTCTGGGACACTTCATAAGTGTGGCAGCTGTGTTATGTACAGCCTCACTCGCTAGTCTGTGCATAAAAACGTTGACAGACAGATAAAACGTGACTGATAATGAAATCGGAGGGTGCATTTTAGATCCTTTCATACATACATACATTTTAGGACAATTAAAATAACTGTTAAATGATCACAGAAATTCAAAAACACAACCTCAGAAACATTTTAAATGAGCCAGATCTTTGTGCACGCATATATGTATCTTTATGTTTATCGGTTGTTGTGAAACAGTAGAGTTAAGTCAGATCATCCCCATTGAAACAGGGATTCCTGGAATCAAAGTTGCAATTGCAGTTGGGTCACAGTTGTTTTAGATCATCGTGCACCAAATGCCAGCAGGCTTAGACACTGAAGTGGAGGGAGGCTGAGATTTACAGGCACACACACTTTTAAGAGGGTAGACCACCACACATACATACCTAATTTGTCATGTAAGACCTGATAATTCAAATAAACGCCCAGCCCAGCAAGTGGTAATATGAAAAATAGAAAAGCATGTCAGTGTTTCAAATAAAATAGCGCCTGTGTCCGCCATCAGCCTTTAAAGGAGACCGCACTGGTGCCAGTTAGCTACAGCCACTCCATTCAGTTCAACATTTGGATGTCGGCTAATCGCTGTGATTGTCCGTAAAACCTTTCGGCAACTGCGCTGTCTCTGCCGCAAGTCGTCAATCCATTTGAGACTGGACGGAAAAGCATATTGAGGAGACACGAGTTAATACCTCAGCTCTTCATTAATCTCATCCAATAACCTGAGCAGAGCCTAACACAAACATACAAACAGGCAGTGAAAGAATGAGTCTTTAAGCAAGTGGTGGATACAGAGCTCTCCTCCTACTCTGTGGCTTCAGACAATAGTTTGTCTTTCACTGGGTTAAGTCATGGCCTTTGGCCCTAGTTGGGGGTATCAGCATCTTTAGCTGTTTTTCTATTTATGCCCTGTCACAACATGCCTTTGTTTGGCTATCTCACTGCCACGTGGCTTTATCTAAACCAATGCAGACAAGCGGTCGCACTTTGGGATATCGCAGAAATCCCTGCCTCATTCCAGTAATGCATTAAGCGTCCCCAGACTACAGCATACTGATGTGGTGATGATCAACTGAGTGTTGTAGGAAAATGAACTGGTGCTTTTTGTCCTCCTTGATGATGTTTTAATTTTACACCGTTGAAATCTTGGAAGTGTTCATTTTAAAGAGTAATACTATAAATAATATTGTAGATTTTTTTAGGAGGCAGCAGCAACGGTTGTTTCATTTTTATTTCATTTAAATGATCTACACTAGAGGTTTAATTCTTTTTTTTTCTGATGCCAAGGGGCCCCCTAATATGATATTCTCTTGAAAAGGAACTTCTCCTTAAATATAAATGCCAAAATTAAAAGAGATATATATTCTAGAATATATAAATTGTAAAAGCTATATTTTCATGTATAAAGATTATTTTATACTGTGTGAAAAAGTGAAGTATGAAGACATTATCCCCTGGTTTCACAGATTTAAGCCTAGTCCCAGACTAAAATGCGTGTTTGAGCAGTTTTATCTGAAAGCAACGTGCACTGACATATATTAAAATTTGTTTATAAAAGTTACTTAAATGACCTACTTGAACTAAGGTCTAATCTTGGCATAAATTAAACCTGGTCTGTAAAACCAGGTCTATGTTGTTTGCAAAATTAAATAACTGGCTTATAATTATAATACTAATCGTGTTATGAAATATTAAAATGTGTACTGAAACCAGTGTTATTTTAGTATTATTTATGTACTATTAGGGTTTTTATTAATATTATGAATTAGATTTTAATTTAATGTTTTCAGATTTCATTGTAATTTTTAGTAAATTTTTAGTAAAAAAAATATTTTTCTGATTTTAAAACTATTGTTTTAACTTATTTCAGTTTTTTCAGTTCTAATTTGTTTCTATTTCTTTCTTTATTTCAATTTACAAAAATGTTTTAATAGGCAGTAATAACGCTGACTGAAACCTAAACGAATATGTAATATATAAATAAATTAAATATATAGATTTTGCGTTATTTCCCCAGTGATCCTTTTCTCAATAGATATTTTTCCAGAGCAGTTTTACATTTAACTTTTATAGCCATAAAATACACAGACCTAAGTGTTAAGTGTTAGATTCTCTAACAAGTTTTATTTAAACTTGTACTGTGCAAAGAATATGAAGGCTCTGTCATGGGCATAAAGTGAAAGCAGCTTTATCGTTCATCATCTTAAGAAATTTTAAACCTGATTCATTTGTCTGACCAGTTGTTGCTCTGATAACTTGCTAATATAGAGACCTTGCTAATACAGTTGGCATGTCTTGCTGAGTGGCTCACAGGTTACCTGAAGACAACGTGCATATTAGATGAATGTGGTGTAAATGCATTTACATTGTCCACCTCATAGTTCCTCTGAACTATACGAGGGCAGTGATTCGCATGCCAGAGGCTACAGTTAGTCTTTAAGGTGGTGTGGAATGCAGGAGGGTTTGCCCACTACTGAAGTCAGTTTACTCTGCCTCTGCCCCCCGCGCCTCTGAAGCGTCCCGGGAGAGCATGGCACCTGTCTCATGGAGCAACTGCTTAAATGTAGACACAGCCAGCCCATGACACAGATGGCTCTCAGCATGCCTTTCCCAAAGACTAAAGAGCAGCATCTGAACTGTGAAGCATGTGTCTTATCTATCATTCTCTCCTCTTTTTTTGTTTATTTTTTGAACGTCTGATACCATCTTTAGTTGAACCACTAAAACTCCTGTTCCAAGCATATTGTCACTTTCTGGCAGAAAACTCTCTCTCTCTCACACTCTTTTAATTTAGTTTTTTTCAATGTATATTTAACCATTGGGTCCTCAAACTGTTGGTAAAACCTCCTAACTCCACCTGCCTCTATTGTGAATGAAGTGCCACACACAGTGAGGACCGTCACTGCTTGTTTGCAATGTAGGGGTAAATAACTGGATGTTTGAATATGTACTGTATTTTCTTTACTCATTGTATAAAAGTTTTTAAAATATAAATTTTTTATGCATTTGAGGAGACAAGAAGAGTTGAACAAATAGAACCCATTATATTCAATGATTCTGTCTACAGTCGATGCGGCATGACCTGATATAACAAATCCTTGACAGTAAACTGATGTCCATTCTTTTTCTGACATACTCCAAGCCTTTGCTACTTCTGACATAAGGAACAAATGGATTTGCTACAGTCGCTTTGTCGCTTATAGCATTTGTTGTTGAGTCATAGCCAATGCTGTCTTACATAGCCTGTGTGTAGCGCTTCATATTCAACAAAGAAGATTTTAGCCGAATGTCAGAAAAACTAAGCGCCATAGCTACAGTAAACTTTTTTAGCTGCAAGTTGATGAAAACGTAATTCGATGCACTTAATGCTTCATATATGCCCATTCTAATGACGGACAAAACACATACAAGATTCTCTGAAATTCACTGGTCAGAAACCTCATATCTCATTTTTGAGCTTTGACAATGCAGTTTAATTATTTTTTAAATACAGTGTTTATTTGACAGGTTGTTCCGCCCTTGTGCCAGTCCACACATCATCAGAGAAGTGAAGAGTTGCTTTAGCACTATGTCTAATAGACAGCTTGGCAGGAAAAAATATGGCAATGCTACTTTGACACATGTAATGGCTGCCCTCAGGGGTTTGATATCTGTCTACAGTGAGAGAAAGGGTGTCAGTTGTGTGTGCATCACTTGCACTTCTAACATTGTGGGGTGTTGGTGTGAACCCCAAAGCATCTTGAGAAGTGCTGTTTCTTGGCTGAGTCTCAGGCACTTAAACAGTGTCATTAGACCCTTCTAGTGAATTAGGTGTTCATTTTGCACTTAATGAAACTGAACTGACAATTTGGAGAGTACTTGAGATGCTGTGCACCATTTTCAGCTACATCCCATTGTTATAAAATGTGATTTTTCTAAAGTGTTTTTTATTTTGGTAGTTTTTTTTCTGCAAATTCAGGGCACTGATTTTCGAGACAAAAAAGATCCCACAAGTTTACTTTCCGTTTTGAAAATAGCAATATTTCTAATTTGAAATAAAATCAGAGATGATCACTATAATATATGGTCCTAATATAAATGTAGAATCACAATTAATTATGTTTAATTGCTTATATTTTCAATCATTGAAGTTAAGAAGAATTGGGATACAATATACAATTAACTTTGGAGTTTAATGAACAATTAATGAAGTTTGGTGTGCTATAAAGTATTTGGTACATTTGCTTCTTATTAGAGTTAAGACTACTGATGAAATACGTAACCTTGCCCAATGCGTTCTGTCCAGGCGAACAGTGATGCAATACATTTTAGTCTCTGACTAATGGAAACTCCCAACTGCTAACTTAGGATCCTCCAGGTATGATTATGTAATTAATGCACTGTTAATTAAAGTCAATTGAATGGAAGTATTTTACCAAATGGCGATCAAAATTAACTGTGAGATCTTTATCATTTTATTTTAATTAGTACTTTTTTTAAAAGAGATATTATATCGTAATTGGCCACTAGATGGACCTATTTACCATTTTAACCATGAAGTTAACTGAAGAGAGTAAATCATTGTTCAAAGACTGAAATTTACCATTCATTTTTCAAAGCTTTCATATACCCACTTCTTTCTGTGCTTGTAATTGTATTATAGATCAAATGGCACCAAATGATGACATCAAGGCAAAAAAAAAGTAGTTTGAAGTAACTCCTTGTTGTTTTCTAAGTGTCTGTGTGTTGGAGACTGAATTTACAGGTCTACATGTCCATAATGGCTGGAAATGTGTTTCTCTGCCTCATATGGAATTTGTTCTTGAACATTCCCCACTTCACATCCAGACTTGGTGCCTAAGTGTGTTTATACATAACCATTTGGCTTCCAAATCTAATAAAACGTCTATATTTAGATCTTTACAGCAATGTTCTCTGTGTTTTCATTCCGTTCTCCCACTAATTCTAAATATCTTGATTTTTTGTCATGTTCGCTCACGAATTATGACGTGAGAGAAGCTCTCAGAAAAAGCTGCTAACAGCATTAGCTCAGACAAGAATAGTGCCTTGTTCAATATTTCATTAGCACATGAATATATGCATCCACCGTTTTTCTTTTCAGGCATTCTTTCTCTGGATGTCATATGGACAGGAAAGGGTTATCTGACAGGAAGTGGAAGTCCTCCTGCCGCCCCATCCTGTAGCTGAAGGCCTGTGAGCCAGGAACCCCTGCTCCCCCCCCCCCCCGCTCCTCCCTGTCCCTCCGCAGGGCATGGCTGCCCGCTTGTGTTTTGGTAATCTTCATCCACCCTGACCTGCTGGCCTGCTCCTGGCGCCAGCAGTCTCAGAGCCCCCCCCCCACACACCCCCCGATCCCCCTGGCTAATTCAGTCCAGCTGTTGCAAGGTGCCTCGGCCACCCCCACCCGTCACTGCACTTGCCATATCCTTCACTAACACTAATATGCTGCCTTTGCAGAAAAGACAGAGCGCTTTTTATGCTCTTGAGAGAACCAGGTATAAGAAGAACCTAGTAAGAAGTAACAGTTATTTAGTGAGTAAAATAAGTCCATTCAGGCTGACTGAATAGTTTCAGTGCCACTTGACTAAAATTTAGATGAACATACCAGACAAATCAATACATGTTTTTTAGCAATACATTTAATTTCATAATTCTTTCTCTGCCAATAAAACACATTTAAAAATAATTTCCTTAATTTATATTTTTGTCCTGTTTTCCTGTAAAAAGTACAAGAATCCTTAAAACAAGATAAATACATGTTTATGTTTATATATATTTATGTTAATTACATTACATTTTATATTTTATACATATTTATCTTTCATTATTATTTGTATTTTTTTTCTTACCAAAACTGTTATTATTATATTATGTACTTATTTAATGCATGTTTTTGTTGAATTTTTAACCATTGTTATTATTCTATTATATAATAGGTTTTATATTTTTCATACATATTTATCTAGCTTTTTCATTATTATTTGTATTATTTTATTTCCTACCCCACTATTGTTATTATTATATTATATACATTCTATTCATATTTATTTATTTATGTCTGGTGTTTTTTCTCTTATTTAAATCATAAAATACCCAAGACAAATATGAGTGTCTGTTTTCCTCGAAAACCATAAGGCTTTCTCATTTAAAACATTATTTTATTTATTGTTTTGTATTTATTGATTATTTTCCTCCAGGAAAAAGTCTAAGCATTCGTAAAACAAAGCAATGAAACATTTATTTTTTTGTATTCATATTAATTTTGTTATTTATTTTTTATTATTGTATTAATAATAATATATATTTTTTAACCCATATATTTTTAACACATTTTTGTATTAATAATAATCTAATTTTTTAACCCACATGTTTTCCTTTGCCAAACATTTCTTCATCTGTTTGTTACAAATGTAAGAACTTAACAAAAACATGTAAATTCCAAAAGATTTGTTTAATTTCCTGCTGAAACGTATCAACAGCCGCTCTCACATTAGCATGAATGCGAACAGACCCTCAGTTGACTTGCCGTGTCCATATTGAAATCACATGCAGGCCATGAGCTTTCTGAATGAGGAGATGATAGAGAGGGCTCTGTTTCCTCTACTGTGGATGAGTGCAAAGGAATGCAGCACTTTAAGAGACCTCTATCTCTGCTGCTTCACGAGACAGTGGGAATGCACTTGCTGTTTTGTGCGTGTTTATATGCGAGGCATATAATTGTGTCCTCTGTTTAGATGTTTGTGTCAAAAATTGCCTGTATTTTAGTGGCTGGTGCCACCTTGCTTGTTTTTGCCAAAATGTCCTAAATGGGAATAGTCTATAGAGACATGGAGCTTTTGATGTACCTACCACACCCAGTGAGAGAGAAAGGGAAATAGAGACAGTAGGTGAACTCATGTGTAATGTTGGCTCAAATGGAGGTCAGGTTGCTTTGGGATTTCCTCCCTCGACCCTCTGATGTTCTCTTGTTCTCCTCATCCCTCTTTTCTGCCTTTCCTCTCTCTGACTCTGTTGAGATTTACAACACTAGTTCTCATTGTGCACATAAAACCAGTAAGTGTACCTATTCAATTCAACACATTGAGGACTATTTTAAAGTTGCATTACACTAAAAGTTCACTTAGGTGTCAACCAACTCTTGTATGCATGCATTTAATGCATCTTTCTAAGCAAACACTGGTGTTTGTTTTGTAAAGGGCCATTTAGAGGGGTATTCAAGCTCTCTGGTCCATATACATAGACTCAAACCACTTAACAAACCAACCATGTCGCAGAGACAATGAAAATCCCTTTCCTGCTTCGTAAAAGTGAGAAACCCTTTCACAGCTGATGGCCGACAGGTGATTGCACAAGGACGATGTCAGTGTTTGAACTGTAGACAGGTGTTTGTGCCATTTGCCCACTTCAGACTTATCACTGGGGTGTTAAAAGTGATGGTGGGTGGATGAGGGGTGGCTGAAGCTTACTGGTATGTGAGCAAAAGCCGTTATCCTACAGTTCTTTGATCTAAGGTGTGAATGTCCGGCATAGTGGGTGAGTATCACTCATTTAGCGTTCCAGTGAGAGACAGGCTGCTTTTGATGGAGCTCTGCATTAAAACAGTGCTGTGAAAGACCCTGTGGTCCACGCTGCTTAAACACACAACTACCTTTGTGTATGTGTTGTAAGTGAACAGAGAAGCAAAAGAGGAAGAGCTATTTTTATAGTTATGCTACCCAGCTCTAATGATGATGACGAATGCTACCTTTTAGAATATTGCATTTTCTTAAGTACTATTTTTGACATTTTCAGTAAAAATATCTAAACATCTGATTGAACGTGATGTTGAATAAGATTTATATTTATTTTATATATTTTACTTGTTATCAATTGTATTTATTTAGATTTTTTTTCTTATTACATTTTTAATCAAATTGTTTATTAGTTGTAAATGTTATGAGAATTATTTTAATTTCATTTAATTATTTAATTATTATTTATCTCATTCCATTGCTCTAAGCATAAAACAAACCTTTAAAAAATTATTTCATTTATAAAAAAATATATATTTATTGTTTATTTTTATATTAAATCATTTTATATGTATTCATAATCTTTTTTTATTTATATGTTTTATGATCAACATCTTATAAAACACCTCTTATTATCTAACAAAGTTTTGCTTCTCGAGGACATTTATCTTGTTTTAAGGTATGTACATTTTTTATTTTGTTTTTAAATGATTTTGATTGATTTTATGTAAACTTAATTATAAATGTCCTCCCAAGGTTCCCATACTCCTATGTAGATTATCTATAATAGATATCCTCCTCTTTCTAGATTTCATGGTCATCACAGAAACTGCATCGCAAATTGATGTCAGAGAGAGTTGAATATAATACGAGAGAGAGAGAGAGAGAGAGAAAGGAGTTGTATGTAGGAAAATACATTGGTCTATATACCATGAGAATGTTTAATAACCCGTGTGACTTTACCTTTGAGAAATTTTAGATTTTAGTCTGTATGTTCATGGCTCATTACAGTTTTTATATTTCAAGGCAAGCCAACATTCCTGAAACCTAAAGCTCAGTTGGGTGGCAAATCTTTCAGCATTCTTTGCGTGAAGTCTTTTTACTTTTAAGAAGGGAAAACAACAAGCTGCAGTCTAATCACTTCAGCATGTGAGAGTTGTTAAACTGACAGAAGA
Organism: Rhodeus uyekii; assembly: GCA_037043235.1. NCBI lineage: Eukaryota > Metazoa > Chordata > Actinopteri > Cypriniformes > Acheilognathidae > Rhodeus > Rhodeus uyekii. The sequence continues at coordinate 6,056,427 of JAWRVZ010000018.1, forward strand.
GAACAAGATGGCAAGAAGTTCTGCTTTGTTTAACATGTATTCATTAATGTTAGGAGATGCAAGCTTGTAGAGGAGCAAATATGGGGTATGCTTCATGTGCAGCACATACAGAGCCATTTTCTCATGGGAGCCCCGAGAAAAATATGCAGAAAATATGTGAACATAATCATTATGTTCACTATAATGAGCCTTTTAACCCCCAAAAGAGGGATGTCCTGAGTCAAATCTCACATACCCCCCTCAAAAGAGATTGTGGCACCCCTGCTAGCATGTATGAGAAAATTAATGCGTATTTGGTTGTGAGTTTTGGAGGAGTTTCATCTCATTTCCTGCTCAAGATCTCTGACATTAATGAGCGAATCCCCCCTCTCATAATATGTTAGTTTAGAGATTGTGGGTTGTCAAACTCCTCCAAACAACAGGATGAGAAGATCAGAACGATGCCTCATAGAGGATTAGAGACTGCCTGTAGATCAGGGTGACTATGAGGTTGGAAAGTCCTTCTCGTCATTACTAAGCTGCTGTTTGGTCTCACTGGAACAAAAGACCACCCCTGGATATATGTATTTGTGTTGGGGGAAGGTGCTGGTGGTTTGCATGATGTTATATGACAGCTGTAGATAGACTGTGTATGCTTGAGTGTTAGTTTGTGTTAAATTGTTTAGTTAGTTCGGTAAACTGAGAGCCACCCCACGTGACTCCGCTGTATAAACAGCTTTTCATCAGGCATGCATTAATTTTTGTTCTTTATGTTTGAAGGACAGTTATTCAGAACACACCCATTCAGTACCATAGTTCACGCCTCTTTACAGGTCCACAACAACAGGAAATTCAAGAGTTAAAGTCTCGAAGTGCCATGAGGTACCATTGATCTGACAGTAAAGTTTTGACACCTGTCCATCTGGGGTTGAGTGTGAATAACGACACTCTTTTTCCTCCGCATGTGTGAGGAAAAGCCTGGGCAGCGGGAGCTGAGCACAGGATACAAGCCGCTTTGCTCAGGAACAAGTTAAGTGCGACCTGTGAGCCAGAGACCTAAAATTGGACTTACATCCTCCATGTGCTTCACTTCCCTCTCGCTTAGTTTTTCAGCCAACGCCTACATTCATTTTTACAGTCAAGGATGTTTCTCTGGTTTTGGCAAGAATTTCAGTCATGAGTCATTAGGCATTTCTACATGACTTTTAGCAATTGACGAGCATATTTCGAGTGAATGGTGTGTGTGTCATGATCTTAAATGATAATTGGTACAACATATCATGTCAATGAATGTACCGTAATAAACTCTCGCTAATAATTCAATTAAAAGCATCCTGTTGAACTGTTGTTCGGTTAGATCTTAAAAGTGAAGTCTGTGATATCTACACTGCTATTGCTCTGCAATGAAACTGCAGTCTGTTTGTTTGAACTTCCCCAAAGGGTCGGACATTATCGCAGGTTGGTTCTCTAACACTTTATAATAAAGTGTTGTAGTAAAAAACTTATAGTAAAAAAATAAGTAAGGTTATATTAAATATAAATTAACATGAATTTATATGTGAATAATTAATGACAGTGAATTAACAATAAGCAATATACGGTAGTATATTTATAAAATTATCATTATTTTTATATTTCTCCCATAACAATCAGTATTTTTTTTGTGCTAAACCTATGCTTAAAAGAAGAAGAAAAGTCTTTGCCTGATATATTCACAATTTTATTGATAGAAAATTGTGATAGAAGCATAACATGACGTTTTCCGAACTTACCATTTTTTGTAAAAAGCAGTCCCAACATTATTTTTGTCATTTCTTCTTCCCTGTTGTCTGCTGTGTTTGTTTACTCTAAAGTCATGTTTGACCACAGTTGATTTTGCAAGATTTCCCGTATTCATAGTCGGGACTCTGGTTTTTTGTCAATGGAATCTGTGAGTGTGGTGTTCGCTATAGGAATAAGACTGTTAAATCTATAATTTTTTTGCCATCGTGTTTATAATCTCTCGCACTTTGATAATCTGAGTTAAACCTGATTTACCCCTCTTGACATTCAATGAAAAGGGCATATTCCTAGGGCATTCCATTTGGCCCAGATTATCTGGTAATGCGAGGTGTTTACAAATCAAATCTTAAATATCTCGAACTGCTCGCGGACACATCAGGGCTTCCCCGATAATATCAAACATGTCTGGGATGATTACGACTAAGATTACGTCAGTATTTCCACACTAGCCAATGAGAGACAAGAGGACTGAAGTGAAATGTCAACCGCAAAACGCGAACAACCGAGATGGAGGAAAAGGTGGGTGAAATGCGGCAACAATACGTATAGTTTCTACAGCAAGTTGCTGCAACACAGTATCCATCTTGTTTAAATCTATTTCCCGGTGAGATCATGTGAGGTGCTAAATCTGGCATGATGATCTTAAGAATATCTTGTTGTGTGTGATGCACCATGATTTTCAAGCCTTGTAGTGTGTGCAGTTTTGAGATTTGAAAGAAGAAAGAGTGTGAAGATTGTCGTATATGTGCGAAATGCAACCAGATTTTAAAATCGTTTAAGATTTAAAAACTCCTGTAGTCTGAGCCAATCTTTTGTGCAGACCAGCCTTTGCATGCTCTTCCTAAGTTAATTCCTCCAATTAGTTTCTAAATATGCAAATGCTTTTGTATCAGCTTTATACATAAGTTGAATAAATTAATTAAGACCATCTGAGTTAATTTGGGGCAGGACTATCTGTTTGTACTGAGTAAGACTGAAGTGAAACAGTCATTTTTGTAGTAGTTGGTACTACTAGTAGGCAGACCTTTAAGTTCAGTAGACAGAATTATGAAGGTTCATATGAGATGCTTCTTCAGCACCTTCGTTTGCTATCTTTAAATGAATTTGGGCATTTGAATTGAGGTTCAAAATCAGTGCATGTACTGAAATTAGAGACTTCATGCTCTTGCTTAATGTGGATCTCCTCGCTGCAGTCTGCTTCCTGTCCTGAGGTTTACACGGTTTATTTTTCTCAGCATGACCCCCACAGTTACCCCAACCCCTGTGTGTGTGGCAGAGTCGGGGCCAAGGGAGCCCAGGCGCCACACATTCGCGCTCGGCTCTCCTTCCCCTCGCTTCTCACTGGAACTGAGACCTCAGAAACACATGTCTCTGATCAAGTGCAGCCTGCGTCATTGGTTAGTAAACACGCAGCTCCAAGAAAACCAACAGAGAGCACATTCATCTTCAGCAACCCTGTGACTTAGTGAGTGTGTGATTCATTATTCTGTAATAAGGTCTCTCTGCTTCTCCAGCGTCCCTCTGGCAAACTCTGAAGCTCTTGGAGAGAGAGATGAGGGCCTTTGTTTGCATTTTGTTTGGTGGTTTTGTTTAGATGCTATTGTTCATGGGAGACCTCAGAGAAGTTGATGCAGAAGTGTCTCTGTCTGTAATTAGGCTCATAGTGTTCGTACTGGGCCACATCTGATAGACAGACATTGAAAGATGTGGGTTATGTGAGGTGAAGTTTGAGGAAGAAATGTGTGATTCTATCATCTGTCAAGTCCTACATCCTTAGAAATAAACAAAACTTTGACACATAAACTGCACTTACTTGCCACCGATCCGAACGTATGTTCTGTACGTCCACCTGTTAAGCTGAAATAAGGAAAATAAATCTGAAAGGAATTACACTCGATTACGTGGGTTGTGTCCGGAACCTGAAAATGCAATATTTGGAAGTTAAGGCATGTCTGAATCCATTATTTGTAGATCTGTTCACTTAAATCCCTCCATCTGGTAAATTTTAAATCAGAGTATCTGCGTAACCAAACACGGAGCTATATATTTTATTATTATATACAGTAGTACCTCAAGATACGAAAGGCTCAACTTACGAAAAATCCAAGTTACAAAAGCAAAGACGAAAATTTTTACTGCTCTACATACGAAAAGTTTTCAAGATACGAAAGGTTTCTGAAAGTCCGAGATTCGCCCCATAACAATTTTGAAACTCGCACCACACGCCGCCATCTTAGTTATAGTAGACTCGCCACCATCCTTCTGCTCTCCCATTGGTTCCTGATGCTAGCCAAGCCATGAGATCCTTCTCTCTAATTGGACAGCATCCCTCCCATCGTGCATCTTCTATACGTACGTGCTGGCGTGCTTTAGCTCAGCCACTCCGCACCCGAAACTTTAAATTTTTTATGTGTTTTCGTAAAGTTAATTGTACGTACGTACGTTATCTGCCGTTTGTCCTCCTCCTCCTCTGCCGCCACTTTCGGAGATAGCCTCACTCGACAGGTAAGCTTCAACATTTTACATTATTTCATTGTTTATAGGTCAATTTAGCTTTATTATGAAATTTAATGGGGTGTTTTTGGAGGGCTTGGAACGGATTAGCCATTTTACATGTAAAATGTGTTCCAAGATACGAAAACTCATTATACGAAGGCCGCCTCGGAACGGATAAATTTCGTATCTCGAGGTACCACTGTATTATATATTATTATTTTATTATATTATATATATATATATATATATATATATATATACATACATGCATCAATACATATATAATACATAAATATGCATATATAATAAACACAGTTAAAATAAGGGAACACTTAATCATCACAGAATAACACCAAGTCAATTAAACTTCAATGATATCTATCTGAGGTCACAATATAAGGTCACAGTTCTGAGGAAGTGCACAACAGGTGCACTGGTGAGGCAACAGCAAGACGATCCCCAAAAAGGGAATGATTTTACAGGTGGTGGCTATAGACAATTGTTCTCTCCTTATTCGTCCTGACTGATTTGTCTTTATTTAGGGTCCTTGTCACTGTGTGTAACATGCGGCAGAACCTACAACCCAATCAGGTTGCACAGGTAGCCCAGGTTCTCGAAGAAAGCACATCCATATGTGCCGTCGCAAGGAGGTTTGTTGTGTCTCCCAGCACAGTTTCAAGAGCATGGAAGAGATACCAAGAGACAGGCTGTTACACGAGGAGAGCAGGACAGGGACATAGAAGAGCAACAACCCAGCAGCAGGATCGGTATCTGCTCCTTTGTGTGAGGAGGAACAGGTGGGCATTGCCAGACCTACAAAATGACCTCTAGCAGGCTACTGATGTGCATGTTTCTGACCAAACTGTCAGAAACAGACTTCATGAGGGTGCCATGAGGGCCCTCTAGTGTGTTCTGTGCTCACAGCTCGGCACCAATTGGCATTTGTCAGAGAAGACCGGAATTCAATTCCGCATTGCCGCACCATTCTCTTCACGGATCAGAGCAGGTTCACACTGCGCACCTGACAGATGTGAAAGAGTCTGGAGAAGCCGTGGGGAATGTTATGCTGCGTGCAAGATCATCCAGCATGACTGGTTTGTTGGTGGGTTAGTAATGGTCTGGGGAGGATTACCAGGTCTTGGTGGTCTTGGAGTGATTTTGGAGGGTCGCACAGACCTCCATGTGCTGACCAATGGTTCCCTTATTGCTGTTCGGTACAGTTTCCACTGACTGTGATCATATTATTTTGTTCTTAACAAAGAATAGAATGTATATAAATTAAGAATTTCAAATTGAATTTTTCATTCATTGATATCCTATGTGTGACTTAAGTGTTCACTTTTTTATGTGTGCGCGCAGTGCACATTATAAATCAAATGATTTTATAGAAATTATACTAAATAAATAAAAAATGTGTAGGTTTTTCCAAAAAATAAAATATACACTTTTATAGAAATAATTTACAGAATTTCATTAAAAAAAGATTAAATAAAGCTTATTTTTGTACTGAAAATTTTAAAAATATATACAACAAAATTACAATGAAATATATAAAATATCAAGTATATATAAAACATATACTTTATTTTTGTAGTGACGTTTCAGTCGCACTGTGTACGCCCATCAACAATGGTGGTGCCGCCATTTCAGAACCACTGTTATCAGATATGTGACGTTACAGTGCCTCGGAAGGCGGTCCAAAAGCAGTTTCCTACATAGTTAAAGGCTATCTGTTAATTCAGTGACTAACTGGCCAATGAGTGCCTTCGGTGTCTGACACAGGAGAATAACATCGTTCTGAGATCGAGTAATGAAGTTTTGAATACCTGTGGTGAGAAACGCGTGACTTTTTGCTTTCAGTCGGTTTGACACAGACAGTATGGCGGCATTGGAGCATTCCCTTAGGCTCTAGTTTGTCGTGGGTGCAGAACTGCTTGTGTTTATAAGAGGCTGACAGCTTCTTCCTGTATCCCAGGCCCTGAGCCCCAAGTTTTGGCTAAGGCCCTTGCAGCACTCTCCCCCTGACTGAGTGGGAGAGCAGGCGTGGGAGGGAATCTTGAGTGGGGGGATGGGGCTCTGCTGCAGCAGTACTGCAGTCACTGAACACTTGAGCCCACTTGTTCTCTCTGAAAAGTCAGGCCAATGTAAACTCCCATTTCCTGCCTGGGACTTTTGGTGTCTCTGAGGGAGAGAGATGATCCTCATGTGAAGTAAGGCAAAGACGCATCATGCTTGTACTCAAATTTAGCCATGCAAAGTTAAGAAAGAGCAAAAGAAAGGGAGTATAAAAGGCACACACAAGCCTTGAGAAAAGGGCTGGAATGTTAAACACATGCTTTATGGCAGCAGCAGCAGCCACTTTTGGTAAATTACAGTGAACGTTCTGGCACTTGGGAACGAGCAGTGGGGAAGGAGTTCTCCGATTTCAGAGCCAGACGTCTCATTATCCCTCAGGAACGACTGTATCAGAGTGCATATTTAGTTTTCATTTCTTAGCACAGAATATGCACTAAATATTGCTGCGGGTTGCATTACGGCAAACTCTCTGGCGGCACATTGACGTGCTGGCTCACCGCACACTTTCCAGGTTTGGAAATGTGCTTTTTTTTCTCGCGAATAAGTTTGACGAATCAGATACACTAGCATGTGGTCTCTATACCTGCTGACGAAACAGAGTCGAGCTTAATCAGGAAATTCTTCTTTCAAGTTTCTCACAGCAACTCTGATAACGTCATCTCATTAGACCGCCTCTCCCTCCCCTCTGGGCTTGTTACAAATCGACCACATGTAACTCTTCTGCTTCCATTTCATACAGATGTTTTCCTGACGGCTTTCAAGAGCGTTTGGTGGATTGCGTCCTTCCACTGTTGCTCTGCACCTAAAGACGAATTAAGCCCAATTGCATCACCAAAATGTAAAGCTTAAACCATTCTTTCCAAACCAGCACCCCTCAAGGATTACACGTAAACTTACTGTCGTAAACTACATGTCAGCACCTGACACATACATTCCTGAGATTGCAAATGTCTGTGAGTGGTCGAGTGACTAAATGGGAAGAGGCTCCTCATGCTAACACTCTTTCAGACGTTCAGATCTGGGACAGCACATGGAAGGACTTACCTCATGCTCCACAAACGCATCAATACTTGCTGTGAGAACTCACTTTTGCTCCTGACACCAGCTGACTCACTGTCTGGATTCAACAGTTCGGTCTGATTAATGTAGACCTGTTTCCACTAGGAGCTTACAGCACAAGTGCTGTTGAAGGATCCATTTTAACTTTTCACATCCTAAGTTTTTACAACTGTATGGACTACATAGTATGGAAGCCTGTTTCTACCTCAGAGTAAAATCATTAGAAAATGAAAAAGTTAACAGTGAGATAAAGTTTAAACTCACAAACAAACTGTGTAATATAAGGTCACAGTTCTGAGATACACAGCTACATCCGTGAGATATAAAGTCGCAACTGCAAGACAAAAAAAAAGTGAGGTACAAAGGGCGCAATTGTAAGAAAAAAAGCTGCATCATGACTCGCAATTGCACAATAGAAAATCAAATTGTGAAATTCAAACACAATTATGAGAAACAAAGCCATAATTGTAAGATTTCAAGCTACAATTACGAGATCCAAAAAAAGCAATTGTGAGATACAAAGTCAAGTGATTTAAAGTCGCAATAGTACAAAGTTCCTAAAGGGACATAGTGGTGGAAAAAAGAAAATTTGATGGGAGGAAATGCAATCGCTTTGCATTCTCTCACAACAAAGTTTCTCGGAGGAACGCCAAAAGCATTGACAAATAATTTGTCCTCTATCTCATTTTTTTATTTTCCTTATTCCTAAATTTTTTTCCTCCCAACAGCATATACCTTTAGGGGGTCTGTACAATTGCGATATACAGTCACATGGTGACGTTCAACCACAATTGTGAGAAACAAAGTTGCACATTAGTCACGTGAGATATAAAGTAACTGTGAAGTTAAGATTTTGAGATACAAAATCAATCAGTCACAATTACGAGACACAAAAATCCAGGGGCAATTGTGAGATATAAAGGGGCAATTGTGAGATTCAACGTCAAAATTACGAGAAACAAATTGCGATATGATAGTATATTGTAAGGTATAAAGTTGCAACTGTGAGATATATAGTTCCTGTGACATTGAATCTCACAATGTGATTTTATCCTGCGCAGTTGTGAGATATATATAAGTTACAACTCATATATAAACACACACACACTATATATATATATGTGTGTGTATGAAATTGCAATTGTTATACAAAAAGAAAATGAGATTCAAAGTAAGAATTGAGAAATAAATTGTCAGAAACGGTCAAATGTAAGATATAGAGTTACAGTTACACATGCCAGGTTTTGAGGTCAGCAGATAGGAGCGCCTTACATCAATGCAGCACACACAAAACTCTTCCAACGCTCATAAGCAAAGCTTCCAACATGAAAATATTTATGTAAGACATTCCACCAGTTTGTCTTGCAGCAATACCTCCAGAGGCAAAATTACAGTCTGAACGAACACAGGGAGCTCAGATGACTAAAATGCCATCAGGCCACAATGACATCTTTATGCCTTGTATATAAAAACGGATCTTCTGCACTGACTGTGCATATACATAAAGATCAACACACATCCGTATACTTAAGCCGGCTGGGAGTCCGTTCAGGGTAAACCGTTTTGTTTGCAGAGAGCGAGTGTACGTACAGTAGGACAGGTGTGTGAGGCAGGTGCATGCAGTTGTCCCTGTACTGTCATAGTGCGTTCACCTGCCACCCAGCAAACATCACAGTTACAAACCAGTGAGTCACTCCTATTCACGGGAAATGAAGCACCACTCTTCTTGATAATGCATTTCAACACCTTCAAATAATATGAGCCATCAGATCAGTCTTTTTGATACTTTGTAACTGTTGTGAATACAAAAGAAGTGAGCATGAACTGAAGTCTTTGTATAAACTTAAATTATTTTATTGGATGGAAATGATTTGGACAAATACAAAGAGATGTATATATATAATAAAAAGTATGGTAAAAAAAAATTGCACTGAACTCATTCAATAAGAAAAAAAAATGAATTTGTGTCAGTAAAGTGTGACATTAAGGTTGATGTCCACATGCATTGTGGACAGAATATGAAATACATTGGCTTTTTACCCTTTTCTTCACATCAAATGAAAATACACAAGTATTGAATGTCATCATTAAAAACAAAAATAACATTGAGGTACACAAAAATAGTTTTAAATTACAAAAAGTTGCATGGCTTTGGTTTAAATGTCCAATCATTTGTTTAGTAATACATAATGACAGGACTTCAATACTCTTTGGTAAACTGGAGTGCATTTTTAAAACTCGGTCCCTGTACAACAAAAGGAGTGATAAAAGAGACAGAGTAAAAAAAACTAAACAATGTGTAGTGAAGAGAAGAAACATACATCAGTAAAAACAAGCAATGAACCTTGCACATGCAGGTTACTACCCAATAAAACCAACTAAAATAAAAAAAACAACAACAACAGTCAACTGTGGTCCATTACGACTCTCTCAAAGTGTGTTTCTAGAGAAATTGGCAGACGCCACCTGTTATCAGAGATGTGACGGTCAGGGCCAGGGCACCTGTTAGCATACTGCCTCCGCACCACAGAACAGCTGTCTGTCTGTGTGCATATGTTTGCGTGTGTGTGTGTCATGCTGAGAGACATACCCTACCATAGTGAGCCCACCCCCAACCTGACAGCAGCTGTCCCTGCGTCAGGACTCCTAGCTGAACAGCTATTATACGTTTAACATTCATAATTCCTTCATTTGAAGTATTTAGGTTAGGGGAAACATAGTCTGATGTGGCATTTTGGAAATGTATCGACCATGTTATGTTTAAGAAGTCTGCTAAAATGTTTCATCATCCTTCTCCTGTTGCATATTGCATCTATGTGCCGGTGTCGAGAGAAGCAGCGCACGGTCATTATTATCTCAAAAGGCACAGAGTCCAGAAGTAGAATAAAATGGCTCCCGGTGTCCTCAGGCCGTGGAGGGACAGCAGCCGGCTGTGCTGTGTTTCTGCAGCAAGGACATGCGGCTGAAGGTGCGAGAGCAGGTGCTGCACTGGTATTTCTTCACATCTGCGTGGGTCTGCAGGTGCGCACGCAGGTTGGAACGGTCTGCGAAGGCACGGTTACAGTGAGGGCAGGAGAACGGACGCTCACCTGAGGAGGGGGGAAAGCCATTAAAAACTATCGTTAAACATACACTTGTAATTGTCTGTTCTAAAAGTACAAAAAAAATCAACTTTGTTTGAACTTAAGTTATTGAAGTAGCTCACAGTCACATGGTAAACTGATTTAATCAACCACAAATACACAAAATAAGTGGCTACTCAGCAAGGATGATAAGTGCTCCTTGGCACTCTTGATCAACTTATCTTTGCTTATCTCTGCTCTCACACTAGTGATTGATAAGATTGTCCTATTGTGTCATTGTTAGAAAGATGTCAACACAATGAGTGATCAATGAAGAGCAATCTATTGAGGACAAACTCACGTGACTGAGTGAATCACTAAACTAACAGTGTTGCATTAACGAAATGATTGTGAAAAGAGATTTTAGATGCACTATTAAAAGTTGTTTAACTTTTTATGTAGACTTCACATTTTAAGCTTGTTGGAAAACGTTTTTATTTACCTGTATGTGTGCGAATGTGTCCTCTTAACAGCCAGGGTCGGGAGAAGGCTTTTCCGCAGGTGGGACAGACGCATGGTAGTGTGTGTGAGCGGATGTGCATCTTTAGGGCACCGAGACTGTTGTATTCTTTGGGACAGTGCTTGCAGAAGAAGGCCGGTCGAGTGACAGGGACGGTGGCCTCGCTCTTGTCCTCCCTCTGTCCTGCTCGGTTCTTGTTGTTGCGTCTAGGCCTGCTGGTCTGTTGGGGGTGGTAGGTGTCTGAGGAATCTGGGCTCGGCGGGTCTGATGTGCGTCCTTCGTCTTCTTCCCCGCTGCTGCTGCAGCTGACGCTGGACGGGGAGCTGAGGTCCAGCGGGCCCTGGCTAGTGGAAAGCGTGGATGGGGATGCAGGATTGTACAGGGAAGGTAGCAAGCTCACATCCCAAATCAGCCCGGTGGTCAAGCAAGTCACTGGGAAGTCATTGCTCACTGCTGGAAGTTCTGCTAGTGGGTATCTGTCTGGCAAAGTGTCTGATAGGCGAGAGATGAAGAGAAAATAAGTTCCTAATGATATTTACAACCATAGAAACTTTTTGGACTTGAGGTTTTACAATAAAAGTTAAATGCACAGGTCACTCAGTTGCAACACAAGTAGAAACTCAAAAAACACATGTGCATCTCATATGTAAACAGTGAAGAAAGAGCAATGTGTATAGATTGAAATTCCGCAAGCCAAGGGAAATGATCGAAATACCGTTTTTTCTTTCTGTATTAAAACGTTAGATTTAGATGTACTTTAACATATCCAATATACCGATGACCCTAAAGCCATCCTCGAGTACTTCAACCAGAGTAACTAATTCAGCTGCCAGTTTTATACTTTAAACCCCTTTTAGATCGATTGGGATTTTAAAACACGCACTAAACTCACCGTTCTGACACTCCAGCTCGCTGTAGTTTGGCCTCTTGCTGGTGAAATACTTTTTTACCAGGAAAGACCGAGGCATTCTGAACCCTTTAAGTTTTAACAATCCAGCACAATTATTTTCAGGGGTAAAAAAAACGCTCCGCTTCAGATAATCCTTAAAATGCAGCGTCCTCGCCAATCCACGGTTCTCGTAACGTTAACGTTGAACACTGATCTGAAATGGACTACAATTAGTGAGTCTGTACTTATTTCAAATAGTCTGACAGACCAAGTGGGTATACGTCCATTTGGACCCGCCCAAAAGAACAGCCTACACACATCGTTGTCGTCAGTGTTTCATTTAATTACCCAGCACTTGACTGCTGCCTAGGTGTGAATGTTCCCAAAAGCACTTCGCAGGTAATACACACTCCAGTCAATTGTTTAATTTGTCCCTATCAAGTTCATGTAAATTAGCCACTCTAAATTCATTGTTTACTTCGCGGCTCCAAGCCAATGCGTGTAAAAACCCAGATCATTGTAATGTGCGTCTCATTTAAAGCTTTTATGAAGGCACTGTTTGCCATCTCCAAAGTATGCTAATAGAATTAAAGTGTTCAACATAAATCTGTAGTAGTCTACTTTCTATCAAAGTACATATGCCAAACCTGGTTTGGACAGTTGCAGCGTTTCAGAATTAAACGTTCACAAGGTGACATCAAGTTTTATTTGATCGCCGAGTCCATTATACGTCATGCACTAAAATCTATGTGTTCTGCAGATGCTTTATTATCAAATTTTGATAAGCTGACAAGTGCACAATGCACTTTTCAACAGATGTCAGGACGAGCCTGGAATGAATTTGGTGTGTGAAAGCACAGCTTTGATTGTGACTCCACCTTGTGGTGATAAAAAATGCTGTCATTTTGCGTTGTTTTTAACGTTTTTTGTTTTTGTTTATGCAGTCATAAGCACACATTTTCTATTACGTTTAGCAGGCTCAAATATAGGCCTAATTTTATGTGACCTATTTAACTTTTTTTTCTATTCACTTACTATCAGTCATGTGTGCATAAACCACGTTCGTTTTAATTACATTTAAGATTATTATCAATTTAAAAAGGGTTTCATTTCTTTCCATTATTCGTAGAAAAGCTGTGATGATAATGCTAGCAATTAGAGGCCATAACAGTGTAAGAAAGTTAAGAGTGAGGATCAAAATTATTGGAAAGTGGCAACATTTATAGTAATTAAAGGCGTATTTGCTTATATACAGTGCTGAAAGATGCTTTAAAATGTTACACCATTGAACATTTACTATTGACTGTTGTTGCATATTTTCCATCCAGAGACTGTATGTATAATATTCCCTTTTTATTGTTCTTAGTAAGGCTAATTGTTCTGGTTGAATGTTATTCCCACTGTCCGTCCGTTGCTGCGGCACATTCTGCAGTTTTCAAATTTTGTTTATTGATACGCCCCTCGACATGTCCAAATCCTTCCCCCCAAAGCTGAACTGGAATCATTTTTACTTACGGTTGACCCATGAGTGTTATCCTTTAGCATTAAAAACTGTTCCCAGACCATCTTTAGAGAAAAAAATTCGTTAAATTCTGGCTCCACCCCTCGGTTTGTGTACGAATCTTATTGGACTAGACGAAGCAGTGGGCGGAGCTTCTTGGCTTGTCTTTTTGTTTTTAATATCAGCTGTTCGTTGGGATCTAAACTGCGGTGCGTGTTATAAAAGCAAAAATAAACAAAACAAAAAAGCATATATCCTGCACCTCTACCGTGGATTAGGCTACCAAAGATTTATTTTGAATTAGACGTCGGAAATCGGCTGCTCTGTAAAGAAGCAGGTATTATACGTTTTACTTAAGCTTTAATTGTAGCTATGAGAACATCTTTATATTCGCAAATTGTTTTGTTTGTAAATATGCATGTATACAAATTTGTATGGATGCATACATGCTCAGACCTTATTTCTTAATCATAATTTAGCCATGTAAAGCTGTTTAATTGATTCATGTGATGTTTTAAATGATTGTCATTTACATGATCATGTATACATTCTTCTACAGCCTTTTTTAGTTGGTGTTTATTTATAGCATTTTGCATAAAATGATAAATGAGTTCACCTTGTGCTTTCCTCGACTAGTGAAAGAGAGCTAAATTAACAACCCCCTAAAACCATCCACATACATTTATTTGAAAAAGGCTTCTAAATGAACCCTGCATTAAAAAACAAACCAACATTGAAATGAAACCATATGACGCAAAGGCTATGTATTCGGAGGAAATGTATGTATTGTTTCAATTGTACACCCCCCAGCTGTAGAACGACAGATGGACACCAACAATGGAGCTGGGGTCCAACAATGCACTCCCAAAATTCGGTTCATCCATCTTCTGTTGCCATATGAACAAATATCCACAGAAATGGGTCAGCACTCACATTTAGAGCATGTCTTTTTTGATAGTTCACTAACTGTGCATGGATGGGGAAAGCCATTGTGCTTAGAAGTGCTTATTTCTTATTCCTTTTTGAGTTTTTGTTTTAAAATTCATTCCTACTTTATGCCAGGCCTGAAAAAAGATGCTCTGAATTCAGAATGAAGCCTGACCTCAATATGAGTTATGAGTTTAAAATAGCTCGTAGTCTGATCCTGTCAGGTGCGGTTCTATAGCACTATATCACAGACTGTACCACAGTGTTTACGTAGTCACATTTTTCCTTTCCCAAAGGTTTGGCTGAAATCTGCTCGTATCATCTGCCAGTGAAGAAGTGTGAGACTCATTTACCAGGCAATCCAGTTCACCATCAATTACTCAGAACAATCACGTGTAATACATAACCATGTTTCAACGGCTCACAAACCTGCTCTTTGGAAGCCTGAATGAAACAACTCAGGAACCAAGTGTACCAAAACCAGGGTCTCCGGAAGTGGAGGTGGAGGGTTGGCTCATGGTCAATGCAGCGGGTGAGTACAGAGACACAAATGTCTTCTATTTATATGAAGAAATGTACTGGAGTACATTTAAAATAGCATGCATTTAATTCAGGGGCTGCAAGTAATATAATAGGAATAATTTGCATTAACTTAAAGAGATTGAACATTCTGTCTTCAGTAGTTACTATGTTATTTGTCCCTACAAAAAGTCAATAGAAGTGTTGTTTTGGACGCCATCGACTTCTGTTGTATAGACATTCCTCCAAATATATATTTTATTAACCTATTTAGCACCGATAACAGTTGTCTGTATGATTGTACCCATTATCCCTATTGAGTCTAGTCTTTCATATTTGATATGCAATTTTCAAGGCCTATAAATGATCAACATTATGGACACTTGTTAACTCTAAAACCTGCTACATACAATATACTTAATTCCTTCTTTCATCTAAATCAGTGTTTTTCAACCTTTTTTGAGCCAAGGTACATTTTTTTGAAAAAGAAAAAAAAACCCGAATATGTTAAAAAATGAAACTCTGTAGCCTATATTAACAATATACAGTCATTCTTATCAAAGTGTCTTGAATGGGAATCCAATAAGCACAAAGAAAAAAATATTTAAAAACGTTTTTAGACCAATGAGGTGAAATTGAATAATTTTCCACAGCACACCTGATGATCTCTCACAGCACACTAGTGTACCGCGATTGATAAACATTGCTCTAAGTTATAGTTTATAATTTTTTAGCAAGTAAAAGGTTTTTCAGTGTAATTCTAAACATTTTCCCCTTCAGGTTGTGGTTCACTTTTCTTTTTTGCTGTATAAATATAAGACTAGCTTTATATTATTTATTTAATATTTCAAGATGAAGACTTACTGGACTAAAGAAACATAGGATTCCTTGATTTTTCATCTTACTTTTTGGTTATATAAATAGCCCACTCAGCAACTGCAGCAAATTGCATACTTTTGATGAGTTTGTGGCTCTGAATAACATTGAGATATTTTTGTCCTCCTGAAGTTTGAGCTCCATATTCTCATATATATCATACTATATGAGTCATAAAAGCCTGATATATCAAAAATGATACTCAATAGGTTCAATAATTTGTTTAAAATATATATATGTCTGACAATTCATATATATTTCATATATCCGGATTTACAGGGTTAAGATACAGCTTTTCATGGTTAACTGTATTATTCTTTTCTGTAGATGGAGAGACATCCTCTGAACCCAGTGAGGTGCAGTTCAAGTTAATAAGAACCCTGTCAAGTACTGAGAAATGTGCTGCCAGCTTGGTCAGTGATGCGAGGTAAAACCAATACCCTGTATTTCTACTGTGAGGTTTCTACTGCGTGTGTCGACATAGACGGTCAGTATTGTATTGACTTGAAATGATGTTTTGTTCTCTTTCTAAAGCATTGAAGCAGAAGTCCCTGTTCCTCGAAGCAGTGGTCGAGTATCTCAGCGGCTGGTCTCTCAGTCTGGGGCTCTGATCAAAGTCACACAGGTGGGCCGGCTACAGCGGGCTCAGGCGCGGGCCAACCGCCGCAATCTCAGCCGCAATTGTGTTCAGCGTCAGAACCACATTCGTCAACGTGTTCCTCAACATTACTCTCGCATACGCCGCGTGATTCTCCACCAGCCTGGCCATCGCAACTAATCACTAAGATGCAAAGAAAGTCAACAAGCACATGCAAGTAACTTGCTTAAAAATAAAAGCTTGATATGAAAATGTTTGAATCATTTTTATTTTGTTATTTACAATGTAGGGTATAATAAACCCAGTGGCAGCTAAAATTATGCCTCCAAAAATTATGTTGGACATTAGAAAATCAGATTTTACATACTAGTGTACTAGACTGTCATGCAGCAATAAAATGAAATGAAGGACTTTTGAATTCATGCGTTCTTTCTTTGTAACATTATATATAATGATGTTAAAATAATGAATGGGGGCAGTCGTGTGCCTAATGGTTATAGAGTCAGACTGGTAACCCGATGGTTACGGATTTGAGTCTCAAGCCTTCCCCAAGCCACAGAAAAATGGCTGTCTGCTGGTCCAGGTGTGCGTGTCCATGGTAAATGCCACAGTTATTTATATAATTTCAACCAATTTACCTCATTAATATATGATACTTAGATACTTACCCTTGATACTTTCCAACCTGACTGTTATTTATTCATAATAAATATACGGTTTGTTTTTAAGTTTGCGCACAAAGCATGTAATTGTCATGCAGTGCACTAATGAAATCACGAGGGGGCGCCTGGAATCGGCTATTGTGGACTAGTCATGGAAATAGCCCTTTTCTTCCTTCCTGTGGGCAAAATATCAATTAGCGTGGATGAATTTAAAATCTATGAGGCATGACCGTCTTCCAGTGTCGTTGCAATCACAGTAAAAGATTATGTTCTTTCCCCATTCTACAATGAATCCTATTTACAACGTTATGGGAAGAAGTTTTCATTTCAGCATTATAAAATATATATATATATATATATATATGACAATTAGTTATTGTCATTTATTCTCAGCTATTTGTATTTAACATATGATTTATGCTCTTAGTTAAAAAATCTGAATTATTTACATTCTTTTAGGGCTACAATATACTTTGACTGTTTGTTGATCTTTTTCATGTTTTCCACATGAACGTATTGTGGAACTTGCAACTTTGGTGGTCTGAGTGTTTTGCAGGATGTGAAATATTTGAAGTTCTTGCTCGTTTTCCCCAGTACATTTTCAAAGATTAAAGTCTGCAGAGAGTAAGTTCTTTGTTTATCGGCGAGGACATCATAGCCCTGCAGCATAAACATTACAGTTTTTTACAGAATGCAGGTGGTGTCATGTGAACGGGTCGTTTGAGTGCAACCGAGACATAATCAAAATGTAGCAGATCAAGACGGTGTTGCAAAGGTATCCACTACCCACTTCAAGCTGGACATTTGTTGTCATATATACCCAAATTCATTGTTGTGTCAACAATACAGAATCACATGCTGCTAAATGTTTTATGTTTATGTTGTACTAATAAAGTGCACGTCTTGTTCTATTAAGTATAGGGAAAGTATATAAAGTTAATCTTTACCGGTTACATAAACCTCTCTCAAGATCTCATATAGGACATGCCATCAGGCAAAAGAAGTTCTTGCTTTACCTGATCCACCTGATCTGATGGGCAGCAAGATAAAAGTCAACTTATTTCAACTATGCCATGTGGCGTCCGTAGTTATTTGAGTTTTTTTGAGGTGATTGTTCGCTGCAGTTTTATCTGTCAGGAAGTGATCAGAGTGCACAAAGCAGATGATGAAATGCATGACCTAATATGTCTCGTGTTAAATCAGAGTTCAAAAGAGTTCCTGTTTTTACATACGAGGTGGCAGATTTTTGCTGTAGCATCTCTGCAGGTTTATAAAATTAATAATGCATTTGTTCGTGGAAAATGTCTGGGGTTTGCAGAACTGTAATTCGCAAGCATTGTTTTATGTAGTCAGATATAATATTTATTATGTGATATTATAATGCTCTTCCTTATTGGGCAGAATGGGTTTAGATAATTTTTTTAAATATCATGAAAAGAGGTCAATCAGAAATTGAAGTCTTTTAATTAGTGCCTCTTTCTGACAGATTGTAAAAAAAAAAAAAGATTTGCCTGATTTAATTCAGGATAACCAAGTGTCAGACTTTTAGAGAATCAAAAACCATAAAGGAAAAGGAAGATTTTAAGGCATATTATGCAAGATTTTTCAGATTCATGAGGAACTGTTTCTATATGAGGAAGCAAAATATTTTTTTTCAGAATTTGTTCAATTCAGTATAGAGACTGAATGTTTCTCTTTAATTGAAAAGTCTCCTTTTCAGGCAGTTTGAAATATTTCCCCATGGACATGATTTGTAAAACTTAATATATTTAATAAACCTATTTTTTTTAGAAGCCTGTTTTCTTAATTTCTTATATGTTTTCATATATATTCAGTTAAATGAAGAGATAATTGTATACAGAAGTATGGGGCATTTGTCATCTATCTCATATCTCCTTGCATACTGAACTAAACCGCAGTCATTGACTTCTTTTAAAATGACTATAATGTTCTTGACAGTGAAAAGAACAATTTACAAAACAAGTTCATCAAGTTAAAGTGTTCAGACATTCAAGGTCAGGTGCTTTCAACCAGAGCACATGACTACAAAAACATGCACATAAAGAATTAACAGTGCAGACTTTTGAACATGTTAAATGTGAACGTGGAGGTGCTCAATATATTTGTATAGAACATTTGTTTCTATAGATTCTTTGCACATATTCATTTTTAAGTGAGCAACATAAGCAATGAAATCTTGCAATCTTTAGATTGCAAAATAACATTGCACATAGACTAAACACTATATGACATTGTTGTTTTATTTGTTGATTACAGAATGCATATTATGCTTTTTATTAATATATTGGTTATTGGAAAAATCTCTCTTACAGATCAATGCAAATGTATAAACATCAATGCATTTATTATGCATTTATTATTATTAATCAATCATTTGGTGTTACATTTTTTGGATGACTTATTTCCTGGTGTGCACAGATGGGCATCTTTAGTGTCACATGTCAGCATGACATCACGACTGCAGATAAGTGAGTCCTCTCTGTCTTGATAAAGCAGCAGCTGAAGCAAACAATAGCCATTTAACATGGAACTGAACAAGGAACGACAGGAGTGCTACTTTATTGTAGTGAGGAGAAGCAAGAAGGGCGTGTCTCGCGGGTCAATTGGGCGCTCGGACGCGGAGACAGCAGCAGGAGATCTCATAGGAATGGTTTATGGAGGAGGTGGCAGTGCCAGGAGCAGTGGCCCGGTGAAGAAACAGGACACATACCCACTCTCACGCCATCAGGCTCAGCTGCTTTTGTTCGTGACTCCTGCCAGCAGACGAATGGAGCTCCTGTGCAACGGCCAGCTCTTCAGTGCAATCTGTGACCTTGCTCGAGATGATCTTGTGGTGGTCAAACACAAGAAGGACTTTCAACCATGCCTGGTCAAGAATCTGATTCAAATAGGCAAGAAGGACAAACCAGGAGTCTTGCAAATGCTGGGATTTGAGCTGGACTTGATGGTGAGGAAAGGATATTGGATATTAATACTACCAAGAATAATAATAATTATTTTATTTTTGAACAATAATATAATAATAAAATAGACGTTTTTGTGTATATCAGGCATGTGAAATTTAGCATGTTGTGATAATTGCTGAAGCTTTTATCACAGTATGGAATTATCACAATATTGAAATAAGTTGCAAAAAAAAACTTTCTACCACGGGCTTAATAACTTTTTTTTTCTTATAACAAAAATTACTGAACATTTAAATACAATAAAACCATACACAAAAATGTATGAAGTAAAAAAAAAAATCAAATAGACTAAAGTGCGAAATAATTATAAAGAGCAATGAGTATTTGCAATAAGGCCATTAATTAAATAAGACTTAATGCATTAACTGACATTAACAACGAGCAAGAGCTATATTGGTAACAAAAGTTATTATTCTATGTTAACATAAGTTTAAATACAACTGATCATTGTTAGTTCATGTTAGCTCAGCTCCATTAGCATTTGATTTTAATAATGTCATTCCTTGTTAATTTTCCTGTCGCTCAAACATTTGAGCATGGCGCTTGCAATCCCAGGGAAATTGAGAACTGTGTTGACAGCAAAATATACCCAGCAGCTAAAATTAAAACAATTCCCCAGCAGCTGAACCCAGCCCTAATAAAATATGTAATGTATGTAAATAATTAATAATCATATTATTTGAAGCTAATATAAAGGAAATGTTTGTCTGTAGTTTTACATTAATGGGAAATTCCCTTATCGAAATCTGAATCAACATGATACCACCGTGTACTTTTACATAATCTAAACAAGCGCTTTTCAACTGTGACGTAATTGTCGACCTTTTAACACATAGACAAAATACTTTAAATACAAAGAAGATAGTTACATAAATGGCGTAAAGAATCCACTTGAATCTGTTGACATGCAGTTGAATTTTTTCACAGGACACTGAGCAGGATATTTTGTCGAAGAAGACTGTCCCTCTTCCCTTCTTCAGCGCAGCTGACATTGTCCAGGTGGTTCCATCACATTTAAAAACCAGGCAGCCTCTGAGAGTCAGCATTGATTTGGGTCAGTTACTCATCTTTTTAGCCCTTTAAAACACATTGAATGTCTCTAGAAGATTGAATCAGGATGCTATTAAATGATAGATCCTATGACTAGACTGCGGAAAAGATTGTTATCTTAAACTGGAAGGACAGTTTCAAAGCTTGAACAATTCCCAAAACCTATTATGCTTTATATCAAGATTTAATTGGGTCATTTATATGACTTGAGGAATGTCAGGTGATGATATCTGCAATAAAAGTATTTACATTTTATCCCCTTTTTAGGTTTGAAAAGCAAAGCAGTGTCCCGCATAAATTCCATGCCAGCTCTCAACTCACGCAATGCAAACAAAGGAAGTATCTTGTCCAACAAGGATGGGTTTAATTCCATTCAGGCCTTGTCCCATTATTCTTTGGAGGTGGGGTCCATGGCAGAGGTCATATCTTTGAATGGTCTGACTGTGTATGGGGTGATCAGATGGATTGGAGTTCCAGATGGAAAGAAAAATTACTGGGCAGGACTTGAGCTGGTGAGCATCTACATTTTTTTCTCTCAGTACTGAGCATGTGCATATCATGTTTTGAGCTTGTAAATAATACAGATATCTCTCGAATCCTTTCAGGACACCGAGGCAACGACTTGTTCAGATGGGATGTTTGGTACAACACGGTATTTCACCTGTGAAGAAAACAAAGCCTTGTTTGTGCCACTAACCAACTGCAAACCAGACAGTAGATTTCTGTTCATTCCAAATGAGATCCAGAAATCACTTGAAACTCCCTCAGGTGGTTATATTATTCCACTTCTAGAAACAGTCTGAATATTTAAGCCCTCAAAAATACATTTTAAAGTACTTTTTTTCTTAGTCACTCTCCTGGAAGATTTGGATGAAGATGTTCCTCCTGTTGCTGAGCAAGATGTTTTGTCTCATCTGGTGGGCAGAATGAAGGGCATCCAAGGTCACTTCAATTCCTGCTATTTAGATGCCACTCTCTTTAGGTAAGCATCTAAAGAAACACGTTATTTTACGTTTCATTTGTTTCATTCAGACCTACTGATGCATTTTCTTTTCTCTCTGCTTTTACAGTCTCTTTACGTCATCCACTGCTTTCAACAGAATGTTTAACAGATCAGCAGATAGTGAGGAAGGCATTTCACACGTTTTAAGAAGGGACATAGTGAACCGGTTACGCAGGTAAAAGCTCTCATCCCCCCTGATGTATGTGTGGTAAGAAAGCTATAACATTTGTAGAGCTTGAGTAAACACTCTTCATATAGGAATGTGTGTTTAAAGTCATCAGGGCACTCACAGTTCATTTCATTTGACCTCTGGCTCTCTCGACAGATCGGGCTTTGTTCCAGCAGAGAGTGTAATGAAGTTTCGTAAACAGTTGGGCTGCAGCTCTTTTGCTACAGAGGAGAAAGGTATTACTTGTCCCATAGAGGCCATTTACTTTTTTCAATATAGAGCTGCAAGTTTTTCATCCATGCTTTAGAGGGAACGTTACTCTGGTCACTAAAATATTTTTGCTGCTATTTCCTTCAGATCCAGAGGAGTTCATCACACTCCTATTGAAGCATGTTTTACACATTGAGCCATTGCTCAAAATCAGGTTTGTTTCAGTTTCACTGCTTATCCATCACTCCAGATTTATTTAACTGAGAAACGTGAATGTTTTGACATTTTATGGCATTTTACGCAACACTTGAATGAATATGTTTTGCACACAGAGGTTAAACATATTTTGGATTTTACTTTAATATGTATATATATATATGACACCAAATTATTGACTACAGATTGTTATTTTTATTACAGTTAATGCAAATATTGTGTAAAACCATTCATTTTAAATACAGCAACTTTGTAAATATTTAAAATCATTAATGCAATTATAACCACATCTCTTATTATACATTATACTAAATTATACCAAATTTTGGGGTAATTTTTTTAGGAACTATAATTTGAATTAAGCAAGGACACATTCAATTGATAATTAAGACATTAAGAAGTCTATATCAAATAAATTATCTTTTGAAATACTTTTAAAATACTGAAAAAAATGAGTATATAGTATATATACTTTTTATTTTTATTTATGTTTTTGAATGTATGTATACACAATGGTTCAAATGTTTTTGAAAATAGTTCAATACTTTTATTCAAAAACAAAGCATTTAATTGATCAAAAGTGGAAGTAAAGACATTTATAATATTACAAAAGGTTTCTATTTGAAAATAAATGCTGTTCTTTTGAGCTTTTTATTCATGGGAACAAAAAATCCTTAAAATATATCACAATTTCCACAAAAATATTAAGCTGCACAACTGTTTTGATAATAATTTTGTCACAAACGGTTGCAGCAAGGATGAAATGTGCAGGATCTATATGCAGCAGGAATTGTATTAAATACCAACCAAATGGTATATAACACTCAGAATAAACTGGAATACCAAACTACATACAGAACTGCCGGTATACATGGATTAGACCAGACCGTGAACAGAACAAACACAGGGTTTAGATACAAAAGCAAACTAAATCAAAGGAACAAGACACAGGTTCACATGATGATCGAATCAGTAAGAACACAACAGGAAATATCCCATGTAAAACGCATGTAAAACCTTCCCAAACTAGACAGAGACACAGATAATTTCTTACAAATAAAAAAATGTTTCTTAAGCACTATATCAGCCAATTAGAATGATTTCTGAAGTAAATGTGACACTAAAGACTGGAGTAATGGTGCTTAAAATTCAGCTTTGTCATCACAGGAATGGAACAAGCTTAAAGTGCATGTCTTAACACCTGCGTGTTGTTTTTAGGTCACATGGAGAGTTGTCACAGGATGCCTACACACATCAGATAATTGTAGAGAAGAATCAGGTGGGAGCCTTGCCCTCAGTTCAACAGCTGCTTGAGATGTCTTTTGTATCAAGTGATCTGAAGTTTGAAGAGGTTTGTTAGAGTTTACTGTCATTTAGATTGTTATTTATTATATTACAGTTTGTATCATTAAACAGATCATTAATCAAAACGTTTTTATTTTAGCCTCCATCTTGCCTTATAGTTCAGATGCCACGATTTGGAAAGAAGTTTAAGATGTTCCCTAAAATCATTCCCTCAACAGAGCTGGACATCACAGATGTCTTACATTGTTGTGAGTTTAACAAGCATACTTCCAAATGAAATCTCCTTCTGATAACATTTGTTTTGTGGAAGCAGATATTGGACCGTTGCAGATACAATATCTGTCATGCTTCTCCTATTTTCTCTGGCAGCTCCTAGGGAATGTTTTCTGTGTGGTCATCTAGCAGAATATGAGTGTGTCCAGTGTCTGATGGACCATAAGCTCCAGCCAGGCAAAATTAAGCAATATTGCTCTACCTGCAACACACAGGTAGTGAACCTGATGCTAAAATCTTATTTATGTACCTTGTATTCCAACCGTTCTGTAATATAATGCATTTACATGCTTTTTTTCATCCATATACCGTTTCCCACAAACAAACGCAAATGTGTTTGCTCTTTCTACAGGTTCACACTCTTCCCTCCCGAAAGGAACATACTCCTCACAAACTTACGCTTCCAAATGATCTTCCAGAAGATGTAACAGTACAAAGGCACCAGATGCAACTCTTTGCAGTCCTTTGTATAAACACCAGTCATTATGTGTCTTTTGTAAAATATGGGCCGGACCCACACTCCTGGATCTTCTTTGACAGCATGGCTGACCGTTGCGGTATGTCGTATTTGTTAATTCTCCAACATATTCAAATGTCCATAACTAAAAAAAATAAGGGAGTGTCTATTTTTTAAGTGCAAATGACAGAGTTTTTTTTACACTAATTCTGCCCAAAGTTAGAAAAGAAAAGTCACTGCGTAAAAGGATAAGTGGCGTGGAAAGTAAAGCTAGTGGTGTTAGCTTTTGATGAAACAAACCTAAAGTTAGATTCAGCCTTTTTCCAAAAACATTCTTCACCCTTTTCCCATTGCATATCAGCTTAGAGAGCCGTTTACATATACTGTACATATAATATGTAGTTGCATACTGCTTTATAATATACTACAACACATTGAGGTGTAAATAGAATCTTCCACTATTTGCACCAAGTATAAATAGCATTTAACAACTATTTACACATATTACAATTAGAATCAAACTACTATTTACAGTTAGTGCAAAGAAAATACTGCTATTTACAATTGGTGTAAATATTATCTGTTGCTATTTAGCTGTCCAGCCACTGCCAAAAAATAATTATGGTGTCTGAAAGTTGCATTTTCTGGACAGTTTGTGTGTAAAAGTACATTTTAGACAGACTTTTTCAAATAACTATTGCAGTAATTAAATATTATCTTAGTTATCAGCAAAGCTTTTGTTGTACATCATTAAACCACTAAGCTGTTTCATAAGCCTGACCGAAATCAGTTTTGTGAGCTGCCTGCAAAGTCATAACCTAGTAAGGCAGAGAGGCAAAAACTGAGCTGCAGAAGATTTCAGACACAGCCGTAATTTCTCTGTTTATGTCATTTGCACTGGATCGTTTCACAAATCCTCCATTACTGACCAGATAAAATGTTAACACTGGTGTTGGAATTTAGTTAATTTCTGACTATCTTATTTTTATCCTTAGGCGATGATAACAATGGCTACAACGTTCCCGTGATCAGGTCCTGCCCTGAGGTTGGAGACTTCCTTTCCCAGTCAGTAGAGGAGATCTCCACAGCAGATCTGAGTCAGCGCAGTGAGCTGGTGCGCAGACTGCTGTGTGATTCATACATTTGTCTGTATCAGAGAACAGACAATCACCCTCATCATTATCAATGAGCAGAGACATCTGTGATATGTTTGGACTACTGTGTCCTTACTTTATCATTTGTGTCACTTAACACATAAAGGCCACGGACGTTTTGATTTGCTCTGTTCTTTATAAGATTGTTCTTTTAATTTATAATAGCAGTTTATTTATATACATAAAAGTGCAACAGTATCAACAGTATCATTTAATTTGATATGACAAGTAGTATCAGGATGTCATGAAGGTTTGGTTTGTTATTTTATTCGTTTTTTGTTGTTTTTGATTTATTGTTGATATGATTTTTTTATTTTTGTTTATTTGTACTTTATTAACATATTCTATTTTTATTTAAAATTATTAAAGTTGTTGGATGTTAATATTTGTATAAAAAGATTGTTGAATCAATCTCACGTCAGTCTTCATTTTATCCATTGCAAATATTATGTTATACATGTGTACGATTATACGATCAAGTATAGGTTACAGGAAAAAAAAAATAACTTAAATAGTTTTAGAGATGAACTAGACAATGTTAGGGATTAGTACAAATTCTGGGGTGATTATGATTATTACAGTGGGAATTAACATATCTAATATATCGTGAGGCCTGGCTGAAGAGGAGTAGATGCGATGACGCCATCTAATGGAAACATCACAGCATTGACTCACCAATAACGATGTTTACAAAGAAACACAAACCAGGAAGTATTATTATACTGATGCGTTATTAATTGTGAGTGCAGATATACACAGGCGTAACTCTACATTTTAATAAAAGTTTAGTTCATAAATTTGAATGTACAAACAACACTAGTTTGTTTTTAGGCGCAGTTGTTGTTGAATCCAGTCACACTTTATATTAAGTGGCCTTAACCAGTATGTACAGCCGAGGCCAAAGGTTTTGAGAATGATACAAATGTTAATATTCACAATATTCTGCTGCTTCTTTTTTTTTAAAAGATATTTTTCAAAGATGTCACCATGTCCTACTGAAGCAAGCATTTTATAAGTGTCAAAGGCTTTTATTGACAATTACATTAAGTTTATGCACAGAGTCAAGCTGCAATGTTGCCCCTTCTTTTTCAAGACCTCTGCAATTCGCACTGATATGCTGTCAATCAACTTCTGGATCACATCCTGACTGCTGGCAGCCCATTCTTGCATTATCAACGCTTGCCGTTTTTGTTTGTCCACCCGCATCTTGAGGACTGACCATACGTTCTCAATTGGATTGAGGTCTGGAGAGTTTCCTGGCCATGGACCCAACATTTTAAAGTTTTGTTCCTCCAACTACTTAACTATCACTTTTGCCTCATGCTGGAAAAGACATTGTTCGTCACCAAACTGTTCTTGGGTGGTTGGAGAAGTTGCTCTTGGAGAATGTTTTTGTACCATTCTTTATTCATGGCTGTATTAGTAGTCTCAAAATGGACATTCTGTAACTTTTTTGATTGAATGGTGACACCTGATCGCTTATGTCAAATATGTTTTCATGATTGATATTATGAGTGTCATGCTGTCTGACTGGTATGGCCGGTAATATGGGCCATGCTGTCTGACCGGTATGTATTGAGTGAGTAGTGCCATTGCTGTCTGACTGGTAAGTTGGGTGACATGATATTACATGTGGTATCATGTTGTGGTGTGTCCTGGTTTTTGATGTGTGTGTGTTTTTTTTTTTTAAAGACCTCTTTAATCACCGCCTGCCTGGTCTATAGGCCATTCATAGGGTGATTAGAGTTTGAATGTATGTTATTAATAATCTCCTGGTGCATCCCCTGGTTTCATCCGGATATGTAAAAAAGAAAGAAAGAAGAAGACTTGTTTGGGTAGTGCATCACAAATCAATCAGCATGATCTCCAGCCTAGTCCTTGTCAACACTCTCACTTGTGTGGATTAAAGAATCCAGGAGGGCTGAAATGCAGTGGAAATGTTTTTGGGGGATTAAGTTCCTTTTCATGGCAAAAAGGGATTTTGCAATTAATTGAAATTAACCTCATCACTCCTCATAACATTCTGGAGTACAGTATATGCAAATTGCCATATAAAAACTGAAGCAGCAGACTTTGTGAAAATGAATGTATTTCTGTCATTACTGCTAATGGTTTTGAGGTATGGGTTGGGTTATGGTTATCACAAATGTTAATGCACATATTATTACCATGCAGAAACATGTATGTACATAATAATTACTGTGTATCAGATAGTCAAGTATTAGAAAAGCCCACCTAAAGTGTGATCCAGAATCCTATCATATTTAAGTTACGGTGTACATTTATTATGACAGTTGCTGAATGACACAAAGATCATAAATAACACGTGATTGTCAAATGTGAGGTTTGCCTTTGTACATCTGTTTGGACAGAGATAGGCCTACTGCAGGTTCAAGATAAATGTGGCTATTGAGAAGCAAGGCGTCATACTTTTTAGTATGATTTGTTAAAATGACAAAGTCTACGAACACTTCTAAAGTCAGTGTATGGAGGTGTTAACTCTAAGAACTGCGAATCAATGATGTGTCACATATTTTGGATGTCTTGTTATTGTAATATTCTATCTAGAGTATAAAAGTTAAATAATAGCTATAGCCATGAGTCAGGTTAATTGCATCAGGGAAGGTTTTGTAGCGACTAATGTTTTGTTAATCAAAAGTTAAAAATGTATTGTTTCTATGATTATTTCTGATAATAATAATTGTTTTAAACAGCCTCTCTTCACTCTACCACGTGGCTTTTACCACCATAGTAAATTAGGGGTGACGTCACAGAGCGGAGCTGTGTGGGAGGAGCCTGGGCAGGAATAACGCCTTTTTTATCCTTTTAAACGCGTCGGACATGCGCAGTGCATTAAATTTCGGGCTTGGTCTGTTACACAACTGTGTCTTTCTTCATTCTGCCTACAGCTCCTCGCCGGCATTTTACTTTAACAGGCTTTTAACTGTGTTATTTTAAAATAAGACCCATAGAAATGAGTGGGGACCATTCCCACAACGATTCCCAGGTAAAGTGTTTGTGATTCAACGTTGTCAGTAATTTTCTTTCTTTCTTGATGGTTTCTAGTCACTAGCTCGGCTGTTTAAATTCCATCCGCAGCGGCAGTTTTTCCCCAGCATGCTAAGCTAACAGGCAGCAGAAGTCGGCTTTGAATGTAATAATTTAGTATTTTCAGCCCTTGTTGTCCTCTGCCGCTTTTCTTACATTAACGTGCACTAACAAAAGCTTCATTTTGGGAATAAAAACTTTAAACAGTCCCCTGTCCCCCGCAGCGGTGGTGTTTAAATGCTGTTTTATACACAGGCTCGTTAGCTTGAGCGCTAACCCTCCGACTAGCATCAAGTTGAAAGTTAGCAGTCTATTTGACATGGCACGGTTTAACATTAACTTATACACCACTGTTTTTCCGCAGATCGAGTCGGGATCCAGACATAATGGTGAGTGGGACTTGTATAATCAGCACATATGATAAACACATACGTTTCATAGCTCTACCGTGATCGCTTGACGACCAGTTAGTTTTAAGGACAGAAATGGCGTCCCAGAGACTAAGTCCCCTCTCGCTCTCTGACAAGCGCCTATTGTTCACATTGAGCCCTTTAAAATCATATTTATACAGATTTTAAATCAACCCAAAACGGCGATTTTGATAGAGAACGAGGTTTTTTGCAAGTTAATGTTGCTTGATCGTTTTTTCGAGTTCGGTTAATGGTCTAACGGGGCTTGTGAAAGTGAGGGTTTGGGGGTTGAGGACTTAGTCTCTGCGCCATTTTCTTTTTCTCTGTCTAGCGGTGTGAGTGTAGTGAACGTTAAGTGCACATCGACGTGATTATGGAGGAGAAGGTTTAAGAAACGTGCGTGATTTGTTTCCAATCTTCGCACGAAAATCAACATTCAACCTCAAAAACACTTTTATTCGACGAGATCTCGTGAAAAATGCATGTTTGCAAGCCAAACATCTACTGTAATTATGCAGGTATTTTATATTCATAAAACTCATCTTTTGTTGTGGGATGTACTGTCATCTTATCTCCGCCAAATTTACACTTACTACAGTTTTTAATAAACGTTCATTTTAGTTTTTGTTTGATACCTAAACCTGATTGTTTTGGTCAACAGTCGTTTGGTCAGACAGATTCAAAACATGGCCAGCTAGAGTCACTGCTTCTTTTTTTATGACTTCTTTAAAAAATTATCTTCAATAGATCAGCGACGAATGAGAGTATTTCCTATTTCTATGCAGTTTAAAACTTTAGCATGCCATGACAGGAAATCCCAGAGCACTTAGCCACCCAAAACTTGTTTCTTTTTTTTATGGAATGCATTAAAAGGGTGCTAACTAAGTGCTTATTCAATGGACAATAATGAAAACTTTTATTTCTATAATACACAAACACAGGTAAAAATCAGGTCTGTTATGCACTTTATTTTATCGATAACATTTCTGCCACTGCATATTATTTGTGCAAATTAATCTTCATTCTTAAATCTATCTTAAAGTCATTTTTTACTGAACAAAACTGCTGCTGAATCTCATCAGTCATCAAGCATTTTTATTTTACTTTGATAATTTTGTCTTCCACTTTGAAATGGATTCAACAACGTGGATGGATAAATTATTTGATATCTCTTTTTGTTGAACATTTTCCCCAAACCTGCAATACTCAATGCTTTTATATTTTTGTTACACTTAAAATCCACTCTTTCCCTCCTCTGTGCATGATGCTTCTGGTAATCAATTTTGCTTCCCACTATAAGAGCATTTAGGATGTTTAACTGATGGCTGTGATGCACGAGTTGCCTGTTTACGCCATGCCGTTCCATTGATCATCCAACAAGTGCTTGTCACGGTTTGATGTATGAAGAACCCATGCTCAGTCCTGAAAACAATAAAAGTAGTCCATGTTTTTAATAAAACACAATTTGCTTTATTCAGATTTTGTGTCCTCCCATGCTTTACTGCATCTGCATTCATGAGATATACCACAAACCATGTAATATAACTGGTATCATAATATAAATTTGAAATCTCACATGAATGTGTGTTGACTTGGCAGTCTTAAATATACAGGCACTGCTTTTGCATTAGCTTAACATCTACTTATCCCATTGCCGTTTTGGTGTAGTTTTAGTATATGAAGCTTTTCTTTTGTGTACCATCTTTGATTCATTCAATACCTTCTTTTTAGTCAAAAGGCTTATTTCAGCCATACAGACTCAGAATTCATTAATGTGGATTTGCTTTTTGCAATGAAGGTTCAGCATGTAACAATTCTGCTGACAATGAACTTGTCCACTAGAGGGTATAGTTCACAAATAAGTTCTCCCACAGTCCCAGATGTGCATGTTTTGCTGAAGGGCAAAATGAACAGTGAATGGTTGGCCCATAGTGAGTTTTTTTATGTGCATCACAAGGTTACAATGTACCCCTGCATTTAAAAATGCATCATTTTCCTGAACAGGAGTTCAAGTTATGATGCATATCTAGAGGTAGAGGAAGGTTTGTCGCATTCGTTAATGCGCTCATGCGTACTGTAGAAGATAAAGGATTTGATTTCACGTCCTAACTGAGCACTCCTGTCCCTCTTAATGCTTGAATGCATCCTACTGTAACATGAGGTTCATTGTTTCTCTGTGCTCTTAAAGGATGACATTTGAGTTTGTTTGGATTCTGAAGCCTCGCACAATTCCCGTTCTTTCTTTTGCAGCTCGCGATAGAAAGGGAGATCGTTTTGCCTTTTGGGAGGCCTGTTACAAAACACCTCCAGCTTTTTCACTGTCCGATACAGTGTCAGTAGGATATGCCTGGCTCCATTGTAACCCAATCCAACCTACCAACCTACACATTTCCTAAAGCAATAGTCCTCTCAGAGTAAATAGTCTTAGCTGAACCCTGCGAAGAATGGGGCCTCTATAAACACCAACATAGCTGAGAGTGAAAACTGGACACTTCACCTCAAGAGCTAAAGTGCCAAAATCTACAAGGTGTGACTAATGTGTCTGCAGTAGGTCAGCAAGGACAACCCAAAATGTGTCATGCTGTACTTATTTCAAACCAGTTGTCTGTTACTGGTCCTGCAGCTCATGCGGCTCGCTCTGAAATAGGTTTCTCATCCAGATGTGAGCAAAATGATCCGCTGTAGTGTTTCCAGATGAAATGCTGTACTGTTTTTTGCCGCGGTTTTGTTCGTGAACACCTATAGCACCAGAACAATTTCAGTGCGGTCTGTTTGGTTGAATTCATTTGTACACTTTCTAACTGTGCTTTTGAATCCATCTTTCCTGTTCCAGGAACATACTTTTGTTGCCAGGTGTTCGTTGCTTTTTGAATGTGCTACTTAATCTTTAATTTCTTTGTTGGCAGATTCTCACAAACACAAAGATAAATACAAGGACAAAGAACACAAACACAAGGACCACAAGAAAGACAAAGAACGTGAGAAATCAAAGTACAGCAACAGGTACAACGTCACTCTTATTCTCTCCTGAGCTTCTGCAGTAGATGTATAGGTGGTTTATAGCTCAGTTTGCTCTTTATGGAGTGTGTTTGATAAGCAGGGCGTGGCCTTTAGTGTTCAGACCACAGGAAGGAATGTTGGCTTTACTGCAACTTCCTTTGTAAACACTATCATCTATTTGGAGCTGATTTTGTTGATGGACCAGACCATTGTGGCAATTAGATCACGACATGTTTTATTGCATTTTGGCAGCGAATACAGGGACTCGTCGGATAAAAAACACAGAGATAAAGAGAGGCTGAAACTCAAAGATGGATCCTCCTCAGACAAGCAGAAGGACAAACACAAAGAGAAGAAAAAGGAGGAAAGGGTGGGCAGAATCCTCTAACTTTCACATTGCAGCATTTTTATCTGAGCTGAATTCTCTGGCTTATGGAGGAGTTGTAAATAGTCTTTTGTGATTCACACAGTATTGAGTGCTGTTATTGACCCCTTTCTTTTTTTCCTTCCTCAAAAGTCTTTTGATGGCAAGCCCAAAAAAGAGCGAGAGAACGGATTTGCAAGGTGAGAATCCTAAATGTGATGTAGCCATACGAGTAGATGTTCATTTTTAAAGTGGTCCTCTCGTTCTCCGCTTGTTTGATATGATGATTCTAAAATGAGCCACGCAAATTAGGATCCTACTTGAATATAAATAAAGTTCTTGGTATATATAAACTTCACCTGGTTAAATATTGGGACTCTTTCAGATGTTAGCTAACTTCTTGTATCTTATCTTTTTTATAATAGTATCTATACTGCCTCCTCTGAACACTGAATTTTGTTTATCTTTAGAGATCAAGGAAAATTGTTTCCTCATAATCCCTCAAGATCAATGGCATGGTTGTAATCACATAATTAGAAACATGAATTTATCTCGAGACAATTTAAACAGGTTCCTAGATTTGATCAAATGAGCGAGAAAACAATGAGTGTCTCATCCTTTATGCAGCCCTTTTATTAAGTCCGAACCTGAGAATGACTTCTACCACTCTCCTAAACACGAGAAGTCTCTGAAGAGAGAACGCGATGATGACGAGTAAGTGACATTGTATTTGTTGACCATCTTAAACTTGCATGTTACATTAAGAAAACCTAGCAATCTTCTGTAGTCACTTACATTGATCTTCTTTGTTTATAACGTTAAGCGTAAGAGCAAACAAGACAGTGATTGTGTGTGTTGATGCCATACTTTAAAAAAAAAATTATTCCTTCAGTGCTGAGTTCAAACCTAAAAAAATTAAAACCGAAGATGACAGAAGTGAAAAGAAGGCAAAGAAACGGAAACAGGTAGAAGATGTAAGTTGAAGGCTTGTCTCTCCAAAGTAAGACTTTACAAAGAATAAATCAAAACGTTAATAACGGGAATGTTCTGCTTTGCTATAGGACATCAAGCCCAAAAAGAAGACAAAAGACAAGAAAGGAGAAGTTGCTACAGATGGCAAGAAAAAAGTAAAAAAGGAGCCAGAAGATAAGTGGAAATGGTTAGTCTCACATCCTCTCATGGTCAAGTAATTGTAGGCTGAGTCTGTTTTGATTCTGTTTTATACAGAGATATGGTGCAAATCACAAATGTCCTTGTTCCGGCACTTTGCGGAGTCATTGTTGTTGCCTGTGTTGGGATGTTGGTTTACCGGTTTCCATCTCTGGGCTTTTTCGTTCCATTTAGGTGGGAGGAAGAGAGGTACACAGATGGCGTGAAATGGAAGTTTTTGGAACACAAAGGGCCCGTCTTTGCACCACCATATGACCCTCTTCCCAGCAATGTCAGGTTCTATTATGACGGTACGCCTTTCAACGACTCTAGTCTGTTCCCATCCTGTTTCTTTTAGTTCTTCTTATTCCATGTCCATCAAAACTGTCTTAGAAGCAAATGTTGGATTGTGAAAACTCAGTTCTGTTGAGCACACGCTCTGATTTTTATTAATTACTATTTTGCTAAAGACAATGCACCCAAACTCAAAAGTTCTTTACCACGGACTTTGGCCATTATCTTCAGTAATTGGCTTTGTAATAGAACGTTTCAGACATTGATGCTTTAGTAACGTTAAATAATCTTGATCAAAAGATGGATTCAGCTCTTTTTGCAGCTGTACTGAACCTGCTTTTAAGGTATTTTATGGTCTGTTACCAGGTAAACAAATGAAACTCAGCCCTGAGGCAGAGGAGGTGGCCACCTTCTTTGCAAAAATGTTGGACCATGAGTACACCACCAAGGATATATTTCGGAAAAACTTCTTCAAAGATTGGAGGAAGGTAATGATGTCATGGTATCAACCTCCCCTCTTGCTTTAAAGAAAATGTCTTTTATTATAATCTTGCACAATCTTGTCATTTTAGGAAATGACGTCTGAAGAGAAATCCAAAATCACAGATCTGAATAAGTGTGACTTTTCTGAAATGAGTGAATATTTCAAAGCTCAATCCGAAGCCAGGAAGGCCATGACAAAAGAAGAGAAACTGGTAAAATTTAAATGCCATAAAATAATTGGTGGTAAAATATTGGAATGTTTCGTCTCGAGTCACACTCTCTTCCCCCTTTCCTTAAGAAAATTAAAGAGGAGAACGAGCGCATTCTGCAGGAGTATGGCTTCTGTGTCATGGACAATCACAAAGAGCGCATTGCCAACTTCCGTATTGAGCCTCCAGGCTTGTTTCGTGGTAGAGGTGACCATCCCAAGATGGGCATGCTAAAGCGTCGTATCCGACCTGAGGACATTATCATTAACTGCAGCAAGTAAGGAGCATTCTTCACCGCCCTATGTCCAAGTTGCTTTTATATATAACATAATATAATCCTATGCTTCTCATTGTAGGGACTCAAAACATCCTAAACCACCTCCCGGGACAAAGTGGAAGGAGGTGCGTCATGACAATAAAGTGACGTGGCTGGTGTCCTGGACTGAGAATATCCAAGGCTCTATCAAATACATCATGCTAAACCCCAGTTCAAGGATCAAGGTAAATTAGCGTAGACATCTTATTTAAATGTTGTTAAATCAATGTTGAATAGAATTAGGGTTGACTCGGCCAAGAATTTTTTTTTCTCACATGATTTATTCTCTACATTTCAAATAAATCACTTGTGCATCACTTTTTTTTGTTGAAAATGTTCTTCTGCCCACCAAGACTGCATTTATTTGCTCAAAAATTTGTAAAAAAAATTACGTTTTTCTGTTAGGCCGTTCCTCCAGTAATTTCCTGATCCTTCAAGTAATATTTCTTTCCAATGTTAAACCGTTGTGCAGCATGTTTTTTGTGTAAAGCGTGATGATTTTTATTTGTAAAGAATATTCAGAACCGCAGAGGAGCGTTTATTTGGAATGGAAATCTTTTTGAAAATTTGATGTATTCACTGCCACTAATCAATTGAATGCGTTCTTGCTGAATTAAAGAAAGTAATAATTTCCTTTAAAAACAAAACAACAACAGTTGGTGTCATCCGCCTTTTTATAATTTATTGAAGTAAAAAAATCTTCAAAAGAAGATTTTAGTTTAGTAATTTTTTTTATGGACAAAATGGTGTAGATTTCAGCCATTTTAAATATCAGCAATATTAAATGATAATATCAATGCATATCTTGTATTTCTTGCAGGGAGAGAAGGATTGGCAGAAATATGAAACAGCTCGTCGGTTGAAAAAGTGTGTGGAGCGGATCCGTGCGCAATACCGCGAAGACTGGAAATCAAAAGAGATGAGGATCAGACAACGTGCTGTTGCTCTTTACTTCATTGACAAGGTTTGCATTGCTTAGATCAATGTAACATCCTTCACTTCGAGCTGGTGACCCTGAAGCCATGTGATGAATAGGTTAATTCAGAACTACTTTCTAAAAGCTCTTAAAGCATTTGGTCCAGTTAAAAAAAAGTTGTCAATGGTCCTTCATTAAAGGTTTGTAATATGGTTTTGAGCTAAAGCAGAATGGTGTCACGCATCTCCTTGTTTCTGTGTGGTGTAGCTGGCTCTGAGAGCAGGTAATGAAAAGGAGGAAGGAGAGACGGCTGATACAGTGGGCTGCTGCTCACTTAGAGTGGAACATCTAACTCTCCATCAAGAGCTGGACGGCCAGGAGTTTGTTGTGGAGTTTGACTTCCTCGGTAAAGACTCCATTAGATACTACAACAAAGTCCCCGTTGAGAAGAGGGTAAGTGCCCCCACCCCTTTTAATGTTTTTTATGTTCTGAACAATGCTTAAAGGCGCAAATATTAGGTTAATTATAATGCAGCATCACGTGCATAGATTGAGAGAAATAAATGTTGATTTATAAATACTTGATATTAAAAACCTTAAGGGCCAGTCACACAGCCGATCACGCATGAATCACTCACAAATCACGCACAGATTCGGTTTGTGCGTCGAGAAATTGACCAAAGTATTCCACAAACATTCGACGCACACCCGATGCATGAATCATTGACGGAGCGCGTCCAAACACGCACGCTTCGCGAACGTTCCACGAACAAGCACTTTTTGGATGTCAGAGGAATGAACGTGATATGTGCGCGGTTCATGCGTGATATGAAGGTGGGGCGTCAGTGGACGGACGTGTGCGGTTTCGAACCAGTTCCGATGCATAAGCACTGACGGCCGACTCACGAATAACGCACAATTTTTAACCGTTCAAAACTCTACATCACGCACAAACCACCTTCGACGCACATCCACTTACAATCACTGACGGTCCACGTTCGTTCCACCGACGAATTACGCATACGACGCATGTTCCGCGCAGAAACGAAAATCTGTGCGTAATTCCTGCGTGATTCATGCGTTTTCGCTGTGTGACTGGCTCTTTATGCCGAGTCTGCTGCGCTCCTATGTATTGTGTAGAGTTGTTGGGAAGTTCCTTTTGTTAGGATGCTGCCCAAGGCATCTCATTAGGTTTTGGAGCAGAGCTAATATATCCAAAACTCAGCAGCCTGTGTACTTGCACCAAAAAGTCCACTTATATCATTCTCCAGCAATTTCACCGGTTACTAATCACGTGCAATAAAGTTCTAATTACAGTTTTTAAAGCTTTCCATGACCTAGCACTGTGATATTGAGCGGAGTTGATTAAGTTTAATGCCTTTGTGCGTACTCTTTGGACCTCTGATGCCAAGTTATTAATTTTTGATTGTCCTCCATTGGCATTAATGCTTCTAGGTGCCCCTAGAGTTTGGACCGCTTTCCTTCCGTATCTTTGAAATTTTGTGTGCCCTATATTTTCAAAACTCAATTGAAATCTTATTTCCTTGTTGTTAAATCAATGTTGAAACGTAGTCTCATTCTACAGTCATCAATTCATTCTATTTTCTGTTTCCAATTCACTTTTTTTTATACTTTGTTGTCTGTCAAGTCTTTTTTGTTTAATCTGTTTATGTAGTTTTTGTTGCTATTTCTTTTTTTGGCTAGTCTTTTGTTGTACGTTGCAAGTGTCCTTGGATTTTTGAAAGGTGCTTTTATAAATCAAATGTGTTCTTCACCCAATTTACTGTGCCATGCACAAATGAAAACTCCTTATCCGAGTCCTATTGATTAGCACGGTCATGTGTCGGTTCTGCCTTTTGTGTAAAACCGCATTTTAAAATGTTACAGGTTTTCAAAAATCTCCAGCTGTTCATGGAGGACAAGGAGCCGGAGGATGACCTCTTCGATCGTCTCAATGTAAGCTGTTGTTTTCACCAGTCTGTTGTTTATTGCTTGGAACACCAAGTAAATTGCTTTTGATAAATGCTTCAAATTAAGACCAACATGACTTCCCTCTTTTGCAGACCTCCATTTTGAACAAGCATCTTCAGGAGCTGATGGATGGCCTTACGGCTAAAGTGTTCCGTACTTACAACGCCTCCATCACACTACAGCAGCAGCTGAAAGAACTCACAAACTGTACGTTTGCAAAGAATCGGATTGGCCGAGCTACCAGAAATGGGGTCGGTCATGTTATGTATGAAACGCGACTCAAGTTCATAGTTATTTATTTTATTTTTGTTTTTAGCGGAAGAAAATGTTCCTGCAAAGATCCTCTCCTACAATCGGGCTAACAGAGCAGTAGCCATCCTGTGTAACCACCAGAGGGCACCACCCAAGACATTTGAGAAATCCATGCAAAATCTTCAGACAAAGGTATGAGACGTTTGTGACCTTGTCCTCATTCTCTTTTTTTTACTTGTGTGTGTTAGTGCAGAGCCTGTTGGACCATCTAAATGTTTGCCTTTCCTGCATTCACTTGTTCATTAAAACCAGATTGACGCAAAGAAGGAACAGCTTGCTGATGCTAAAAGAGAACTGAAAAGTGCCAAGGCTGATGCCAAAGTACGCAGAGATGAGAAATCCAAGAAGTGAGTGTCAAAATATTTGCTTGAAGGGCGCCCAACTGAATTTGGCCCTTCTGATGCTCATTGTGCGTTTGCATGTGATAGTGTGCTGCTTTAATGTTGATGGTTTTGGCAACCCAGGGCCGTGGAGACCAAGAAGAAAGCGGTGCAGAGGGTGGAGGAGCAGCTGATGAAGCTGGAGGTACAGGCCACCGATCGGGAGGAGAACAAACAGATTGCCCTGGGTACCTCCAAGCTCAACTACCTGGACCCACGGATCTCAGTAGCTTGGTGAGATGACATTTTCCTAGGTTGCGCTGCAAGAATCTCTTGGGTATGTGCCCGTTTTGATGTCTTGTTTCGTTTTATTTCCTTGTAGGTGCAAGAAGTTTGAGATCCCGATAGAAAAGATCTACAACAAAACTCAGCGTGAGAAATTTGCCTGGGCTATTGACATGGCTGACAAAGACTTTGAATTTTAAATCCCCTTTGCTATTTTACGTTTCCCTCCACCCCATCCTTTTTTTTTTTTATTATTATAATTTTTTTTTTTAATAGATACTTTTAGTCTAAGTGATTTCCAGCAGGTTGTGAACCTGCCAAGGGAAAGATGTGAAGCAAGAAGTGTCGAGAGGAGGCCTAAATATCATGATTTTTTGGGTGGCTGAATTTTTTTTCTTTTTTAATTTAATTTTTTTAGGCTGTGACCTGTAATCTTGTAGGTTTTATTGGGTCAATCTTTTAAGAATGAAGTATGGAGAGCCTGTACGCAAGGTTGCATGGTCTTTAAGCCATGAACTGGAAAATCAGTGGCTTGACCTTTTGAACACTTACTGTCTCACTCCCCTTCCAACCCTGGACAGAGGGGCCCGAGGATGTCTGAACTATGAACTTGTGTGGTCCTATAGCTACTGTATTCAGCTACAAATCGCTTTGTGGATCGTTTCATTTTTAGTTTTGCTGTATTTTTAGCCCTCCTGTATTAATAATGAATTCTATATTTTAATAGAAGATAAAAAAAATCAAAGAATTGCTTAAGTACACCCACACGCCTTTTTAGGAGAAGAAATGTGTACACCAGGTGTGATATTTTATGGGAAATATGACCATGTAAAGCTGTGTGTTTGAGTGAGTGTTACATGAACTGTTCACGTTTAAACTGGAGTTGGAACTCTTGTGTAAACTATATCCAGACCACAAAGTAGGATGCTTGGATGAGATGCAGGGGACTACAGCTTCAACTATTATTTCCTTTAAACATGCAGAATGTGAATTTCTCTGTTTTTGTTTTTTTTACTGCGTATATATATCAGGGTTTTGTTTCCAGTGTAAATGTGAACCAATTTTCACCCCTCCCCTCCACCTTTTGTCTCCAGTATCCTACAGATTGTCTCTTCATAGCTTTGAATCTCCATCTGGTTTTAACTTAATGTGTAATGACTGTTTCCATAAGACAAATAAGAAGAAAACTCCTGCATCTGTTACTTGAAGATATCACTATTAGGATGTATTATTTCAGGGCAAGGCAGAAGGGTTTTTTCTGAAGGGTATGTGAGGGAAATCAACTTTGCCAAAAACAAAAAGTCCATGTTCTGATTTTAAGCGGTTTTATTTTGTAATTGTGTCAAGATTTAAGGATAGACTTATTTTAACATTGACTTGAACAGAATCTTTAACTCCAGTCTTGAAAGAAATTTTAGTGACAGCCATGTAACCTTTTCCAAATTATCGAGCTCATGCCATAACCTCTGTTTTTTTTCTTCTCTCTCTTTTGCTCAATTGTAGGTTATTTAAAAATAAAATCCTACAACATGACTTGGATGTTGTGTTTTCAAAGCAAAGCGCTACGTTTTAGCTTTTTAAAAGCTTTTCTAGAACCTGAATGTCTTGTTTTATCTTCCATTCCATTAACGGGGTGAGATTAAGCAAGCGCTCGATGCTTTAAGATGTTTTCTGCTTAGAATAATGGCTTGAAGAACTTCCTGTGTTCCCAGAACTGCGTGAAACGAGCACCAAGTCTTGCTTTGAGAACAGGCCTCAGGAAGAACTCGGAGGGGGAGCGTAAAAAGACCCAGCCTGTTTGTCTTGGAAGAACGGCTTGTATGATGTATTAGCCAAGCTGTAGTCTTGGGCAAGGTTTCATTTCTTTTGAAAAGTGCACCCGAGACCTTTCTGTGATTCTTTTGCTCAGCAAAGTATTCTAATCATTTATTTCCTTGGTTTCTTCTTCCCAGATGGCTTCTTCTCCTGATTAGTCTTTAACGGAACCGATTGAAGCTACAGTGTGTTTATCATTGTCATGTGCTTCATTTTTACCTAGGAAAGCTGCAATTAACGTAAATCCTAGTATTTGTGCGTCTGGTTTACTATGTTGGAACTTTCGTTGGAATTGTTCTTTGTCGACAAAGTGTGTATAACTTTCAATGGCATGAAATGCATTAAAGACGCCAGTTCTTAAATTTGACATTCTCCATTTATTACCAAAAGATTTGTAATGTGTAGAAAGGATAACACTCCAGTGCACTGTGTTCTTTTAGACAGACCTGCACAATGAGAACGGATGGGAAGGTAATACTGTTAAGTCCAGATATTATCTTTACATGTTAACTTTTAAAAGAGAAACCACGTTGGATACAAATGCAAATAATAAGGGATGAAAAGCACCTGTTATTCACTTTGGACGGGCTGAACTTAGCAGCATATAAATGATGCATAATGTGTGTGTGTATGTGCATATATATATATATATATATGTATGTATATATAAATCGTAGCCCAACTCAAACAGGGAATATCCAGTTAGCAGAGCACTTGATTTGACTGTGTGAGAACTGTAATACCCCCTCGGATTGTAAGCGCACCGTTTTAAACTTTCTCCACCATAAATTAACATATCTTTTTTTTTTTTTGAAGCTTTTCACATATATATAATAGTCTTGCTAATGCTTATAAAAAAAAAAAACACCTCCGAAGATATAGCAGCAGTTCTGTTGGGATTTCAAATCCTCAATTTATACACACATCAACACAGTTGCTGAAAAGCTTGTTTGTGCAGCCAGTCATAGAAATAGAAAGGTGACGTTTAAGGCAATGTCTGGCCAGTTTGTTGTGTGTGCAGACAGACACCACTAAAGCGGGTTTATAGTGCATGATTTGTCACTAACTGCTTGATGTTGTGTGGAAAAAATAAGCCACGGAGAACTTATTTGATCTGGACATGAAGAAGGAAAACTGGTTAGAATATCCCAACAAATATTGTAAAACCCAAGGCATTGCAGAAGTGCTGATCATCTGACATATTACGAAGTATCACAATATCTAACTGACATTCCTAACGTCCAGTACACCCTCGATAGTGCAGTTTCAAGCATATACATCATAGTTTCCTACACAGAATTTACCTAAATCAACTCAAACCTACATTTGTAGCGGCTACTCTCTGGGTTGGCCGTCTTCCAAAAACAAAGTCCATTGACCATCACAAATGTGTTACAATCTCATCTGCTGTCATATTTAAAGAAAACAAGAAATGTAATGTTCAGGATGAATATGGGATCCTCTGCCTCTTCGTCTTGTGGAGTGAAGTCCTTAAACTTTCAGAAGCTCTCCTCTCAGACAGTCCCTATAGGAGAGAAAAAGATGTGTAAGACCAGCCCAAACACAACGAACAGCATCACACCATGAACTCCGCAGGAGAGCAATGAGTCCAGCACTTTGCTACACACAATTTTCATTATTTATTCACGTTAAGACACACTTTGACTAACTCTATAATTCATTAGCTCTGCCTTTACTAACGCCAAAAATAGCCTTTTGAATAAAGCACATAAACGTGCGTGACAGTGACTAATTCAAAATACTGTATCAAAACTCAGTTGATCAAAAGGCCAAATGCTGTTAATATGCGCATAATTTAATTCACATTTCCCAATTAAACTAATTTTAAAATTTGCGCTACTTTGATTACCTTAAACAACGTAATGTGATGTGACAATCCAAGAGTAGTAGACAGCAGTTGACGACTCAGTCAGTCTCAACAAGTCAGTAGCTAGAAAAACTACAATGGATCTCTTGGGAAAACGCTCAAAATTAGCTTTTTTATTTTTCTCAAATAAACTGATCAATGGT
Organism: Rhodeus uyekii; assembly: GCA_037043235.1. Classification (NCBI taxonomy): domain Eukaryota; kingdom Metazoa; phylum Chordata; class Actinopteri; order Cypriniformes; family Acheilognathidae; genus Rhodeus; species Rhodeus uyekii. The sequence goes on from JAWRVZ010000018.1 coordinate 6,099,120, forward strand.
CCATCAAATGGTCTGCAGCTATTACCTTGATTGACTGTCTGGCGCTTGATGCCCCCTCAAACTCTGGTTGCCCATTGGTTGCTGATGCTCCGCATCCTTTATCTCCCAGTAATCTTGTTCTCCTGCAGTTGATTTGTCTAATTCCGCCATAGCCTCCTTTGATTTTTTCTTTATTGGCAGCGTTGGAGATTCAGAGTCTAAACTCTGAAAAATACTTTTCTGCTCCAGGTGTAGATCACGTTTAACTTGTTCAGTTTCAAGCCTCACAAGGTTATCTGGGCGATGTGGTTCAGTGTTACCTATATCAGACATACACTCTTCAGCCTCTGGTATGGGTATGTGCCGATAGCTTTCATGCCACTCTGAAGTAACATTTTTATGGCTGGGACCACTGTCATTGATCAAGTTCTCCAACGGCTTGCTGATTAACTGCTTGCTGTTGGTCTTGTACAAACTCTCTTCATTGTTCAACGCTATTACGTTTATCTTCATAGGGCTCACGTTTGGCTCTTCAGGATAGTCACTTTTGCTTTCCCAGTGGTCCACTTCTTGAATGTATTGTTGTAAAAGTGGCATGCCTTGTTTAGCCTTGTTAGTGTCGTCATTTGTGAAAGTATGTAGTGGGTTAACAAGGTTGCTATGCTCATTCTTGTCAGACTTGTAAAATGTATTTGTAACTGCATTGTTCTGATCAGATACCCTTCCATCATTTTCTTTTTGTGTTGTGTTTCTGTGCAACCTTTCTTTATCAAAGTTTGATTGTTTGGAGTCTTTGTCTAAGGCAGGTAAGTGCTTGGGGTCGTGTTCCTTGTAGTGGACGGCAGTAAAGTCTGTGGACTGGACCTGAGGTGCTCCCAGCAGGGTTTTTGGAGAATGTTGCTCCTGAGGAGCAGAGAGGGATGGAGAGGAGTGCTGACTCGGTTCCTCCAGAAGACGCGAACTTGCTGCAGGGTTGGATTGGAGGGAGCTCTGGGGCAAGACACTAAATGATCCCCCAAAAGCAGACTGGGAGTCTGTCAAAGTACGTACATGGTATGGTTGACCTTGAGGGGCAAGAAACTGCTTTTGTTCTGGGAATGAGTTATGGATAAAGCTTTGCTTCAGAGTGCCTGGTTGCTCAGGTAATATCTTGCCCTTTCCAAGGGATGGATCCATGAGACTTCCAGGCATTGGGACCAGGCTATAGGTAAGGGGTGGAATGAACTCTTTAGTTCGTGTGTTGCTGTTGCTGCTACAAATGACACTAGTGTCAGAGTTGCTTTTGCTGGTGTGGTCAAAGATGTTTCCCTCCTTTTTAGTGCAAATAGTACTGTGGCTGGTGTTTTTGTAAGTGCTTCCATTGTTATATTTGCTGGTGGTGGCGAAGCTGCTGTTACTGCTTTCTTTTATGGTACTGTATACTTTCTGTTGGCCATAAATGGAAGTTGGACTGATGTTAGATTTGCTGGTGCAATTTGCTTTCCTGTCATTGACTTGACAGTCAATTTTCCTGACTATGTTCGTAAGATTCATAATGCTGCCCTCACTGTAACTGCTGTTTTGACTCTTGGGAATGCCAGGCAAGCAGCTAATGCCAGTCTTAATGGACGAGCTGAAGCCAGTCTCACCCTTTCCAGTGTGTCCATGATTGCTCACGCTACCTCCTCGGCTTGCAATGTTGCAGTTCTCAGCTGTCCGACAAGATAATTCATTTCCAGTTTCCTTAGTGATGACAGCATGATGGATATTTACCTGTGGGGTCTGAACCACTGGATGCTGCTGCTTAAGGGATGTGGCCAGGGTCACACTAGGCTGGCTGACTATGACCCCTCCTTTCCAACCCATTACACTTCCCTTTGGTAACTGTTGTATGTAGTTAGAACTCAGAGAGTTGGACCGAACCGAAACACAGTGTTGGGAAGTGTGGTGATGCAACTGATTCTGTGACGTTTTTGTTGTGGTTTGGAATACAGTGTTGAACATCTTTCTACGTGTGTCCTCAATTTCCTCAGGAGACCAACTGATCCCTTGCTTTAGCCTTTGGGCCGTGAACCAGAGCTTGATCTGCTCCTCTGGGAAGCCAGAGACCACTGTCAAGTAACATAGCTCTGCTTTGGTAGGGTAAGGAAACTTACCAAAGGATGTCTTAAGAAAACTGCTTAAATCCATGGCTGGATCATAGGTAGGGATGCTACTGAGAGGGATCATGACTTTTGGGAGGTCAACGTTTGACTCTGGAGATGACAGAATAGAGTTCCATAGAGGACCACGGCTATTCATCCCTGGCAAACCATGTGTGTTTGGGATTTTATGGACGAGAGGGGTAGTAGTGCCACCGATGATATGTGATGTTGTTAGGGGTAAGGTCCTTACTGAAGTGCCATTGGTTACAGTTACGGGCTTTTCGCTGCTAGGCTCAGCCCGTTGTACCTCAACAGTATGGGAGACAACTATTTTTTTGTGCCCCCCTTTGGTCATTTTCATTATGGGTGTCTTGGTAATGGATATTCCAGATTCACTGAAATCCTCTTCTGTAAACAGGGTTTGCTCCACTGTGATAGCCCCATCTCGTTTGGTAACCTGCAAGGATACTCTCTTGTGCATGGTATGGAGTTCAGGATGTGATTTTGCATTATGTAAAGCAAGACCTTCAAACTTCAACGCTGAAACCTTGCAAGACAAGCAGTAAAAGTTTGGTTGAGCATGAAAGTCCATGTGACAGTTGTCCATATGGTGAAGAAACCGGTTCAAGTCTCCGGACTCAAAGCAGCACAGAGGGCAGCTGTATGTTCCCCTTTCCCAGCATGAAGTCTTCGGTTCGACTTTCAAGAGATCATGGATTCGTTGTGTATCCTCATCTTTTGAAGAGATACTGAGGATGCTGTCTTCAGGTATTGTGGGTAGGAGCTCAGGTAAGCACCCTAGTATGATGTCCTCCCGCAAGTGCTTGTTTTTTGATGGAATCATACAGGGAACGGTGGACTTCCTCTTGCTGGCCATTGTGTAGGATTGTGCAGATGAGTAAAGAGTCAGAAACAAATACTGGAATTGTATGAAGTTGAGGTGTCATCAGCCAGCCGTGATGAACCAGCAATTGGTAAAATCTTCAGCTATCAGGACTTCCCATTGTAAAAGGGAGTGAAGTAACAACTCCCCGTGAACCTAAGGAGAGAAAACATGACATTTTTATATAAAACGCCATGATACAAAATATAAATTAATGTCAGCATGCGATATGCATCATAAAAATTTGTCCTAAATGAGAGAGTTTATTGAAATGCTCTCACCAACCACTATTAAATGTCTATTGTAATCAAATCGCTAATATGAAATCAAAACTCTTTCTTTTGCCTAGTAGGGCTAAATACAGTTCATTATTAAGAGCTGAAACATCGTACTGATGTGATGAAATAAAGCTCTATTTTTTATGAGCAAAGAAAATGAACAAAACGTACTTGCAAGAAGTTTTCATTTTAAGAGACCCAAAATAAACAGATAGCAAGATAGCGTTTCTTGTTATAAATATACTCCAAAACAGCTTTTTGCAAAAATTTTACAATTTATATTTTTGCATAGCACATCACATCCAGTTCCCAGTGATTTCCAAACGTTAACACACACACACACAGCCTTTAAATTTGCTGCACTTTTCCACACACTACACTTAAGGCAGTGCGGGAGCATTTCAGGATAAAGTTCATGCATGGTTCACATTTTTCTGCCTGTTCTGTTTTTTAAAATATGTAAATATCTTGTAAGGATTTTTACATCTAACATATGTAGGTAACTTTATAGGTTTGAACCTTAAAACAAAAGGACAGAGTAATTAATGTGTGTAACTGAAAACCTATAAAAAATAATGGCACTAAATAAAGATTTATGTAAGTATGTGTTGTCTCCATCTTGGAAGCAGATAGCGGAGCACTTAAATTTGTTTATCTTTTTTAAGCAGTTTCAATACTTCATCTGAAAACTAGCTCATGAATTAATCTAGTAATACAATGCTGGATTTTCCATGTATTACGCACCTGTAAAAGATTCTAATTACGCCACCCAAGACTTCTGTTTGGTGTTTAGCTCTAAATTTCCTTGACCTTCTCTTTCATCAGACTACAAATACATTTTGGATGAAAACAATGTGGTGTCCATGTGTATATATTTTTTCAATATGGCTAGCAGTCTTTAAAAAAAAAGAAGGGTAAAACCATTCAAAAGTAAAAACATTGCCCAAAATACACAGTGCTCCCAGACATGGCAGTGACGTACTCTTTTGCAACTGACTCTTTTATTTCTCATGACGGCTGCCTTCCTGCCAGAAAAAAAATAAAAAAATAAAAATAAAACTAGGTCACCAGCATCTTATGCTGTAATCCTGGTTCCCTGCATCCAGACGTGGGCATTTACTGTATGTTCAGCCTGCTTATGAGTCCATGATACTCAGATTTCATCAATGGATGTTAACCCATGACATGAATCAGGGTTATTGAAATTGCGCCAGATGGCTCTGAATAGAAACTAAATGGAAGTTGGATAATAATATTAAAAATATTCATAAATGTGTTTAAAAAACATTGGACGAATAGAAAAAAAAACTACATTTGTTATTAAAATGTGTGCAGCATATCTTACGCGCAAGTTTTATATTTGTTATAGAACTCTAGCTGAGTTAAAATCATATGGAGTTTGCCTGAACGAACGAGGGCATCTACTATTCTCTAAGATGGTATCAAAAATCTGCTCTCCAGATTGTTCTAATATAAACCATAAAATGCTAGTTAACTACAACAGACACATTAATATCTAGATGAAGCTTTGAACCACTAGTAGGAGACAAGTAGGAGATGGTTCAAAAATGTTATATAAAAAACAGGTCACTCTTCAAAGAATGGGATGCTTTATCCGGCAACCGAGACGTGCGATTAGACACAGGACAAGAGGTTTCCAGACAGTGAGCTATTGAAAAGGGAACTCCAAAAGAGAGGCCTCGTGTTTCAGCACCGGGGTGAACCAGTCTCACACAAAACAGTCTATCCTGCTACTGTACGTCTCAGTACTTTCGTAGCTTTAGCGGCGAAACCGGAGGCCTTTTTATCCCGGCAACCTGTGGAGTCAAGGCATGCAGTAGAGTTGGTAGAAAATTAGCACAACAACACTGACCTACATTTACGTCTTTGAATCGTTTGAAACTAAAATATTACATCGTTACAAGTTTCACATTTAATAAGTCTGGCTCTGCTTAAACATTTTAGATAGTTTTACACAGTATTAAATACAGTGTGAGGGCAAAGGCCTGGCAATATAGGCCTTACATAATAAAAGATCCTCTCTCATTATTGATTAAAGGCCGAAGCATCCCAGACTGGGCATCCTTTATTACATGGGACGATGCTGAATGAGCCTGCAAAGACATCAATAGATTCTCAGCATGAACATCTTTTATAAGGCAGCTGAAATAAAATCTCTATTTTTCTGCGCAGCAACAAAATGTGCTCAAAAGAATTTTTTCATGATAAGGGGTCTAAAATAAACAGAATGTTATAAACAGTCACATTTTTTGAGGCTGCGAGTGTGTTTGTGTTCTTACATGCCATATTGCACCCACTTCTCTTTTACTTGATCATATGCTCGCTCACACACACACACACACAACCACACCCCCTAAATCCTCTTCTTTTTGGTGCACTCCTCCACACACTAGACTTCAGGCAGTGCGGGAGCATTTTAGGATAAAGTTCATCTGCGGTTCACATTTTTCCTTGTGTTCCGCTTTAACAATTATATAAATATCTTGCATTGACTGTGAATCTGAGTGTCTACCATATGTATTTAAAGTCATTGTGTCTGTGTCATATATATGTATATACACGCACACACACATACATATATATCAATCTTCAAACTCAATGAAAAAAAATTGGCACAAGATTTGTGCGAGTAACGTGCACTGATTAAACCTCTCAGACTTCTGCTTTGCATTTAGCTCTGAATTTTTGTGAGCTTCTCTTTCATCAGACTATAAATACATTTGGGATAAAAACAATGTGGTATCCATGTGTATATATTTTTCCAATGGTTCCAGCTGTCTTTTAAATAAAGGAGGAAACCATTCAGGAATAAAAAAATATTTAAAAAAAACTGAAATGACGGCCCAAAATACACAGTGCTCCCAGACACGACCATGACGTCCTCTTTTATTTCTTAGACTGGATCTGCTTTATTACACGAGGCTGAGCTGAATAAGCCTGTAAAGATCAGTCAATTTTAGTATGAACATCTTTCATGAGTGCCGAATGAATGTGACTTTTGTTTAACCATAACAAAGGTCAGCGAGCACATGCTGTAATAATTATATTTCTATAAGTACACGAAAGATGCAGGTCATCATAAGAGTCTGTCGTGACCATTCTACACAATGGTGCTCCCATTTACGAGGGAAATATGACACTAAGCCGGAAGCCATATGCAGTGTCCTCAATGCTCGCATGCCATTGAAATATTTCCTGATTGTGTGTGCCAGTACATAAGATGGGCATGTGACTACATGCCATTATTGTACGATGCTGTTTGTGAGATTTATGAGTGACGACGTCAAACACGTCCACATTAATTATGTAAAGACTGAAACGCCGCTGAGGCATCCTACAGCTCACCTTCATTATAGGATGCGACTCATTAGCAAAATGCCACCAACACAGGCGCTTGTACCATAAGCTATTTCTGGGCTGCTTGTGTTTATGTTTAAATCCAGTCAATGAACCTTATGCGAGTAGTACTACAGAAAGCTGGGTGCCATCAGAAGTGCCCGCTTTGCCCCCCTTACCTCGGTGACTGCTGCACGGACTCTTGGGAGGCCAGTCTGTGCTGCCACTCATGTGTTAACATTGCCATAGCAACCCCTCTCCTTTCCCTTTCCTTGCCCACAACACACAGAGGGGACTAAATCCTCTATTCTTCACCAAAAAACACACACACACACTTGGGGGACATTTTTTCTAGCCGTCCAACCCCAAAGAAACAAAACTCCAAATATTTCATTTGACTGCGCTATTTGTTTATGCCAATATACAAATTGGAAACAAATGAAGATCTATCCCTTTTTCCGCTCTGTAATCATGCCCCCCCCCACGGAGCACCCCAGAATTTTACAAAAGGCAGTATTTGCGTTTTTCAGAATTACTTTGCCAGTCTTGCGCTGCAAAAATCTGCCATTAACTGCACAGAAAAGAATCAGAAATTCGCATGTGAAATAAGTACTTAGTCCGCATTCAAATCGGAAAGAAATAGTCATTGATGTGCTGAGTTTGATCACCGGTGCGACACACTCATTAGTTACAAAAAAGAAAGATGGCGGAGCACCATGAATTGTACTGAGTCAAGTGCCAGGTCTCGGCGAATGCCAGACTCCTCCATACAAAACCGCTCTGGAACAGCTGAAATACTTGCATGGCCGACACTCCGCCGTTAAGCCAAAAGTTTGTCTCAAAAAGTACTGAGGTTAATACGGGCTTTACGGGGAGGTTTTGGGGAAATTCTCCTATTGTAGAGCTCATTTCTGTCTGTTACTCCACGACATTCATCCACTCTTTAGATTTACAAATTTAATAAGGTAATGTGAGATATCACAGAAGGGCATTTTTGTTATTACATGCACGGTGAGCTTTTCATTATAAATAATTTAATCATTTTGACTGCTTTTATAGCATGGATAGAGGACATAGAGCCTTCATAATTATAATTCTGCTTCAAAATCCAGTTGGCATTAGGCAGACAATTCTCTTAATTCAAAGAATATTACATAAACTGACAGCTTTTACTGGAAATCAACATGTAATAAAGCGCACACACGAGCGACTTAACATTTAGCCCTTCATTTTGTGCCGTCATGCTGCTTGCTCTAACTGGACACAATAAGAACAGAGCAAACTGTGCATGTATGTACAAACAAATGGCATTTGTCTTTAGTTACAAATACTTTGGCAAGGTCACGTTCTAAACGGTTTACTGTTCTATTTGCTCAAATTCAGGATGAAATTGCCTGATTACAACATCCCAGAGCAGAACACTGTTCCCGAAGGACACACAACACATGGCATGTTAAAGGACCTATAGAAAGCAGGCATCCTATACATGTAATGCATTTTACCCAGTTATTCTGCGTGCTCACTTTAAAAAGTAGTGTAGTTTAACAGAAAGTGCTTGTTGAACACAGAGTTGAGATGAAATACGCGTAGAGCCTATCATTTTAAATAATGATTTATAATGGAATCAGAGCCAGGGTTATGATCCGGAGTTAAATCTGAGTTTGAGTACATTCTGTACCCATTAACAGTTGATAGCGCGTGCTTGTCCAGATCTGCGCCAGCTTTACACTACAGGAACCCCCGAAGCGTTCGTCATCGTAAAGGTCACTTTTGGAAATCGATTATGTGCCAATATTTCCGTGCTCCTCGCCGGTGATCAATCCGAGCCACGGCTTCTCATTTTGACCCCCGTTTGAAGTAGAAATCTGACGCGTGACTCTCCGAAACGGACAGACTATAGTAACATCACATAGGCACGTTGTAGCGTGCGAATAATTAAATTGGAAGCAGACGAGAACACTGAGTAACAAACTGTAACAAACTGGTAAGTTAACCCTTTCGCTTCGTATTGAGGCACTAGTAACCTCCATCCGGCTAGACGTTTCTCGGGAGTTTGAGTGTGTAGCACGGCGTAATATTTTGGGTATTACCAAAATTTTTAACTAAGCACTCCCATCTACTGTCGCCATTTTATACATAGAGGCGACTTCACGCGCCGCATATGAGTAGAATAACAAGGCACGCTTCTCTCTACTAGAACTACTTTTGAGGACTGTTCGCGTCACCTAAATAATTCGCTTTCACTTCTTTGAAAAGTCAAAGTTCCCTACCTTTTCGTCGGCTCTGGTGAATGCGAATGGAAATCCGTTATCGATACAGAAATGAATAACATTTAGGTTTCGCTCCGCTCCGGGTCTCGGGGGAACAGGAGGGGCCGAGACCTCTCCTCAGATGAACCCTGTGAACTAACGTGAACCCGTCGGGTCACCGCGATCAGGAGCATCTACTGCTTTATGGCACACCGCTTATGTGCCCGGCTGACATGGGCGCTGCTGGAGTGGCGAGAAGGGAAAGAAATGTACGCCAGGCGCTCTCAAATAAGGGCACGTGATTAAAGCGCGTCACCCAAACCCAAAATCCTGATCCTACCCCTCTCTGTTCTAGGACGGGCTGAGCAGACACACTGAAGGGAGTGACTCATGCGCAAATGTCTAATATAGCCAGAAATATGGAGCAGCGCTTTCGGTCAGTAGGTCGTGTAAGGACGAGGGGGAAAATAACCTACTATAGCGATCAGAAGCATGTGTCTGTTACATATAGACAACTACAAACGCACGTTTGGAACAACCCTATGAAGAGGAATATGAAATATTGCGCGCAGTTTTACAATAGAAACAGAAACCCAGAATAGAATAGAGTCCACTCGACCAAACTAGAAATTGTTGCGCTGTATGTAATTGAAAGCCTATTTATAATATAACAAAATATAATACGTTCATGTGCCAAATCCAATAGAATAAATTTTATCAAATGTATACATGCAATATATATTACTGTTAGAATAAAATAAAATAGAATAGAATATGATATCCATTGCTACACGACCATGGATCGGGGAAATTAATGTGCAACGTGCAATAGATTAGGCTACTATTATTTTGAATACTAATAATATCATTTTGAATATAATTATTGTTGGTATTTTCGATAGAATAATAATGACTCTATTGCCACAATTACAAATTAATATTGTTGTGGTTATTTTGGAGTACACATTTTTATTACTAGTGATCATAAATATGCACAGCTGCATGCAGATGTGTCTGTTTCTGCAATGAACAGTTAAAGGAACGCTGATGACCATGTATTTTGTGAGGGTCATATAAGGTGAAAGTAAATCTGAGAGTTCCCACAGCCTACTGTTGTATTGATAACTAGTCAACCAGAGAGTGCAACAAACGCCAGGCTGTCTATTATCAACAGGTTGTGTGATACTCAGTCCTTGTAAGTAGGCACATAAAATACGTATAATGTTTCAAAGTCTTTACTTTTCTTTTCTTAGGACGTGGTGGTAGACCTGCTATCCAGGGGCTCCCCCTCATGCCACAGTGGCAATTACACCTTCAGATGTGCAGCTTTTTTGACAGTACAGGCAGAGATGAATCTGATTGGATAAGGCCTGAAAACACCTACTGTCCATTAGGAGACGGTTGCCATGCGGTTTGGGCTTTTCCTTCATTAAGGCCTCTGCTCTACCTCTTCATTTTTCAGTGTGAATGCACGGTGGACATTAGCTTTAGAAATGTTACATAGATAGCACCGGGGTTAGTTCTCACAATGGCTATATCTCAGTAAGGTTTTGAGACAAAAATATAATGCCATAAATATGTTTTCTCTCGCAGTGGTTTAGTTTGTGGGTTTTAGACCTTAAATTATAATTTTTGTTTCTGTTAATTTTGTCAACCAAACTAGAATATATGCAATATTTTTGTAGGAGAAATTTCTATATTATGAAATAAACTATAATTGAAAGGCAGTGATAACTCTGTTCTCAGGACTAGGGTAGTTTCATAAGTGTCACTTTGGGCAAGTCATGTATATTAAATAAGTAAGTGCATACAACTTACAATATTTAATTACATATACAAAATTATGGTGTGGTATTTTATAGTAAGTTTTACTTTATTGCTGATACGTGAATAACTTTGCTTCATAATTTCTTTACAATTGAAATTTAGCTGAAAAGCCTGTTTCTTATCAGATTAACAACTTAATATACTGAAAGTGAATTAAACTATTTTTCATGCAATAATGTCTGTGCGTGTGTGTGTGTATTTGTGTGTGACAACTAGCCCCAGTCTGTTCTATGCTGAAATCAAAATCTGTATAACTACAATAATATTGTGTCATTTTAAACCAGCTGTTATATTGTAGTTTTATAGTATTAAAACTGACCAATCCTTGGATTATTTTAGTTATTATTAATATCATCATTATTAGTGTAAGAATTAATAATAAAGCATGTAATATATTCCATAATAACACTGCTGAACATCTCAATTATCAAGTTAAGCAACGAGTTATTTCAACAATGGGAATTATGGATGAGGGTATCAGCTGCCATAATCTCAGTTGATTTTATATTAGCTGTTGATATACAGTGTCCCTGCCTGTATTTTATGAGGCCATTTAGTTTCACAACACCACATCATCGTGAATATATTACATATTCAACAACACGGGGGTGAATCACACACGCCGCCTTTGTTTGCTTCCGAATTCAAACTCTTGGCCAATAGGCGCAGGGCAGACTGTCCAATGGCGTTCGTACTTGGTGGGCACGTGACGCAACCTCTTGACTGGCAACAACGTAGCGACCAATGGAAGTCCGGCGGTGGGACGGGTCTTCTGGAAGTACTGGATACAGGTGTCGGAGTGTAATACTCACTTTAGGAAACGTTAGTGTGATTGATCAACTTTTAGTAATGGCTCTTTCCCAGTGTCTTGAGGATTCGCCGGGTTGGCGGACACCGAGGAAAGGCCAAGATCTTAACGTTAAAGAACTTTACAATGAGAGACACCGACTCGCTCTGGAGGAGCTGGTCGCTGGTGGAGCCGAATCCTTTACGGGATTCCTGCAGAAGGAGAGAATCCCTAACTTTCTCTCTGACGACGAGATCAGGCGGATTTCTCGCGCTGCTGTTGTGCCCAAATCACTCTCTTTGATCGGTGACGATTCTCATTTGGACCACTCTGGCACACTGGACTGCTCATCTGTTACTTATTTCCCCGAGGTCTCTGATATCGAGCCTCCGGTTTTAGAGATGGGCTGGCCGGCGTTCACTACTGGCTCGTTTCGCGGAGTAACGCGTGCGGTCGCCTACTTCCAGCCGAGTTATGGAGAGTGCATTTATAGCTGCAAAGAAGCGGCCAGGAGGATGATTAAAAATGCAAAGGAGGTATTGCTTGGGCCTTACTTTAAAAAAAATAAAGAAAAATAATATATATAGTTCAGTTGAGGCTCCATTATACTGGTACTAATTCATCTGTAACAACAATTCATCTATTCTTTCTTGTGGTGAAACTTGATACACATTCTGTTTAATTCAACAAAATGTTGAACAGTAATTCAACATTTAACACTTATTCTTGAATACATCTATCACAAGCTTTAACTTTTAATCATTAAAACTATGAAGTGTGTATGTGTGTGTGTGTGTGTATATATATATATATATATATATATATATATATATATATAGTACTAGTATTCATTCTGAAATTTCCAGTGTATAATCCAATAGTGACCACTACCATTTTGAATTTCATTACTCATTAGATAACAGTACTTATTCCAAAAGAGACTATTGATTTAGTCATATATTTTAACTACTAGTCATTATCCCAATAGTAACTAGTAATTATTCTGGTGTAACTGGTAACACATTTTAATTTAAATTCACCAAATTTAATTCCAAACAGATCACATATAAACTTTTACAGCTATTATGTGTTTCGATTGTTGCTGGTACCTATTTTTACTAGTAAATAATTAGTTACTATTTATATATTCCATTTCTTAGTTCTTATTGAATAGGCACTAATACTTATTTTCTAGTGTTGATACTAAAAGCAAATGATGCTTGCATCTAGAATGATTAATTAAAAATAATTAAGTAACAGAAACAGATGCTAGTAATTTATAAGGAATGCTGAAATGTCTTGTCACAACGTGTCTTTATTATTTAATTTATTGTTATTAAGTTGGGAAATTAATTTGTTGTCAGAATTGCCTATTTAAAACTTTTAAGAGCATTCAAATAATATAAAAAAACAAATAAGGAATGATTTTGATGATCATAAAAAGTCTCTTATTTCTGTTGTATTAGATCAGTTTTTCAGGTGAGGGAAGGGTAAGTGTGTGCTCTGGATCTTAAGTGTGGAATGGCAAGAATGCACTGAAGCGTCTATCGCACTCAACTGTTACCTCTAAGGGTCTGAACTTGGAGGTGCCACAACAGGCTCTTTAGTCCTTGAACTGAAGGGAGGTTTGAGCTGAATGTATTGAGGTTATACCTACAGGCAGTCTGGACCTGTTCCAGCTTGCATGTACTTAAAGGCCAAATGTAATAAGAAATCATCAAGGTGTGTAGCCAGCGGCTGTTCAGTCATGACAGTCATACAAATGAGCAAGAACATCGAGTTCACTCATGCAGAAGCTCTAAGCTTTTTATTTTCCATGTTTAGCTAAAAATAATATTAATGCTTTGTTAAGGTCTCATTAATCAGAAGTGATTTTTATCCTTAGGTGATTGCCATTGTGACCGACTCCTTGACAGACCTGGACATCTTCCACGACCTGCAGGAAGCTTGCACAAGCCGCAGAGTTCCTGTGTATATTCTTTTAGACCAGTCTTCTGTACACTCATTCTTAGAGATGTGTAAAAACCTTCGTGTACAGCTTGATGAACTGCTGGTATGAGTCATTTTGAAATGTCATTATTATTGCTGTTGTTTTTATATTTAGAAGTTTTTTTAAATAACTTTTTTTCTTAAGCAAATGAAAGTACGGACCATTACGGGTTCTACATACTACATGAGATCAGGTGCTCGGATCACTGGAAATGTTCATGAACGTTTCATGCTGATTGATGGGAACAGAGTGGCTACAGGTTCATATAGGTATTAAGACCCCTTTTCCAAAAATGTTGAAGATCTTAAAGGGATAGTTCACTTTAAGATATATGCTGTATGCAATATATTTAAGAAATGTCTCTGTCAGTGTGAAAATTTATAGTTTCATGAGAATAAAAAAAAAATCTTTCCACATTGTCACTCCCAAAATAGAAAGCAGAAAATATTTTGAAAAATACAAAGAACGCCAATGGGGTCCAAAATAATATTTTCTATTTTGTGTGGGTGTAACCTTTCAGACAATGTAGAATAATTCTAAAATAATTCTCATAAAACTATAAATTTTAACTGTAAATGTCAGACAATCGGTACATATTAGTCTACACTACAATTTTATTTATACTTTTTCTATTTATTTTGGCACATTCTTTTATCCACAGGTTTAACTGGACAGATGGCAAACTCAACAGCAGCAACCTTATCGAGTTATCTGGCCAGATAACTGAGAAATTTGATGAAGAGTTCCGCATCCTCTATGCTCAGTCCCTACCGCTGCCACCGAATACAAGAGCTCCCTCTAGTGCCAGAAGCAGTGTTTTATATGACCATCTTGTCCTCAAACCACCTGGAACGCCTCCCTCCTACTTGGCACGGACCACAAAGCCTCAACCAGAATGTCTGACGAGCACTCCAGCCAGGCTTCATACCCCAGAGATCCAACAGATGAAGAAAGACATCGAAGATCGAGACGGAAAGAGTAACCCAGTTTCTGATACTTCCACTATAGGTGAAGACTGGATGGGGCAAGAACCCGGAGAGGAAGCGCTCGCCTCTGAAGACCCTCCTTGTGTGCCGGCAACGAATGTTACTACTCAGACAGTTGATGTGACAATCTCTCCTCCTGTAGTTTCCTGTCACATTTCAACACAAACGACCTGCCACACCGTAGACACGAGTGTGCAAACATGCGTTGACAACAGCAAGCCTCAGAGCTCAAGCCCTAAATCGCCAACCTCATCCAGCAACAACCAGATCAACCCCAGTGCTTCGTCCCTTTCCAACCATCAAGAGGTGGACTGTCACCCACCCGTCTGTCCTGCCCCTCAAGACGTCAACCTGAGGGAATGCTTCCTTAAGATCACCAAAGAACGACAGCACCACTACAGCTCCATTCGCTCCAAACTCGACCACATGGTGACACTGCTCTCTCACAAGAGGGAACTAATGGACCTCACCAACCTGGCGCTGAGGCCTGGCCTGCACAGAGGTCAGCAGGAGGACAGGCAGGTTCATGGTACACTTGACAATGTTATAATGGGAACATGGCCAAGGTCGAGATGTCTGCAGTAACGTGAAACCTGCAGAACAGCGCTGGTGGTGGTTTTAGTACTGCACTTCACTGCAAAATCAGAACAAAACATATAGATTAATCAGAATAAATATTTTGTATGATGATGTGTGCGAATGCAATGTAAAAATTACAAATGTGCAAAGATACTGAATTAAAAAAAAAAGTCCACTTCACTTGAATTTTAATTGTTTTTGAGGGAATTATTAGCAGTATTCAAATACTGTAATCAAATAAACCAAAGAACCTTTTTTTTATTAGTCCTATGTTGAAGTCTTTGTAATTGTATGTATTTGGATGCCTCTGTTTCTTTTTGAGTAGTTTAAAGTTTTTTTTTAACACTATTACTGTTATATTCATATGTATGTTATGTATATACATGTGTGTGTGTGTGTGTATATATATATATATATAGTCCCTCATGGATGTGTTTGTATCATCTTTTGGATGATAGATTATAGGATGTTAGTAGGATTTAATCAAAGCAGTTATAGTAAATTGGAAACTTTTGGTATATTTACCATGTTTGAGGCATTTGAATATTTCTTTCACCAAGGAGACAGATTTTTTAAAAACAAAGTTCAATTATTTATAATAGCCTCGTTTGAATAAAACAACAAATTAACAATTGTTTGTTGTAGATTTTTTTGGAAATTATTTATAAAGGCTCATTGAGAATAATGTAAATTTTTCATTTAGCTTTTATATATATATATATATATATATATATATATATGTACATATGTATATAAAGAATTTATAATATACACCACCATTCAAAAGGTCAGTACAATTAAAAAAAACTTTTATTCAGAAATTATGCATCAAACCGATCAATATCGAGACATTTATAATGCTACTAAAGACAACTTTGTATTTGTATTCAAATAAATGTTATTGCTTTGAACTTTCTATTCACTAAAGAATCCTGATAAAATGTATCATGGTTTTCATAAAAAATATAAAATCAGCCACTTAGAATGATTTCAGAAGCATTATTAATGAATGTATGTTTACAGCAGTAATGGCTGTTGAAAATTATAATTATTAATATATTTTGTTTTATTGATTTTCTTAACAATTGAATGTAGTCTTGGTGAGCACAAAAGACTACTTACAAAGCATCAAAACATCTACTGACCCCATACGTTTGAGTTTCACTGACTTTACATGTCTGTTAACTGATTGGTGAGGTTTGGATTATGTTTTCTAAATAAGTGTAAATGCTTCCTCAGAAAACAATTGTTCTTCTTGACCTGATTTTATTAACCATGAGTATGAATTCTGGAACATGAATAATAGACCCAATTTTCAAAACTTTAGGATTTTTAATGAGTGAATTAAAATGAATGAATAATGATTTGATTATCTAAACTTGATCCAAATGTGTAAAAAGGTCAGAGGTTCTTGTTTCCACTGAATCATTCAAGAAAAGTACATTTTAAAATGCAACTTTCTTACTCAAATCATTATGTTGCTAATTTGAGACCAGACACTGTGGTTAACTATAATGTAGTGTAGAGTTATTTAGGCAGATATAAACAGAAGCAGATTAAAACTGCGTGTTCACAATGTTCACAGAAAAATGAATTCTGGGAAGACTGTCCACA
This sequence comes from Rhodeus uyekii, assembly GCA_037043235.1. Taxonomy (NCBI): domain Eukaryota; kingdom Metazoa; phylum Chordata; class Actinopteri; order Cypriniformes; family Acheilognathidae; genus Rhodeus; species Rhodeus uyekii. Next base: position 6,115,772 of record JAWRVZ010000018.1, read on the forward strand.
TGTTATATCAACAATACTCCTCTGCTAACTGAAGAGGGCGCTATCATCTTACACCTTGCCAGTATACTTGAGCTTGATGTCTTGGATAACATCGTGGAAAAAAGTGTACATAAAATCTAATTCATACTAAGTCTAAAATAATTTTGCATGCAGGCCAGGATGATGGTTTGCTAATGCAGAAACAAATTAGATAAGAGATGGTTACACACACAAACACACTGTGTTCACACACATTTGTTCAAAAGCTAAGGTTGGTAAGTTTGGGATATGTTCATGTTGATTTGTTTACAGCTTTTATTATAGGCCTATTTTTATTGAATTAAACTGATCAAGCCATTAGATATAATGTTACAAATGAATTTCAAATAAATGCTGTTCTTTCGAACTATATTCATCAAAGAATCCTGAAAAAAATTTACACTTCTACACACTTCAACTAACAATAAGAGGACATGTTTCTTGAGCACCAAATCAGCATGTTAGAATTTCTTAAAGATCATGTACTGAGGATTTGAATAATGAAAATTCAGCTTTGCCATCACAATTTTTTTTTTTTACATTTTAAAGTATATTAAAATAGAAAACAATTATAATAAATTGTAAAAAATATTGCACAATATAACTGTGTTGACAATCATATTTTTTGTTCAAATAAATAACTTCTTCATAAGACTCTTCTATCAAAGTAAAAAGTCTTACTGACCTCAACTTTCGAACGGTACTTTATATTTATGTTTTTCTACACAGAACCAGTCTCTTATTGATTATTATAATGGCAATATCATTTGGAAGATTTATGCATACTGCATCATAACCTAAGTGCCAACATATTGACGAACGACCCTCTTAGATGCGGGTTGTTTACTGTAAAATCTGCAGTATGTAATGGATTGTTTATGTGAATTGTAATGACATTTTATCATGTAAAAGTGCTTTTTAAAAATGAATAAACAGGACATAAATATATGCAACATGAAATCATGCAACGAAGGCCTGAATTAATAATCAAAACAAATTAACATTCAGATGCTGTTTAATACCTTGAATTATCATACTTTCAAAAGCCACCCCTGAGGTTTACTATTAATAGCTTGATTAAACAGAACAAGTGATTGTTGGCGGTTAATTATTTATCTTGTTTTCATGAGTGTTTTGAACCACAGCCACCCCCTCAGGTACCGCTCAACAACTGTCCAACGATCGCAGCCTTAATCACTCCTCTTGAGTAATGAAACCTAGTGTTTTCAAAAACAGTTGTTAAAACTAAAGATGCAGGTCACGCTTAATCAGAACACTTATTCTCTGCCTGAACCCAACCATGTAGGCCCATCATTTTTTAACTATTCAAAATGAGATGAATCTATGAATTAAATATGGAATTACGATCGTCTGTGCGCATTAAAATGACACCTAAAGTTCCTGAATTATGTACTATCTTTGTTTGAACATCTCTATTGATAGTTTGGGTTGTTTTAAAGGGATAGTTCACCCTTAAATCAATTTATGTTCCAAAACGGACTTCTGAACTATGGAATATAATAAACAAAATCGGTCTCTTTTTTTAAATGGACAAAAACAGTTCCTCAAAATTTCTTCTGTGTTACATAGTCAGGGTTGGAACGACATGAGGGTGATTAAATTATTTTGTGTGAACAATCCCTTTAATTTCTCAGTAATAGATAGAAATGCCAACAGAAATGGATGCAAAAAGCAAGTTTTTTTGCTTGGAGGAAAAACTTAACTCAGGATAAGTGTTGAAAGTGTTGTATGCTGTTGGCAAGTTCCCTTGCCGTTCTAAGGCGATATGGTGCAAATTTGGCAACACATGGGTGTAAATCCATTCCTAATACAGGTATGTGTCATCCCAATTAAACTAGACTCACAGGTGGAGACCTTTTGTTACCTGACTGCCCTCGTCAGCTCTTCTGCCCCCTCATTGGGCTCTGGTAAACATCTGACTTTCCATCAAGAGGAGACTAGAACAGTCACCATCTGGAGGAGGGTGTTTGGCCTGAGGATACAAAACAATGACATGAAAATACAAGTCAGGGGAAAACAATGTGATGACGCGTGCCAAAACGGCCCGGCCGCGTCTTTTGTAGTTTACAGGAGAGATTTCGGTTTCAGCGCCCCCGCTCCTATTTTCGGCCTTCAAATGATGATGACACACAGTTGTTTTCAATCCCCATGGATCCGGCGGAGCGCAGCATGTTCGAGTTGATGGGCTGTGTAAACTTTTCTGCTTTTTCCCCAGTGTGACATGTTCTTGCCCTTCGTTTCGTATCTGCTCCTAGTACTTTTAGAGCTCGCGGGTTCATTTCAGACTGTTCCCGCGGCCAAAAAGAGAGGAGATAAATAGTACGAGAGCTATTCATCAGTGTTTTAGCTTCATGACCTTGATTTACACACTCTCAGCACATGAGTAATACAAGCCACATTATAGTAACTGCTGTCAGTGAAGGTAACCACTGCTACTTCTAGATCTTTGTGTCAGCACCACTGCCGAACTGTGCTATTAATAGAAGGCACAGTGTGTCTCAGGTGAAAGCAGTCTTTGTGTCCTGTGGTCTTTGCTGTGTGGGCTGTGCGTGTGGCTCGGGGAAGGTGACAGGTGCAGCTCTGCGTTGTGGCCAGCTCATCTGTTTTACACTTTTGTCCTTTTAATGCAGTAACAATGCAGAGAGTATCTTGGCTAGAAATAGGATGAAAAGTCCTCAAAATTTTTATTAGGGATGCACAATATATGCACAATCGGATGGATTCATAAAAAACAGTATTTAAAAAACACACTGTAACAGTACCATATCAGTTTTCAGTTTATCTGTACCCATATTGATCCCATGTTTAGATGACCTATTTCTTTTATTAACTCATATAAGACTCAAATACTACTAATAAATCTGATGCATTCATATAAAAAAAGTTTAAATAGGGATATATTATATAACGGTACTATACTGCTTATTTTGGTCAATATTACTTTTTTCCAGTATCAGTCAACATTTATTTAGTTATGGATATTTAATTAATCTATTTTTACATTTAGTTGACCTCATCCAAGTTAGCCATCATCTAATGCTAACTTAAAGTTCATCTTTAATAACATTGTTAAATATAATCTTTAGCAAATCTCAAAATGAATACTCATTTCATCTGTACATTACAATGTTGTGATGCTAAAATTCACTTGAAGCATTTAAATCAGTAAATCTAGAGCATTAGTAATTTATTAGTTTATTTATCTGCCGTAACACGTAACTAATTATCAGCTTTTTGTATGAGCATCCCTACTAAAATACAATAAAAATATTATTAGTATGAAGTATATATAAGAAGTATGAATATACTAAATTTCAAAACTGCACTATTTCACTATAATCACCATAGACAGTTATTGCTCATGACCACAAGTTTCGGTTTAAAAAAAAAAGATTACGGTGATTCAAGATTCTTATATCTTTTTTTTTTCTTTTTTTTTTTGATTGAGATTGAAAAATTTGATTACACGTGGTTAAAGAGATGCTTGAGAGGAGAGCGCTGTTCAAAACAGATAAGGCCACCTTTCTGCTTTACTCACTCACCCTCATCCAACGTTTCCTGCTGCCTCATAGAGTCTTTATCTGAACCCATCTCCCAACTCGGATACACCGCAAAATCTCACGGTTTAACCAGCCGCAGTCGAGGAGGCGTGCCTGCTCTACCAGCTCTCTTTCCATCTGCCTCATCAGTTTAAAACAGAGTGTGAAGTTACAGCTGATTACAAGAGCTGTTAACTCTTTACTACTCTATAACATCCACCATTAGCTGTGACCAAATATAAACAGTTGACATAAATACTCAATTTAAGATAAGGAAAATTCTTATATGTTCATCACATCTCAACTTACTCAAATGGATGGGTGGGAAAGTAGCTGCTTGTGCATGGCTAGCTGTTAAATAACATGTGTACTCTTGGTTATTGATCATCCCCGTCTCAATGTCTGTTTCACAGACTCTCCGTCCACTTATTGATTCATGCAAATTGATTTCATATGGATTTTGTGATGTAATCTATTAACTGCTCATGTGTCTGCTAAAGGCTTTTAAATGATCAAGCCAAATTGAGCGGTAGGCCGAATGAGGTCAAGAATAATGACCTGATGATAAACTGCAAAGAGACTGAAAATGAAACAAAGAAGGTTAGAAGAGAAAAAAAATGAAATGGAAGCGTAATGAAATTACAGAAAAAGGAATGGTCTCTTGTTGATTTACATTGCATAGAATAAAACTTGTTTTCAGAGTACCGGTATATATATTTTAAAACAAAAGTATTTTCTTACCCTATTGACATTTTTTTAGTTCATTTTAAGCACAAATGATCTTGTCTTTTGTTTGTCAATGCGATTACAAAACTACATTCAAGATATATTCTCTTATTATCTTAAGCATTTATGTTTTTTTAAGTCTTTTTTTCTTTTATTTTAGGGTGACCAAGGTCCAGGATCCTTCGTGGTTATTTACTTAATGTTTAATTTTTACTTAAAAAATGACATTAAGATAAATTTCTTATGTAAAATGGTAATATTGTTGTATAACAACAAAGAAGCAGCAACTGCGATCGCATTATTAAACAGCAAATCAGCACAATTGATTTTTATTCAGGCTGACCTTTTGCAAAATGAACTTTTCTAATATTTATTATTTCAAGTCAAAATCAGTTTCAAATCACATGATGGATTCTTTAACCAAAAAGCTTGATGATGAGAACAGACAACATGCATTTATAAACACGTACTGTCCCTTTAACAGCCCAGGGGGTTAAATTACATGTTTGAAAGACTGAGAACTTAATGCAATCATGAAACAATTAGTCAAAAGCACTTGTCTACGTCAGTGTGAACGCTGTCTGAATTATGCAGATGGTGCAGATCTGTATTTCTCTCGTGAGGTGCTATGAACTTGAATTAAACTCAAGGGTATTGCCTGTTCTCCAAACTGACTGGCCAAAAGAACAAAACAATTCGGGGTGACGTCTTCTACACATGCTGGCGTTTATCATGCTACATTCACCGGCAGTAATGCGTTTAGACGCATGTCACGACCACTGTTGTTGGGATGGAGGGGGATGGGAAACTTATCTAGTACTGCTAGATCAGCACAACTTTGATTTCATTGATTGAGTCGACTGCAGAGGACATCTTAACAGTAACACATTACACAAAGAAAGGAATGTAGCTTACATTTTCTGTTATATACCTATATAAACAATCTCACTCTCCTTAAATAACAAATGCATTTAAACCATTTGTTTAATCTTAAATAACCTTAATAAAACTATGATAGAAAATAAATAAAAAATATGTAGGTCTAAATTTTAAATTTCTGTTTGATTTATAAAATTTCCATCCATTAGTATTACACCATTTTAATATAAATACATTTAATGTGATGTATCTTTGTCAGTTATACATAAATTACTCTGGTCATATAACTAATAAACTGAATGTTTTTATCATGATTTTGATATTTATCAAAAATAAATCTAAATTGCTACAATCTCATACTAGTGAATATTGCTTGTTCCACAGCCAGCCGTTTTTTTAACCATGGTCATACTTTTTAAATGAATCTATTTCAATGTTTTCGCAAATAAAGAGATATATGCTGATTCTAAGCTATTTGAAAAAATGCATTTAAAAAAATATTATTAACAACAAAAAAATGCAAATACTTCATAAACTATACCAAGATTCTTTGAGTACAGATGATTTAATTTATATGGCTGGCAAAAATGTATCAAACGTTTATTAGTTTATGTTAAAAAAAATGTTTAAATTGATGGATATTTTATATGAAATTCAAATACACAAATCTTACATTTAGGCCTAAATATTTTTCTGAGTGTAATATAATTTTAGTAATTTAAAAACAAAATGTTAAGTTTAGTAGCCCTTTTCTTTTAGTATAGTAGTATTTATTTTAGTTTCTTTTTTCAATTTATCTCTAGAATCCTTAACGGAGTGATGACATGCATATTTAAAACGAATTAAATGTGAGTGCCTAAATCTGAGTGAGTGTCTGTTTTTATTTACCTAAATTTAATAGGGCAACATGAATCTTGACAATCCTTGTACTGCATTATACATTAGGAGATGACTTCAATGGAACACAATGTTGGCCAATGTCAAGCACTTCTGTAATGACTTATGACTCATTATGGAAGCATAGATTTAAAAAAAAAGAAAAAAAAGACTGAATATGTGTAGCTTTTAAGTGTTTTAAGTAACTAATTTGATTTCTGTCAGATCATCAGTTCGGAATATTATGTATACAACAACAGACATCACAGAACATCCTAAAATCCTGTGACTAACAAACATGCAGTTTTCTCACACCACAGAAAGACTTTCTGCAGACTCAGTGCTTTGTTTATCGGCGGTATTTATACACTTCTTCTTTATGGTGGCTTGACAGCAGGGAGTGGCACGCTACTGTTCTCAGTTAGTTGTGGAGGTGACAGAGTGGATCTTTTCCCATACTTGTGTATTTTATTCTGTCTCCATAACAGAAAGAACTAAATGCTTGTTTACACTGTAGATACTGTGAGATGGATATTTGCATGAATTTGCTAGTAAAACCACGAGCAGTTACAATGAAAGGGGTCTGCTTCTTTCTTTCTTTGTGTGTGTTGTCTGCCTTCACACTCACACAGAGTCAAATGTGAGGTTTTCACTAGCTGACCATGAAGTGCTATGAGCATGTCATATTTGAGAAGTTCCACACTTATAGATTTCAGTAACTGTCACTGCATTGTACAACCAGCCTTTTGGTTTAGAGAGACAGATGAGCTGCTGATGTATAAACAGATAAAAACGTTTGTCACTATGAAGGCAAGGGGCCGAGATGCCAGACAGACTCTCACTTGGCTCCTGTGGGAAGGTGGGTTTCTTCACAAAACAAGGTCAGAGAGCAAGAAAGATGAGAAACACTCTCAGCCCCTCTGTATGACTGCATGAGGACAGAGCATTTACCGGTTTCTCAGGGTGTTTTACCAACAACGGCTATCTTTTTCTTCCTTTTTTAAAAGAAATTAAAACTTTCACATGAAGCAAAGGCCCATTTAATTAGCCAAAAGTGACAGTAAAGGTTTTTAGATTGTTTTTTTCTTTTTGAAATGAATGCTCCTTATATTATATATAAAAAATGAAATAAAAACGTATCACCGTTTCTCTCAAAATGTTAGGCAGCACAACTGTTTTTAACATTGATAATAATAAGAATGTTCCCTAAGAATGATTTCTGAAGGATCATGTGACACTGAAGACTGTAGTAATGACACTGAAAATTCAGCTTTGAATCAGGAATGAATTATATTAAAATAGAAAACAGTAATTATATATTATAATAATAACAATTCATATTTATGGATTTTATAGGCAGCCATGGTGAGCACAAGCATTTAAAACTTACTTCAAAAACATCATAGAAATCAATATTTTGAAAAGTAGTGTATGTATCCTGTAGTAGAAATTATATTTCAATCATTTTTAGAATAAAATGGCTTAGCTAGCATTTTATGCATTGCATATACATACAACAAAATAATATTTTCGCATGTTTGTACAAACAACATTATATATATTGATTGAGATGACACATTTAGATTGATCTTCTGTATATCTATATCTCAGTGATATTTTCGATACTACTGTATTATATTTTTATCAATATTTTCATGAATATATTTTTTTCATCAATTTTATTTCAAAATGTGTCTTTATAGATTTTATTAATATTTATTTAAGTTTGAGATATATTACTGCATCATTTTAAACTAAATTAATTCAGCAACTAGCTGAAATAAAATACGTTTTGGTTTTTGTATACATTTTATTTCTGCTAACATTAATTTTATTTGTTTACCGTTTTGGTTTTAGTTCACTGTAATAACTCTGCTATATCTATATTCTACATCTAATTTTTGATGCACTTACTAAAAAACGACCACTAAAAAAGAAAAAGAAAACTATATAAAATAATTGTTGGTTATAACAAGATACTACTGAGGGATAGTCATAGTTTGTGTACAAATTTATAAAAAAAAAAAAAAATTATTTTTATAAAATAGATAAAACCTATTCATATAAAATCTATTGATTTAAAATTTTGCAAAAAATGAAAGCATGGTAAAAACGTTTCCAGGGGACTTTTAATACAACCTTCACATAATATAAAATAAAATAAATTAGCCTGTAGTTGAAGAAGCACCCATCCAAAACTTATGTTTCTTTGTATTGTGGTATCCGTTACATAACACGCATACATCATAGAGTCTAATTACGAGAAACAATAATGCAGATAAATGTTTGTGGTTCGCATTTGTAGCTGTGAAATGTTACCTCAAATTAACATTACTTCCCCATTCTGTTGAAGCACATAAGCCAGAGTGAGAACGTCAAGTGCCCTTGGTGGTGAAAGTGCTGACAAGACAGCTTAACATGAGATGGCAAGGCCTGATAACACCTTTTGAAGCCTGATCTCTATTTGCCACCTGTGGGAAAGCTTGTCTTCTCTGTCCCCCATGTTCTATCGCCATCATGGTCCTGTCATACTATACAAACTGGTTTCAAGATCAGCAGAGACAAACGTGAGAGGCAAAACACAAGCTATCCTGAGGTGTGGAGAGATTTAAGCTTTGTAAAACAAACACTTGATCACTACTTTACTCAGAGATTGGTACTACGTCATCTCTGATATTAAGGAGACAAAAAGCCAAACGCTGGGCTGCTTCATTATATACAGGATTATAAAACCATGTAGAAAAACATTACTTGATATAAACATTAACTAAAATAATATAAAACAAAGTTAAGCAAAGACAGCATTTCTCATGACATAACAAAAATCATATGATCAATAAGTTATGACAACATATGTTTTTACATAGCATTAACTCATCAAAGTTTTACAAGATTCAACTCATTTTTAAGTCAGTTTATTTTAAGTTAAAATGACTCAAAACTCAAGGCAGCAACGTTTCTTCTTTTCTTTTACAGAACTAAAATAACAAACAAAATTTAGATGACTAAAAATGACTGAATCTTTAACTAAAATTACAATGAAAACTGAAAATATATATTTTTTTTAAGTATATACATGATGGTCAAATAATGAGCTTCAACAGCAGCACATATTCATGCCTGTGCAATTTCACATTTTGCTGGGAGAACAAAACTATTTTATAAACATTTTATGATATTCTGGACTACACACTTTGGATGTGTTTCAGACAATAAAGAAGATTACTGCTATATATCTGTAATGTGTAAATCCACCCGTTCGCTTTGTCATATGAGGAGCCATCCATTACACTATGAATTACTCCATGTTATCCTGCCACATTTGACCCCGTACATTATATTACAAGGAAAGTATGGTGAAAGTCTTTATTCTATGAATAACATCTGTCTTGAATTCCACTGCGCATGAGACATTTCTGAGCTGATTGGGTAATTTAAGTGTTTGGCGGATGTCAAACTGTCAGAGAATAACTGTAAATCTACACATCTACAAAAGCTCTGCTTTTACTCTTAGTATCTAGTTTGGCTCCAGGTTTAGAAACAGCTGGGCACTTCTATCTCACTGTAGCTTGTGTCCTGAAATATTTAGGATGCAGTCTTTGCGGCTCCAGACTTACAGCTGTGAACTTCTTGTCAAGTCAATGCTCATTTAGGTTTGTGGCTTAAAAATAAAAGAGAGCACATGAGGCTTCAACAAAAGCATGACCCATTGAGTTTTTATGGCCGGTTTAATCCTGTACTTTAGCCAGGCTAAAAGGCAAGTGGCAGAGGTTTGAGAGGGAGAAGGAAGTGACAGTGTGGGAGGAAGCCTGAATTCTCTTTAGTGGGTCATGATGTGTGCTCATGAAGTGCTGTCATCAGTTCTGACGCACAAGAGACCAGCTAGCATTTGCTTATCTTAGGTTTTTCACTGACTTTAATTCTATTAAAAATATCTTGTTTAATTTTTGGAATGACATGAAGATTGGTAGAGTTTAAATTTTTGGGTGAATCTACAGGTTTGACTACACTGCTGCATACTGTTGTATTAAAATCAGTTCCTAGAACTTACCGAAACTGAGACGGATTCATAGATTTAAAGTGCTTGTGAAACGGTAAATCACAATGAATCACAACTCCCCCACTAGCTGTCATTGCTCCAAACACAGAAACAAGTGGACATCCTGAGCGGAAACCACGAACCCCACCGCTGCATTGCATTCCTTCACTTCATCTCCCCTCACTCTCGAACAAAGTCACTTGACCAGACCCCTATTTAGGAAGTGAAAGAGGAAGCTCCATATATCCCCATCCATCCTCACTGCCACACTGCTGCTGCTGTTCACGTGAAGGGTGAGAGAGATAGAGGACATTGGTATTATCCACACTAGAAAACAGCCTGAAAGCAGGAACAGACCAGTTCTGACCAGCCAAGTTCTGCTTGAGAGATCAGGCACTTTTGACTTAGTGTTCGGCCAGAAAATGTTTAGTGGTCTAACTGAACTGAAGTTACTTGGATACTGTACCACAACTGCGGCTGGACGTTGAATGTACACTAAACAAACAAAACAAAATGCTATAATTCAAAATTAATAAATATTATTATTAATTAATATTAGATTATTATATGTATAGGCACAACGGCAAAAAGTAATTTTAATTTGTATAAAAAATGAAATCAATATGTTTAAATCTTATTCAATGTTATTATTTTATATATATATATATATATATATATATATATATATATAAAACTATCAATTATAATTAATATATATATAAAATTGTAAATTATATTGAATTTATAGGCCTATGTAATAATGTATATTATATTAAAATTATAAATTAAATAAATATACATTATATTAAAAAATTATAAAATAAATACAATTACAAATCACATTAATATAAATGATAAAATTATAAATGTAATAATAATAATAATAATAATCAACGAATATAATTTTTTTGTGATAAAATTATATAGTTTGATATACTGGCAAATTTATACAGAATATTAATGGTCATAGGAGTGCATTCATATGCATTGTACATTACATACTTTGGTAACACTTTACAATAAGGTTTCATCAGTAACTATTGTTATAACTACTTTAGTTAAACTAAACATAAAAGCAAACGATTTCTACAGCATTTATTAATCTTATATAATGTTTATTTCAACATTTCCTGATACATTATAAAATTCAAAAGCTGTATTTTTTAACATGAGTTAATGCACTGTGAACTAACATGATTAAAAAGATAAATAAATACTGTAACAAACGTATTGCTCATTCTTAGTTCATGTTAGTTAATACATTAACTAACGTTAACGAATGAGACCGTATTGTAAAGTGTTACCAATACTTTGAACCCGTCTCATCTTATCGTATGTAGAGTCATAACTACCCGTTTTACAACCAGAATATGTTCACAAGTAAAAAAGCCATTGTTGGTGTATATTTCAACTTTTTTTGTGCTTTGGCTTGTACTTGGTCTCTTCCTGCCTCAGTATTTCTGGTTTCAATGACCCTCTGATGCCACAGAGAAGCAGACACCTTGGGTAGAGTGCTGACTCAATGGACCCCCCCTCCCCCTCCACGCCACCCCCAACCCCTGCTCCCCGGGCAAAGGCAGAGTGGGGGAAGGAGGGTTCAGGCATTAGCCATTATATCTCATGTGCAGGGAGAAAAGCTTGTTAGTGACTTTTACAACTGCACTGAGTATGCTGTAATAAAACACTGTACATCCAGTCATGTCTCGCTACAAGAAGAGCACAGTAGAAAGAAAAACAAAATGCCAATGATATATATAATTATCTACATAAAAAAACATGTGCTTTTATACAACCATATAAAAGCAACCCGAGGAATGACAATTACAGCAAACAATCCACAGCAAAGAGCTTACAGAATGAAAAACTGACTTGAATGAATGAATGTCAGTCATGAGTGTTTCGCTGAAGTGTCACATTACTCCCACTTTTATTGATCAGAGTCCACTATGCTTTCATGACAATCATTCTCACTTATGAAAGAAGCTCATCCAAAATGGGATGAGAAGATCATAAATCTGCAGCTTAGTAAAAAAAAAAATACATTTGCACCTGTGACCCTGTATTGCACAGGTGGCACGTCATTACAAAGAGGTCAATCTTGCACTAACTGTTAAGAAGCAGTTGACAACAAGGTCAAGGGTTAAAGGCTGTTTTGCCACACATGTTGTTTGGATCCTGAGAAAAGGAGAGTTGTGTAAACCAAAAATAACAAGATCTATTTATGTCAGTGTTGTGAAAGTGCATCAGCACTGCTGTTTTACTTATTAAATGTATTTCTATTAATAAAGTGTGCAAGCAGTATTTGCCTAGTTGGGGTTTTCGTATTTAAATCCCTTGAATTCATTACCCAAAGTGCAACTACTCCAAAGATACACGTTACTCGTGATTTAGAGTTTCGATTACTCATTTTTCTCGTAAAGTTTGTCATAATGGGCTGGCCTTCCAGCTAAACTTTCGGTGTTAGTGGAGTTACAGTACAACAATTATGTACAAGAGAAATGAAACAACAGTTCAGATAGATGGCCTTTGCTTTCCTCTTAAGGAGAGGGCAGAGGGCTAAACTTATTTCCATCTTGGTACAATCAGTGCCGTGCAGCTCTTCTCCGAGTCTCTCGAGTCATTAGAAACACAGTTGTCTCAGGAAACAGCCGTTACGCGAGGTCAAAGGTTGCTGCAAGACATACCTGCGTTGTTTTTTTTTTTTATGTTCACATGATATTTTATGTGTGTGTGCTGATGCATTTGTGTGCGTTTCAGGTCAATCCGCGCTGACATTTAACGAACAATGTGGTTGATTGGTTACATATAAAACATCCCCGCACACAAGGTTCATACGAAAATAAGAAAGATAACGGAACTCAAATCCTTTTTTTTTTGCTTCAAAAATTTATTCTGGAGTTAACAATGAAATGCAAATCACAATTGTTTACCCTTCAAAAGGTTTAAGGAACAATTCTTGAAAATGGTACAACTGATTAATGACAAATGAAAGATACACAAAACGTTCAAACAAACAAAACAAAAAAACAGTGCAATGCATCTATTGCCAAAAGGGTCAAATGTCATTTGCATAGCTGAGATGGTTGATGAAGGCTGTTGTGAAAACTCAAAGATAAAAGATACATTATCAAAACCAGCTTGACATGTCATAGATAAGGTTGAGTGAGAATATAAAATACTGAATAAGAGAGTTCAAACTTTCTCCTCCACTGAAAAAAACAACAACAACAACAACCATAAGATGGTTTGCTGGTTAGCCGCTGGTTTTAGAGGGGTTTAAGCATGTTTCAGCCGGTCTGACCGACAAACAATCTTATGCTGGTTTAGGATGTTATTTTGTTTTTACTTAGCAGAAACTTTAGAAATCCTAAATACATTTCGAACTACCGCAAAAATTCAGGCGATGACGGATTTTCACAAGAGGGTCCATTGCTCTGGCAGTTCATTCCGACAACTAGCCTCTCGCATTTGAGTTTATACGCGTCCCTCTCGCGCACCAACCGACCGAGCTCGTGCTTCAGCTGCTCCACTTGCGTCGCGAGGCTCGTCTTCTCGTGCTCCAGCATGTGTTTCTGCTGAACACGTTTGTGCCGGCACGACTGAGCGTAGCCTCGGTTTTTCAAGGTACGGCGTTTCTGCTTCAGACGGATAATATCGTCCTTGGTCATGCCGCGGAGATGTCGGTTGAGCTCGCGCACAGACATGGACACCAACTGCTGGTCGGAGAAGCGGCTCTCCGCGCGCTCGCCGCGCCTGTGGTGCGTCTGCTGGTGGGACTTCAAGTGCGTCGCGCCTTGAGATGAGCAGTCGAGGTGCTGCATTAACTGATCCATGCTTTTGCCGTGCGCAAACTCGGGATTGTGGCCGAGCTCGGTGTACTGCTGCTGCTGATGATACTGATGCACGCTCGGTGCGTGGAACTGACCCATGCTCCTGTATCCCTCCATCTCTGTCTGGTGGAGCTGAGGCGGGTGCGCATGCATGATATTCGCACTTAGGGCTTCCCGGACATCCTCGGGTGTTAGTTCAAGACAGTGTGGATCCGCGTGCTGAGGATAAGTCCCCGTGCTCAGGGTCCAGTAGAGATCTTCAGCACTGTTTCTCTGTCCGCTCGGGCTGAAGCTCGGCGATGAAGGCACGGAGCTGCACGGGGTGCTCAAGGGTGTGCTGGACACGGAGCCTGGTACGTGCAGACCGCCGCACTGCTGGATAAAAGAGCGGTCTGGTCCCAAAGCAGCAGCCTCCTTTTTCACGTCAAACCTCATGTCAAAGTCACCGTAGTCCATATTCAGCTGATTTTTTGCCAGGTCCAGAAGACCGTGATGCTCCGCCGTCATGATTTCTGCTGATGTTTCGATGAAGTGAACAACTTATTACTGTGATTTGGGTTGCATTAAGGATCTGAAAACACCACTTAGGCTATCAAGTCGAGCTGGATGCGAAGACACCTCTTTCAACCACCCTCCTAAACAATAGTTTCAGTTGGTCTCTCGTTGACCAGCGCAGGATGTATGTTGAAAAGAAAGTAAATCACGCTGCTATAAAAGCAGCCGGTCAGTGAGACCACGCCCTCTTTCCTATCACAGCTGTCACTCTCCCCAAAAACAAGTCCAAGATACATTTGCCTCAAATCAAAGGAAAAAACAAGTTGTATTTTGTACAACGCAAAACAAAACATATTAATAAGGTTAGCATAAGTTTATCAGGGTTGATTCTCAGTAGGCTATGTGATCCTCAGTATATATGGCTTTTTAATTTTGTTTTGCTTAAACAATAATACATCAAACAAACAAAACAAGCTACTACCACAAATATAAACTGTACAGTATAATGATCCCTGACAGTCACAAGCATTACAGTAATGTCGTTGTTAAATACATTGATGTGTGTGTGTTAATACAATGTTAATACATCTGAGCTACTAAAATCTGATTGTATGCTGGAGCAACGGAAGGCCACACGATCCCTTAAAGTTGGCCTCTCCAGCACCTGTAACCAATATTAATAAAGAGAGATCACTAAAATAAAGCATGAGCTAAAAACATAAAAATGTACTCCAATGTGCATGACGGATAGCAAAAATAAAATCTTGTTAAATAAAATCTAATCATTCTGTAAATCCCACATTAATTGTAGCTTTGCTTATATAAAAAACATATTTTAACAAGTGTATTGCTTTTGTATTGCTTTGTTTAATTTTACAGATTTTCACTGTTGAATTTTTTGTCATGAGAATGACAAAACATTTTTTAATTTTTTTATTATGATTTGGAGTACACTATATTCACAACGGTTAGTCCCAGAAGTACATTTATACAAAATGACAGTTATAAACCTCCCAACTCTCATTTGCAAGACTTTATTATATATTATATTATTTGTTGGATATTGAAACATTCGGTTATAGTAGGTAATATACTTCTTATTTGTTTTACTGGCTCAAATATTTTGTGTTTTGAAGAGTACAACTACATGACAGGAAGTTGATTAAGGACCACAGACACCATCTGCGAACGTTCACACTCCCATTGAAAAAAAGAAAACTGTACAACTCCTCTCCCCTCAGCTGTGTTATACAGTACAACTGTAATCTTGTACTGAAAATAAAGTTTAGAAACCTAACTGGAAGCAATTATGAGATGAGCCAATAAAAATAAAGATGGTTTTGGACCTAAAGATTAACTCATGTTAGAAGCTCCTCAGAAAATTGAAAACTATGATGGCGTGCGTTTCTCTGATAGCTCTTTTACTGGCACCATGTGGGCATTATGTGAAACTGCTGATATGTTTTCCAAAATGTGATAAGGTGGGTAACTTTACATTTTCATCAATGCGTCTGTTCTTATACATTTTGTCCGGTGCAGGTTGGCTATAAAATCCCTTAAGCGTTGGACAATATTTAACGTTCTTGTGGCAACGATGTAGAGAGAGAGAGGGGGAAAGAGAGAGAGAATATTTTGTGTACACAACATTTCAAAGCACTGAAAAACTGGTGCCTCCGTTCACTGGATATTTAGTAAACACAAAAGCACCAATAAAGCAAATGAAACAAGTGCACTAAAGCAGAGCCTTGACAGAACATTCATGGAGCTACTTGGAAACATTCAGAGTACAATGATGACAAGACACCAAAAAGCTGAGGTAATGATTGCCGGAGAACAGCTAAGGTACGCTATATTCACAACGGTTAGTCCCAGAAGAACATTTACACAAAATGGCAGTTATAAACCTCAGCAACTCACATTTGCGAAATCGTATTATATATTGTATTATTTGTTAGATATTGAAACATTGTTCTGTTATAGTAGGTAACGTTCTTCTTATTTGTTTTAATAGTTCTAATAATCTGTGTTTTGAAGATTACGACTACATGACAGCAAGTTGATTAAGGACCACAGACACCATTTGCGAACATACCCGAACTGTTTTGTGTCTCAGGAGCTAATTGATTGGCTGATTGCTCATAAAGAAGTGCCTGATCGAGACACTGCCGTCCGGCTCATGCAGCACCTCATGAACCACGATATCATTCATCACGGTAGAACATTATTTACTGTACACCAAATAACAAAGAATATGATACAGCAAGGTCATATCTGTTTTGCTGTGTTGTCTCATAATATGACCCATTATGACTCTTTGTGTTTGAATGAACAGGTTGTGCTTATCAATTTTTACTTCACTGTTTTTTAATCTTTGTAGTGTGTGATAAATGGCCAGTGTTCAAAGATGCCAAGTACTTGTACAGATTCAGAAAAGATGATGGCACATTTCCTTTCAACATAGAAGTTAAGATCTTCATGCGTGGACAGAGGCTGTATGAACAGTAAGGCATTTTCTCAGGAAGTTAAAAAAAATGCTTTAAATGTTAAATTAGTTTTAAAATGCAGTCATTCCTCATTAATATTCTGAAATAATACACCATTTATAATATACTTGCCACCAAGTATATTATGTTGTCCAAGAGTTTTCAAGCTAAATCCCCCAAATTTAGTATAGACCTTCAGTCAGTTCTTAATAGTTATATCATTTTTTCCTTACATTTTTTTGGTAACACTTTACAAAAACTTGCTATCTTTAGTTACTGCTTTAGGTATTAAAACTCACACTGAACCGAATTATAAACTAGACTGATGTTAATTTCACATTAAATATATTCATATCACATATGTTCATTGATCATTCTAGCTTGGAGTTCATGTTAACTAAAGTAGTTAACTAAAGCAACTTAATAAAAAATAAAGGTGTCAACATAACACTTTTATTCAGCAAGGATGCATTCAATTAATCAAAAGTGACTATAAAGACATTAATAATGTTATATAATATTTTTTACTTCAACTTTCTCAAACTTTTCATCAAAGAATCCTGAAAAAAATTATCACTGTTTTCCCCAAATATTAAGCACTACAATTGTTTCTTCAGCAGCAAATCAGCATATTATTAATTTCAGAAAATTCAGCTTTGACATTAAAGGAATAAAATACATTTCAAATGATATTAAAATAGAATTCTAGAGCTATTTGTAATTGTAATCTCACAATATTAAGCTTTTACCCTTTTTTGATCAAATAAGTGCAGCATTGGTGGGCACAGAAGACTTATTTCAAAAACATTGAACTCAAACTTTTAATGTTTGTAATGTAATGTAGTAGCAAACGTACATTAACCTACATTAACAAATACAATAAAAGTAGTTTCTTTTTCAGAATGCATGTATCAAAATAAATTTCTTGCTTTTTACAGTCTGACCACAAGCAAAGACTCCATCTTACAGCTGAGACAGGAAAAGGGAGTGTCTTATGAACGTTCTTTCCCTGGTTACATGCTAATTGATTGGCTACTCCAGAACGGTGAAATAGAGAGTCGGCGGCAAGGTCTAGATCTCTGCAAGGCCCTACTGGAGCATGATATCATTCAGCATGGTAAGAGGAATAACTATCAGTTTATGATAGTGTGTGTATGATTTTGCCATTAAGTCAAAATGCACTGCCTGTTAAGTTAATCTAACAACAACATACCTGAGTATAGAGCAATAACGTCTTCAGGTAATATTATATCTGCAGTGATTTCTCTCCTCAAGCTTTGCCTCTCTGAAACACTCCATTCTTCATTTCACTATGCAGTCTCTCTGAAGCACCACTTTTTTGACAGCGGGTTGCTGTATCAATTCTGCATTAACTTTCGCCGCCGCCGACGCCTCTCTGATCTGTTGCACGAGACAGAGAATGAAGAGGTTGAATGTACAACACAGCATAACCAAGACCAGACGGACAGTCCCTTCACATTACGCAAAACGTCTCCATCTGAGAGCAACAGTGACTTCTTATCTGGTATTAAAAATACTACAAATATATTTCCATGCATTGATATGGAGGGTTAGAGCTTGAGAGGAGGTGCTTAGGCAAACAGCTCAATTTATTCAGAGTGACTTTCAGCAAACTAATTGCAAGGTCAGCCCCCTCTGGAGCGATATAGAAATATGAAGTTACGTGCCTTTCCCAAGGGCAAAGCTGAGACATCACAGCATAATGAGCGCAGTAACTCAACATTTCCATGCACATCCAAATATGCAACCTGCAACCTTTGTGTCAGCAAGCCAGTTCTTTAACCTAGGTTTTCTCATTATTTTATTTTACACCAAAGGCCACTTTTCATAACCCCAAACTATTTATTGACCCCCCGACACATAACAAAACATAATACTGGACTACCATTAGGCCAACATAAAAGTTTGAGCAAATTACTGAAATCACAAAAACAAACATAGGCAGTATATTACAGTCTATAATTTTGCCACCCCATTAACCAGATATTCATGTGACCAAATAATTACATAAATACCTTTTCTAATTCATTATTCTGATTTCTAATTCCAGTTCAATCTGCAGAGAATTTAAATATTTCTACAAATGGGCGCCGTGGAAGTCTGACCCACCAGCAGCACAGTTCATGTGGATACCCACTCACTGTTTCTCTTACTGCTGCTATTGGAGTACGATGCAATCCTACATCAGGTTATAGAAGAGCATTTGCATGCTTTTGAGATTCTGTGACAGACACAATTGTTATATTTCATTTTTTAAGGATAAAAGGACTTAAAAGTTTGCAAAAAAAACTAGTGACATTAATCTATCAGTTACCAAATTCTGAGAATAAAAAATATGTGCATTTTTGTTATTGACAGTGCTGAAAAGACATGTAACCTGTGAGGAGTTGTTATCTCCAGGTGCTCCTTATGTAAAAAAAGTTCTTACGGTAAGTCTTGCATAGATCATGTTCAGGTAGCCATGAAAAGAACCTTGAACTACAGTTTGTTTATGTGAATTTTATAATTAAAGATCCTCGGTGATGACCTAGGCTGGGGCCTTGTAGTACGGGGAAAATCACCTTGTTATGTTCAGGCAGTGGATCCTGGAAGCCCTGCTGCGGCAGCAGGAGTTAAGGTGATCATAACACGTAAACACTTTGCTTATGCAATAAAATTCATCATCAGCTGGTCTCAAATCTTTTTTTCCCCCCTTTTTGCTTAGGTACGCCAGTTTGTGTGCCGAGTGAATGGACGCAGTGTGCTTCACCTGGACTATCGTACCCTCTCAAAGCTGGTCATGACTGGACCCCGTTTTGTTACTTTGGAAGTGATGCAACCACTGGATTAATACAACATTAATTCACGAAGGATGTGCAATATTTTCCCTCCATATATCATGTAAATCTTTCCATGTATTGATATAATATAATGAATAAAATGTTGATTATAGTGAAGAAATCATTACTAAAAATCAAATATATCTAGTTTTATGTCTGCTTGGAATTTAGATTTTACACGTGCCGGGTTATAAGCATCGTACACAGTCTAGCTGGACAAGTCTGATTATGATGATTCTGGATTCTGGAAATTAAAAGAAAATGGTTCTTGGTTCTGGATGGAGGCAGATCTTGCAATCGATTGTGGAAGAGTGGAGTGTAAGAGGTTTTGCAGGAAGGTCTAGTTATGACATTTTGCTAAAAAAAATTACAAGGTCATAAAAAGTATATATATAAACCTTAAAAAGATCTAAACACGAATTTAGAAAATAGCAAGCACTATAGTTCTAGTTTATTTCTAAATATCTATTGGGATGGCATACAGTCTTGGGCTTTACACTACCACTGTCAATGTGGATGACACTGAACCAGTCATATCACTAACACTAGTGCAAAATGAACCATTCTAAACTTACATATAGTATTGTACTGTGGTATTTGTGCAGAAATAGTTTACCTTGGTGTTGATGTGCATCTTAATTGATCTGTGAACCCAAACAAATATCAAGACCAAAAGCTACTCTTTGTGTAAATCTTTTGCGAATCAACGACTCCAACCTACTTGGTTAGTCTTGTTGTTTGGCGTTGATGAGGGGCCACAGACCTCCATCAGCCTGGCTCTTTTTGAACTTCACACAAATATATGTCATTTCCGTTTGCGACCATCCGCCATTTTGAACAGGCTGGGCTGGTATGTGGTACAGTCTCGAAGAGAAAAAAAGTATTTTTTCTGCCCAGTGTTTGTATTGACTTGATACAACAGTTTATCCAAATCGCGCGTTAACGAACAAGTTCATAGGACCAATAGAAACTCTACCGTAGTCTGTGTAAATCCAGTTGAGGACACATGGTGCGGATTCTTAGGATGAGTTGCTTAAATCCACCGGCGCGAAGGACTGCAGCATCTGCCCGGGCCGAATAAACCTCAATCTGTCTCTGTCTTCTCAACCTAACCATTCATTTGACCCGAAAACGAAACGATTGAAAGTACTTCGATGCGAGACCGTGAAGAAAAGCAGGTAATGGTGCCATTATAAACGTGTGTTTTTCTATCTCTAGCATCAGTGCTTTTGTGTGGAGTTCAGTGCCCGTTGCTAAGCTAACGTGCTAACTGCAAATGTGAGCGTGCAGGAACAATTGCCATGTTATCGCGAAACTACGTTTTTGTTTTGAAATGAAATTATAAATTAGATCCACTTTACTGTCGTTGCAAAGTTGGCATATACGGGTCAGGGCAACGTAAAAGTAACCTCTGTCAAAGTAAATGAGGTATTATTTTGCTGAGTTTATCCAAAAGGCCTTCTCTGGCCTGTATTGTCTAGTGGAGTTGCATTCATGAGGGCATTTTCAGAAGTTTTATATTCGAGTAGTTTGTTTACATTCTGCTAAATATTCCAAAGCGTCCTTATAGTACTGCATGATTAGTGTGGTTCATTTTCCATAACCGATGGGTTATAAACACCTAGTGAACTTATATTTCATTTCACGGTGTGTCTGTGTTTGGATAGAATGAGAATAAAATCTAATGTAATCTGATGGTTAGTGGCTTACTCTGTATGGCCAAGGTTAAGGATGTTAGTTATTCAGACATGTTGATTGCACTACTTTAATCGTTTTATTTATACTTCATTGTTTACCTCCCTATTCTTCTATTGTTTAAGAGTGAAATGCAGAAGAGTAAACTTTTTTTTTAAAGGTTGTTATAACTAAGTACTTGTACCAGAAGTGTCTTCAACAATGTGATGGTCTCAGCATATCGGGTTTATTTGGCCTATTTGTGCACATTGAATGTGATTTTCTTTCCACAAACTATAATTGACTGCATATACAAACAAAAAGAGAATTGTCTTCGATGCAAAATGTTATTTTTCATAAAAAAACACTAAAGGTCAGTAATAAAATAAGAATGAATAAACAAATTGTAAACAACAGCACAAATAATACTACATTAATTAAATTAATCTAATGTAAAATAAAACTGGATAGTCTTCTTGTTAAAGACAGATTAATGTTTACAATTAAAGTTATAAAATGTATTCAGCCAAGAGACTGACTGACGGTCTTTCTTTTGTTCTTTGATTAACATGACACAGCAGCAGGAATATTAGACTCCTGTCACTTTAAGAGTGTATGCAAGGATCCAATATATTGTTACACAGCATGTATTATCTTTTACAATTGTTTACGTTCCAAAACGTTTAACTGAATGCTTGTCAAAACGGGCATTTTGACCAAGTTTGTGGGTAACTGACCGTTCAAGAGCAGGAAGTCATTTTGGTACTTGCTTATGTGCGCACCATTTATATAGGTCACTCTTTTGGTGTGTGGCGAAACCTGCAAGAATTAGTAAAATTATGTGCAATACAAGCACTGTTCAATCGGAGCAAATGAGAGGAGGTGAGTATGTGCCACTTCGCAGTTGGAGAGAATAGAGCAAGAACGTGCAGCTGACGTTATTGCCCGTGCCGCTGGAAACAAAACTGATTTGCTCAGAATTGGAAAGACGTGAGATTGACTGGCTGGTCACCGATCCGGGCTGACCATGCTGAAAATAGTATGAGTCTGGTCCCTCAATTAATCTCTTATTCACATGTTTTTTCTTTATTAAAATGTTTGATATAATTGAATTGTTTAAAGGAATGTTACTTAGCCCAGAAATGAACGTTCTTCCTTCACATGCAAGAACCGTTCCGGCAGTCCATATGGTTTTGTCTCTCAGAAATGCACAATTGACAGTAGCCTGAGTTGATGGTAGCAATAGATTGAAATTGATTTGGGCTCTATAAGTTTGTTAAATTAACAAAACATTATCATCTGTAAAAATTCGAACAACCTAATTAATATTAACATTAAATATTGTGACTCGAACCGTCAGTTTTGTGTACTGTTACGTCTCAAATTGAGACAATTGTTTTTATCGAGAACTTTTCACCAAACTCAAGCGCTTATCAATGGATGTCATAGCACTGTGCTTGGGTGGTCATGACCTTTCAAAATGTAGTGGTGTAAGTCGTGTAATGCAGAAAGTGCATTGTGCATCCATGCAATGTGGCACAAACTAGTTGCACTGTTTCATTCCACATTTGAAGCATTTCTTTTAAGGCTGAAATTAGTCAACGTTATCGACAACGTCAACAATAAAGATGGTCGACAAATATTTTTGTTGTCGACTACTTTAATCTCATATAACCTATTTGAAGGGTCTGAAATAACGCGGTTTGACCACAGGGGCTCTGTAGCTCAAAACTGTAATGCAGCGGCGTAATGTTTTTGCGGCGGCGCGATCTGCCTGTCGTCCGAACGCGGAAGTAGAGGAGCGATCGATCGGTCGACGGGGGTGCGGCGGCGGTGCGATCTGCCTGTCCTCCAAACGCGGAAGTAACGGAGCGAGCGAGCGATCTGTCGACTGGAGGGGGAGGGCGGGCGGGGCGGGATGTTGGCGGCGTCAAGAGCCATATACAGCCATCAAAAGAGCCATATATGGCTCGTGAGCCATAGGTTCCCGACCCCTGGTCTACACAATGTGGCAAAAGATAAGTCAGAGCTGGTTAATTTTGATATAAAACAAAGTCTCAGCTTTTAAATTCTGACAATTTTACTAAGGAATTCAAACAATACATGTGCTTTTGGAGCTCTTTAATGTGGCGTGACAGATCGCTGAAACACCTCAACTCAAGCTGCACGTGAACCTATCATCTCTTCCTATTTTTACTGTTACAGCACATAATCAACATGAATGCACATAACAAAGTATGTTGAGATAGTACAACTTACAGAAATGAATCATCTCTAATCACTTAGTTTCAACCGCAGAAAGACAGCTTCCAAACTTTACTCAAGATACCATTTAGTGACCATAAACTCGGTAGTTAAAAAAAAGCTCTAGAGAGGAGCGTTTTTCAAATGCATTTGCACAATATGACAGATTCATATTTTTATAAGAATCTCTTTGTTTTATTAAAAGTACCTTAATTTGTGTTTTCAAGATGAGGCAAATCCTTATGGGTTTGAAACAACATGAGTAATTGATAGAATTAAGGGACTATCCCTTTAAAACTGTTTAGTGTCATGTACTCTTTCATGAGGCCATTAAAATCTAGAGACAACATATAGAAACAGAGATCACATGAGTAGCAGAATAATACTCACTTTTATCCCTGTATCCCTCTTTTAAACCCTTTTGCAATAAATTAATTTTCCCTAACTGCAAATAGACAACCAAGACAGTGAAATCAGCAACCAAAAATCATTACTTTTGCATAATACTGCATCCATAACGTTAACTGCATTAGTATATATTTGTCTGCACACCGTAAATAAAGATGACTTTGTGTATCTTTTACTATGAAAAGTTTAACTAAAATTATTCTTTCCTTTTTATACATAGAAGAGATGTTTCAGCTTCCAGTGAATAACCTCACTCGGTTGAGGAAGGCCAGGAAAAAAGTCAAGAGACTGCTGAGTGACATTGGCCTTGACTACTGCAAAGAGCACGTGGAGGTGATTTATTCTTGAATTGTCATTGTTTCACCGTTATATTAAATGTGAAATTTAATGCACATCTGCTATGTTAATGCGTACACTTAAAATTCTGCTTCATTATTATTTCCTGCCCATTTTCCTGTAGGAATACAATGATTCTAACCCCAGTGATTCTTACATGCAACAATTTCAACTTGACGTTTGTATGTGGGATCCATCCTGGACAAAATCACAGGTATGTTACCCACAACCACTGCAACAGAAGTTCTCTAAGCGTTTTTTTTCCATATTACATAAACATTTTGTAATTTTGCTTTGTCTTTCAAATGTTGCAGGACTACAGAACAAAGCAGTTTTGCTGCTCAGATTGCCCGTTTGCCTCCAAGTATTTCTCTGCCTACAAAAACCACTTCCGCAATGTTCACAGAGAAGACTTCGAGACCCGAATCCTTCTTAACTGCTCCTATTGCACATACAGTGGGAACAAGAGGACTCTGGAAACCCATGTCAGGCTCTTCCACATGCCTCATAATATGGTACGCCAGGGTGTTGCTGGCCCTCACGGCGCACCAGTAGCGGTTAGGGACAGTATGCGGGTAGATAAGCCCCTGCTAGGTGATCGAAAGGAGCTCCCGGTGTACTACTGCAAGAAGTGCACCTACCGAGATAGACTGTACAATGTGGTGCGCAGGCATATCTACAGGGAACACTTCCAGCATGTGACCACACCTTACTTGGGAAAAAACTCAGATAAGCAAGAAAACCGCGTAGAGGCCCCTGGCAACAGTCATGGAATTCACTGCAAGAGCTGCCACTTTACGCCTCGTTCTTATGAAGCACTGGTTCAGCACGTCATTGAGTTCCATGAGCGCATTGGCCATCAAGTTACTGCTATGATCGGGCACACCAATGTCATAGTGCCGAGGCCCCAGGCCAACCTAATCCAAAGGGGTGTTGCAATCACTCCTGGTGTACGTCCTCAGACACCTCAAATAAATCGCTTCAGTATGCCTAAAATGGTGGGGTTACCTATTGGCAACCATTTCAAGCAAAGCCTTGCAGGCAACTCCATTCCTGGTCAACCAGTGCGTGTTACACTACCTGATAAAGCTTTTGTGTCTGGTGCAGTCGCCCAGTCACACACGGGAAAACAACTTGGTAGCTTTGGAGTCCATGGTGCTGCACATTTTAATGCCCAGTCAGCTTCTTTCTCCCCCTCACTGAAGAGCCTACCTCTCTCTTCATCAGTGCATGCTGCTACTGCCACATTGACGTCACTGCAGGCCAAGAAAGCTGCAGCTAATGCTCTGAACACCTCACAAACACAAAAATGGAAGATTTGCACCATCTGCAATGAACTTTTCCCTGAAGGCACATATAGTGCTCACTTTGAGAAGGAACATCAGGCAGAGAAGGTGAGGGCGATGGCTAAATACATCATGAAGATCCATAATTTTACTAGCAAGTGTCTGTACTGTAATCGTTACCTACCCAGCGACTCTTTGTTAAACCACATGCTAGTGCATGGGCTGTCATGCCCGCAGTGTCATTCCACATTTCACGAAGTTGAGAAAATTGTAGCACACAAGCGCCTGGCTCACCCTAACGAGGCTGGGGATCCGCCAACTGGTGCTCCTCTCACATTTGATCTCACACTTCAACAAGGAAGTCCCAAAAATGTTCAGCTTATTGTAACTACCTACAACATGAAGGAGACCCCCGAAGCCTCTGCAGCTGCCAATCAACAGCCACAAAACAGCACCATGGCCAAGCCTGCAAAGATGGCTGTAAAGCAGCCAGAAACCCAAAGTGATTCTGTGGTCCGAAATATGTCCCAGTCTTCAGTGTCGCAAAAGAAAGAAGTTGGTAAAACACTTTGCCCATTATGCTTCACTATTCTTAAAGGTCCAATCTCAGACGCCCTAGCCCATCATTTACGGGATCGTCATCAAGTACTCCAGACGCTGCACCCTGTAGAGAAAAAGCTAACGTACAAGTGCATCCACTGCCTGGGAGTGTACACTAGCAACATGACGGCTTCAACCATCACACTCCATTTGGTGCACTGCCGAGGTGTTTGCCAGACTCCCAAAGGCGCCAAGCCCATCACAAGTGGATTGCGTTCACCTGGAGCTGGCTCTCTCAAACGTGAGTTAGTTACTCCAGATCCATCTGACCCTAAGAGAAGAAAGATGGTAGACCAGTCTAGGTATTATCCTACAGTCTTTGTTGATAAGCCAGAAGAGCCGATCGTGTTGGCCTTAGATCCGAAAGGTCACGGCGAGGAGTCCTACGAAGCACGGAAAGCTTTCCTTACAGCGTATTTTAATCGGCATCCCTACCCTTCCCAGCGAGAGGTTGAGAAACTTGCTGGAAGTCTCTGGTTGTGGAAGTCAGATGTCTCAAGCCATTTTGCCAATCATCGGCGCTCATGTGACCGAGACTTAGTCACCCGCAAACCTGTTGTGTTGCTAGGCTTTAACATGCGGGCGGTGAGCCAGCTCAAGCATGACATGAGCTTTGATTCCAACTGGCTGTTTGACGTCAATGCTGATGAAAAAAGTGGAATCTCAAGGACCTCAAAGTTTAGGCTGAAGTCTCCTGTTGGTTTCTCTGCAGACTTAAAGGGGGGAAAGCAGTCATTAAACACTGGACAAAGTAGTCAAAGCAACTGTGCCTTCAAGCCATGCCCTGGATCATCCTCAGAACCTATTGCCATTGACTCTGACAGTGATTCAGAGCCAGAAGTGATGCTCAGTGAAAATCTTAATCAACAAACTGCGGTGTTAAGGCCTTTGGTAGTTCAGTCCCACACAAAAGGGACATTGCTGCGAGAGAGCTTCCATTGCGAAAGAGATGTCAGGGGAAGTAGAAGTTCTCCCAGAGTTGGGCCAAAAGGTCTAGATGGCTCTGTTTCTGGTTCCAGTCCTGACGAAGCTACCTGGTCAGGCAGCATGTCTTCTGAAGAGAGCCACTACAGACCAGCAAGACGATTCGAAGTGAAAGGGAAGAAGGTGGGGTTGCTTGGTAGATGATGGCTTGTGGTAATGGTCCCCTTTCTCTCCATTTCTCCAGGCCCAGATTTGTAGGTCAGAGCCTTTACCTCACTTTTGGCTGATAGTTGACATTATGATATGAACTGATTTGTAACATGTAAAGCCACAGGAGTTACACACCTTTACTGAAAGTACTGTTTACTTTTAAACAATTCTGCTGTCAAAGAGCGGAAAGCTATTATACTGTATCCTTTTTTCCCCCCAACCAACCCATAGTCCCTGGAGTTTTTTTTCCTTCTTTTTTTGTATACTGTTCTCTGTATTTAATCATACACTTGTTGGAATTGTAACAATTGATAGGTCTGTTGTTTTTCCCTGATCAAATAAAAGGACCATGTAATTTACAATCAAGTGCTTGGATGTTTTTTGTAAAGAAATGCTCAATTTAATTGTATTACTAGCAAAAAGCAAACATTTCCATTTGAGCCAGACAAAGGCATCTTGTTCATTCAAGAATGCTTTGGAATATAGACCTAAGGTTGTTATGTGGTAAATTATTGTAGAAGGGAAGTTATGAAAAAGAAAATGTAAAATGTATAATTTTTATATACATGCATGCAAGCCAATCAAAGCCAGAAATATTAACTAGTTGTCCAAGTTTTAGGTTGATATCTTAAATGAGCTTTCAGTAAGATTTTGTTTGGGTGCAGTACCAAACCTTTCACAAGATGACAACTTGGCAAATTAGAAATAACCTGACCAAATTAGGGTGCTTCCATATACACACATGGTTTTGAATGATATGAACCATATATTTCCATTATTCTTTTTACAAATTTACAATTTATAAAATGGATATCCTATTCAGAAGTACAAATTGTTGTTTGAAAGTATTTGCTTTAAATTCAACCTCTAATGAGCCCATAAAAAGAACGAACGTGTGTGTTATAGCTTACAGCAGTATAAATGGCGAATCTAATGGGTTTTTATGGGGGTGAATGGGTGTTATCTTTTGAGCTCTTGGCATGAAAAGACACTTGAGGTTTCTACCAATCTTTCAGTTATTTTAGTGTTCATCGCAATTTCAGAATATTATTCTATTTATATTGTTTTCAACTAACTTCAGAAAATTTTGTTATGTTTCTTACTGCAGACTTTTAATTATTACACATTAGTGTTATCTCAAAAACAACTTTCCTTCATTGTCTTTTTTAATATAAAATTCTCCTCAAAAATAGTTGACCTCTATCTTAACTATTGTATTGACACCACATTGCCCTTAGAGGTCACTGTTTATTAGATCAATGTCATTTACAGATTTTAATTTACATAACATGCTCATGGCAGCTGTATTTTGCCAACTTTTTTTTTTTTGGGGGGGAGGGGGGGGATACTATAGTCTGTGCACAAATTCTTGTAACATCATGTAATGTTAATTTTGAGAAATATGCCAAATTTTCATTGTGTTCTGTTTTATTCATAAATGGTATGATTGAATTTAAAGGTATTGGGTGTTGTAGTTTGTAATGTGGAAAATGCACTGATTCGGTAGACTTTTGATAAAAGATTTAGCAATGAACATCAAATGTGGTTCATTTTAGCAAGTGTTTGTGAGGGAAGAGAGCCTGAGACAGAAGGACTGTAACGGATGTCGTTTTGACTTTGCTCTGCTGGTCCTGTGGTTGCTAATCTCTCGCAGTCATTTGTCACCATTTCCCTAATACATGGCTGGCCGTCCCAACAGATAAACTCGGTGAGGACAAAACAGAAAAAAATAGATGCCCACCTGCCACTCATAGTTTGCTTGTTCAACATTTTAAACAGGGGCACACCATATATCTGTTAAGGTTGACTTTTATGTACTGTACTGAGCCCTTGGTATTTGTGCATCGATGCTTTCCGGATCTAAGACTGTAGATCGTAACGGTCATTATAAAAGGCTGAGATGAGACAGATTTTTTATTTTAAGATAAACATACTAGTATGAGTAGTGCTTATGTAAGTTATTGCACATTTTCTGAAACCATTTCTGAATGAGTCAGCAGGGTTCATGATTAGGTGTTATCCGCAGATGTTCTCGGCGTCACGTGAGCTGTGGTCTGTTTTTCACTCTTGCATATGACTAAAGATCAATCATGCAATGATTTGACCTCAGTATATGCAAGTATGCAAATAACTATATATTTCTGGAGTTGCTCCATCCTCCATCAGGTAATAGTTTATTTTAAGGCCTTGCTGAGGAACACAAATTGCAGGTGCTTGAGTAACGTTTACTTTTTTCTTATGAGTTGCAAAAACTACTTTAGTCTATATAAAACCTAGCTACTATATTACAGCTCAAACATTCAATGTCTAAATATATCTAAATGTATTTCAATGTCTAAATACATGTTTATTTACATTTAAGAGTTTGTGATTTGGAAGCTGCTACTGTTTCTGACAGTACATGATTTCTGGTGATGCTGCAGAGGTGGATCAGTTTTGAGAATGCTGTGAGCATGATGAGGTATTACTTTCACCGCAGTCTAAACTTTATTGTCCCAACACCTTGCATAAATCAACATGGCAATTTTGAAGTGTAAGTGCCATAAATAACATCTTAATAAATAACTTTTTGAGTTTTTTAAATGGTCATGGATGTAACTTACCTACAGAACATTTGAATTCAGTACATACTATAACTGTGTGTTTGCAGCATATCTTGGTTATTAGATTCTCTGAGAATTTCAGTGCAGGTGTATATATTTTTTCAGCATCTGGGCCACAAGGCCAGCAGTCGTATTGTGTACACAGATATAACAGTTCTTCCGTGTGAGCTAAATTTAGGACCTGGCACAAGTGAAAGATTGGTTAAATGTTTTGTCGCCCCGCCAGCTTTATGGAAAGTGTTTTATTTGCATGTTCATGCTCCAAAAGCAGATCAATTGTCAAAGCTTCTGCACGGTGGATGAATGGACAATGACACTATTATTGCATAGTTGGAGTGACGTTAAGTCCAAATAGTAAGCTTCAAACCAAAAGGTCTAAAACAATTAAACAAATTTAAATACCATTACAACACTGAAAGTGCTCACCTTTGAACGTTAAAGGTATATATTCACGCAAATGTATACAATTGCATGCATCATTTAATTTGTTTTCTTAAAAAGGAATATATCATACAGGGTTATGTGTATGTAGGATATATAGATTCAGTATCTTTTTAGGAAAGAAAACAAAATATTTTATAGATTTCTCTGATTTGCATTTGTATTCAAACATGGTGACTTTTAATGTTTTGTTTTAAAAGACTTTAATAATAAAAGTGATCTTGCTCAATGATATTCAACGTAATATGAGGTACATTTCTGGTTTGGTGTCACTTGAGTCTTATTTTGCAATGCCTTATTTTTTCCATGAACTTGACAGACTTCCTATTTATTAGCCATTGAGGTAAATACCTAGAAAAATAATAAAGTACCATAAGCTATTTGCACTATAAACCAATGAGTTTATGATGAGAATAAAGAATGAAAATTATTATTATATATTATTAAATTATGATAATTGCAATCAGCATTATAATATACTGTTATTGTAAATAACAAAGCAGGTGATGCTGGAAGATACAAATGGTTCAAGATACAAACTCATTCTTACTTTAAAAATAAGGTGGAAGTACCTCAAAACATTTAATGACAAGATATTTATTGAACGTCTCATAGAATGATTATGGCACATATAATAAAGCCTACAATCAGAAATATTTACATTTGTCATTATATGATATAGGAGACAGTTTCAGCTACATTTTCAGTTTTACTGGTTGAGTATTCAAACTATACAACAGCTTCCAAATCACTGACAAGCTGTTAGACTGCCGTTCATATGCTTTTATGCATTTTCTCTGTTTCAAAATGCGTTGTGATGCTGTATGCACACTGTATGTATGACTTATGGTCCAATAAACATTTCCTTCACACAAGTGTGTGTACCATGCCAGAGTTTGGGTGGTGGCTGTAGGGCAAACTAGGAGAGGAGTGCAAGGTGGAAGGGGGCAAGAGATGAGGGGTGTGGCTATAAGACAGGAGCGGTCCTGGGTTTAGAGAGTAGGGTCCTACGTGCTCATCAGGAGGTCCGATGTGAGACATGTCAGCGTAAACCTCTGACGCTGCACTCTTTTTGCCCTTCTTGTTTCTGTTAGTCACTTTGCGATTCCTTGTCTGTATGCCATCCTTCTTCATAGTTAAGGGCCTGTTCACCTGCAAAACGGCACAACAGAGTTATTAAATTTGGTAGTTACTCATTTTTCCCTCTGGTAAATACAGTGTAAATGTGTATACTCACATTGTGCAGTTTAAAATAGAGGCCGCATGCGTTGCACACAGGTTCACCGCTGGCATTGCGTCTCCATAGTGTTGTAGTGCTCGTGTGGCAGTTGGCACACTGCGTTCCTGCACGTTTGCTGACAATCTGACACACAAGCAAAGTTTATTGTCGAAAAGTTGATAGAATCACCAGATAATTAATGAATTGATTAATATTTACAACTGTATACAACCGTACCTGGTTATATACAGTACAGTAAAACAGAATGTACTACATACTAGAAAATATCAACTGCTTAATTGTTATATCGTCAAACTATATTATTGCCCAGGGATATATTTAAAAGTTGTATATATAGTACATCCTACTTTACCTGCGTACATATAGTAGAGTACACTCATGTTAAACAATATATACACTATATCTCAGCTGCATGATTGTTTATATCGTCGCAAACATTTTAACTATATTGCACAGCTCTATATATAGATAATATACGCAACTTTATTCACATACATACAGTTCACTCACGTAAAATGATGTATACTTTTAGAATGATGTAAAACAATGTAACTGCATGATTACCGAACCCAGCTCTTATTTAAAGTTGGATATTTTATCCAACTTTATCCGTGTAAATATGCTACTCATGTTGGGTGACATAGCAAATCTCAAATGCTTGATTGCTTGTATAGTAAAAAAAATAAAATAAAAATTTATATATATATACTATTAATTTGTAAAATGCCACTATAAAGGCATGAATTTCTTAAGGTATTCTAAGAATTAACTGCATTGAAACTGTTTCACTACAAAAATGTGACTTGACTTTTTTGACAAACTATGACCTGTTTATTTATATTTATATATTTATATATATATATATATAATATATCATTTTACATACCAGCCTCTTTTTTGGTCTGATGAGAGGTCTGTTCTGGCCATTCATCTTATGGTACAGTCCACAAGCATTACAGAGGTAGTGGCCTGTCCCATCTCTACGCCACAGAGGGGTGGCAGTGGCACCACAATTTACACATTCACGAGCCTCTGACAAATTCAAAAGTAATTATTATGCAGAATCATACCAGATTTGAACTTTCTCAATCATTTCTAGAGCCAATTTACCTGGTGGCGAAAGTCTCATCTTGTTGCGAAGTTTGGGTGAATATGCCGAAGGGCTCATCCAGGATCCAGAGCTAGAATAGAGTGCTGCTGAACTATAGTCCTGTGACGTGGTCATGTACGATCCATATGGACTCAGCATGTGTGGAGAAGGACCATACACACCTCCAGTGGCTGAACTCAGATTGAGAAAGCTGCTTCCCCCTCCACCCATGGGACTCAGGCGCTCGGCTTTCAGGACTTCCTGGAGCCTGGGACTTTCCTTCCCATCATGACTTGGGGAAGGGAATCCCTCTCTGGGGGATGTGAAAGATGGGGTCGCGCTGTTTGGGTAGATGGAGGCGGAGGTTTGAGGGTGGAGAGGTGTCTTTGTGAATGGACTGTTTGCCCAGACAGTGGATGTAGGGTTATAGGAGGAGTTCAGAGAGTGATTTGCAGAGTTGTCCAGCCACTGGATGTTTGCCAGAATAGATGGAGAGGAGTAGACTTGTCGAACTATTTCAATGGAGCAAAAAAGATACCTCAATATTGAGTTTAAAGTGATCGTTTTGAAGGATTGCAACAGTCAATGGGTTCGAAACAACATTGGAGACCTCTGGTTTTCATTATATGAGTAAACAACCATTGAGACATTATGTTCAGGAGAAGGTCATTCAAGTTTGGAACAACATTAGGGTGAGTAAACAATAGACTCTTTGGATGAACAAATTTTTAGATGAACTATCCCTTTATGGTGGTGTGGAAACCAGTGAAACAGTGGTTGCATGTCTTCAAACAACGCCAACTGATCTCTTATTAGAATTGCAGTACCATTCAGCGATGCAGAAATGCACATTTCACTTTAACTACATCAGTGAGGACCTCACCTGGACTGTGTCTATAAGACAATGAAGCTCGGCTCTGGCCACTAGTGGAATAATAAGATGGGAGTAAGTCAGCATCAACGTTGGAGTAGAAGGGCTCATCGTCTTCACCGGGTGGCAGTAAACCAGGCTCTGTGTTGTAGTTTGCTAATGGATCGGGACTGATCAGGCTTGGGGACACCCAACGAGACTGCTCAGATGAGTTCTCCATCTTTCAAGGGGGAGAAATAATGTTCAGACAATAGTTTTAGAAGAATTATGAATTTATTTGAACTGAGTTTGAGATTTTTCATAATCCATTACTGAGCAACTGCCATTAAGATGAATGGGAATGCTAACAGATAGCTTGACAGGTATTATAGCTTAGACCTGGGTCCGTATAATATTTTATGAAGGTATCTAGACAGTACGGCCTGTCACACTTCCCTTTAAAAGGTCCTCATTTGACTGTGGCAAAATGTCAGCACTAAAAATACATCAGTATGTCTGATTTTCTCACAGGCATTCATAACAGTTAGCATTAGCTGACAATAACGTTCACTCCCTGAAGGGAATTGACTATTAAAAGATTAACAGAAAGAACATTGAAAAACAAAATAACGGTCAAGCAAAATCAATGTTGGTATGGATCAATATTGATAAAACATCTGTCTCGTCCTTTTGCCTAAATTTATTTTTGGTCTTACAAAAGCAATTTTTTTTTATCTATCAGTTTTTAAAAGTCTAGTTGAGTTCAGAAAGTCTATGGGTACACAGCTGTATATTGCAGTGTAAGTAAGAGCTCATTGCGCTAAAATAATTATTACTAATTAGATCATTTTCAGAACCATAAATAAAAATACACCTTGGAGCTTAAGCCTTTATTGCAGGTCATTATGCATTTTTTAATGATTTATTTAATATTTTTTTTAGCTTTATCTAGGACCCTATTTAAGTTCAATTAAAATACAAATCTCAGACATTATAGTTTGACAAAGATATTTTTGTTAAATTTAACAAAGTATGATTGGATATATGGACATAGCAATCATAATGTTGAAGCGTGTTTTCTTCCATCCGTAATTTCCATCCATCAACCATATTATCCACAACCATAAACCATATTAAACAGAAAAACCATCAGTCTAGTTGAGTGATTATGAATAGCATTGCATATTCTCCTGATAAAACTGTGGTTTATCATTATCAGTATTGGACACACTGAAAGTGTCAGACAAAATTCAGCCAACTTAGTGTGCAAATTAGCATAATAAATGGAACAATGCTGAACAAATGTTGAATCAAAGCACGAACATCTCAATTTACGCAAGGCACTGATAGTTACATGTAGGCTATGTTCCTGCTTTAAAACAGTTACATTTACAAAAATAATAGGTAAATACTGTTAAAATGTTCTATATGTATGTGTGTGTGTGTGTATGTATGTATATATATATATATATATATATATATATATATATATATATATATATGTGTGTGTGTGTGTATATATATATATATATATATATATATGTATTTAATGACAGTATTGTTAATATAGTTATTGTATATCTGTGTATGTTCATATAAATCAGTTACAAACACAAGCAGTAACACATCCAGAATTATATTTTTGTGAATCGAAATTTAATAGTAATAGTAATAATAATTACAAAACAATTTGAATAAAATGAGGGAAAACATTGATATATTTTCACTTGACATTTGACTAATAATTAACATTTGATTCGGACTCACCGTCTTTTACGTTAAATTATTGCTGCAAACTACATTTTTAAACAAATTAAATTATAATTGCACAATTTATATATTTATAATCTAATATATAATAAAATATATAGCAAACACCACACACATTTATTTATTGGTATATATGTTGACAGATTGATTAAATTGGCTTCCTTTAAGGTCTAGACTGTAACAAAATCCTACATGTCATCACATATTTGGCAAATATTAAAGATGCATTAAATGAGCAAGAAAACACTCTCCTCCATATCTAAACATAACATAAATTTGTGTTTTAATATCAATTTGTAATGCGTTGAGACACTGGGTAGAACTAGAAGAACTTACCTGCAAGTGATGTACTGAGTGTGTTCTTTATCAGGTAAGTATAGATTCACACCCCTGCACAGATCATGGAGGAAGGCTTGAAAGTGTGAGTGAACTGGTTCTCTGCTCACTTGCTTATCTCCTTCAGTCTTTAGGAACTAGCAACTTCATTTAAAATTGTAGGGCACCAATGGGTGGGGTTGGGGTACTTTTTTGGACACTCCTACCATACGGCCATGCTTAGAGTTTTGAATATTATATGGCAGATCTCTGGCTGACACAGCAACTAAGTATAGACCAATTTAATAATGATCGTTTGTATAAATACTCTTGACAACTATGGTTGTGATCAAGCTATAGGATATGATTTTAAACACAAAATTAATATTCAGATATCACAACTCAAAGGTTAATCAGTTATTGAGCTTTTTGGTTCATCAGAACATAAACAATGGTAAAATACACCAGTTATTCCATATATGTTCTCATAGAACAAACCAGAGGTTATATAAAATGGCTTGGTGTATAAATAAAGATAAAGAGGGAAATCTAACAGCTCAATGTCGGAGAAAATCCCACAGAGAACATGAGAAACCCTAGTTTACAACAACCATAAACTTATCGTACATATGATTCAAGCACAACAATGATAAAGGAGCACTACTGCAAAAAAAAGAAAAAGAAAAGAACAAAAATATAGAACATGTTAAGGATGCTATGGCACATACACAATAAATTCAGCGCTTAAACTGGCACAAAGAAGTAACAAAGACCAGTTCAAATGGAAACGGTGACTGTGAACAAAGCAAATGAAAATGCAAAAGCATTTTTCCCTGGTGCAGCTCAGCAAAGAACAGTAATGCAAATAAACTCAAATGCTGCAATCATGGTCAGAGATACGGACGCAGCACGGCCTGCCTGAGCACAAGACGTAGACTGTCACTGTCATTTGACAGTCAAAACACTTTCAACTTCCCTCCACCATTGTGCATTTATAATTTTCAGGGAAACTGGAATGAGATCCAGAGAAGCAAATCCTTAAACAAGGGCCAGGTTATTGATTTACATAAGGCCTCATTTTAGTACTTGTAGGCTAACATGTTTTGTTACATGTGGATAGTTACACCAGAATTTAATTGACTCACCCTCGTGTCATTTCAAACCTGTAAAACGTTCTTCAGTGGAACACAGAAGGAGGTGTTTTCCTTTTAATGAAAGTGGATGGTGACTCGGGGCTGTCAAGCTACAAAACACCCATAAAAAGATGAAGCATCATAAAAATCGACTTGCGCACTATAGTGAAAGTTTCCTGAAGCCATATTGTGTGAGCAACAGACCCAAATTTAAATCATTATTTTTTTTCAAATTTGGCTTATTTTGGTTTCTTGACATCCACGGTCCTCATTCACTTTCATTCAATGGAAAAAAGAGTCGTTGAGTATTCTGCTACAAAAAGATATGAATGAGTGAGCGATCATTTTAAAAACAAGTTAAATATGTCTTAATATCTGTCCTAAACATTTTTAAAGTTACAAGAGAAGTCATGATCTATTGTTCTATTAGAAAAATCCCTTTTGTGAAGATGTTAAGCTATTGATATAAATGTATGTATTTATTAGTTATTACGTATTTGTAGAATTTAAAATACTTGTATATTAAGCTGCTCCCCTCACAAAAGACTGCGAAAGAGAAAGAACTCAGTGAAGACCAGAGAGAGTCAGTGTTGAGGGATGTGGCTGGTGTGTGTTTGTGTGTGTGTGTGTGTGTGTGTGTGTGTGTGAGTGTGTGTGTGTGTGTGTGTGTGTGTGTGGGTGCTGGCTGCTGAACTGTGATAAGAGGTTATCAAGATTGGAGTGGGAGGCTGGGGAATCGTAAGACTAGCCATGACACTATACGTGAACAAACTCACAGGCACATTGACATCCTACAATGGTAGTCAGACAACCTTCTCCTTTTCACACACACACATTCTTGAATGTGTGGTTTACAGGGACTCTCCATAAGCGTAATGGTTTTCATACGGTACAAAACGTTTATTCTATCTCCTTACACCACTAAACCTACCCATCACACAAAACCTTTGGCATTTTTTAAGTAAAAAACACTGTTTTCTAAGCATGTTTACATTGTTATTATACACATTTGTGTCCTACCCATTACACAAAACCTTCTGCATTTTTACACCATGTTTGATTGTTCTGTTTTCCTCATGGGGAGCAAATAAATGTCCCCACAAATACAATATTTCAGGTATTGCCATTTTGTCCTCATAACATGGAGTATAAATTAAACAAAAACATATACACATACATTATTTACATATACATGCACTATATACATATTTATTATTGATATTAAACAGTTGTGTTTGTTGTGGCGAACCCTGAAGACCTGTATTGGAACCCCACTGTAGGAGTGGGCAGTTGTTACATAAACACCTGTTACATATGCTTTATATTTAATTTATGTAAAGCATAATACATAATTTATCTATTTTATAAGTAATTCAATTAAACGCCTTGTTAGGTTACTGGAGTTTAACTGTTATGGTTAGAGCTCTGTGTGTAACGCATATGTTTAAATATGCTGAAGGCTCCACTAGTTTTGTTTTAACAGTTTTATAAGGCTAATAAAAAAACTGACCAAATGTGTTTATCATTTGTAGTGCTGGCATTACTTTATCTTATGGTCAGTGTAACCGTGTCCGTATAAACACGGTATAAACTGTGTGAACACAATGTTTTATTTCTACTATTCTGAACGTTTAGCATAGTCTTTTTTCACATGTACATCTCCAAGATGTCTTATAAAGATCAGATCGTCTGGAAGGCATCTATTGTGTATTTAATCTAGCCTATATTAAATGTCTTTAAAAAAAATCCGTTATACATACATAAATTCAGCAGGAGCGGGATTAAGAAAACTGAAGCATTTGACATCCTTCAATGTTCCTCTTTTCCATTTAGACTGCAATAACATATTTTACATTAAGGGAAAATATTGGCCTCTTTAAATTAATTTTACAGTGCTTTTTTACCTTTATAAATACTATTATTAAAAGAAATTCAACAGAAAACTGCAATAATGGTCAAAAAACGAAGTGGTAAACAGTGGTGTCACTGTTTTAATGAGTGAGTCATTCATTCATTCACTCATCATTCATTCATTCATTCATTCATTCAGTCAGTAACTAAGCAAGTGGCCTTATTTATAAATGGATTGAATGTTGTTCACACACAGCATTATCCGAGTAATTTACCTTATGCTACAAATGTTACATACCCCGCCCAACCCATCACATGCACGGCATTCTGCCTGTTAGAAACACATGGTTGGTTTTAATGTTATTTTAAGGTTTTAAACAATTAAATGAATGGCAAAATTCAGTATTTTGTTTGCGTACACTCTCTGTCACCTCATATGAGAGTGACATCACATGTGCGCTCCTAATACTATCACTCGCTCTTTTAGTAAGTTTTGGTTGCCAGAACATTCTTTTCTTAATGTTTGTTTTTCATTGGCCTTGACAGTTTAATGGAAATAGAACGTTAGTTTTTGGTTTGTAGAATATAATTCTAACGTTACTCTAACGTTCCCACAACATTATTGCAACCTCCTTCTAACGTTTCCATAACATTATTCTCAACTCCCGCTATGGTTCCCTCTAAGGTGTTGTGCATATTCTGGTAATCAAATGAAGACATTCATTTAATTTATTTTTTAATCATATCAAATTAAACAAACTAACAATGTGAGCTTTACTGTTAAAATTTAAACATGGACAAACAAATTGTGATTATTCTTTAAAAGCTTTTGATAATAGTTTATTATTATTAGTGTTAGAATTATTACTACAATCTGGTGTATCTAAATTGTACTGTATAACATTAATACATTTGTCAAGTTAAACCGAACTTTTATTTTGATGGGTTGCGATGAAGACATTTGTGTTTCTGTGTTTATGATATGATGATTGTTTTTCTCAAATGAAACGATAAAATGCTCATGAAGTGTCTCT
The DNA here is from genome assembly GCA_037043235.1 of Rhodeus uyekii. NCBI lineage: Eukaryota > Metazoa > Chordata > Actinopteri > Cypriniformes > Acheilognathidae > Rhodeus > Rhodeus uyekii. Next base: position 6,155,527 of record JAWRVZ010000018.1, read on the forward strand.
CAGAGCGGCTCTGGAGATGAAGTTTATGCATTCACGTCCTCATATAGAGGCGGCAGAGGCTGAAAACGCCGTGAGCATTACACATGCTTCAGTGTGTGTGTGGTTAGTGAATTTACACAGAGACACACAGAACGTGTAGGATTCGTATTTAAAGGGTTAGGGTTAGTAGTCTTCTTTAGTAGTCTTAGTCTTTTTGCGGTTTAATATAAAGAGAAACTAATCTATCGTGATTTAATTTAACTGTACTTTCTTTTTTATTTATTCATGAATTTCTTTTTATAAATTCCGCATTATACTGTCAATCAGATTTATTACTGGAGCCAGAGTTTTCGCCGTTATGGTAATTCTAGGGGTCTCATTAGTCTAACCTCCCTCTAACATTATTGTAACGTTCCCATAACATTATTCAGAAATGTTTTCAGTTTTCTTATACGTATTTATTTGACTTCTCTGAGAATGTCAATGGACCCATTTTAGATGCATCCAAAATTACAACAACAGTGGTTACATATATAATTTTAAAAAATTATGAAAATAATGGCTAGAGACAAATCAGTATCTCTGAATATTGGTAGGGATACATCCCTTGTGCCCCTACTAAATTCTATGCCCTTGGAGTGTGTGTGTGTGTATATATATATATATATATATATATATATATATATATATGAGGGACCTATAATTTATTTCAAAAATATTGCATTGCGTTGATCTCTCCTTAATTCAAAAGAAAGTAACTCAGTGCAACCATTCGTGCAACCATTCAACCACATATGATTATGTAATGTGTTAAGTGCACTTCACGTTTAGTGTAATGATACCCATTCCTGAAACCAGGAAGTCCTCAGAAATAGTCAAGACCTCAGGTGCCAAATACACAATGTCCATGTAGATCCAAAACACGTTTCAGTTGGTGAGTGACACAAGACCTCTGCGGGAACTGTTACTGTTCAGGGTGGTGCGGGGGCCAGGGCAGAAAGGCCAAAAGGGTTTGGGGCAGTTGTGGGTTATTGGGGCAGAGCTCCAGTTCCAAGGAAAGAAACTTCCATGAAAAGAGCCCTTATCTCTGCCTCACACAGACAGCTGAGCAGCTCTGTGTCATGAGGGTACAACTCAAAGATCCGCCTCTCTCTCTCTCTGTCTTGATGGCTTTTTCCTTTTTATTTCCAAAGCTTGAATGAATTACTTTCAGATCATCCACAAAATGTATGTAAGTGTTATTGCCAACAATTATCTTCATTCCTAAATAATGACATCTCATTCTCATTCTCATTCTAAAATCATTTCTAGTCAAAAGTCTTATCCCAAAGATAAGTTGGAGTGAGAGAACACAGAATGCTCTTGTCTATGGGTTGCAGACTGTATACTGAGAATATATCGCACTAAAATAATTTCCAGTCTGTTCCTCCTCCCCATCACTGCATCCACAACATATGCAAGCAAGAAAGTGGTTCACTCATGTCGTCAATTTGTCGACTAACACTGAAAGCTGTTCACCATCGCTTACTTTGGGAATTTCTCAATTTCTCATGTTTTTAGAATAGTGGCTTTTAATATGTAACAAGAAAGTTACTATACTGGTTGTAGTTGCAGTTCTTATGTAGTATATGTTAAGTTCAAGTTCAAGTTCGTTTTATTTCTAAAGCACATTTAAAAACGGTCGAGGCTGACCAAAGTAATATCAATGGGAGAAAATATGCATAAAAATAAGAAAAAATAAAAATAAAAAATCTGTTAAAAGTACAAAAAGTAAAAAAGTACAAAACTATATATTAATATGATGATTTGTTGTGTTTTGCTGCTTAATATTCTTATGTAAACTATGATACATTTTGTTTAAAATTCTTTGATGAATAAAAATTTCAAAAGGATTGCATTTATTTGAAATATAATTCTTTTTGTAAAGTTATACTTTTGTAACCTTATTCTAAATATCTTTATGGCCACTTTGTTTGTCATACTTAAATGTTTCAGATCATCAAACAAATGTAAATATTAGTCAAATGTAACACAAGTGAACACAAAATGGAGTTTTTTTAAATGAAGGTTGTTATTATTAATAGAAAACAAAATCCAAACCTACAAAAAAGTGTGTACCCCCCTGTTAAACTTAACAGTAACTTAATTACTGCCACACCTGTTCTCAATCAAGAAATCTCTTAAATAGGACCTGCCTGACAAAGTGAAATAGACCAAAAGATCTTCAAAAACTAGACATCATGCCGAGATCCAAAGAAATTCAGGAACAAATGGGAAAGAAAGTAATTGAGATCTATCAGTCTGGAAAAGGTTATAAAGCCATTTCTAAAGCTTTGGGACTCCAGTGAACCATAGTGAGAGCCATTATACACTAATGGTGAAAACATGGAACAGTGGTGAACCTTCCTAGGAGTGGCCGGCCGACCAAAATTACCCCAAGAATGCAGCAAAGACTCATCCAAGAGGTCATAAAAGACCCCACAACAACATCTAAAGAACTGCAGGCCTCACTTTCCTCAGTTAAGGTCAGTGTTCATAGCTATAAGAAAGAGACTCCGCAAAAATGGCCTGAATGACAGAGTTTCAAAATGAAAACCACTGCTGAGCAAAAAGACCATTAAGGCTTGTTTCATTTTTGCCAGAAAACATCATGATGATCCCCAAGACTTTTGGGAAAATACTCTGTGGACTGACGAGACAAAAGTTGAACTTTTTGGAAGGTGTGTGTCCCATTACATCTGACCTAAAAGTAGCACCGCATTTCAGAAAAAGAACATCATATATAAAAAATATGGTGGTGGTAGTGTGATGGTCTGGGGCTGTTTTACTGCTTCAGGACCTGGAAGACTTGCTGTGATAAATAGAACCATGAATTCTGCTGTCTACCAAAAATCCTGAAAGAGAATGTCCGGCCATCTGTTCTTGACCTCAAGCTGAAGCGACCTTGGGTTCTGCAGCAAGACAATGATCCAAAACACACCAGCAAGTCCACCTCTAATTGGCTGAAGAAAAACTAAATGAAGACTTTGAAGTAGCCTAGTCAATGTCCTGACCTGAATCCTATTGAGATGCTGTGGCATGACCTTTAAAAGGCAGTTCATGCTCAAACCCTACACTAACCACAACCAGTCTGCAAAGATGAGTATGCCAAAATTCCTCCACAGCGCTGTAAAAGACTCATTGCAAGTTGTTGCGAACGCTTGATTGCAACCAACCAGTTATTGGGTTCAGCGGGCAAGGACTTTTTCACACAGGGCCATGTAGGTTTGGATTTTGTTTTCCTTTAATAATAGCAACCTTCATTTAAAAACCACCTTTTGTGTTTACTTGTGTTATCTTTGACTAATATTTAAATTAGTTGGATAATCTGAAACATTTAAGTGTGACAAACATAGAAAAAAATAAGACATCAGAAAGGAGAGAACCTCGTTTTCATACCACTGTGTGTATGTATGTATATATATAAAAATTCATAGAGAGAGTAATGCATGACATGTTAGAGGTGAGATTCAAAATATTTTAAAGAGGATGTGTACCTGACCTCAAAGCCACAGCTCCCATAAGTGATAGTGTGACTCAAAGGTACCAGCTAAGTTTGTCTTTGTTTTCTGAGGTAAGTTAGTCAAAACCACGTTTCAGTTGAGGAGAACTCATCTCAATATGCACTGTTACAACTTACAGTTTTGGCCTCCACACCCTTAACCGACACAGGGCAAGACACCTCCCATGTGAGGACCTCTGAATTAGTGGTTCTGCCAAGTGTTTGCCTGTATATTTTTTACTTTGAAAGCAAAATGGATGATGAAAAGCCAGCAAAGACGTATTGTGATACTATGGTACATTAAATATTATCACATTACACCATGGTATCAAATGCATGTTGTGTTTAATCTGTAAAATCTTACCAGACATGACAGTTTACAGAGTGCTTGACTCTGTAAGATCTTTGATAAGATCTTGACCAAAAACTGATGGACCACTTGATAGAAATACACGTTATGATGTTATTTTCATCAAGAGGTGCATGATTTTCAAGATCTTGTACTGACCATGCAAGATTCAAGATCTCTGTAAAGTCTTCTCAATTAATTAAAGGTCTGGACAAATTCTCACAATTTGAACCTGATGAATCTTGACAACCTGGAATATGTCTATGATATTTCATACAAGGTTGTTTGAGAAACAAAAAGATACACACTGTGTCAATTAGGGTTAGAAGAAATGTTGCCAAACACATGCTAGAAACATAATAATCACTGCGATAATGATCCAATTGTAGACTCTTAAGCATTTGCCCTTTATCGTATATATAGTTTTATATAAACTCCACCAATTTCAGTAATTTATAACTTGCATTAACTAAATAAATGCTGTAAAAGTGTCTTTGTTCATGATACAAATGTATTAAAGAATGTGTAAATAAACTTTGCAAACTTCGGTCACTTTTGGCTTACTGAAAAATGAAGAGCAATGCTATTTTAAAATACCAGATCATGGAATTTAAAACTGCCCAGGAAGCGCGAGACATTTTTGTCAGCCCACAACACCTGTTTAATTTAGCGAGGCGTTTGTTTACCTTACACTGCTATGGTGGTTAACCATTACCTATTCTGCCATGTTTTCTTATGCATCAGTGATATGAACAGGACAAACGGTATAGTCTGAAATGCACCAAGAAGTGTTGACTGAGATGAGTTCCTTCTTGACCTCCTTTCATTGAAGACAGCTTTGGTTATTTTTATCATGACTGAGTGGAGAACACCACACTTGAAAGTGATTCTTATCGGAAACTCTGGGTGAGCGTCTGTCTTTGAATATTAGGATGATAAACCTAGTTGTAAAGCATTGTGCATAAATGAATAACAGTTTTTCCAGATACCTATTCTACTCCTGATTATTTTGTAAAAACAACAAAGAAATTTGCCTTTCAAAGGTTTGGTATTATTATGACGTTTCTGAAAGAATGTGATGATACTTTTACTTACCAACATTGCATTATATTGATGAAAACTACTGTTTTCTACTGTTCTAAAGATTACAAAGAGTTAGAAGTAGACTTAATAGTTAATATATGCTAACATATGCCTATATATATATATATATATATATTTGCAGCCATTACTGTTTATGTGACATTTTGTCTATCTACCTATCTATCTACCTATCTATCTACCTATCTATCTATCTATCTATCTATCTATCTATCTATCTATCTATCTATCTATCTATCTATCTATCTATCTATCTATCTATCTATCTATCTATCTATCTATCTATCTATCTATCTATCTATCTGTCTATCTATCTAATCTATATGTGTAGAAAAAATGTCACAATATATTGATTGTATTTCTGACCAATTAAATGCAACATTGGTGTACAAAAGACTTTTGTTTAAAAAAAAAAGTATTTCAAAATGTCGTACTGATTCCAAACTTGAATACCAGTGAATGTGTGGCCCAAAAACCAAAAACAAGGAAGTACAGAAAGAAACTAAAAGGAGCGACTCTCAACAAAACCTCAACAGCTGCTCTTTTTTAAAACGTTTGGCATATTTAGCCAAGTAGCTGGTTGTGTAACTCAAGGTTAATGCACTGTATGTATTGTAGTAAATAGTATCATTTACCCATAAATTCTCTGGCCAGTTAGTTGTCTCTGTTTCTTTTTGTCTGAACAGAGTTGGAAAATCTTCATTTATGACCCGATTTGTTGACCATCGCTTTACTAATTTGTATCGTGCCACAATAGGGGTGGATTTCCTTGCTAAAGAAGTCACTGTTGATAAAATATCAGTGATTCTTCAGGTGAGATACATTCCTTTATGTTAAACCCTCAATATTTAAAAAAATATATCATTCACTTCTTGTCATACACAAGATCCACAGAGTTTTCATATTGCAATAACACATCTCAACTGACCGAACAGTGCTGTATAAACTGTGTCATGCAATACTCAGCTGTTTTTGCACCAGATCTGGGACACTGCAGGTACAGAGAGGTTTCATTCCCTGGGTACCGCACTGTATCGTGGAGCTCACTGTTGCCTCCTACTGTTTGATGTTACCTCGTCTGTCTCCTTCGATGCACTGGACGCCTGGAAGAAAGAATTCCTGGTGCAGGCATGTCCTTCTGACCCGACTGCCTTCCCTTTCATAGTGCTCGGCAATAAAATCGACTTGGATCACCGTGAGGTTAGCCAGATCTATGCCTGGTTTCACAGACAGGGTTTAAATTAAGCCAGGATTAGGCCTTAATTAAAGTAGGACATTTAAGTAACTTTTTTAAACGTGCCTTAGAAAATAACATTACAAAACAATGTATAAAGATGCAGTATGTCAGTACTGGTAGTTAAGATGGCACAAACATGCATTTCAGTCTGGGACTAGGCTTAAACATTGTAAAAGTGGGCAATTATGCTTTGCTTTGCTTATAACGGATAGGAGGATTTGATTGACAGGTGTCCCCAAACAAAGCCCGGCAGTGGTGCAGTGAAATCGGAGCTGAATATTTTGAATGTAGTGCAAAGGAAGACATTGGTGTGGATACAACCTTTCATAGTGCAGCACGAGCAGCCCTGCAGTATGTGAGTTCAAGCATTTTTGTATGCATCAGGGTTATTTTAACAAATATTGAATTTTGTTTTCAATATTAGAGCTAGCTAGTTCTAATTGAACATGAAATACTCAGCTTGACCATAAAAGCAGCAGGATTAGGTTACAGTTGTTTGTGCCACTCTCTACAGCTCAGAAGTCACCATGAGGAGAATGGAGAAGACATCAAGATTATACAGAAACAACAGGATAAGAAGTCAAATAAAAATTGCTATTGTTGAAGCGAGGACAAGCTCTTGTGCTACTGTTCTGTTCACGTCAACATGGAATCAAAACTTTATTTTTTTAATGGAATATTGCCGTATTTATTCAAATGAAATGATTTATCAGTGCACATTTTGTTTATCATGAAGCTGCATGTACGGATATACATTCACTCGGATACACATCACAACAGGGAGAAAAAACTTCTGTTTCATGCCGACTTTAAAGCCTGTTCACATGGACGATAACTAGAATTGTTTTAATAATCATTCTAATACTATGAGAATAGTGAAGTTCACACCATGGTTATACTGATAATAAAAGAACAATGTTGTTGAGATCCCATTGCTTTTTTCCAGCTGATGACAAAATAACTATGTTCTGGCAGGTTTTGTCATGTTATGAATGCGCTCTTTTCCCGACACATTAAAACTTGGATACTGAACTAAAGCGACTTTTTTGTAAATATATAATTTGTAAGTTTTTTTGGGGTTCAACATTTAAATATAAAATGTTTCTTGTCATTGATTAAAATAGTATTTCAGTATATTAAAATAACATTTTAATTTATGTAAAATGTACTGAGTTTTACAACAATTAAATCGATGTGAAAGGCTTTTTATGAAGATAAAACCTCTTAGACCACTTCATATGAATACTATGCTACTTTATTTCAGATGAAATATCTCCCATGTTAAATGCAAACGAGTCAACCGTCTTTTCCATTCACCTTTCCAAAGGTCTTTCTTCAAATATAGCTGCTCAAATTCACAATTCTGGAGGACACTAGGGATGGAATGAAGGTCCAGGAAGTTCTGCATGAAACTAAAAGAAATTGGTCATAATCAATCAGGGAGACAGTTTATATATTTCGGTTTCTTTTATAAGTCAAGACAAAAAAAAAGGCAATCAGGAGATGACCAACATGTAAAAACGTTGTACAGGTAAATATATAAAAGGCCAGAATATCATCTTCACTTCTTGCAGTATGAATGAACTATATTACAGTCAAATCCGAACTTGGCTTTTACCAAGAATGAAAACGGCCATCCTCACCCACATAGACATACAGGTATACACTGAACATTTAGTTTGCATACCTCTCAGATAATTAAAGGGGGAAAAAATAAAAGTAGTAGAAATTCATCTTCACATGGACAATTTCCTTCACAATCTAGGGCAGAGAAAATTCTACAAAGTTACGTTGTGAAAAAGTTAAGAGGACAAGCCAGAGAAAGGGAAAAAGCTGAGCGTTTACTAATAATGGCGGTTTGGTAAGATGAGGAATAAAAAAAAAAAAAAGAAGGTATTAAGATTTTTACATCTCAAGGTTTGGCATACACACAAACAGAGTGGAAACAAGTGTAGAAATTCGCAGTAAACAAAGTAAAAGCCCTTCAGATGTTTACATCCTTTTCAGTTGTAGCACATCACCACTTGGCTTGCGCACAATTACAATGTCTCAAAGTACTTGACAACAGCCCTTCATCCCACAAATCTTTAAATCAAAAGGTGGATGGCCAACAATTAAAAAAAAAAAAAAATCGTAATAAAACAAAAGTTGTGAATTAAAAAAAAAAAGCACACAGACATACACATACACACAGGAGAAAAGCTTTAAAAATACAAAAATAAACTACACAAAAGATCTTCTCCATTGTCGCTCACTAATTTTTTGGGAAGTTTCAAACTTTTTCTCTTTTTTTTCCATTTTCTTTTTCTTTCTTTTTTTTTTGTATGGCAAATCTCAGTTTTAGCAAAGTCTCTGTCCTGCCGTTAACGTACTTCCATGGCCATTACTTTATCTGCAGTTCTGCCTCTATTTCCGCTCAATGCAAAAGTGCACACTTCACCAGAAGGCTCGAGTCCAGAACAAATCCATATGCAGATCTTATTTCACGTAGCCATTTGAGTGAAAAATATCCACTCTTGTCTGAGGACAAGTGCTTGGTTTGTTTTCCCCATTTCTGTTCCCCTCACATGAAAATGACATAGCTCATCTCCATTCAGAAATCCTCCCGCAGCGTCCACATATTTAACGTGAACTAAAACTTCTCCCTGAAGTCCAAACTGACAGAACGAACATTACAAATATCTTAAAACTGGTGTTTGATTTACTGAAGCAAGATACAAGTGTTGAAAGAAATGGGGGAGAAAGGAAGACTACAATGGAAAATGCAAAATTGTTTTTTCCCTCCCACTCCAACTAGGTTGAAAAATACTCAAAAATATGCAATGTGCTTTTCTCCATTCATACTATTAACAAGAAGAAAAAGCTTTCCCTAGAAATTATTTCCTTTTTTTTGTTGCTGTTTTAATGGATGGTTATAGTTGAAGTTGAATCCGGATGGAGCGCCATGAGTAGTGTAAGTCTTCCCGGTCTTGGAGGACGAGTGGAGAAAGGGGCTTACTGGTCCATTCTTGCTTTCTTTTGACCAATCCCTTTCCTGCAATTAAACATGCATGTATTTTAATACTCATATGTATTCAAACCACTGTTCTGATTTTTGTTTTATTTTTTATAAATATATTTGATTTTTTAGCAAGGATGTATTACAAGTGATCTTAAAAGATTTTCAGTTTAAATAAATGCTGTGCATACAAAAATTAATGCGGTTGATAGGAAATGTTTTCTGAAGGATCACGTGACACTGAAGACTGGAGCGATGATGCGCTATAAAAACATTACTGTATGTTTCGTGTTGATACTGGAGGCATGGATACTCACGTATCTGGTGAAGAAACTGCTCTTTTTGGGGCAGGCTTTGCAGAAAGGCCATCTTTGTTAGATTCTACAAAACACAAAGTAATTGTAAAATCCACCTTGTCACTGCCTAAAACAAAAACCTTTTCTCCAACCAAAGAAAAGCTGTACCTTGCAGCCATCGCACTTGTGTAGCCGGGCCGTAACCTTTCTCGTTGCGAGCGGCGATGCGGAAGATGATGGCGGGTTTGGTGGTATAGTCTATATGGGCGTTGGACAGGCTGGAGGACTGAACCAGGCAGGAGGGGTTTGGCCCACAGTACACACGCATGAAGGCAAGCTGGGCCGGAGCCGAGGGTTTCGCCTCGGTGGTTTGGCTGCTCTGGATGGCCAAATACACAGAGTATTCTGTGATCTTTCCTGATGTCATTGATGGAGGCTCCCATGTGAGGTGGGCACCGTCTGGACTCTGAGGAGAGAAAAAAAAGTACGTACACATTCATTTGGGTGTGTTAATTGTGAACAGTGGTTCTTGTATTTCTAATGCATCTTTTAGTACAGATGCATTTAATTGAACAAAAGTGACAGTAAAGACATTGATAATTTTACAAAAGATTTATAATTTCAGCTAAATGACATTATTTTGAAACTTCCTAATAACTTTTTTCTCTTTTAAAGAACTTTAGAAAAAATGTTTCATGGTTTCCACAGTTTTCCCAAATCAACATATTAGAATGATCATAGGACACTATGGACTTGAGTAATGACTGATGAAAATTCAGCTTTGCCACCACAGGGTTGTTACATTTTAAAAAGAAAAAAAGTTTATTTTAAATGGTTTCTGTTGTTTTAATTCTTGTTTTTATTGTATATATGATAAATAAATGCAGCCTTAGTGAGCAGGAACGTTTCGAATGCTCAGTAAATAATAAAAATTTATATATTTTTATAAACCAATATACACACACATTTGTGATTAAATATAAGAAATATTGTAATAATATTAAATATTATAGTTACTGAATTAAAGGGACCGTCATTTTCTCACCTTGAAATTGTACCAAACGTGAAACCCTTACAAAAGATATTCATCGAAGAATGTTAGTAACCAAACCGTTGATAGAAAAGTTTAAAAGATAAAATCTTATGGAAGTCAATGGGGTCCATCAACTGTTTGGTTACTAACACTCTTTAAAATATCTTTTGTGTTCAGCAAAACAAAGAAATTCATATAGGTTTGGAACAACTTGACGGTGAGAAAAATTTGTCACTAATTTTCATTTTTGGGTGAACTAGCTCTTTAAATCAGTTTGCTATATCGATAATTCTATACTGTGAATCTCGAAATCATAACTGGCACCCTATTCATTTAAACTTTTCCTAATTAGAAAAATCTAAAATTAGTCAAAAAGTATGGAACAATTCTCCTTTAATAAAAATATTTCACACATTTTATGGTGCGCTATTACTACAACACTACATGTAACACAACAAGAGGCATCATGTGCGAATTAAGATTTGAGGATTGTACCTTGCTGATCTTTATGGCACATGGTGCCCCCGGGAAGCCGGGTAAACAAGTCTTGAATGCAGAGATTTCCGAAAAGGTTCCACGCCCACAAGTGTTTATTCCCGCCACACGGAACTTATAGGCCGTCCCCGGCTGAAGCTCCACCCTCTTCATCTGGCTGTAGTCAGGGATTGTGCCCGAATCATCCTGTAACATAAAACACCATTCTGTCAGTGTAATTACATTTCGAAATAAGAAATATCATGGCATCTTACAATATCGTATGAAGTACAATCTCCTTGTGGCATACCTCAACATATGCGGCATCATCTGCAGGCATGTAGAAATGAGTTACAACCATATTGGTCACTTTGACAATGCCAACATCAAACCACTGGTTTTCCTTCTTTACTTGAGGTTTGACTGTAACAGTTTGAGGAGTTTGTTTCTGTGTGGAGAAACAACAAAAAACAGGATTAAAAATTTAAAAAAGACCAGTATGTACATATTCATTCACATTTCAATGCATATGATCGTGACATTTTAACCATTATTAAACTTACCCCAGCCTCAATGCCATTGGCTACTTCAGTGAGCGTTGCAGCTGCCTGCATCTTAGCTGGACTGGCAACTACTACAGGCGCCAACGTACTGGATGGAGCCAAGGCTTCAAAAAGAATAAACAGAATAAAAAGGAACATATGGACAAACATGATGCAACACCCTGACAATTCATTAAAGCCTAGCTTACAGAAAAAAATTCTTAAACATAAACCAACAATTAAATACTTGTAAAGCACTTAAACATTTCAAAACACAACGAATGTTATTTTTTTAATTAACTACCATTAACAGATTAATAAATACTATAACAGAAGCACTGCTCAAGGTTAGTTAACATTAACTAATGGGATCTTTTTGTAAAGAGTTCAATTTCTCATTCATTTTACTAGATAATTAAACTATAATAATGGTTGAAAAAAAACTAACATCACACATACTCTCTGCTCTGGTGCGAGGCAGCAGTCCGACTACTGCACTTGTGGCAGCGGCGGCTATCTCATTGTGTCCATTGCTTTCTGAGGAGGGATCGTTTAGGCTGTCAGCCGGAGCCAAGCCCTCTGTGGGGAGTGCGGCCTGGGCAGCGGCTTGCTGCTGGGCTGCCTGGAGCTGCTGTTGCTGATGAACCAAAGCTGCTAATTCCTGCTGGGTCAAAACGATGGGTATGGTGTGGGTCTGCTGGTCTTCTCCTCCGGCATCTGAGCCTGAGGTGGGATTAGGAACAAATTGCAAGTTTTAAACTAATTTTCAACAAATGGACCTTGGTTGGGATTCTGTAGATAGACAATGGAGACTCACTCATAACAGCCTGCTGTGCTGCTTGTAGTACAGCCTGAATGGCGAGGGCCTGAGCCTCCTCTGTTGCTGCAGCCTGGGCCGCTGCCTCTGCTGCTGCCGTAACAGCCAGCTCCTCTGGGGTCAGACCAGTCACCATTAGCGTTGTGGATTGTCCATCTGACATCAGCTCCGGTGGCAAGGCCAGTGCCTCGGCCTGTGATGCTGATGACGCCTCTACACCCTCCATCTACCAAAAAAAAACACCAACAAAAATAAGCCTGGATGACATCTAAAATGACAAGACTTGTTCTACAGAATACTGTAAATATAAAAGGGTTCAACACTAACAAGTAATAATTTCAAAGTTTCTATTAATTTATTCCTGTGATAGTAAAAATTAAATTTCAGCATCATTAATCCTGCCTTCAGTGTCACACGGTCCTTCAGAAATAATTGTAATATGCTGATTTGGTGCTTAAGAAACATTTCTTGTTGTTACTATTAATTTTGAATGGTTGTGCTGTTTAAGATGTTTGTGAAGTTCAAAAGTACAGCATTTATTGAAATAAGATTTATATTACTATGTAACATTATACATGTCCTTGCTGAATAGAATACATTTTTACTTCAGAAACTACAAAATTACACCGCTAGAAAAATATATACATATATACAATTGTATCACAAGTATTGTATCACAATTGTATTTCTTTAGATATATTGTGTCTTTACATACATTAGAAAATGAATTACTAAAACTAGTATGCATTAGCCTTAATTTGCAATAGCTGGAAATTGTACACCAAGAATGCTTTTGACTATACCTCTGCTGTTGGTAGCTGCTCCTGAGCAGTTTCTCCCTCTGACAAGCTAGAAGCGTCTTGCTCCATGGGCACTGCCCCTGCCTCTGCCTGGCTCTCTGCCTGCATGGCTACCGCCACTGCTTCTCCCTGGAAGTCACTCGGCAAGGCCGCCGCTGCCGCTTCCGCCTGGAAGTCACTCGGCATTGCTACTGCCGCTGCCTGGAACTCCGCCTGCATGGCGACTGCGACTGCCTCTGCTTCAGCCTGGCCTTCCGTCTGCAAGGACTCCGCCTCCGAGCTTTCCATAACAACCGGCTCAGCTCCTGCCTCTGAGGATGACTCCGTGATGGAAGAGATAGACTGCAGAAGGTCAAAGAAAGAAAAACCACTGGTGTTATGAATCCCTCTTTCAAAAGAAGCCTCATCCTACAATTTCCCTCATTTAATGTTTGGATACAAAATACAGATATAAATGTAAGGTGTCTCTACAGTATTTAAACTTAAGTTAAAATTTTCAGTTTCAATCCACACCACCAAAAAGATAAAGTCATGTAGTATTGGTGGCCAAATTTAGTGATTTTTCCTTTAGGTAGCCAGTTAAGTTAAATCTCTTACAGCATAAGTAAACAGTGCTTTTGTGATGAACTCAAACTGTTAGTGTTGCAGCTTTGCTTGTAAATATAATACTGATTACATTTGAAAAAAATTAATATTGTATGTTCAAATAGAAAAAACCCACACAACCATAAATTATATCTCTGATTCTTTTAATTAGTATTGTGTTAATATTAGTAAAATTCTATTTACTCAAAGTTTTAAATATTGTTCCTATTCTTTACTTCCCGTGACATGGCAAACCCAGAGAGAAGCCACAAGAGTTTATTGAATTAAATGGCAGATGCACATTGTGTAATCAAAATACCAGTCATAAACAAAACAAAAAGATTGATGCGAAACTTTTGGACACTTATTTTAAAATGTACACGCGTGAATGCTTCAGGCTGCTCATTTAAAAAGATAATGAAGATCAAATTTAATATTAAAGTATCTTATAACCATCTAAAGAAATATATAAAAATGCATATATTGTATATACAAAAATATTATATAAAAACATCACAATTCAACAACAGTAGACCATTAATAAATCACTCAGTATAAATGTATTCAATGACTGCAAACTTCCACTTGAAAGTACAAGATCGCCACGTTCTGCAAATTTACTTAAATCATCTTCTGAAGGCATATCATGATTCCCATGATTCAGTTTTTCCCAAGATTCATTTTAGTCTGATCATTTCATTATATTAAAATGACTTGAATTATACCATTTAAGATATTTGAAGAAATCCGATTATTTTCAATTTGATCAACCCACAAGATCCCTGAAAATGGGTTGCACTTTGACTTGGCTACTGCAATGGATTAAATTAGATGTTCATTTATTTGTCCACTCACTGGAACAGCTGGTCCTGGTAGAGGTGTGGCCTGTGTGACTGTGGTAATGGCTCTGCTCTGAGGCGCTGCAGTGGACGGCAAGGCCTCCGTGCTGGTGGTCGATTCTGATCCTTCACCACTCTGCTGGGCTAAATGCACAAAATAAATTGTTAACATAAACCTTTAAAACACACAAAAGTACAAAATGAAAAGAAACAAGAAAAAAATTAATAATAATTTCCAGTTCCAACTTTATTATTATCTTTTCAGGAAACTAACATCGACCAGATACACAGGATTTTAACTTTTCAGACCACTAGTCAAAGAATGGGGAGAAATTATGTGGAGCTGAATGAGCCAAGTTGTTATTCAAGTCATAATTAGGCGAGATTTTCAACAATATAGAAGATAGTTGCAGAGTTAAACCCCAGGTTTAACAGATGAGGCTTAAGCCTTGTCCTAGACTACAATACATGTTTGAGCGGTTTTAGCTGAATGTAATTTGACTAAATAATTGGCTAAATACATTTTTTTCTCCCTAAGACACGTTTATAAAAATCAACTTAGAATAAAACTAAAGCCCAATTCTGGCTTATTCTAAGCCCTATCTGTGAAACCAGCTTCATTTAAAAAAAGCACCAAAAAAAGCTTCTTGATCGGTTCAAACTCTTGACAGCAGACGTCAGAAAGCTCAAACTGTTAGCATCTTTGTTTTTTATACATATTATATATATATATATATATATATATATATATATATATATATATATATATATATATATATATATATATATATATATATATATATATATATGTATAAAAACAACTGACTTTTTCCCCCAAAGAAACTTTTCAGCAAAGATGCATTAAAATAGATTAGAAAGAAAAAAAAAAGTTTCCAATTGTTACCACTTTGATAATGGTACAAAAATTATTTTTGAGCATAATGATTTCTGAAGGATCACGAAACACTGAAGACTAGAGTAATGACTACTGAAATTGTAGCTTTGCCCTTGCAGGAATAAGTTACATAGAAAAGTTATTTTTAATATTTCACAATATTAATGTTTGTATGAAACTAAAAGATGATTTCTTCTAAAATCTAAAGTACCTGTTCCCTCATCTGTCTCCATACTGCAGGTGGCAGTGGTGGCCGTGTTGGTGGTGCCGGTCTCGTGGGTCTCACAAGGTGGATTTGAGCAAACTCTCTGCACCTCTCCCGTTTGGTTTCCACCCATGTTAGATGAAGCCGTTGTGGCCGTGTTGGTGGTGCCGGTCTCATGGGTCTCACAAGGTGGGTTTGAGCAGACCCTTTGCACAGTTCCGGTTTGGTTTCCACCCATGTTAGATGAAGCAGTGGTGGCCGTGTTGGTGGTTCCTGTCTCATGGGTCTCACAAGGTGGATTTGAGCAAACTCTCTGGACTGATCCCATTTGGTTTCCACCCATGTTAGATGAAGCAGTGGTGGCCGTGTTGGTGGTGCCCGTCTCGTGGGTCTCACAGGGTGGGTTTGAGCAGACCCTCTGGACTGATCCCATTTGGTTTCCACCCATGTTAGATGAAGCTGTGGTTGCAGTGTTGGTGGTGCCTGTCTCGTGGGTCTCACAGGGCGGGTTTGAGCAAACTCTCTGCACCGCTCCAGTCTGGTTTCCACCCATGTTAGATGAAGCTGTGGTTGCCGTGTTGGTGGTGCCCGTCTCGTGGGTCTCACAGGGTGGGTTTGAGCAGACCCTCTGTACCATGCCAGTAGGAGCAGTGCCCATATTTGAAGATGCTGTGGTTGCCGTGTTGGTGGTGCCCGTTTCATGGGTCTCGCATGGTGGGTTTGAGCAGACCCTCTGAGCAGTGCCCATGTTGGCAGATGCTGTGGTAGCCGTGTTTGTTGTACCCGTTTCATGCGTTTCGCAGGGCGGGTTGGAGCACACTCTCTGTACTGTGCCAGCTGGTCCAGTCCCCATATTTGCGGTCGCTGTGGTGGCCGTGTTGGTGGTGCCCGTCTCGTGAGTCTCACAGGGAGGGTTGGAGCACACTAGAGTAACAGTGCCAGAAGCGTCACCTGCACCAGACTCTGAAGAGGTGGGCTGCTCAGATGTGGGAGAGGCCAGAATGGAAACGGGCAGATCTTGGCCAGGCTGAGCCTCGACACCACTGGGTGTAGTTATGAGAGTCACTTGGGTGGGCTATTAAGGCAGGATGACACAAAATGATTGATTGTTATTTGAATTACAGTGAATTTATGTTAAATATTGTGTAAAACCATTCATTTTAAATGCAGCAACTTTGTAAATATTTAAAATCATTACAAAACAATTATAACCATTTCTCTTATTATACATAATAAATTACACCACATTTTATAGTTCATAGAAACTAATATTTAAATTAAGTAAGGACACATTAAATTGATAAGACATTAATAATTCTCTCTCAAATAAATTATCTTTTGGACTGTTAAAAAAAAACAACAACACACATATACACATACATACATATCTCTGAACAGGAGCATATAATATAATTAGAATAATAAGCTATTGATTTTTGTAAATAACATGAATAATACTAATGTGAACCAGGCACACATAATGGCTGCAGTAAAGAAAAATTATATACAATTAAAAATAAAATCAGAAAAGATAATCTGGTTCTAACCTGCATGTTGGAAGTGACAGTGGTCAGATTGGTCTGAGCAGCTGACACAGCAGTAGCATTAATGACCTGATTGGAGAGGGTGGCAATTGTGCCCAGAGTGGTGATGGGGGTTGCCAGGGTGGCATTGGCACTGGCTAAGCTTCCTCCGGCTAAGCTGGTAGAAACAGTTCCTGTGACTGTGCCAAGAGTTGTTACACCTTGGACAGAGGACAGACACGGCGAGAGGGAAATACTTTAATCATTCATAATAGTGACTGATGAACTACACTTGGTAAAGAAGCATAAAGTCTTTCAACAAGGAACGTTAACTTCTGACTATCAAGTTCACATCATTACCAGTTGTTCCCTTGACAACCAGCGTGGTTACAGTTGGCTTGACCCCAGATACTGGAGACACGAGACGCACTCCTCCCATCGGCACAGTGCGAAGAATGGTTCCAGGCTGACCAGGGGCTCCCTTCAGAACAACCTTAGTAGAGACCAACCCAGTTAAGGAAATGGACTTTGAAGCACTCCACCAATTATCACCATTTTTGCACCAGATGCTCTGACCCCAATTACCTGTGTTAGGCCTTGCTGGCCTGCTGCTGTACCAATCTTAGGCACTGCTGTAATGATTTTGCCAGGAGTTCCTGTGCCAGATGTCATCACCTTCGTGGTATAGATGGTAATGGGGCTCTTCAACCCGGTGCTACTAGTCACGCCTACAACAGAAAACAGACAATCATTAAGTGATTTATAAACAACATTAATAATGCAGTTGTTAATTTTAATTAAATAATTGAGTGATACACAAATAAAACTATATAAATCTATTATTACAACTACTAATTACTAGTTATTAGTAATAATTATTATTGCTATTAATATATCATTTTAAATGATACATGCATAACTTGATTACATAACTGTATTAAATTAATAATACTATAATAATCAACAGTAATAATAAATATGATAAAACAAGTGTATTATCAGTATTATTAGCGGCAACTACTATTATAGTTAATTTACTGACAAATTATAGATTTCTACTACTACTAATCATCATCATCATCATCATCATCATCATCATCATCATCTCTTCATTCTGGTCAACAAAACACAAATTACAAAATGGTTTATTTATTCACCTGCAGCTCCCTGCTGTAGAGCAGACATGGGGATTGTTTTAATGATAGTAGTAGTGCCCGGTTTGGTGGTGGTGGGGGACATGCCACTGATGCCCAAGATAGTGGGCTTGTTTCCTGTGCCACCTGCTTGACTGGTGGTAATTATTGTGGTTGGTTTTCCATCTGCAGATGTTACCAACTTCAGGATGGTGCCGGGTGGAAGAGGACCCTTTGTCTATAAAATAAGAATGACATTAAATTTTATATTATTTAAAATGATAAACAATGCGAGTGTCTGGGAAACTAGCTACACTTAATTTTAGCAATACCTGTATAATCTGAGTCAGTGGGTTGGAGGTGGCCTGTCCAGTCACAGCGGATGTCTGGACTGGTTTGGTCTGTACCATTGACACCATCTTGCCCAAGTTAGAGATCTAATACAAGAAGATTAGTATTATTTATGTCCTTTCAATGCATTTACCATTCATATTTTTCCAATTACAGAATTTAAAATATACCATACCAGGTTTCCTCCCATGGAAAGTGGGCTCTTGACCAAAGTGATGGTCTTGGTGACTCCACCCACCATAGTGGTCACAACCTGAGCCTGCTGGGCTACAGTAACTGTGCCAGACTTGTGCACTGTGATGATGGGCCGGGCACCAGTGGTGGGACTGGACACTGTCGGAGACCCCACCTGTGCAGCAGCGGTCTTCAGCATACGAGTGGCAGGGTTGCTTACCTACGACCCCCCCAAAAATAAAACAAAAATCATCATAAGACTAGAGCTGTCTGATATGTCTGCAGACAAACGTGAGATATCTCACCAACGTGAGTATCAGTATAACTCAGTATCTAACCTGATAAAATATATTTATTAAATCCATTGTTTCACCTACAATACCATTGTGAACTTTAGTAAAGATACTTTTGATTATTAAACATCATTATCCAAACACGAGCAGAGATCTCAACATGAAATTGATCGATTGGGAGATCATGATAGTACATTTCTCTCCAGTACTGTAGGAAATAAATGTAAAAAGATTTTAACGGTGAAAGACTTAAAAGGGCAGTTTAAAACAGGATGCACATAACTAAGTGTCAGAGTGATCCATTAGAGATGCAATTATGAGAAAGTAGTATGTCCCAAAGCTTACCAACTCTTCCTTTACAAAAACAGTACATGCTTTTAGGGCATAGTACAAGTAGACGAATTGGGATGCGGCAACAGTGACAATCTTAAGATAATTACCATGACAGGTGATGCCACTTTAACTGTGGTGGGGAGAGCGGTGGACCCAGGTGTCATAGCCATTGTTTTGACAATTGTGGCCCCAGCCGGCATATTGAGAACAGTGGTCCCAGGTGAAGGAGGGATTTTCTGTGTGGCTGCGGCGGCTGCAGCCAAAGCTGCCATTCCACTCATCTGAGGGCTGCTGCCGATGGCCTGAAAATAAATGAATAAATTGGATAATATAAATGAATAAGTTGACAATATCAGCAGTTTTATAGATTCCGGCTTTACTTTTTCACTTCATACCGTTCCTTGCGTGGTCTGTGGTGGCACTACCATGCGAACACCTGCAGGAAGTGATGTCACAGTGACTGGGGATTTTCCAGCCTGGCTGGCTTGACGCACAGTGACAATCGATGCCCCAGTGCCTGACTGAGGGGCAGCAACTTTCAGAATCGCTTAAAATATAAAATAAGTCAATTACATTTCCATACAAGTAAATGCTTTAATTTAATATTACATTTAAGTAAACAGAAAATATTACTGAACTATTAATAATTTCACAAATCGGTACCTGGGCCACGTGCCGTTGAGGCAGCCAGAGGGCTTGCGGGTGTGGTGGGCAAAATTGAGGCTGTGGGGGAAGCAGCCTGGGGCACAAGGGTGATGCCACTATGCGGCAGACTCTGAGCAGACGGAGCAGCTGCAGCGGGCGCTGGACTCTTAGGAGAGTTTCCAGGGAGGGAGGGAGCTGCATTGAGGGCTGGTGATGTGGCAGCAGTGGCTGTTGGGATATCATATTTCTGAAGCTGAAGCAGGTACATGTCTGCTGTAGACACCGCTCCCCAGCTAACCTCTAAAGAATTTGTGTTGGCCCGGACGAGCTGTACCCTTGAAGGAGGATTAGGTCGCTCTGCAGGGGAAAGAAAAAAAAAGTAAAAAAAACTATTCAACTTATGTATGGTTTAATACATTCAGTTTATGCAAAAAATGTATTTTTTATGATGCAGTTTGTGTCATAAATGCTCTATACTGCATGTCTGACGCACTCACCCGTCTCCAGGTACCACAGGTCTTTGCAGCACACCTGATTGTTCCAAGCTTTGCGGTATCCATCACGTCCACTCCAGACATAAAGTCTGTTGTTAATAGCAACAGTGCAATGTCCTGCTCGTGCACGTGGTATGTTGTCCTCCAAAGTGTCCATCAAAACAGTCTCCCATGACAAGGCATCTAAAAAGAAAAAGCTCATAATTTACTTTCAAATATATAGCATAATATGAAAAGAAAAAAAGCTATTTGGGCTCAGTACAGTACTCCTAACATTTCAGACAGGATTGTCATGAAGCCAAACTTTCTGTAGATATTGTCAGTGAAATCCCGCAACCCTCAATGCCAATTTTAATAGCACAATTACATTCAATAGCAAGTAATATCCTGATGAATAATCATTTAAATATATTTATTAACTATTAAGTAAAATTATTATTTGTGAAAGCATATTTACTTTATTAATTTCAATATTAAGGTACTGGTATGCACTACCATTCAAATGTAAAAAAGTAAACAAATAAAATAAAAACTATTCAGCAAGGATTAATTACAATGATCAACATCAACAAATATTCTTCTGAAATGTATATGTACAGAATAAAAAAAAAAGGTATCATGTTTCCACAATAAAAGCAGTTTTCATTAATGATAATCATGTGACAGCAAAAACTAGAGTAATGGCTGCTGAAAATGTAGCTTTGCCAAAAGGAATAAATTACATTAACATAGAAAACAATTATTTTTAATAATATTACCGTTTTTACTGTATTTGAGTGTAATAGACTTTTCAAAAACATTTTCTTTTAAATGGTAGTGTATAATAACAGCCTCACCTTTTGTTAAATAAAAAAACACTACATTTACTTTACAGCAAGAACATACCCAAGTTCAAGCAGGCCAGTGTGTTTGTGCACTTCCACTCCTTCTCATGTGTGGCCACCTTCACATCATCCATCACCAAGGGAACCCAGCCACCAAAAACATACATTCTACAGATAAAACAGATAAAGGAATTAAAGTTCAGTGATGCCATTGCATTATGTAGGGAATGCCTGTGGTAAAGCAATTCTAGACTACACTGAAACTCACTTGTTTGTAATAGTGGTGGCTGAGTGGAGGCTACGGGGAAGGGGAGCAGCGCCACTTATTGTAGGCTTGTTCCAAGTGAGCGTATCTGAAAAGCAAAGAGCGGCCTAATCATTGCTTAACTGAATCGATGAACAATGTGGCAAAAACCACAGCTATAATCTTAATCTTCATACCAATATCTAATGTCCAAAGATCTCCCAAACGACAACCACTCATTCCTCCATATATAACAAGGCGGGACTTCTTAGTAGTTTTTTCAGTATAAATTACAGCAGTGTGGCTCTCTCTTGGAGGCGGCAGTACTCCATATGTGACCGGTATATCCCAGCCCACAACGTTGGAGCCCGGACGCAGTTCCAGGGTATAAAGGTCATTCAAATATCTGGAATCACACATATTCATTCATTGGTCTATGAACCAAATTATATAAATATTTATTTAGAATCGAGATAATTGTGTGGTAGAAATACCTGGGAATGTTGTTCTTGGGGTCTTCGCTATCATTGGCAAGCCCCCCAAAAAGATAGCACTTGTTACCCACAAGAGAAAAACTGTGGCCGAGACGAGGACATGGTGGCGCTCCATTTTTAGGGGCTTTTGGTTTCAATTTTTTCCATTCCCACCTGCTTGCCTGATAATCATAACCATAGTGAGATCATTTCAGATCTGTACTTACAGTCAACAATGGCTGGAATACACAACATGACTTTTAAATTCTGAACAGATTTAAAAAAAATAGGCATCATACAGTTGACGACTTCGAAAAACAGTTACAGAGGAAAACTGGGCATCATACACGAAAGTCTGGTAGTGTGCAGTCCCCATTTCTTTAAAGTCATTCCAAACACAAACTCACGCAGATACATGTTGCTTTGAGATGCTTTGCAATTAAAAACACATACTGTCCAACATTAGAAGACCAGATAGGATTTTGAGCAAATCACGTTGACTCCTTCATACTACAAACCAGGGGAAAAAGTCATGTAGTGTATTCAAGCCTTTTGTCACATAACAGAGTGATATTAAAGAAGCTTTTCCTTACCTGCAACTCATAAAGGTCATTGCTGTACTTTCCATATTCCACCATTCCACCAAACACTAATAGACGTGTACCATCACATACAAAACCATAAGCCGCGCAGCCTGGAGGAATGTCTCCGCGAACAGCTGGTATGAACCACTGGTTTGTTGCTGAAAAAGAAAAAATACTTTACGGTTTAGTCAATTTTTCAGTTATACAGTGCTGACAACTTGCAATAAAGCTCTCTTGCATTTTAGAAGCTTATATGGAGGTGAAGCCTATATGTCGATATAAAGCACTTTAAAAATGTAAAGCACTTTAACTTTCAAAACACAAAATTGTGAGTAGGAAATATCTTAGATATGGGACGTTTCAAGTTGACGTAAACAGTGACGTGCAAATTCTTCTCACGTGAAGATGACCAATAAGAGCTATACATCACACTGATCTCTTAGCTGAATTAAAGGAACAACTTTTGTCACAATAAAATCGAAGTAGTGAAAGATCAATTTTACATATTGTGAGATACATCCATGTGAGTGATATGGATTATAAAAAGTAGGACAGGGAATTTAATCTCTGTGGGAAATTTGAGTAAACAGTAGATCAAAACAATTAAAAAAATTCATTGTTTTTACAGATGGATTGTTAATTAGTTCTATAACAAGCATTTACAAATAGACGGTGAATATTCATTGAATGTCAACTTTAAAAACATTGCAACGCAGCAGGAAAGTAAAATGCATTGTAAATTTTGCCATATGTTGAATTTAAGGGGTTTTATTAACACCGGTGAGACATCATAAGTTGTTCTTTGCAGAAACTACAGAAATGTTGCTTCAACAAAATTCAGGGATGTGTTTTGGCTTTATTAGGAAGACTGAGGTAAATTCGAGCATTCTAGAAGTCAAGTGTTCTTCCAATATAACCCAAACAATGAAAGTTCACTTATAAAAAGCGATTAATATATACATTTCATAAACTGCTATAAAAAGCATTTAAAACTTTTTCAAATCAAGCTCATATCAAATGTATGGAAGAACCTTCTGCATCTAATGCAAGGTAATTTCTACTGCAGCCTAATTTCCACATTATTGCTAGTATCATTGTGGGTTATCCAGAGAAGGATATCTAAAAGGCGCGTGACTGGTGCGCGTGCAGGAGGGGCGTGCCCGTGACGCGGCGGAGCCCAACGTCCATTTTTGTATTCTGGCGCCTTTTTACTCTCACAACACTGCAGTTGACTTGCAGACGAGACACCACTCTGAACCACCACAAACATAACACAAACACACGGAATGTTTCATACATGCAAGCAAAACTGATGTGAGGCAAACATGTTTAACAGTGTCAATTAGGCTACGTCGGTTACTAAGTGTAGTGACATGATAAAAATACGCAGGGAAAAGTCTCGTCAGTTTGCAGACATTACGTCGTTTGTATGCATTTACAAACATTTTACTTACCAGTATTATAAACGTGTAACTCGTCCACGATTCCTTCGTTTCCTCCACCGAAAACGACCATCAGCTCCTTGATGGCTACGGCTCTGTGTCCGTGTCTCGGTCGGGGTACCGGCCCGGACCAGCCTAAAACCCGCTTCCATCGCGGCTGCAGCGGAGCTCCGGTGGCTGCGTGCACAACGGAACCGGGCGACGTCATGTCCTTTTACTGGAAAAACACGGAATGCACTTCAGCGACTCTGAGCCACAATTATTATATCCGTTCTGTAAGCATAAGTCAACGATATATACGCAAACATGGCACACAAGACCCCGTTTTAATTGAATAGACTCTAAATAAGTATTGTAACACTACACCGCTACAATTACGTTCTTAAACAGTGCGGGTAATTCAGAAGTTTGATTAATTCAGGAATGCCGCCATTTTGGCGCTTGCACACGGACTAAAAGCCGGTCAACTAGTCTAAAATAACCCGTGCAGCAGCTTAAGCATCGATCATTTTACATACAGAAAAATACACTACACCAAGTTCTAGTTTAAAAGTCACCCCACAAAATTACATTATCCAGTTAAGTGTCCCTGGTGCAGAAAGAGTATAAACCCATGGAAGTCGCCATCTTGAAACAAGCCTCCGCCAGTCTGAAAAATGGCGGCGCGGCAAATAATAACAATAAATTTGAGTTAGCCAAGAAGCAAATGCAAATAAATCTTTATACGAACTGCGAGAGTGATGTTTTCCAAACTACAATTCCGTGAAACCCTGCAAAGCTAAATCAAGATAACAATCCAGGGACGACTCGAAACCCATTCCCCGTTTGCTGCAGAAGGCTATTTTCATGCCTCTCTGGGAGTCGCCATCTTGTCAGCCACTCAAAATAGCAACAATAATACATTTTAAACGTGCCGTTTTACTCCAGTGCAACTCCTATTCAAACAATCGACAGAACGCTGCAGTTTTCAAGCGGTCTAGGTATTTAAGCGAGAGTTTTGAGCGTGCATAAAATCGCGCAGCGGAATGCGGTTACCAGCGGCGCAACAAAAACAGACATCTAGTTGCGTTTTACCAAAGGATTCACAAATAAATACGTAGGTGCAAATACACCGCGATACGTACAATGAGTAAATACGTTTGCGCAAGTCTCCTCCGAGCGAAAGCTGTCGATGAGTAAAATTTTATTTAATTCATGCCGCCCCGGTGTAAGCAGCCATCTTGTCGTTAAATCAGCCCACTAGCAGCTCCCACAAGAAAAATGGCGGCTAAGTTGATGTTCGCTATCTAAAATACACATTTTGGCTTAATGCAGTCTCTTCGCCATCGATCATACGTACGAGGTTCGTGTTGCAATATCCAGGGAGATGTTTTGATGGTCTGTTTTTGAGATGATCGTCCAGGTTCATCCAAATTTGTTAAGAAGTATCCACTCTCATGCCTCCCTGGAAGCCGCCATGTTCTTGACAATGTAGAGCCGCTCCTGCAGCCACCCCTAACAAATATGGCGGATCTACCACGTCCTGAACAAGAGCTCTTTGTGAAACACTCGCTTACAGTTTAGAAATACACTCTTGCGTTTCTTCAGCGATGGTTTTATAAATATTATATCATATAGTTGTGTGTCTGTTAAGACCTAAAACTATCGAAATCATTAAAACAGATTTTCTACGCTTTATATATTTAGGGCTTATTGTCCCACACTAAAGATGGCGACCTAAGTCGAAGTTTATTGTTAGATTTTTTCCCCTCTTGTGCAGCATTTTACTGCAAACCATAAATATGTATGAGTAAATTATTATCACGCTTGAAGGAAAATATTATTTTTTTCAAGTTAACTACAATCAATGAACACAAGGACTTCTATTTTCTAGAAGTTACGCCCCTTTAGTGGAATTCTACCAGTGATGTCACTCCTGTGCTTGGAATTCAACTTCATGATAATAATAATAATTCATTACATTTATATAGCGCGTTTTATCCAAGTATCTCAAAGCGCTTAAGAAGAAATGTTACATTTATATAGCGCTATGATGAATAATGCCTCATGTTATCTTCATATGATACAAACTTTGTTTTAAATATATTTGCTGATCCTGGAACAATCAACCAATTAGATTTGATGGGCATGTGTACAGTTTATATCAAGTGTTTGTTGCCTCTACATCAGTGTTATTCACAATCATTTCCCTCTGGTTTTAGGAATACACTTATAGGGTTAGGTATGCATTTTTGTACAGGAATGTTGTTCCAGGATTAACAAATTATGTTGACCAAGGAACATGCCTTACGTGACAAAATCACGGTGACCATTTGCAATTATTAAAATTTTAAATTTTAAAGAACCACATTATTAATAATTGAGTGGCAGTAATAAATTACAATAATTGAACAGCAAATCAGTATGATAGAAGGATTTCTGAAGGATCATGTGACACTGAAGACTGTAGTTATGATGCTGAAAATACAGCTTTGCCATCTCAGGAATAAATTATTTAATAATTATTGAATGTGTTTCATTAAATACTGTAAATTCAAATGGAAAACATTTATCTTAAATTGTAGTAATATTACAAACTTTTTACAGATTGTTTTTACCTTTAAACTGCTTCTAGAGTCACCACAAATGACCCATATTATCATTGGATTAAATATTATTATTTATGCAAGAAATTATTTATTTGTTTGTTCTATTTTTGTTTATCTTCTGATTGCAGTTTACATGAGTGTAATTATATAATTTACAGTAATCTTGTAGATTACAGTTTTATCATAATTTTTGATCTAATTTACATTTATTAATTTTTCAGATGCTTTTCTTTAAAGCGACTTAGAATACAACAAGCGATTCATCGTGAAGAAGCAGATAAACACAAGTGCTCAAAATGCAAAGTTTCAGACATTGCTTATAAACTAGTATAAGATAGGAAAGGGAAATTAATGGAAAGTGAAAGCATAGATAAAAAAAGGTTAAGTGCTCATGGAAGAGAAGAGTTTTCAGCTGTCTTTTGAATACTGACAGAGATTCTGCATTTCAAATGAAGGTGGGGAGATCATTCCACCAGCAAGGAGCAGTCAATAAAAATGTTCTGGAGAGTGATTTTGGGCCTCTCTGTGATGGTACTGTGATGTGATGCAATCGCAGGTTTCTGGTAGGGGTGTAGACTCATAAGACTGAGTGGAAGTAGGAGGGTGCTGAGCCTGTGGTAGATTTGTAATAAAGCATCAATTCCTTGAACTTGATGCAAGCAGCAAGAGGTAGCCAGTGAAAAGAGATGAAGAGAGGTGTGACATGAACCCTTTTAGGGTTCTTAAGACAAGACTTGCTGCAGAGTTCTGGCACAGTTGTAGAGATTTGATTGAACAACGAACTTGTCATGCAATAAAAATCTTGTTTCATTAAATAAAAAAATCATTAACCATAATGGCCTGGTTTCACAGAGAGGGTTTAGATTAAGCCAGGATTAGACAGTTCAGTAAGGACATTTAAGTAGGTTTTATAAATGTGCCTTAGAAAAAACAAAACATGAATGCTGTGGAAACGATTCAATGGCACGGACATATTTTAAAATTAAGATTCAGATAAATGGGTTAAGCCTTATCTGTGAAGCCAGGGGTAAATAGAGATTAGACTATTTAACTAGTTAATAGTAAGTAAAAACAACTTTATTAAAACCCAGTGTTGTCTAGTTTGTAGCTCTATCAATTTTTCATGCTAGATGGCAGTGTAGCATCTCTCCTGCAATACACCAGTCTATCGTCACAACAAACTACCTTTAGCTTTCAAAAACCTATAATGTTAGCCTCTTTGTTATTAACATTTCCCTGGAACGTTTGTTCACTGAAATGAATGAAACGTATAGAAAAATAAATACTTTGCAGAAGATGTGTTGAGCACAAATCAGAAAAGATCATTATTAATAGAAATTGCAAACATTAGTGTGTTGGCAAATCTGCACACAGTTGGTGATATTGTTGATATATAGTCTGAAATAGGAGACACACGTGACAATACTATTATTTTTCTCCTTTTACTTTGTAATCGTATTGCTGTATGGGAGAAACAATCACTTTACAGAATTGATATTTGGGTTTTTATCTTTCCTACAGGTGGCAGTGGAATCCATCTCATCTAAATATAAACGTTTTCACCAATGATCCATCAGAAGGTCAGTAATAAGCTCAAATTGAAACTATAAATATTCTTGTACAAATCTGAAGAAGATTTTTATGGATCCAGATTAAGCACAAAGTGTTTGCATTTCTTAAGGTTGCATTGGAACCATCTTATAAGGAGACTTGTGATCATTACCTTTCTGTTATACTCCTCCCTCTTCCGGATTTCTTGCTATGTCAATTGTTAATCACTATGATCCTTCAGTCTGTCTTTGACCTGATCGGTTTCTCTAAAATCCATTACACAGATGATATGTAGTTTGATGTGATGAATTTTACTATCAATGTATGTGTTATGTCACGCCAGTGGTAATTGACTGTCATTGTTCTTTGAATCTGAAGGATACTATTCGGAAATCCATTGCCGCTTGTATATATATATTCTTTCATTTTTCTTATTTGTACCTATATTATTTTCTTTGTCTTAATTTTCATATGTTTCTTTGTCTTATTTTTCATATGTTCTTCTCCCTTTCTTATTTGAATGATTTGTAAAGAGTGATTTATAATCAAGTTAGGGATTTTTATTAATTAAAACCTTTCTTTACTCTTCTGTGTTTTTCCATCGAGTAAGGATGAATATTGTCAGCACTTCTCAACAGATAGAGAATGTTATCAGAATGTTTTGGTTTATAGTTGGAGCCTGAGCCGAGTTCAGCCTTGGAGAAGCTGTATGTGTGTGTGTTAATATGGTCAGTATTGGTGAGGTGATTAACTGGCACCAGAAAACTTGTTGTTCTCGACAAGCCACGTCACGAACCCGTCAACCACGTGATCAACGAAGATATGCTTCAGACTGTCTGCTCTTGTGTGGAAAATTACTAGTTTTGTTTTTCTTTCTTTCTTTCTTTCTTTCTTTCTTAACCAATCAGAATCATTTAAACGTCATCATTGACGTAGTTAGCACCCTCTGTTAGAGTATAATTGCTGTAACAATGTTATTGTAATGGGGGCGGCCTACGAACTCCTTGTGAGACCTGAAGCTGGCTTCTGCTGATGAAACTGCAAACTAAACTTCACTAAAATTTCTTCTATTGACTGCACTTCTGACTCCTGGTCTTCATTCAACATATCTGGTCCTCGGGTCTTAACTGTAAATTCCCCTACAGTTAATGGTGGAGAATGCGCGGGCAATTCATTCTTTGATGACATCCCTGGTCGAACAACAAACAAGGTAGAAAAGTGTTAGGGCTGTCTAACTGGAAGAGACTGGAAAGGGGATCGGGAAAGCTTCACTCAGACGTGAGTGGGGAGTACCGACGCTGGTTAGAGTCCAGGGGGTACACGTAATTATGCCAGCCTTATGATTTTAAAGATTATATGGTTTTTGATGGTGTAATAGTCGCTGGTATCCGTAACACTGGTTAGATTCCAGGTAAGCGGAAGGCATCGCCGAGACGCACTTTAAGGGGACAGTAAGTCGCTGATGGGAGTGTAAGACACTGGAGAAGAACACAGGTTAGATTCCTGGTTCCGGAACACGGGTTAGAGTCCCGGTTTCATTCGGTTCAGTGGCACCATGAACCTGACTTGATCTCTTCCAGTTCAGACAGGGGCGCCCCGAAGTTAGGGAATCAGGCAGTTAGGGACTAAACCATTAGTTAGTTATTAAATAAATAAATATATATAGAACTAATTTGTTTACCAGGGATGCATCTGGAACGATTCCGACAAAAGTAAAAATTTGTGTGACCCGAATTGGCTTAGACCACGATATGTGACCTGGTGTTTTTGTAAGTATACTTTGTAGTTTCATCACGCAGAAGCCACAGCTGTGTTATTCAAAGATCGCCGCCTCCATCTCTTCCTACCATGACTTCAGGTGAGTATTAACTTTGACTAAAATATGGCTAACAATAACTGAGTAGTCTGATTAATACTGATTAGTTAAGTAAGCAGAAGAAAAAATGCTGTAAACAGCGCTGCTTCTCAAAGTGAATTTTCAGAGCTCAGGAGGAAAATGGTTAGTCTGTGTTTTTAATTCTGAGTGTAAAAACAAAGGTTGGAAGTCATGATAAAATAATGAAACAGAAGAGATTTAATGCTGTAAACAGCTCCGCTTCTCAAAGTAAATTTGGTCAGTCTGTGTTTTTAATTCTGATTGTAAAAATAAGGTTGGAAGACATGATAAAATAACGAAACGGAGAAGAGAAGATATTAAAGGCTGTACACAGCTTTGCTTTTCAAAAGCAAAATTTCAGAGCTCAGTAAGAAAATGCTCCTAGTTTAATTTGATTGGAAATTTGTGAGAGCCTGAACGATATAAATGTCTGCTAGATGTGATAAAGTGACATTTCTGGTGTTTAGATTTGAAAAGAAGATCAGTGTCTAATATACCAACATTTACGTTTTCGTCTGGAAAAGAACAAAAATAAGATTAAAGTCTTAAGGAATTCTTTTGAAAGAAAGATTTGTAATGAGAAGTTTTATAGTGAATGGAAGAGTTAAATTGCGTAAAATTACAGACAATGACTTCAAAAGATGGGAGTTTCAGTAATATGTAATTCGCAAAAAGACAACTATAAAATTATAATTCTTTGAAAACGTATTTTTGGGCAAAGATTTCTGAAACAGGCCAGAGTCACAATAAAGTAGATAAATGTTAAATGTTTACAAAAGTGCAGTGTTCCAGTCCTTGAATCCAGTCCAGAGTTTTCTCTCTCTCTTTCAGTCAGCTAAATGCTGTTATCTGAGTCTGTGTCGTCAGTGATAAACAATTTACAGGAAGTGTTCCAGTGAAAATCATAGACACAGAGACGTTAAAGGAAATCATGTTACAGGCAGTTCAAAACTTTTAAAAGGTCCACATTTATGATTGTGCACATTAAATTTGTTGTTAAAAGTTTCAACAACTAAATGCCTTTAAAGAGGAGTTTTAAAATAAATTTAAATAAGTTAAATAAAAATGAAGACCTGATTATAAAAGGGAGATTAAATTGTTTGATTAAATTGTTATGACCAGTAATTTTTGTTTTGTCTCATCTTAGTCTCCACCATGGTACAAGGCTGATGGAGTAGACAATGGTGATAGCGATGCTGAGATTAAACACAGAGAATAAGCTATGCTGTTGTTTTGAATATGTTAATAGTTTTACTGATAACATACTGCTGTTATTAACCGGTCTCCCTGTTTTGAACACTATCAGGCAGTCGAAATAACTCTGGTGGTTCTTGAATGCACCTTCCCTAAGCTCCAGAGAATACCTGAACCTGAAGAAAACTCGAAGATCCGCAAAGGGAATGAAAGGGTTAAACAGTAGAGCACGAGGGCGTCTACTCAATGACGGGTAAGTTCCCCTAGTGGCCACGTAGGGGACAACCTAAGGCAGAGGTTCGCCGCCGCTCCTGGGCATCTACCCAAAAACAGGGGAAGGGAGATGTTTTCTGTGACAACTGGATGAGAGTTGAGAGGATGTCTGTGGTTGGCTAGTAGCATCCTTCAGAGGGGGGACCTGTTAAATTGCAGAAGTCTGCCCCAAAACTGAGTTCCTCCATACCAGATCACTGCAACCGCATTCCTTGACAAGTGTCCCTAACTTGTAGAAGATGCCAGGGGGAGTCCCTGAAGAGGTTGTTTATAAAGAGATAATGGGAATGTGCTTTCAAGAGCTGGCTGAGAACATGATGTGATTGACCTTTATTTGTTGTGGAGACCATAACAAAACTTTATAATATCAAGAACATTATTTTTTTTTGTTGGCTTATGGGAAAGAACTGAAAATTAATAGAAATTGAACTAATATGTCTCTATCATAGTTTTCACTCCTGCAGGTCGTTAGACATGGTGGTGACTAAAGATGAAGAGCGTTTTTTACAAATTAAAGAGATGGTCTGGATAACAAAGGTTAAGTGAATTTTTAAACTAAAAGTAAACTTAGTAATGCTCCTAGCATACTTTATTTGAGATTATCAAAATGGGTCTAATTGAGAGTTACATATTTACATTTAAGAAATTTGTGAATGATTATGGTTTCTAAATGGCAAATAATTTACTATTGCATTCTGCCAAAAAGTTACAGTCTTAGACTGCTGAGGAAAACTGTTGACTGAGAGAGAGATTGTGAGTGGAGGCTGGGTATGGCACTCTGTTATCAAACTGATAAAGGAACTAAAACAACCTAGCAAACTTTTCTAAAAACAAATTAAGTATAAACAGACATTTTTAAACACACTTTTAAACTGAATAAGTTAAACCTAGAGAAGATTTTAAAGCTTAAATCTTTGTAGAGTAAATACCAGAAGTAAACCTTGAATATGAGCGATTTGTATTCATGTCTGAGTGTGTGTGTGAGTTTTGTATGTCCCCATAGTGTGAATATGTGTCATTAACCTCTGGAATGATAGTTTGATCATTACAGATGGGTTAAGTGAATTGACAATCTATACAGAAGCCGATAATTCTGATGGGATCTGATGAAACGACGATACAAAACATGGGACGAGCTTTAATTGGACTGAATATCCAGCTCGGTCTGCTAGTGGTAAATATGACTAATTTTGTCATTTATGATGTTAATTTCAAGTTATTCTCTGGATTAGTTTAAATAATTGTGTAAGTTGAAATTGTGAAGCTGAAGATAGCCGTCCATTATGGGGTTTAAAACCCTTGTCTAAATTCAACTGAGGGTCTAAATTTAAATACTATCAACTATGAGTGATCCGAGTGTTATAGACTTGACGTTATAAGACTTGACGGCAGAGATAGTGTGACACATTGGCTAAAGTCACCCTCCAAATTATCCAGAGAGCACCCTCATATTTATGAAAGGCCGGTGGGCGATCAGAGTGAATAAAACTTATAAAAAGTTTTTATTGATTTTCATCCATTAAGAGGATGCATGACATTAGATCAGCCATTCATACAAAGGGTTAATGAAACAGCAGCTATGAGACTGTCTGTGTTACTTAGGGATTAAAGCACAAGTAATATTTTTAACGATAAACTCAAGGGCAGAACATTTACTTACTGAGTAATTAGAAGGTTTGAAACTCAGTTAATATTGAATTCGTCTAAATCTGTTATCTGCCCTAATATATAGACCTCCAAACAGGAATGGGGATTTTATACGTGAGTTCTCTGAACGTTTATTGGTTATGGTCCCTTCTTTTGGCAATATTTTAATTTTGAGAGACTTCAACATAAATGTTTGTGGACCTTTAAAGCCCTTGGTGAAAGATTTTGTACCTTGATTAGAGCCTTTTGATTTCTTACAGTATGTTTCTAGCCCAACACACGAGTTGTTTTTCATTACTGTTAAATCTAACTGCATCATTTGATACCGTTGACCATAAGATTTTCATTGATTGTCTTTGAGATTTGGTTGGCATTGAGGGTTTAGCCCTGGAATGGTTTTACTCATATCTAAAAGATAGGACTTATTTTAGTCAATCCTGGGACTTTCTTTTCATCCGTTACCCCTCTCTTGTATGGGGTCCCTCATGGCTCAATTTGGGGCCAGTTTTGTTCTCCCTCTATATGCTCCCTTTGGGAGTGATTTTGAAAAATATATCATTCATTATAATTTGTATGCTAATGACTCTCACATTTATTATCAAGTATCCATTCAATCTTTGTTTGAATGTTTAGATAACGTTAAGTGCTGGCTAACAATTTTCTCCAGATGAATGAGTCTGAGTTTATTTTATTTGGTAATAAGGGATGTCTTTGTGATGTCATTGACTGCCCGGGATTCCTTTCAGGGAAAAATCTTTATAGTTTGAAAAACCTAGGAGGCATTTTTTGACTCTGAGCTCAAATTTGATCATCAAATTAATGCATTTGTTAAAAATAGTTTTAATCATCTTAGCTCTATATCTAAGTTGAAGTCTATCCTCTGTTTTTATGACATGGAGAAAATTGTGCGTGCCTTTATGCTATTTTGTTTGAATTACTATACTGTATCTGGGTGTGAGTCAGGTCTCTCTCTCTCCTGCAGCTCGTTCAGAATTCAGCTGCTAGGTTTCTAACTACGAAGAGAGAGAACACATTCCAGTGCTTATCTAACAACAATGGCTTCCTATACGTTTCAGAATTCATTATAAAGTGTTGCTATATGTTTTTAAAGCTTTACATGGGTTAGAACCAGAGAATATTTCAGATCTAATCATTCTGCATCACTCAAATAGGTCCCTGCGTTCAAAAGATCAATTACAACTAATGATTCCTTGATCTCGCCTAAAATGCAAAGGTGATTGGGCCTTCTCTGTTGCAGCTCTAAGACTTTAGAATTCTCTCTCTGATAAATCTTCTTCTACTCTCGGTTTATTTCATAGTGTGCTAAAAACTCATCTGTTTTCAATAGCATTTGAAAGTATTTTGAAATCTGCCGTTTGTTAGTGTGTATTATGCTTTATTTATGTTAGCACTTTGGTTTCCACATAGTGGTGTTGAAAGTGCTTTATAAATAAGGTTGAGTTGAGTTAATATCATATTTTTGTTTTTGAGGCAATGCTGATAATATTTGTGGGATCAGAAAGTCTAAACATTTGATAGAGAAATACCTTGACAAGTAATTAAAATGAAAATAAATAAAATGAATGTTATGAACAGAAAATTCAGATATGAATTTGGATCAATTTAAGAATACTTTTAAATTAATATATTATGAAAATCTGACAGTTCTTGTTCAACTTATAACACATTTGAAAGATAACAAACCTAATGGTATCTGATGAGCCAAATGACAATGAAAGGGTTTAGATTTTGGTCATAACGCATAAGCAGGTTTAACAAACTGAGATACTGAGAACAAAATTGACTAAAGGAAATCATTATTATTTGATTTTGAATTTTGGAATGTTAACATGGTTTGAATACTGTGAAATTATTTTGTTTCAGTGGAAATAATTATTGAAATGATTATTTGAATTTGTTTCATTTTTTATTTCTGTTTTTGAAAAAGAAAATTTTAAGATGTCCTGCAATTAAGATGGTACATGCTATTTGCCTGTTAAATGAATGACACTTTCAGTAGAAACTCAAAGCTTAAGACGGATTTTTATGGGATTTATTTATTCTTTCATTGTTTATTTTTATTTAGACCACCTTTGATTTTAATTGGTGTAGTGAAATAGATTTACCCTCTTATTTCATGTATTCTACAATGAATTGGAAATTGTTTTGTTTTTGGTTTATTTACAACAACAACAACAAAGTGTATATCTTGATATTTTCATGCAATGATGGGTGATTATACCAGTAGACGTGACACTTTTAACCTAATACCTGGTGTGGGGATTTTGTTGGGGATGTAACACTATTTTCCCATTTATTCCGGCTTCTAGAGAATAAAAATTTATTTAATTTTTAAATCCATTTAATTTGATGATAAACTAAAATAGCCAATATTCATAATAACAGCGTAAGATGTTTATACAACCATGTCTTTTGTTTTGAAGGTCAATAACACACTCTGTGCTCTGTAAGATATTCTGTTCCAGTTAAGTCTGTGAAGGGAAAACATATTTTTTGTTTTATTAAATTGTAACCGGAATTAGAGCAAGGGTGAATATATCAATTTGTAGCGGCATTAATTGATAGCCCAGATGTGTTGTTTTACTACACATTTGGCCTTATAGGGGGGACTGAAGGATACTATTCGGAAATCCATTGCCGCTTGTATATATATATTCTTTCATTTTTCTTATTTGTACCTATATTATTTTCTTTGTCTTAATTTTCATATGTTTCTTTGTCTTATTTTTCATATGTTCTTCTCCCTTTCTTATTTGAATGATTTGTAAAGAGTGATTTATAATCAAGTTAGGGATTTTTATTAATTAAAACCTTTCTTTACTCTTCTGTGTTTTTCCATCGAGTAAGGATGAATATTGTCAGCACTTCTCAACAGATAGAGAATGTTATCAGAATGTTTTGGTTTATAGTTGGAGCCTGAGCCGAGTTCAGCCTTGGAGAAGCTGTATGTGTGTGTGTTAATATGGTCAGTATTGGTGAGGTGATTAACTGGCACCAGAAAACTTGTTGTTCTCGACAAGCCACGTCACGAACCCGTCAACCACGTGATCAACGAAGATATGCTTCAGACTGTCTGCTCTTGTGTGGAAAATTACTAGTTT
Organism: Rhodeus uyekii; assembly: GCA_037043235.1. Taxonomy (NCBI): domain Eukaryota; kingdom Metazoa; phylum Chordata; class Actinopteri; order Cypriniformes; family Acheilognathidae; genus Rhodeus; species Rhodeus uyekii. The sequence continues at coordinate 6,191,982 of JAWRVZ010000018.1, forward strand.
TGTTCTTTCTTTCTTTCTTTCTTTCTTAACCAATCAGAATCATTTAAACGTCATCATTGACGTAGTTAGCACCCTCTGTTAGAGTATAATTGCTGTAACAATGTTATTGTAATGGGGGCGGCCTACGAACTCCTTGTGAGACCTGAAGCTGGCTTCTGCTGATGAAACTGCAAACTAAACTTCACTAAAATTTCTTCTATTGACTGCACTTCTGACTCCTGGTCTTCATTCAACATATCTGGTCCTCGGGTCTTAACTGTAAATTCCCCTACAAATCTGAGCATAGCAGAGATATATCAATCTGCCACAGGACAGATCATAATCTAAGAAACCAATCAAAACTTCAAAAACAGTTCTACAGTTTAATGATAATGCAATCAAGGGCAAATATATGGCTTTTAATTAAGTAAGCTTCTACTTTTGCATACGCATGTAACACTTTATATTAACTTTCAACAGATCATTAGTTAATATACATTAACATAGCTAGAACTATTGTGCTTGTTAATGTTTACTAATGAACTCATTACACGTTAATAAATCATTATTTAAAGTAATCTGAAATGCCATTATGTCAACAAATGTCATTAAACTTCCAATTCATATGATCATAAAAATCTACAAATGATTGTTTACAATGGTTAAAACTAAGCTTCATTAATTTCATTAATATATAACATGAGATAATATATATCCAAATACTGTAGCTATGAAAGTCTTGTGAATGTTTAAATGAACTTCTAAAGACTACATAATGATGAACAGATTTGTTATTTAATGTAAATAAAATGCAAACAAATTTACAAATCAAACAAATCAGCTAATGCACTTGTTTATATTTACAAATGTGGAAAAAATTGCTTAATTAGCCATATTTAACTTATTATTAACTCATAACCATAGTCTGTGACATTTGGTCTTCAGTCATTGTGGTGTGTATTTTTCCCACATCATTTAATTATTTGTTCATGTTTTTTGCAGTGCACAAACTAAAGTTGAAACATTATTTGGAAATGTTTATAAACGTTTACTAATCATTCAATGGCAAAAGTGCCCTAAATGACCTGATTTTACCCTATTTCCACATCTTTACAAATCATTTATTCATTATTGGATCATGTTTTTGCAGTACCCAATCTAAAATTTAAACTGTTCATCATTTGTAAATGTTTACTGTTAATTATTAACCTTTGTGGGCACTGGACATTTAGATACTGTAACAACGTTTGTGTAAAGGGTGGTTGGTTAAGTTTAGTTAAATGTTTGCACTGTAAAAAATGAATCATGGGTCTTGTAGTTTTCATTCAAAAAAAGATGATTATTAAAAATAGTGTGTACATTTTATTAATAAAATTGTTGTTCAGTGTTCATTTCACTAATAAAACCAAAAATTACATTTTCCTATTTTTTTGAGGAACTGATTAAGCTAATAAAATTGAGCAAAGAAAGCTACCTAGTAATTTTAAGAGAATTAGCTCAATTATACAGCTTTATTTAGAGACACCAATTGTTAGTTTCTAGGATGCTTTGCTAATGGCTGGGAATAGAGAGTAAATATTGAAATTAAATGTTATTTTATGTTTTTGAAGGAAGGGAAACATCTGTTAAGGTTTAATGATCATGTATGTTTGAAATTTGAAAGAGTTTCTGTTTCTTTGAAGTTTTGATTGTTACCATTGTGCAAAAGAGTTGAGCTTATGGTTAGGTTGTGTATGTTCTAATAATTGTGTTGGGTAAAGCATAAGGCAAGTTAACTTGGTTAACGAGCAATAGCTTAACTAATGTCACTGCAGTAATAAGTTGTTTCTACTTGAGCTATACTAGCAGTGCTTTCATTGTACAACATAACTAAAAGTCAATTATAAACAAATAATTTTCATTCAATCTAAATCACACACTTTTGAGAATCAGCTTAAAATAAAAAAGCACATTTCACTAAAAATATCACATTTGCTATGTCATAGACTAAATCATTTAAGAGATTTTACATTATTGTTTTCAGGCAGATTTCATTAAATAAATCAAGTCTCAAAAACTACTCTAAAATATCGTAAGTAGAACATAACATTTTTAAACAGTGTAATGGCCTAACAACACCACATAATTTTTATTTGGATGCAAAACATGTTTATATTGCCTTGACATTTAGTATACTATATCTTTAACCAGGATATTCCTTGAATCACAACAGGAGAAAATGTTTTTTTTTCTTCCAATATACACTTACGGTAATTTATCAAAACAATGTAATATAAACAGTTTGAACTGTGTTCCCTTATAGTGATCAGACTGACCCCTGCTGTTGATCCCTTAAGCAAGCCTTAAATGTACCCATGCCACCAAACCTGTTCCTAACCTTACCTGTATGACACCTCAATAGCAGCAAAAGTGCTTTGCAATAGAATATGAACACGACATTTTACCTAACAGTTATTTTTATTTAATTATTTTTGATGTAAGTACATGGTAGTTAAAGACACCTAAAATAAAGTGGGACCAGTCATTCTTATATTGTAAAAATGTTTGTTGGACATCCAGAATTACAAAAACTTCCTTTTGCATGTAAAAAAAATGCATTAGGTAATATATGAACTTAAGTTTAATGACATTTATAGATTTTCAAGAAGTGCACGATCATAGTTGAAATTTTAATGTCATTTGTTTTTTACTTTACATTAAATAAGCACATTATCTCATATTTCTAATTATGTGAATATATAATAATGAATGATCTGTTCAGCATCATATAATGTTTGTTAATGAAAGTTATTATAAAGTGTTACCAACTACCAGAACAGTAAAATAAAGTACTGGTGTTGTCACAGTTGTGTCGTGTCCATTCACTTCCTGTTACCTTCCTTGTTCTTCCCGTGTCGTTTCCTTCACCTGTCGTGTCAATCACTTCCTATATATATATATATATATATATATATATATATATATATATATATATATATATATATGTGGATGTTATCCCATGTGCTCCATGTTTATCCATGTTCTCAGGTTTTAGCACAAGTGTGCCTCTTTTTGTTTTGTTTAATTAAGAGATATGTCAGTTTGTTCTGTTCTCTAACAGGTGTTTGTGTTGATTAGATTAACTAATTAAGGCATGATGCAAGGTGCTTAAACAGACAGTCAGATGCAGGCTCCGACGGAAAAGAGATGAAAACAATTAATCCTCTGTAAATGCTTAATTTCACCCAAAGTGATTTTGTAACTGCATTATTTCCAAGCCCAAATGCCCAAGCATGTTAATGTAAATGTATTGTAAAGTTTGCAAAAATGTGTTTCACAGCAGAACTATGGATTTTAGTGTATGTATTTCCTCCAGGATGTTCCCTAATGATTTACCTTAATAATATTACATTCAGTTTATAATACTAAACAGATCATCAATTCATTCTGAATCATTTTTTAATTAATACTCTGAAATTTATAACCCAATATGACTAATAGCAAGTCTTAATTTGAGAGTTATCCAGTATGTGTATGCTTCTGTATTTGTTGTTGTACATTCACTTGTTCTGACTGGTACCGGTAAATATAAAACGATATAAACTGGCTGCAGGCATACTAACATAAACTCTGCTCTGAAACAGGTTAATAGGCCGGACATAACTGTGACGCACTTAGAGGTGTCTTTACCTTAGCCACCCCTCTTAACTGGTCTACACTGACTGGTAGTTAAGAGCCTTAGCACAAGTCCAATAATTAGTCCTAAGCCACTAAACAGATCATTGTATGGGTCATTCAAGTGAGGAAGACTAGAGATTAAAACAGAAGAGGAAGGAGTGGACAGAGCTTTGACCACTGAGGGTGACTGAATTGACAGATAAAAAGGGGTCATCGGTAATGATTTTGATGATAAGAAAATGAGAACTATTTTAAGATACTGATATTTCATACTGATATTTAATATTCCAACTTGTGTGTGTCCCTTTCATACTGTCTTGTTCCTGCTACTCTTGTTAAGCAAACTGTCCAAGGTCTTTATATACATACCAGTTGATTTTCAAGTAAGCTCATGTGGCACTAGAAATAATTGAAACAAAATTAACATAAATTACCACAATGAGTATACATACTGGTGTTGAGTATTTTGTTCTTCCTTCTTACTTTTACTACATGGTTGAGTGGGAAATCTGCTGTTAGTTTTTTAGGGAGTGATTAGAGGAGTATTATAAGCCGGAAGAGTTTAATTTAAATCCTATTTTGACTCTTTGCTCATGTAATGACTTTTTACAGGATGACACAATGGACCCTTTTCACAGTTCGCAGCACAGGATCAAAAGTTGTAAAACTTCTATAGTGGTGAATAGAGGACAACAGCAAATATCATTTTTGTATTCCTGTTTTCTCCACAACTTTCTAAAAGAAGGGGAAAATATAGAGAGATTGATTACACTGGTCAGAAAACAATCACACCTTCAGCTATTAGCACCCTTACAGCAGTGTTAATTTCTTTTTTATAATTTACTGGCAAGGTAATATAACACAAAGTATAGTGTTATAAATGTGTATGGATTTTTAAAACATTAACAGAAAAGAAAAGAAAATGTGCGTCATCATAGTTTGTAAAAAGGGTCCATATGACTGTGCCTTGATTAAAAAAAAAACTTTTCAAAATATATAAATAAAAAATATTACTAAAAGATTTATTAATTAATTCAGTTGTGATATTAGTAAATTATGAGATGAAATCTATCTTAGTATTTGTCTATCTTAAAATATTTGGTCTTAATTAATTTAAGGTGTGCTAATGAATATCTCATAGGTGCAAAAACCATAATCTCATTGTGACAATGTATTTATTTATGTACTATATGCTGGCATAGTCTTATATACATATGAATTACTATTACATTCACTTTTATTGTGATTATTATCCTCATTATTATTTGTGCAGTTATTTAATGGTACTGAGCTTTTGTATTTAGAAGTGTTACATACAAGTGTAGTTTTACAATTCTTTTTCAAAATTGTATCTATTTATTTTATTAATCAATGGTTAATTAAATTGTTTAACTTTCATTCAGCCATCTAAGGTTGTCCAATAAAAATATAGAACATAAATTAGCATTAAATAATGAACGGTCATGAACAAACTTTTCTGTAAATGAAAAAAGAATAATTTTTTTTTTTTTAATATTGCAGCTTATCAATACATTATTGATATAATCAAGTTCCATAATAGGAAAACAGGAGGTTATTTAAAAAATGATCATAAGTATTGTGATTCAGTGTGTTGATAAGCTTGTTTTTTCACAGCATTTACCAGTTTTTTGCTTCTGTTTTGGAGTTTAAAGTAGCTTAATATAATTTGCTAACTCAAATTCATGATTACTATATCTTTTGTCCATATAAGATGTTCATCTTGTTCATCATGTTCAAGTTTTGATCTTTCTCCCACCATTCCTCTAACAATAGTCCCTTTCTCGGCTCTGACACAAGAACCCTCTAGAGACGAGTGTCAAGGACAATCCAGCTGTCAAGTATTTAAGGCTTTTCACAAAGGCCATGATTCCAGGCTCAAAGCTGGAGATAATACGACGGGAAGCAGATTTAAAAGGGGTTAACTGCGAGTGATTAGCTGCTTTATCTGCATTGGGCGGCAGATTAACTGTCATCGCTAACACAGAACCACACTACAGGGTGAAAGGGATGATCCGAATTAGCCAGGTTTTGGTGCTGGAAATGAGATTAAGTGAATTGTGTGTCTTGCACTGCACAAATGTAGTTGTGTGTGTTGAATCTGTTTATTATGTATGTGTGTGCCTGCACGAGAGCCTGTGTGTTTGGTAGATGACAACAAACCTCAAATCCTTCTATTAAGACCATTTGGGAGGAGCAATATTTTATCTTTTGGATGCCTATAAAAGAGGGATCACTTGGCAATAGTTTGAGGGAGCCTTCATCTGGTGATCGGCGAAGAGAGAATTCACATCAATACGAGTTAGACTCTTTTTGCGATGCTGCAGTAATCTACAGAAGGAAATAACACAATTGATTTAAGTTTTGTGTCACAGCGTTCTCGGTGGAGTGGTTGGCAGTTTCAAGCAAGATGAAGCAAGAACCCGACTTTGAAGAAGACTTCTACATCCCCATCCCTTTAGATGTCAAGAACCTCTCAGCTCACAGCCCTTTTTTGGTGCCCCAGGACCACCTGGGTCACCATGCGGTATTCATGGCCATGGCTGCCTTTATGTTCATCCTTTTCGTTGCAGGGACTGCGATCAACATCCTAACCATTGTTTGCACAATTAAATACAAGAAACTCAGATCTCACCTTAACTATATTCTTGTGAACCTTGCCATTTCAAACCTGTGGGTGTCCGTTTTTGGTTCCTCAGTAGCATCCATCGCTTTCTGGGAAAAGTACTTTTTCTTTGGGATAATAGGATGTAAAATTGAGGGCTTCACTTCAACAATTGGAGGTATAATGCTGCATGCATCCACATTATTTTAATGCTTCAGTGTTATCCTGTTGTAGTTCATAGAAAAACATTTAAAGCCAGAACTTATTCTTACACTCTGCTCAGTTTGAGATGGTGTAACCAAAGCCTTTTTCAATTTTTTCTCTCTGTTGTTGCAGGAATGGTGAGTTTGTGGTCTCTTGCTGTGGTGGCGTTGGAAAGGTGGCTGGTCATTTGCAAACCACTTGGGAACTTTACTTTCAGGACCCATCATGCAATAATTGGCTGCATAATTCCTTGGTGTATTGCATTGTCAGCTGCAATCCCTCCACTCTGTGGCTGGAGCCGGTAAGTCACACTGCTGCGTGAACTCGAAGAAAGTTTTTTCTCCGTTCCTACACAACTAGTTCAAGTCTCTGAGTGAAGTCTTCTGATTTAATTGTGCATAGTTGTCTATTCCATCAGCCTCACTGAGATTTGTTTTACAGGTACATACCTGAAGGTTTGCAGTGCTCTTGCGGACCTGACTGGTATACGACTAACAACAAATACAACAACGAATCCTTTGTCATGTTTTTGTTCTGCTTCTGCTTTGCGGTTCCTTTCAGCACCATCGTATTCTGTTATGGGCAGCTGCTTATCACACTTAAATCAGTGAGTACAATTTGCATTTATCGTTGAAAACTGCCTCTGAATTATTCATTTTAGGAAAAGGTCAATGTTTCGGGAAAAGAGTCAACGTTTAAGTCATGAACAGGAATTTTATGCAACCATACAGTGTTGTTATTTAGACTTTTACAAAAAAAATTTTTCCAAAAAAGACACTTTTTGACATGCTATGTTAAATCCTGTTCTTTATTATGATCTGAACATTTTAGATAGTCAAGTGAACATTTAATGATACAATTAAATGCATTAAAAGCACACTTCTTGTTTTTAAGGTAAAGTAAAAACTGATACCAAATACTGATGACAAAATGATTTTATTTATTACATAAATTATAAACGTGTTTCATTGCTCTGTCACATTGATTGTATTCATTGGACATTGATCCTTGTCCACTAGATGGAGACTATGAATGGGTTACTGCAGTCATGTTGTCCGCTGCTCTAAAATCCCTTGTTTGTCCCACCAGGCAGCCAAAGCTCAAGCAGATTCAGCTTCAACCCAGAAGGCAGAGAGGGAGGTGACAAAGATGGTGGTGGTGATGGTATTCGGCTTCTTGCTATGCTGGGGACCATATGCTTGCTTTGCTCTCTGGGTAATTTCCCACCGTGGTGAATCATTTGACCTGAGATTGGCAACCATACCATCCTGCTTATGTAAAGCCTCTACAGTATACAATCCCGTCATCTATGTCTTAATGAATAAACAGGTATAGTATTATGTGGACATTTGGACTTGTATTATTGAAGTTTGTTCCCATATTACTACTGTACCAACTGCCATAACTAATCACTTCAACTAATATGTGCTTCTCATCTCATTTGAAACCCAGTTCCGTTCCTGTATGATGAAGATGGTCTTTGGAAAGAATATTGAGGAAGATGAGGCTTCTTCTTCATCTCAGGTCACCCAGGTCTCCTCTGTTGCACCAGAGAAATAAACCCATGATTAATGAAACCTCATCCTGCGGACCGAACCACTCTGCTGGCACTGAAAAATAATTTTACAGTGATTGTAAATAATAAACATAGACCCAATAGGAATTTTTGCTTTTAATTTTTGTGACTTGGTCTTGGGTTGCTGAACAAGTAGAATGAGTAGAATATTCATTGTTATCACTAAAAATGTATAATAAATGCAAAGAAAGAAAGAAAGAATTGTGTTAAATTGATCAATTCAAGAATTGTGGCTGACATTATAATAATTTTATTTTACTTATGTTACATTAGTCTTGTTTCTTCCTATTTTAAATAGACCGTTGTAGTGAGCACATCACAACAGCTAAAACATGAAAACAATGAAGTGTGTTATCCATCTCATTTTAATCAAGTCCATTGCACTTTAGTTATGAGTAATGGAGTAACAAATCCGGGGATGGTCTGAAAAGGAAAGTCAAACAGTATTATATATTATGCAAAACTGCTTTGCATTGATTTGCTGTAGTAATGATTAATCATTTTTATTAATGATACAGAATAATAATATAGAAATACAGAAGAAATGTCATTACTTGCGTCACTGATTTGTGCATTCATTCTTACTCACCTTATCTTCTTGTACTTCATCCAATAAGTAGTTCGCTTTCAAAACCAAGATAAAGTTGCAAAGAATGAACATGAAATTAGCTTTTTTTCATTTCAAAACTAGCCTAACACACAATCAATTCAAGAACAATGTCAACATAATTAATCTAGAAATTAAACCACAAAAGATGTTAGAGAAACAATGAGCAGTGTAAACAAAGTTTTGCCCATATTAGATTAACATCTATTGTGTGGATTAATTCCATTTGAAAATGTAACAATTGTTAAATAAACATTCAGTAGGCTACTAAATACCGTGAACATAGTGGTTGTCCAATGGCAGACCATGTGAGACCATATTATCCATATAGTCCCATATTATCCATATAGTCTCCATATTATCTTGAGCTTTCGTTGAGAATTCAGTTGTATATCCGAGTTCTGCTAGTAGTGAACTTTTGCCAATCACGAATAGTTCAGAACTAGCGGAATTCCAGACATAGGACTGACTGAGTGCTGCACCATGACACTTTCTGATCCATCTGTTTCTGAAAAACATACTTTTCAGCTACATCTCTGAAAATCTGTGATGCACACTGTGATACAGTAAAGTAACAAATAACACCACAGTGACCCTGGATTCTTGAGATCAATTCCAACAACGTATTAAACTTCAGTTTATTTCTATTAGCTTCCACTTTAAAAGGAAGTGTAAAAGACCATATAATTAACAAATACCCATTTTGGATAAACGCATACATATCAGTACAATTCTTTTACATGTTTATGAAAATTAAAAGGAAACAACTGATAGAATAAAAAAAGTGTACAGACTGCTTTCATCATGTTGTCTCCATCCTCACCCTGGTTTGGTCTGTTCATGTCCTGCTGTTCACTTCCTCCTGCTCCACTTTGCCACAGTAGATGGAGAAGTGATGTCTGGAAAAAGGAAAAGAAAATGCCTATCGTCAGAAACAGGGAGAGATTAAAACTGACCTCGTCAAGATTTTCAGATAAACCCTGCTTTCCCTAAACTGAACCATCAATCCATTGGGATTAGGACGGTTTGGGCTACATCCTTGTCAATACTAATTAGGATCTCATGTGGAGGGTACCTGGGTACCCCAGTTGTCCCAATAAGCTGATTTGGACTTGGACTGTAACCTAGATGTCTGACTCACAGTTACCCTGCACATACTGAACATATGATTTAAACTGTGTTGCATTTGTTTTAATTGGCCATGAGAGAATATGAATGATTAAGTGTTGTTGGCCAGGAACTGTGTGACACAATGTTTACAATGACATTGATATAACTGAGAAAATGAAAACGTCTATGTCCTTTATATACTCTAAATATACTCTTTAGTGAAGTTATGCAGTCATTTTGTCATTATTTACATTTTCTAAAAACTTTATAAAAATATTTTGAAATATGAAAAAATAAAGCTTCTTTAAATATTTCAATAGATAAGAAAAATAACTTTTCTGCTGAAATATTTTGTGTGTATGCACTCTCCGAAACTCCCCAGTGTGTGCACTGGGCCGGTACCCTTTCAAAAGGTTTACCCTTAAGCAATGTATGTCAGTATATTAAAGGTAAATATTAGTACTTAAACAGTACACATAAACAACAGCAATTTAACAGTTACAGCATTAGTGCCTTTTATTTAGAGGGTATAGAATAGAAAATTGTAAGGAATGAGCTGAAGCCGTGTTAGAATCCATGTGTAGAAGTTTTATTAGGGCAATCCAGATCAGAGACAGAAACCAGGCAATGAGTTGATAACACAATAGCAGTCCAACAGGTAAACAAGTCCAAGGGATAATCCAGAAATAGAGATCAGAATAAAGTCGCATTTGTAAAGTCCATTTGCTCACCCCCACTTAATATGGCTGCTAGACAGGAGGTAGATGGAGAGGGAGCAGTACCAGTCAGAACTTGGGTGAGGGCTCCCTCTGCTGGCGTGGCATAACACAACCAAACCCCCCCCCCCCCCCCACTCTCGAGGAGCGCCTAGACGTGGATGTCCACGAGGTCATGGTACTGATCGATCGGGTCTGGCCCGATGAAAGTCCTCAATGAGAGACAGATCCAGAATGTCGTGGGCGGCCACCCATGATCTTTCCTCAGATCCATAGCCCTCCCAGTTCACCAAAAACTGGAGTTGACCCCTTCTGTGCATTGAGTCCAGCAATTCATTGACCTTATACGCTGGTGATCCAGCTACATCCAGCAGTGGTGGTGGCTCTTGGGTCTCTGCATTAAGATCAGTACTCAGGTGGGCCAGTTTGAGGAGCGAGACATGGAAGGAGGGAGAAACACTGTAACTAGCAGGAAGCTTAAGCTGGTACGTGACTTTATTGATTTGTCTGAGAATCTTGAATGGACTTAAATACCTGGGGCTGAGCTTCCTGCTTGGTAGCCGCAACTTGAGGTCTCTCGTGGAGTGCCATACCCGCTGTCCAGGTTGATAGTGGGGATGTGGGTGACGACATCTGTTGGACTAGAATTCTTGTGTTCTGATGGCTCTCTGTAAGCAGACAGGGGCACTGTCCCATACCTTCTCGCTACACTTAATCCAGTCGTCTACAAACTGGAAGTTACTAACTGGAACTGATGAGGGTTCACCTGACCACGGGAACAGATGAGGTTGGTATCCCAGGACACATTGAAAGGGAGTCATGCCAGTGGAAGAGTAAGTAAGGATTAGGTAAGTAAAGGTAAGGAGTAAGGAGTAAGGTAAGTAAAGAATTTTGGGCATACTCAGCCCATGGGAGAAATTCTGCCCAGCGGTGTTATTCACGACTGCAATAACTCTTGATTCTTGATTCCACCTGCCCGTTTGATTGAGGCTTAGGTTGTATATCCAGGTGTCTGCAAAATGCTCTCCAAACCTGAGAGGTGAACTGGGTTCCTCTATCAGTGACAATGTCCTCAGGGATCCCATAAACTCTAAAGACATACTGGAAGAGAGCTTGGGTGTGGGAAGGCCTTTTAAGGGAACTAGGTGACAGGATTTCGAGAAACGGTCAATGATTACTATGATGGTCGTGAAACCACTTGAGAGAGGAAGATGTGTGATAAAATCTATGGACAAGTGTGACCAAGGATGGTGCGGAATGGGAAGTGGCTGGAGCAGGCCAGAGGGTAACTCCTTTGGGGTCTTGGACTGTGCGCAGACCTGGCATGACTTAACATGGTTGTAGTATCCTTGGTCATGGATTGCCACCAGAAGGAGTTCTTTAGGAGATGGAGGGTACGTGAAATTCCAGGGTGGCCTGAGCTTAAACCCATTGCATGACCTCTTGTTCTTGTTCTCATGTTCTTGTTGCTGGGCTCGTTGAATCTCTTCCATGAGGTCCCAAGAGACTGGGGCTACAATGACTGCTGGAGGAAGGATAGGCTCATGGTACATTCAGAGAAATGGCTGCTGCTGTGGACTAAAACCAATCTGAGCCCCCCCCCCCCCCCCCCTATTATATATTCTATTATATAGAATCATCCTAACTCTAGAATCCTTTTTTATCTTTTTAGTGTGATTAAATTTAATCACAGATTGAATAGATTGGATGTTTCTAATATGCTCTTGTTTTTTTAATTCTAAGAGTTGTACAGAGCATCAGAAGGGAGCCAGAGATTTTTTCAGAGAATTTCAGTGAATAAATATTTTTTGCAGTAAAAATGCCTCTTTAATAAAAGTGTGCTGTACAGAGACACTGTAGAAGAAGCTTCAATCAAAGACAACACAAATATATCTGTCTTTAACTTATTGGTATTCAACTTAAACTTAAAATGCCATACAAAGAATAGAAGTCACCTTGTAATCACTCCTGGCTTGGTCGTGCCAAATGTCACCGCACATTGTTTTGGTTAACCTGTGATGGCTTCAACAATCCTAGGAAAGAAAAGTAGCTTAGCCCTTCTATAAGCCTAATGAATTAATTTTTGCTCTGCTCCTGATACCTGTTTTGACCTCAACAATTCTCCACCCCATAAGCCAGGGCATCCTCTTTTTTGAGTATAAAAGCACTTTGACAAGAGCCCAAAGTCTGTAGGTGTGAGTGGGCCAGAGACAGACAAGTAGTAGAAGCACAAAGGCCCAGACCTTTACAACAGCTAAGTAACCACAGGTTTGGGCTATACAACAACATCCAAAAATGGCAGAGCAATGGGGAAAGGGGAAATGCAAAGGGGAGATGAAACAACAAGAGAAACAATGTTTGTATATACCAACAGCAATAACAGAATTCCTACCAATGAGTCATCTCACCAGAATGCCAGGAGATAAGTGGGTCGTGGGTAAATAGCCAGGGAAAGCCAAGGATGACATCATGTCTGGGCTAGTTAACAATGTAAAAGGAGATCTTGGTGGAATAATCCCACATGGAGTGGGGCTGTGTCTGTTTAGAAATACCACTTCCAATGGGCACGTCGTTGATAGCACTGATCTTGATGGGTGGTTTACAGGCTTGAGTAGGAATGTTGAGCTTGGTAATGAGTTCCTCGTGAATAAGGTTCAGGGCTGCTCCTGAGGCAATCAGTGCTGTCAATTCAACAGAGGTACTTTCAATAGTTAACTGGACAGGGAAGGTCAATGACTTATTAGGGAGATGAGAAAACTGATCAATATTTACCCGGGTCTTATGGGGGCATCCCGCACTAACGTGGCCTGCTACACCACAGTAATAGCACAGGTCGAGCTGCCGCCTTCGAATTCTCTCTTCCTCAGAGAGTCTGAAGAACCCCTGCGGCTTGGGTTCTAGGCTGGGCCTGGATTCGGGTTGTGGTAAACTGAGGAACATGGAGTAACTGATGTGTGGCCGGGGAGCTTGACCGTGACCATCGAGGAGATCTCTTCTTAGGAGTATTTCTCATCAGGTTGTCAGTTTTGATCGCAAGTGTCACATAATCAGAAAAAGAAGAATTCTCACCCTTGCAGGCCAATTCGGGTTGAAGATCAGAATTTAGACTTTGTTGAAACACAGCCTTCAATGAAACATCTTTCCATCCACTCTGCGCTGCAAGTGTTCTGAACTCAATGGCATATTCCGCAGCAGTACAATTGCCCTAAGACATCTGAAGCAGTTGGGTGGGTACATCTTTGCTCCCAGCAGGATATTCGAACACCTCTCGTAGCTAATGAATGAAGTAATCATATGAAGATCGAAACCTCAAATCAGTTTCCAAACTGCCAAGGCCCAATCAATCGCTTCACCAGAGAGAAGCGTCATTAAGAAAGCACATTTCTTCCCATCAGAATGAAACTGGTCTTCCTGTTTTTTTTATTTTTTATAAATCTCCACTTGTCAAACAAACCCTCTACACTGTTCAGCTGAACCATCAAACTTATCAGGCATAGCAAAACTTACTGTTGGGTGGAGGAAGGGATTGAATGTAGTGGGTCAGATATTCATTGGCAGATTGAAGCTTGTCGAGCTGTTCCTGGTATCCTTTAAGATCTTCACTTTGATAAGCGAAAGATGCTTGGAGCTCGGAAACTTCTGCTGGATTCACTGGTGGCAAAGTATTCTGTAAGGAATGAGCTGAAGCCGTGTTAGAATCCAGAAAGCGGTTCGAATTTTGCCCCACAATTTTTATTTATCTTTTTAAATTGAAATTATCTTGACGAACCAAATATTGGGCGATTGGAGGATCCACTTCAGTACTGGGAGAGACAGAAAGTTATATTTCAACATCAGTATAGGCTTGCTGTCAAGTATTTATGTACCCCGGTTTCATCTGTATCTTGTGAAAGGGTGTTTTCAAAGGCAGGAGAAGTTGTGTCAAAATAAAGAAATCACCTTAGCCCTAAAACAGTTTAATAATATTATTTAATAATAATAATAATATTAATAATATTCTTGAATAAAAACTCCTAAAGTATATCCTCTTCTTTATTTTTTTTTCTTGTTTCCAAAAATCACAGTCCAAGATACACAACCACATTTACTGCCCTCTGCCAGTTAAACCCAGACACCCGTCTGTCTATGACCAAACAATTGATTCACATACATTTGATAGTCCCATAAATTTCAAGCCAATACATTTATTACAAAGTTATCTTAATACAATCATTATATCCCACAAAAAATACACATTAAATATACACAGTGTATCACACACCACATCAGGCACATCTGTAATGTATCTGATTGTTTTATACTCTTTGGCCACTAGATGATTTTTTGAGCAAATGAGGCTTCGAGAAATGAACACTTTATGAACCATTTGGCTGAAAAGGTTCAATGTTTCATGAGGCTTCATCTCGCCATCACTAATAAACAGGCAATGGGTCCAGAACAAGGTAGCAAATCTGAATAGAGGTAAACGCTTTGTAAGGCAGTGTAATTGGCAATACTTTGTAAAGTCTGTTTGCTCACCCCCACTTAATACAGCTGCAAGACAGGAAGTAGATGCAGAGGGAGCGGTACCAGTCAGAACTCTGGTGAGGGCTCCCTCTGCTAGCGTGGCATTACAAAAATAATCTATGCAATATACCGTATTTTCCCCGCATATAACCCGCAGATGCAGATTGAGCGGGTTATTGAGCGGGTTTGATAGTCCGCGGGTTTTGTGTAAAAAATCATTGGTATTGTCATGTAGTCATGTCACGTTCCTCCTATGTGTCCCTTCTGTGTTCCCGTCCTCTGTGACGTCAGCCAATTCCCCTTGTTTGCAGTTCTGGTGTTTTGTATTATCCTGTCTATTTAATGTCTCATGCTCTCCATAGTCCTTGTCTATCGTTTAATGTTCCTATGTGTCAGTGTGTGTGGATGCACTCCTGGTTGATTAAAGTGGTCCTTGCTGCTCTCTCCGTGTTTTTCCTCGTTTCTCTGCATCGCACGCCAGCTCGTTGCTTACAGGTATAACCCGCACTCTTATATAACCCGTACCCATAGATTGATGAACTTTTTTGTGTAAGTTCACATTTTGAATTTCGAATGTTGCTCGCATGACATCAATTATCCATAACTGCTCAGGCTCTGTACACAGTCCTTGTGCGCAAAATTCAAACAATAAGAAAACAAACACAAGTCAGAATCAGAACAAAAGAAAAAGCAATTTCCCCCACTGTGCAGCAGCACGTCCCTTAACCCTTTCGCGCGTACTTTCACACCGGTGTGATCAGCCTTGGCTGGGCCCTGGAGGGTACGATCACACCGGTATGATTAGAACGTTCGTGCTTCACGTCCTCAACTGCTAAATTCAAACGTGTTTTCGCGCGTCATCTGGCGCCGATTCAGAGATGGACGCACTCAGAGCTTGTCATATACCACAACTACTCCGTGTTTTCAACCACATAAGGTTTATTTTTGGTTTCAGACATTTAAATACTCATAAGTACTCGCAAAACAATACATCTATAGTTTGAAAAAATACACACTGACGTCCATAAAAGCAGAAATGGCAATCGTTCAATTATAAATTGATCAGATAAATCAGATAGACATTGCATAAGTAACTATAAAGTTCACTGTATTCTTCTCCCACTCTCACCGGCCGTTTACTGTCATGTTTTTCAGGAGAAGCGACTGAATTTGCATTATAAATCAGACCGATCAGATTCTCCGAACTGCGGCGCAAACAAACATGGCGGCGCCCTTCGCGCATCATAGACCAGCTAAAATGGTCATTATAAAAGTTTTTAAACGACAAAACACATTCACTTCCACATATTTGAGAATGGAAATATCAGGTAGTTGATAACATAGCCAACAAGTGTGTGAATATTTTGAATAAATAAGACATGCACTAAATAAATGCGACGCACGTTATACAGCGCTTTTGAGGCTGCGGTGTGTCAACGTGACAAGCATGACGTGTCGCCATGGAAACAATAAGGTAAACATTCTAAAATAACGGTCGCCTGAAAAAAAAACTCACTCTGGAGGGTCAGAGGGAATATTTAGAACTTACGTGCGAAAGGGTTAACCCTTTCGCACGTAAGTTCTAAATATTTTCTCTGACGGTCGCCTGAAAAAAAAACTCACTCTGGAGGGTCAGAGGGAATATTTAGAACTTACGTGCGAAAGGGTTAACCCTTTCGCACGTAAGTTCTAAATATTTTCTCTGACCCCACAGCGTGAGTTTTTTTTAGACGACCGTTATTTTAGAATGTTTACCTTATTGTTCCCATGGCGACGCGTCATGCTTGTCACGTTGACACACGGCAGCCTCAGAATCGCTTTATGACATGTGCATCGCATTTATTTAGTGTATGTCTTATTTATTCAAAATATTCACACACTTGTTGGCTATGTTATCAACTACCTGATATTTAGATTCTCAAATATGTGGAAATGAATGTGTTTTGTCGTTTAAAAACTTTTATAATGATCTTTATTAACTGATCTATGATGCGCGACGGGCGCCGCCATGTTTGTTTGCGCTGCAGTTCGGAGAATCTGATCGGTCTGATTTATAACGCAAATTCAGTCGCTTCTCCCGAAAAACGGGACAGTAAGTGACCAGAGAAGTGAGAGAAGAATAAAGTGAACTTTATAGTTACCTATGCAATGTGTATCTGATTTATCTGATCAATTTATAAATGAACGATTGCTATTTCTGCTTTTATGGACATCAGTGTGTATTTTTCAAACTAGAGATGTATACTAGATACTAGAGATGTATTGTTTTGCGAGTACTTATGAGTATTTAAATGTCTGAAACCGAAAATATACCTTATGTGGTTGAAAACACTGAGTAGTTGTGATATATGACAAGCTTTAAGTGCGCCCGTCTCTGAATCGGCGCCAGATGACGCGCAAAAACACGTTTGAATTTAGCAGTTGATGACGTGAAGCACGAACGTTCTAATCACACCGGTGTGATCGTACCCTCCAGGGCACAGCCAAGACTGATCACACCGGTGTGATCGTACGCGCGAAAGGGTTAAGAAGCGTATTCTACAGGTGTTGATCATCGGATGAAATGAGAAGAGCCCGCCCTCATGGCAGCACAGCCAATCATGTCTTCTTGCATCCGCCAGCTGTCATCGTACAAGCGCCAGAGACAACAACCCTCGCAAGAAAAACAGAAAGAAAATACGGCAAAAAAACACCTTACGTCCTTAGGGACATAAGAAATATATTGAAATATTATTAAGTGTAAAACATTTGTGATATAGCCCGCACCCCCCCCCCCCCCCCCCCCCCCCCGCAGGGTTTGTAAAATCTGGTATAACCCGTGGGTTATATGTGGGAAAATATGGTACATTCTTAAGTGTGGGAATGTGCAAAGATTACAGATTTGTGCAATTTAATTATTTCAAATAATTAAATATGAAATGTACAATACCGTAAAAAGCGCTTTACATCTTCAATAAACAGCAGTGGCCATTATATAGAATCATCCTAACTCTAGAATCCTTTCTTATCTTTTTTAGTGTGATTAAATTTAATCACAGATTGAATAGAATGTTTTAGATTGAATAGATTGAATGTTTCTAATATGCTCTTGTTTTTTTAATCCTAAGAGTTGTACAGAGCATCAGAAAGGAGCCAGAGATTTTTTCAGAGAATTTCAGTGAAGAATATTTTCTGCAGTAAAAACACCTCTTTAATAAAAGTGTGCTGTACGTACAGAGACACTGTAGAAGAAGCTTCAGTGGCAAGACAACACAATGATATCCGTTACTTAAACTTAAAATGCCATAGAAAGCGTAGAAGTCAGCTTGTAATCACTCCTGGCTTGGTCATGCCAAATGTCACCGCACATTGTTTTGGTTTACCTGTAATTACTTCATCAATCCTAGGAAGGAAAAGTAGCTTAACCCTTCCATAAGCCTATTGAATGAGTTTTTTCTCTGCTCCTGATACTTGTTTTGACATCAACAACTCTCCACCCCATAAGCCATTGCATCCTCTTTTTTGAGTATAAAAGCACTTTGACAAGAGCACAAAGTCTGTCGGTAAGAGTGGGCCAGAGACAGACAAATAGTAGAAGCACAAAGGCCTAGACCTTTACAACAGCTAAGTAACCACAGGTTTAGGCTATACAACAACCCCCAAAAATGGCAGAGCAATGGGGAGACGCGATGTTCGCAGCCAGGCGAAGGGGAGATGAAACAACAAGAGAAACAGTTTTTGTATATACCAACAGCAATAACACCAGGGGTGAGTTTTTAAAATTGTAATTTAATTAGATTGAAATGTTGGCATTAAATAAGTTGACGAAAAAATTGTTTATTGGAAATTATTAAGTCATAGCTATTCTGTTAGCATGATAACTTGTGGGGTTTTAAAGGTTTCACAATAGAGTGATAAGTCAGGCCATTTTGGTAGTATTACTCTTAAACTTAAAATGTGTGGTCTTCTAACCTTAGAACTCTCTGTGAATTTTGGTCAGAAATAACATAGCCAGAGAACAATTTCAGACTGATAAATATAAAGCTTCAGGCTCTCTTTAAAGCTCTCTTTATGAGCATTGGTTGCAAAGCCTGTTAATTAATAACTCCTGATAATAGTCAAGCTGATTAATTAATAATTATCAAGCTTATAATAGTACTGATCTTTATTTCTCATTTCTAGATCCATTTATAGGACCTAACTACCACATTGCCCCTCGATGGGTGTACAACCTTGCAACAGTCTGGATGGTCTTTGTGGTCATCGCCTCGACCTTCACCAATGGCTTGGTGCTGGTGGCCACGGCCAAATTCAAGAAGCTCCGTCACCCTCTCAACTGGATCTTGGTCAACCTCGCTATAGCTGATCTATTAGAGACTCTGTTGGCCAGCACCATCAGTGTGATCAACCAGATTTTCGGCTATTTTATCCTTGGACATCCCATGTGTGTTTTTGAGGGCTACACCGTGTCTGTATGTGGTAAGTTACTGCCCAAAGACATAATTATGAATACATTAAACCAAAGTTCAAAATACCAATTTTTTTGTTGTACATTTTTGCAACTATGTCTGTTTTCTGATGATATCTAACAACATAATCAACAGGTATTGCTGGTCTGTGGTCTTTGACTATCATCTCTTGGGAGAGATGGGTGGTTGTTTGCAAACCATTTGGAAATGTCAAATTTGATGGAAAATGGGCGACTGGTGGCATCATCTTCTGCTGGGTTTGGGCTGCTATCTGGTGTGCACCTCCCATGTTTGGCTGGAGCAGGTAAAATGACTTATTAATTTATCAGCTGCGTACATTTTAATAATAAGTTTTATTTTTATAGTGCCTTTCCAGGGCTCAAGGATGCTTAATCTTTATAATTCATCATAAAATTATTCAATTCTTTGGGTGGTAACCAACACAAGCATAAATATGGATCTTCCAAATCCATTATTTTTTCAGATATTGGCCTCATGGTTTGAAGACCTCCTGTGGCCCTGATGTCTTCAGTGGAAGCGAGGACCCCGGTGTCCAGTCCTTCATGATTACCCTAGTCAGCACCTGTTGCATCCTCCCTCTGTCCATCATCATTCTCTGCTACATCGCTGTGTACTTGGCCATTCATGCTGTAAGTTATCTCTTTACTGCTTTCCAAAGTTTATTCCAATTTCTAAAAAGACACTAAGTATCTATGATTGCTTTTCAATAGGTCGCCCAGCAGCAGAAGGATTCTGAGTCCACACAGAAAGCAGAGAAGGAAGTGTCCAGAATGGTGGTTGTCATGATCCTGGCCTTTTGTCTTTGCTGGGGTCCTTATACAAGCTTCGCCTGCTTTGCAGCTGCAAACCCAGGCTATGCCTTCCACCCACTGGCAGCAGCCATACCTGCCTACTTTGCCAAGAGCGCCACCATCTACAACCCCATCATTTATGTTTTCATGAACCGACAAGTAAGTCAGTGCTGTTTAACAAAGCTCAAACCTTGAACACAATGAGAACACTTTTCAAACAAATTTGAATTCTTTCTTTCTTTCTTCGCAGTTTCGCGTATGCATCATGCAGCTCTTTGGAAAAAAAGTGGATGATGGGTCTGAGGTGTCCACATCAAAGACAGAAGTATCCTCTGTGGCTCCTGCATAAATTGCGCACCAGATCTCAGAGAGCGAAGGTCTTGAGTCAGACATGGGGGGGAAAAAAGATGAAAATGGGAGAAAAAAAAATTCCTTGTTTACACTCATCGTATCTCAACAACTTTGCTTCCAGATGTTTCCCTCAGAGTCATGGGGGAATAATTTTCTGCATGGCACTGTGTGTGCATTACTTTCTCAATGGCCCTGCGGTACTTTCTCAATTCCCACTGCTTTGTGGGAATTTGACTCTCAGAGTGGAACTAACAGCAAAAAGTAATCACCTCAATGTAATGCACAATTTTTGCTGAACTGGTGTTCAATGACCATGTAATAATATCGCTGTAATTAATTTTGTAGCCATCTTGCAAGAAAACAAAAATGACAAAAAAAAAACAACGTTTGATAGATGCCTGTCCATGTACAGCATGTAATATGGTTCTATTTTTTTCTTTGATGCAAATAAAAATAAAAAAAAGCAGCAAAATAAATAAGCTATTCTCAGTGTCTTTCATTACACATGCACATCTCTCTGAAAATATTTCATTGTGGGTCTATACATATTTATCTATTTAAATTTTGGCATTACCTCCCAACACGATGAGGTTTCTAACACAACTTCTGAGTGAATGGCTGAAAAAATCCTTATCTTTTCTGACGGCCATAATCCATCTCTCTTTTAGAAAATCTTGAAAATACAATAGTCGTTTTCATCTTTTGTTTCTGAAGAAAATGGGAATGGAAAAATAATATTTGCTATGGTATCTCATGTTCCTCTACAGAAATTTATCCTACTATAATTCAGGTCTAATTCTGCAACCTGGAAATGTGATAAAGGATGCATTATCTTGTTTGAAATGTGTCCCTAATTTCACTTTTGTGCTTTCCCAAATTAAATTTAATGGAAAGTTTAAATGAAGAAATCCACTTAAAGGAAAATAACTTTCAACTCATTTAAAGCTTAAAAGTCACTTCAAAGTCTGCAAATAAGATGTGTGGCCACGGCCAAATTCAAGAAGCTCCATCACCCTGGATCTTAGTCAACCTCACTATACATAGCTGATCTAGCAGAGACTCAGTTGGCCATCAGTGTGAACAACCATATTTTTGGATACTTTATTCTCAGACATCTCATGTGTACTTTTTAGGGCTGCACAGTATCTATATATGGTAAGTTACTGCACACAGAATGCTACTAAATATGCAAATGGGCCAAAACTTTGAAAACTGCAGTTTTCTGATGATATTTAACAATACAATGAATAGGTATTGCTGGTCTGTGGTCATTGACTGTCATTTGGAAATATCAAGTTTGATGGTAAATGGGCGTCTGTTGGCATCATCTTGTCCTGGATTTGGGCTACTATCTGGTGTGCACTTTCCATCTTTGGCTGAAACAGGAACCTGGTGTCGAGTCCTACATGTACTCACTAGCTGAATCCTCCTTCTTCCCATCATTATTCTCTACTACACTGCTGCATACATGGCCATGCGTGCTGTATAATCCTTTGAGAAATGTTTAGAGGGAAATTTTCACTTTGTTTACTATAGAGAACTGAACATGTTTCCAACCATCTCTGGCAGGTCGTCAGCACCAGAAAGAATCCAAGTCCATGTAAAATGCTGAAAGGGAAGTGTCCAAAATGGTGTGATGATCATTGCTTTCTGTCTTTCCTGGGGTCCTTACACTTCCTTCACCTGTTTTGAAGTGCAAACCCAGGTTATGCTGTTCTCCCACTGGCAGCAGCCATGTCTACTTTGGCAAGAGCAGTTCCATGTTGGCATTCTGCTGCTTTTTGGAAAGAAGGATGATGTGGGATCTGAGGTGTCCACATCTAAAATAGAAGTGTTTTCCATGGCTCTGGCATAAACCTCATAGCTCCTTCCAAACAAGAGGAAATACGTTTCTGAGAATTGGACTGGACATAAAATGTAGCTAAAAGGTCTTCTGAAATAAATAGTTTGCTATCCTGGGAAATTTTCAACTCAAATTGAACATAATTTAGCAAGACCTAAAAGGATTTATTTGCAATGAATATCACTCAAATCTTTCATGAAATTTCATGCGAAAGTATGTTAAAAGATGTAATACCTAAAAAACAGGTTCAATGAGTAATGTAAAAACAATTATGATAATTATTGATGCTGTCACAGAGCTACGGTATGTAGACATATTTGCATATGGAAAAAAATTCTTCCTTTTTTTAACATAACTGTATGTATATGTATGCATCAAATTGGAAATCCAATAGAAGTTCCAAAAAAATGGAACGGTCTTGCAATGGTTTTATAGATGCAGAGCACATGATGCCAGGTAACATCTTGTTATCTCAAATAAGCTCTATTCCACATCAAGCGGATAGAGGATTTCACCTAGGCTAGCCAGTAAAGTCAAGACTTTTACTAGGAAGCTTATGCGACAGACCTCATTAGGTTAAAACAGTGTTGAGTGTATTTGTGTATGAGGGCATTTGTGTGAGTGTAGAGGGGTTGTGTGACTGCTATGGATTCAGCATTGCTCGTGTCTATGCATGTGTATTTGTCTGAGCTATGGACTTTGTTCATTGTAAGGTACTTGTGAGCAGATGCTGTGATTTATATACACACAACAATTTGAGTTCAATTTTCTAAACAAATGAAAAATAGTGCACCTTTTTATTAGACTTTTTTAAAATTCTCATTTTAAAGAACCAGCCAAATAAAACAAACAATTTAGGTTCTTTGTTTTTAGTAGGCAGAGCTGAAAATCTTTTGTAAAGCTTTGTATAGTAAATTAATTAACATCTTTCTTCAATAGCATCTTAAGATGACATTTTATTCCATTTGTTTACTGATGTGCATTCTTAACATATTTAGTGACTAACGTTTTCCACAGTATTTATTTTATTAGTTTTTTTTTTCAAGTTTATTTTCTTCACTTGTTTTTTTTGGGGGGGGAGGGGGATTTCTTTACATGAAATCTACATATAATTATGACTGGCACATGTTTGATAGATGTGTTATGGGGGAGGAGTTTGATAAAACACCTATACATATTTGTAAAATGGTATGTACTCTTTAGCCAATAAAAGGGGAAAATTCTGTAAAAAATTACTGATGTCTATTCAAAATTTATCCTGAGTTCAGACTTTTATTTTGGACTTTGAATATCAGAAGAAAAACAAAACAAATTTTCAATGCTTTTCAATGCTCACCAGTTCTCATTAACTATGAATGGAATTCAAAGCGTTTTGTAAATTACAGTTTTACAAGTACTGAATAAAAGTTTAGTTTTACTTCCTGTTGGGTGCTGCCCCTTTATGGATGCTAATTCTGTTGCCATGGGTGATCAACGTAAGAAAGCGGAGCGATCATTCTGTTGACGGTGGGTGTGCGGAGCGATCATTCGGTTGACTGGGAGGGGGAGGGGGAGGGGGAGGGGGGGGGGGGGGGGTTGCGAAGCGATCATTCTGTTGAGGGGAGGGGGGGTGCGGAGCAATCATTCTGTTGCCGGGGGGGAAGCGATCACGCATGCGGTGCGACACTCCTTTCTTCCGTGGGCGGACAGTGGACCGCTGCCACAAGTGTTACGTGCAGGGAATGAAAGAGCCGCAGCACAGGGGTGAAAGAGCCGCATGCGGGTTTCCGACCCCTGGTCTAGACCAACCAGACATACTTGCTCCCCGTGAGACACGCTGTGGTGAGTCAGCTGAGCATTACACAATTCTGACTGGCCTGGGTTGGACACTCCATGAATCAATCTCTGCTAATTTCATCCAAGCTCTACTCCATTCTACAACAAGCTGTTTGAAACATTTTGGAAACTGGATGATTCAGTGCATGTGAACAATGACTCAATGTCAGTAGTCGACAAGCAAATTGTGGGTCTATGGAACAAGCAATCAGTCAAAGAAGATGGTCACTATACACTTCCAATCCCTTTCAAAGAACATCCACCACGACTGCCTAATAACTACACAATGGCCAAACATCGATTAGACCTTTTAGGAAAGAGGCTAAAGAAAGACTCGACTTTACATCAGAAATATAAAGAAGGCATTAGAGACTCTTTGCTGAAAGGATACGCAGAAGATGTCATTGACATTAACAAAGCAGATGGTTGCGTGTGGTAGCTGCCACACCATCCAGTGTTACAACCACGCAAGCAAGAGAAAGTTTCTGAAATGTAGGCAAGAACCAATTGCTCTAAATGCGGACATTGAGGGCATGTTTTACCAAGTTCAAGTTCCATATGATGAGAGAGATGTGCTTCGTTTTCTGTGGTGGGAAGATAATGACCCAGACAAACCACCTAAGCATTATAGAATGAAAACTCACGTTTTTGGAGGTGTCTGGAATCCTAGTGCTGCCAATTTTGCCCTGCAACGAGTGGCTGAAGACAACTGTGGAAACTTCTCTGATGTCACTGGATACAGACTGGGATGAGGACTTAACGTTAGACATAGCTGCAGAGTGTCGTAGATGGTTAAATGACTTATCTCTGTTGTCAGCACTGGCAATTCTGTGGTGTCTTAAGGTCCAGTCACACAGCCGATCGCGCACGAATCACTCACAAATCACGCATAGATTGGGTTTGTGCGTGCTTGTGCGTTGAGAAATTGACCAAAGTATTCCACGAACATTCGGCGCACGCCCGATGCATGAATCACTGACGGAGCGCGTCCAAACACACACGCTTCGCGAACGTTCCACGTACAAGCACTTTCAGAATCCACATTGTCAGTGGAATGAACGTGATACGTGCGCCACGGTGCGCGGTTCATGAGTGATATGAAGGTGGGGCGTCAGTGGACGTGCGCGCTTTCGAACCAGTTCCAACGCATAAGCACTGACGGCCGACGCGTGTCCTGCGCATGTCACGCATACTCAACGCATAAACTACGCACGCCGACTCATGAATAACGCACATGTGCGTCGGAAAATTTTTGAACCGTTCAAAACTCAAAATCACGCACAAACCACCTTCGACGCACATCCACTTACAATCACTGACGGTCCTCGTTCGTTCCACCGACGAATTACGCATATGACGCACACGCCGCGCAGAAACGAAAATCTGTGCGTAATTTGTGCGTTCTTCATGCGTTTTCGCTGTGTGACTGGGCCTTTAGACCAACATCCACTACTTCAGTGCTTCTCAATTATTTTCTGTTACGCCTCCCCCAGGGAGCGCAACATTTTGCGCGCCTTATTGTTTCCATGGCGACGTGTCATGCTTGTCACGTGACATACTCCAGTCACAAAAAACGCTGTATGATAGATGTATCACATCACATCTTTTTTATTCAAGATAGTCACCAACTTGTTGGCTCTGTCATCAACTACCTGATGTTCAGATTCTCAGATATGTGGAAGTGAATGTGTTTTGTCGCTTAAAAACCTTTATAATGATCATGTTTGTTGATCTGTGACGTGCCACAAGCGCCACTGTGATAGTTTGCTCTGCAGTTCAGAGAATCTGATCTGTCGGATTCACAACACGTAAATTTAGTCACTTCTTCTGAAATACATGATAGTAAGTGACCAGTGAAGTGGGAGAAGAATAGAGCAAAGTTTGTAAGTTACCAATACAATGTGTGTCTGATATGAATAAAACACCTTGTCAGTTTATAATTGAATGGATTGCCCAGTGGGGCACGCCCCACTATTTGAGAAGCACTCCACTAGTTGCTTGTTAGCTACCCAGCTCCACCACTTTCCTGAATCTTCAGAACTGGCATACGGTGCAGTTTCATACATCAGGATTGGTGATACTTGCAGGCTGGTGATGTCAAAGGCCAGACTTGCACCAATCAAGTCAGTTAGTATACCCCAACTGGAACTACTAGCAGCGGTAGTTGCTACAGAGCTGGATCAGCATATCAAACGCCACATAGAGCTTCCAATTGAAAAGACTTTCTTTTGGACTGACAGTCCTATTGTACTTCAATACATTCACAACAAGTACTGTGAAAAGACAAAAAGACTTTGTTTCGCAAGAAAGCAAGTGTTCATCTTTCCAACCCCATCACTGTTTGTGAGCTCCAGCTAGCAGAGTAAGCCATTCTTAACTACATACAAACTTTATCTTTAGGAACTTTAGAAGCCTAACCTAGTTTCCTTCTCAAGCTTAAACCCTTTGAGTACAAAAACAACCAACTCCTTCATGTGGAAGGCAGACTAACAAATGCCCCAATTCCCTTTGAGACTAAACATCGGGTGATCCTACCCAACAATCATCACCCAGTTAATTAGTCACTACCATCTTCGCTTGGGTTATGCAGGTTGTTACGGCCCATAACCAGATAATAGCTTGTTATTGTTAATAAAACAAATAATGGGAATGGACCGAATACATGAATAATCCACAGACACGAGATAACGGGTTCAAGTTGCCCATGTGCCTACATTTCCTCATCAACAAAATAAATCATTACAACATATGTCAGCAAAACATTATCCTACAAACAAAAAGAAAGAAACCACAGTAAACTGGTAGCACAGATAAGCAAACAGACCCCTGCCTACACCTGTTCTTACCAGCAGTTCTTACCTGGATCTCGATAAAAGAACAGGTGAGTCTTCCGGGCATCTGCCTCCCACACTATTCTAACTAAATAAACAAAATGTGAACTATCAAACAAAAACCATTACCAGTAACCGAAATAAGAAAAGTAACGTATGACAATAAATACAAAGCTACTCAAAAAGTAAACAAATACAACAAAACTAAAATACAAAGGAAAGACGAAGCTCTCTCGAAGAGAGCGGCATCCGAGAGACAATGGGATTGAGATGGAGAGTGAGTGAGACGCCACCATTGTCTTGACCAATGGCTATAAATACGGAATCCTGGATGAGATCAGGGGATTCGCCCCCTCAAGGCCACCTAGAGGCTAAAAACTAAAATTACACAGAAACCATAACACAGGTCCAGAGCGAGTACTTGCAGAAATTCGTCAACGTTTCTGGATTCTAAAAGGACATGTTGTCATTAACCGAACACTCAAGTCATGTCTACAGTGTCACAAAGTAAGAGCTAAGCCGCAAATCCAGCAAATGGCAGACTTACCTGACTGTAGAGTGACACCAAGTCAGCCTCCATTCACTTGTGTGGGCACAGACTACTTTGGGCCATTCTTGGTTAAGAAGGCACGCAATGAGCTCAAGAGGTACGGATGTTTGTTTACATATCTTGCTACGAGAACCATCCACTTGGAAGTTGCGCACACCCTAGAGACTGACTCCTTCCTCAATGCCTTACAACGGTTTATTGCTAGGAGAGGCCCACCCACAGAAATACGCTCGGATAACGGGACTTATTTTGTCTAGTTACGGAAAGGCATTAGGGAATGGAATCAACAGAAGATTTCTGATTACCTGCTGCAGAACAATGTAAAATAGATGTTTAATCCACCTGTCGCTTCCCACATGGGTGGTGTTTGGGAGCGACAAATTCGCACCGTTCCTTCCATTCTAAACACTGTCCTATTCCAGCAAGCACCAGATGATGAGGGGCTGGCAATGCTGTTTTGCTGCATTGAGTCTATTGTTAATGCTAGACCAATCACTAAACTCTCAGACGATTCTTCAGATCCTCTACCAATCACACCAAATCATCTGTTGTTACTTCGTGCTGGTCCAACCCTACCTCTGGGAGCCTTTGTAAAACAAGACCTTTACAGACGCAGATGGCACCAGGTGCGATATCTGGCAGATGTCTTCTGGTGTAGATGGCTCAAGGAGTATTTACAAGCATTGCAACAACGTCAAAAATAGTTACAGCCAAGGCAGAATCTTCGAATAGGAGTTCTTGTGCTTATTCTTCATGAAACCATGCCACCCAATCACTGGCCGCTTAGTATGATCACTCAAGTCCATCCAGGCGCAGATGAACTTGTGCATACTGTGAAAGACAGGAATCTTCAACCGTCCTTCAACCGTCTCCTGGAAGCCAATCTTCTCAGTTGATTCTTCTCAACTGAATTAGCTAAACTGAGACATCACCCTTCTTTTGTTTGAAAGACCTGTTTGGGTCATTATTGGGCCCGGGATGTTGGGTGCTGCCCCTTTAATTATGTTGCTAATTCTGTTGGGTGATCAACATAAGAAAAAACAAAACAAAACAAAACAAAACAAAACCACTGAGAGAACAGCAATGTTCTCATGTTAAAACCTTGCTAGACTTTTACTACAATTACGGTTCAAAATTACAATTTAAACTTTATATCCCAGCGTGGTGAGTTATTAATATGATAAGTAAATTGATCGTTTCTGATGTGATACTGTTTTTAGATCACTATTTGAAATTTACTGTGTTTTACGTTGTTTGTTGAAATGTTAATGCAATGTATGTTACATTTAGTTGATAAACAAAGTTTAGAATGCGTTTAAGACGCAGAGAATGTTTGATGTAAATAATACTAAATACTAATTGTAGAATTTTTTTTTTTTTTTTACAGTTTGACCACACACTTACACACACACTCAACAAACTGTAACTACTACAACAACAACAACAACAACAACAACAACCAAATGTATACAATGTGAGTTCTACACCATAGGAATAAAGGACAAAATCAAAATCCAACTTAATGTTATCATTTCATCGGTAACTACCAAGTATGTACCCCAACGCATTACTGCGACAAGACGCTGCGGTGTCACAGAGACTTTTATTCTGAAATACTGGATTTCGTCGCTCTCTTCACACTAGTACTTTAAAACAGTCACACGTGGAGTTATGTCCAAAGCAAGTAAGTATATGTACATTCGAGTCATTTTCCTACTTATAGAGCATTAAAAAGTGCTGACATGGTTGCAATTTAATTCCTTTTACCATGTTACAGAGCAAAAGCGAGCGAAACGGCTGGGATTGTGTGCTAAGAAGGTGAGTGATCTAGCCTAGATGCTAACCTGTCAAATCAATGTTCATTTTAGTTTTGTTGAAGTTATGACATGCTTACTGTATTTCCACTTTTACCAGAACTCTAGCAGTCATTCACTATTATTATTTACACATTTTAAATAATCAACACTATGAAACAACACTATAATGAAGGATTGTGTTTTTTTTTTATCAAAAAGATAAACAAACCAATACTTGTATACAATACTTATATTTGAGCTTCTTCAAACTACCACTATTTGCCTAGGTTACAGATCTGCACACTAACTTTTAATTTAAGGAATTTAAGATCATAAGAAAAGTTATGTCAATGTCCTAGTTTTTGACTGGCACTGTATGTTGATTGTCTTCTCCTAAGTCCAATAATGGACAGCAGTCTCAAGGAGGGAAGAAGGATCCTGGTCTGCCTAATGTACGCAGCTTCAAAGAACACAGTCAGAGACAAGCTGAACTCCGAAAACAGAGGGTGAGGAAGGGAGCTGTACTGCACAACCTTTTTTAAATAAGTTGCATGTTTCCAGATCTGAGTCAATATATAACTTTATCTTTATTTGTATCACTAATGTTGATTTCAATCATAAAAAAATGCTAACATGCAGTTTGTGTTAACTGTTTTCTAGTTGGAGGAGCAACAGGAGAGGCAGAGGTTGTCTAGAGAGAAAGAGATGATGAAAAGGAGAAGTCTGGACAGTTTTCAGAAAGATATCCAGTTTCGACAAAGAGAATTTGAACAAAGGGTTGGTGTCTGTGATGTTTTACTATTGAAGACAAAGCATTAAACTTTCTCTAGGATAGATTTGAATAAATCCATTGTTTTAAAACGCACTACTGTACAAACGTTTTTTGTCTCGTTAATGAAGTCTGTTCTATGTTTATTTAATCATAAAAACACAGTACATTTGAAATACTGAGTTGTGAAATTGACATTTAAGGTGACTCTTTTTGTATTTTAAATGTAATTTCAGACACAACTGGATTTTCAGCATTAATCCAATTTTCAGTGTCCCATAATTCTTGAGAAGTCGCTCTAATATGCTCAGTTGGTGCTTCAGAAACATTTATTATTATTACAAATGTTTCAGGATTCTTTGTTGAATAGGAAGAACATTATTATTTAAAATCTAAATAGTTTGTAAAGTTATAAATGTTTGAATTGTTTTAAACTTTTGATCAGTTTATTGAATCTATGTTGAATAAAGTATGAATTTCTTTCCAGAAAAATCTTAATGACCCCAAACCTTTGAACAGTAGTGTATGTTTTGCACATATTTGGATTTCTTATGCACAGATTTTTGGCCCATTGCACAAATCTTCATTTTTTTCTTTCTTTGTAAATTGATATAGAACAGCCTAAAATGTTTGCAAATTACTTTTTATAGTTTAACAATGCAACTATTTTGTGCAACCACTGTAACACCAATTGCAAACTATTGTTGATCTCCATCTATGTCTTAATTACTCTTTATTGTTGATGGAATGAATGCAGGAAATTCAAATGCAAAACCTGGAGAAGCATGTTAACTTTGAAACTGAGAACTCAAGAAAGGCATACTGCAGAGAATTTAAAAAGGTACCATTTCCTATTCTGCCCTGTTTTGATAACCTATTATACTTCCCCTTGAACTTGAACTTCTTTTGGCCAATTGTTAATAATAGTTTACCTCTTTTGTTACTTTTTTATATCAGGTAATAGAGGCAGCAGATGTTATTTTAGAGGTTCTGGATGCCAGAGACCCCTTAGGCTGCCGCTGTCCACAGGTTGAACAAGCTGTAGTACAAAGTGGAACCAACAAAAAAATTGTACTCGTTCTAAATAAAATTGGTAAGAGAGAACTTTTACATGTTCAAATGAAAACTTTGTTCTGCAAGAAACGTAAAACTTTTTTTCTTTACTTTGTCCACTTCAAGATTTGGTGTCCAAAGATATTGTGGAAAAATGGATCAAGTATCTTCGCAATGAGTTTCCAACTGTGGCTTTCAAATCCTCCACTCAGCAGCAGAACAAAAATTTGGTAAGAGCTATAATTTCTTCGTTTTCAATCACATGACTGACAGAACTGAAGCACAGGCCTGTCAATTTGCATCTGTTTGAGGCTACGAATATTTACATCACCTCAAAATAAAAAGAAACAAAACTATGTTAACAAAATCCAAGTTTTGGGCATTTGTGATCCATATACAGACCCTGGTGTAGTATTTCAGTCACTAAAATCAGCAGACCAGTCTAAAATGCATGCCTTAATCGGTGATATTAAATGATCAAATTCAGTGTACACTTTATTGTTGATGCATTCTATATACAGCTGTGCAGATGAGCCCAGAACATGAACGCAATGGAAAATACTTAACAAAAAAACTGCATGTTGTGTTTAGGTCTGGGTTCATCTGCTTACTGTACATAGTATGCGTCATTAATAAGGTGTATATTGAATTTGGCCTTTTAAAATCATTCTTACTACTTTTGTACTTGGTAAAAATGACTGGCAAGCATGGAGGGAAGCCTTGTTTTACTCTCCAAGTGTGGCATCACTCAGACTCTGCAATTGTTTTTGTTAATTTTTTATTATTACTCTGACCTATTTTCAGACAAATGAGGTATTGTTATTGAAAAGGTTTTCTGTTGTCTCACGCTCACAGAAACGCAGTCGTGTGCCTGTGACCCAAGCTACTCAAGAGCTGCTAGAAACCAGTGCGTGTGTCGGGGCAGATTGTTTAATGAAGCTGTTAGGAAACTACTGCCGCAACCAAGATATTAAAACTGCCATAACTGTAGGAGTGGTTGGTATGTTTTTCTTTTTCTTTCTTTTCACCTCTTCATGCTATATTTTGTTCTTTGTAAATGAGGACTATAAAGGTTGATGAAATGTTTCAGGTTTTCCAAATGTGGGAAAAAGCAGTTTAATCAACAGCTTGAAGCGAGCTCGTGCATGTAATGTTGGAGCTACACCTGGAGTTACTAAGTATGTTAATACACGTTTTTGTTTTTTTGTAAATATAAAGCACTTTTTTTTTTCTCAATCAAATCATTAGCGGCCTTTCCCTCAAATCAATGTGTTTTGCAGGTGTTTACAGGAGGTCCATCTAGACAAACATATCAAACTTTTAGATTGCCCTGGTATTGTAATGGCAACCTCATCCAGTGATGCTGCCATGATCCTTCGGAACTGTGTGAAGATTGAACAGCTGGTGGACCCAATTCCCCCTGTTGAAGCCATATTGAGGCGCTGCAATAAAATACAGGTAGAAGCTCGTATTTCAGGAACTTCAGTTTAATTGAATGTGGAATGCTATTGAGTGTTACATGCGATTGACATCCAGTTGGTTTTTAACCTTTCTTGTCTAGATTATGGATCATTATGGAATTCCAGATTTCCAGACAGCACATGAGTTCCTGGCCTTACTTGCCCGTCGTCAAGGCAAGCTGAGGAAAGGAGGGCTTCCTGACTCTGACAAAGCTGCCAAGAGTGTTCTTATGGATTGGACAGGGTGAGATTATACTCCCGGTTAAATTAAAGTCAGTTACCTGCTGAACGTTTTAGAGTTGTTTACCCAAAAATTAAAAAAAATCTGTAATTTGCTCACCTTGTCTTCTGTGGAAGGGAAAAAATATATTTTGAAGAATTTGCCCATGCAATGAAAGTGAATGCAATCCAAAACTGCTTTAAACCCCATTGGCTTTCATTTCATAAAACATTGAGACATTTTTCAAAATATTACAGAAGAAAGTCAAAACCGGTTGGGAACACTATCCCTTCAAAGTTAAACTTGATGTACATAAGAAATGTGAAAGTAAGTGAGCATATTTTCATACAAACGCTTTCAAACCCTAAGTACTTTGTTCATATTTGAAACACAAATAAAGAGGTTTTTAATATTTCCCCCATCATAAAAGTAATAAAAAACGCATTATAATGAACTAGATTAGCATTTCCATCAAGAAATACCAGTGCTTTTAAGTCAGAAAAAGATTTAGGCTTTGATTCTAAGGGGCTGTGAAAACTTTCTATTTATTTTTCTTGCGTTTTGTCCATTCATGTACATAACAACAATGTTTTGGTGGACTGAAAATACACGTTTTTGAAAACAATACTATTATCGTCTCCATGTAAAAGAAAAAGTGAAAAACGTAACATCATGCGTCCTAGGCGAGTAGAGTTTCTTTAAAAAGTGACATGGACAGCTGGCATACAAAACAGCGTTTTTAATTGTTTTTGTAGATCCTTGTAAATGGAGATTGTTTTGACCGTTGCCGTCTCAACTCTTCCGTGATAAGTACATCATTGTCGTGTAAGCTCCGTAAAATTACCTCCAATTTTTTTCTAGCACAGCTGTTGCTGGTTGGTCAAAAACGGTTATCTGTAGTGTTAAGTGCTTTTAGAAATCTTTCTTTGTCTTTGTAAAGGGGTCGGATCAGTTATTTCACACATCCTCCTGAGACTCACACGCTGCCCACGCATGTCAGTGCTGAGATTGTAGCTGAGATGGGTAAAGCATTTGACTGGGATGAACTGGAGAAAGGCAATCTGGAGGCACTGGCAGGTAACTATATCTATACTATCAATGAAATGGACATAACTTGTTTTATAACCACCCATTACCTACACAGATTTCCCATTGTTTATTTTTTTTTCAATTTAGAGTGTGGCACATCTGATGTACAGATGGGGTTCTGTATGACTACATCTGGATTAACACAAGGAGGTCAAGGGGAAGATCCAGCAGAACTGAAAATGGCTGAACCATCAGAGGACCCTGAACTTCAAGACACGGTTGAATCAATGGATGCTGATGAGGACCCGGAGGTAAATCCAATACATAGTTCAGTTCTTAATTCAAGATAGTTTTACATCCACCTATATTAAGCATTCAGTGCACAAAGGTTAGTTTGGTGGTGATTTGTTATGGTGCATTTTCAGATCTCAATTTTGACTTTTAATTATAATTTTTCTATTAAGTTTGGACCGATGACTGTTGAGCTCAAGGTTCCCAAGATAAAAAGCAGTGGTGCAATTGAAGCTGTAGGCCCAAAGCCAGTGGACCTAAAAGACATTCTGGATGTTGACCCACTTCTGCAAGGTCAGGCCCTCCTGGCTGCCAACAAAAAAAGAAAGAAGCAGCAAAAGAGAGCTGGTAAGCTCTTTTTTCCCCCTTTTTTTAAGAATAAATTCGTCCATGTGTGATCCCCATTTAAATTAAGTTTTGAACAGTTTGTTTTACAAGCCAAACACACCGCTTTAAGACTACGTGTTATAACATCACTTCTCCTTTTTTCTTCTTTTATAGATAAACTTGGCACCAAACTTTCAGATTCTCTTACCTCAGCTTTGAATTTCTCCTTTTCTGACAGCTGATGCAATGAGCATTAAGCCAAAATGCTCAGGAAGTTCATTTTACTTTCACCTGTGGTTAGACATACTAACATGCTTGTTGTATATTGTATATTTAAATGATCTACAATTTAAAATATGCAAATAAAAATCTTTTCTCTGACTGAGAATGACCCAACTAGACCTCTATGGCTTTTAATCACTACCTCCTACTCCTGAATCAGAAAATCACACATTTTCATTCACACTAGCTGAACCAGGTTGTAAAGGAAGAGCAGCCTATAATTGAGTTAAAGTGTGGTTACTTTGTAGAGGATAAAACATACATGCATAAATGTTTTGATGTCAAAACCTTTAGCTGACACTTTCCCCTATATGCTCGTTTAATAATTTACCATTTTTACTATAATTTACTATTTTAGAATAATATTGGAGTAGGTGTGTCAAAACTGATGACAGGTGTTGTAAATTTTTTTTAATGTAAAAATCATTTTGTAAAATAATGTACAAGTTCTTGTGAGAGCGCGCGCGCGCACACACACATACTGTATATGTGTGTGTGTATTATAGTTTTTATTCATGATTTGAATTGGTTTTATTTTTACATTTTTTTTTTTTTATTGTTTGTCTACTGCTAATGTTTTTTCATGCTGATTTTAGTTCATCTTGATTATTTTTTTCAATTTTCTAGTCAAGTAAATTAAGTTTTTCCTGAAATATTTGTATTTTATTTCAGCTTTATTTTTATTAAAGACAACAATTATTACTAATAGTAAGTCTCAGTTAAGAATAACATGGTTGAGTGTGATGGGGAGAGATGGGACTCAGTCGATCCAAAACAAGGAAATCCTCATGCGAGTAATGGCGATTCTTCCAGCAAACTCGCTTTACTTCTGCTAACACCAACCAGGTAACTCAACCAACTTTATATCACTCTTTGACGACCCGATACGTATGTATAAGACATATGGATAATCGCAGAATAATTATGTGTGAATGGAAGTTGAAGAAGTTAAATACAGGCAGCGTGCCAATTTGACGTTGGGTGACATGTCAACTAGCTAGCTAGTT
This sequence comes from Rhodeus uyekii, assembly GCA_037043235.1. Lineage (NCBI taxonomy): Eukaryota > Metazoa > Chordata > Actinopteri > Cypriniformes > Acheilognathidae > Rhodeus > Rhodeus uyekii. The sequence continues at coordinate 6,227,844 of JAWRVZ010000018.1, forward strand.
AGCCTAGCGCTAACAGCTGGATGGTGCCAAAACAACTATTCTGGGTTTGTTAATTGCGCTTAACGGATAGTCATATGCAGTTACATTTCTTTACTAATGAAAATAACTAAAACACAAGTTAATTTAGTTAACATTAACGAACTTGCGCAACTTCGGCTAATCCCGACCTATAGTAAACTATTACATAACTCGCAGCAGAGCTAACTGCATAATAATAATTGTAAAACTGTTTTCGTCTATTTATAGCCACAGGAATACATTCAGATTTTTGTTTGTGCTTGATGTTTTGTTGGTATTCAGAGGGACATGGTCTTAAAGGAAAAGAGGATTTTGGTGAGCTGTCATCTGGTAAAATCTGTACTTCCCCATGATAGAGCTGCCGGTTTCAATCATATGATATTATGGATTTATCTTATTTAAAGTAGTTTAGTCAGTCAAGTTATAATAAGTCATATTTTGTCTCTGTCGTTTCATATTGTTGCATACGTTTTATATTGCTTTAATTGTTAGTGTTTTATCCTTTAACAATACTGTATTTATAAAATGTAAAATACTTTTCCTGTTTAAAAAAATCAGAGAAGTTAATTTGTTTGCTGTGCTTTGATAGAGCACTCTATTTCTCTGAGTGCAACTATCTTGTGTAATGACTCGGGTCAGTTACATTTCCCTGTTCTTTAAGTCTTCATTGTCCAAAAAGAGAAGTTATTATTCCTGTTTTTTTTTTGTCCTTTATACTGCTGATCCTATCCCATTACTACCAACTTTCTTAATGCTTTCACCATTGCAGCTTGTTAATTCTTCTCATATTTGAAGTGTGGAACCAGCATAGCCATGTCATCCCGAGTGTTGCTACGGCAACAGCTGATGCGGGAGCAGGCGCAGGAGCAGGAGAGGAGGGAGATGCAGCAGCAAGCATCTGTTGCTCAGCTCCGCCCAACAGATTCCACTCCCGCCATCTCCGTCACGGTGCCACCCATGGCTGCCCGGCCTCCTCCAGCTCAAGTACCGGTGGAGGTCCTGAAGGTGAGTCGTACCTTCTTATGAGCCTTGAAGTCTCTGTTCATACACGAGTAGCATCCTAAATGCTGTCGGCATGTCTAGTAACCATGATGCAACCATGCTGAAAGTTTGAAGCTTGACCCAAAAAATTGTTAGAAAATGAAAATCAATATTGCAAAATAAACTCATTAGTTAAAAAAAGTTAACTTTACTGATGCTTTTTTAGGATAAATCCTTTATTTTTTAAGTTATTTAAATAACTTTTAAAATTACGGAAATTTTATTATTAAATATTACTTTAAAAAAAAAATTTTTATTCAATTTAAAATTTCGTTATTGTATTCAAGATACACATTGACATTCTAATCAGTTCTTGCTTTCCCGGGGAATCGAAACCTTGACGTTGCAAGCGTCACTCTCTACTGTTTGCACTTTTGCTTCCCTGTTTTGGTTTTTATGCGTTTTTGATGCATAAAATGTAGATTCAATGTGATTGTTACTTCCCCTTTGTATATAGTGTCAATTTCTCTCCTTATGACTAATACAGGGACGTAAACGTAATGTAGAGTATGAAATGTCACTGATGTCTTTACATGACTGTTGACCTATTGTTTTTACCTTGTTGTAGGTGCAAACTCATCTTGAGAACCCAACTAAATATCACATCCAGCAGGCTCAGAGGCAGCAAGTGAAGCAGTATTTGTCCACCACACTAGGCGATAAAGTTGCCACACAAACTCTTGGTGTATCCCCTGTTCCACATTCAAGCTCTGCTCCAGAGATGGGACCTACTGCAAGCAGTGCTCCCAATAGCCCAATGGCACATCTTAACCTGGGCTCCAACAAAGAAGAGGTAAAGTACCGTATATCTAATTATACACACTGATATATTTATATCCAAAACAGTAGTGGCTCCAGATTATACAATGGCGAACATTTTGTAAGCTTTATATTGTAATCACTGAACACATGCAGAACATTTTTGGCAGAGGTTGCGTTAATCATCCTAAGGTTGGCCCTCTAATGTTGATTTGACAGGCTCACAGACACTCTTAGAATTGGCTTAATGTTGTGATCAAGGCCTACAATTGTTTTATTTTTTTAAATACAAGGGGAAAAGTTTATGTGACCAAAAGAAAGTCATGTCTCTTCTCAAGCGTAAAACAAATACATCAGAGCTATATAAGGGCTATTCACATGAACACGTGTTAACTAAAGGATATATACTTTCAGTTGATGAAAGTATAGTAGGACTCCACATAGGAACTCCACATAGGAATAACATAGGAAGGACTCCACATAGGAATAACAGACATAACAACTACTTACTGATCTGATATTAATATACACAGCTGAAGCGGATTGATATTGTCTTGTTCTGGAGCGACTAGCGAGGTTTACGTAAGGTAACATGAAAATAAGCATCTCTTTAAATTAGAGCGTTTAGCTGGTGAGGGCTCGGGCACCTTCTGCCCCCCTTAGTATCATAATACATGGCTGCCAAAGCTATACGTACATTTTTTTTAAAAATATTATTTTGTATATAAAACTTAAAATGGTCTAATATTCGTTTCTGAACACAATTACAATTTATTATTTATTGATTTTATATAGCGGAAGCAAACAAACTGCATTAACTAACTAATGAGCAAAACACTTGTTACAGAATTTATTAATCTTTGTTAACATTTGTGTAAAAATACTTTTCCATGTTAGTTTGTCAGCTCAGGTCCATTAAATAATCTTACCAAAAACAACCTTTGACTTTAATAATGTTTTTTTTTTTTTTTTTTTTTTATAAATGGTGAAATTGACATGAACTAAGATTAATAAATGCTTAGAAGTATTTTATATTGTATTCTGAGTGGCACTTTATTTTAGTATCCTTATTGTTATATGTACTTGCAGTATTAATAACAGTAAATTATGCATAAATACATTCAACTAGCCCTAAACCATGTCCTTATCCTAACCCTATTTTTTATAGTTAGTATATGTTAATTACTGTAATATTACTTCCTTTTTAAGTGTATAATTGCACTCTTAACAAGGTCCTTTTCAAATAAAGTGTAACCAAATATGTTTTTACTGTTTTCCTTGACGCGTGCCAGTTGGTGAACATGCTTACCTTTTTATATTCAACTTGCCCTCTCTCTAGTTTTGTCACATTGTACTGCAAAATACCACAACAGCAGCTTAATTATATCTGCACCGCTCTTTCACATCATACAGCACTTCTGCTTTAGCTCACACTCTTGACTTGATCATTGGTTCACTAAATACATACTTGTTTATTTTACATTTTGTTTTACATTTATGCATTATTAGGCAGACGCTTCAATCCAAAGTGACTTACATTGTATTCAAGGAACGCATTGCCGTTCTAATCAATTCTTTCTTTCCCTGGGAATTGAACCCATGACCTTGGCGTTATAAGCATCGATACTTTACTGTTTGAGCTACAGGGTTTATAACCCGCTTTGTTTTATAAAGCGATTAGATATGCAATACTCTTAAATGATAGTGCTCACTCTAACCTTGATTGCATCCCCTCAGATGGATGATGTAATCGACGACATCATCAGCCTGGAGTCCAGCTTCAATGATGACATCATGTCACTGTTAGATTCTGGCCTACAACTCCCGAACACGGTAATCTGAGCAATGATCTTCATTATTGATGAACACATCCATAACATTACGTTCTGAATAAAAGCCTCTTTGAACCCCAGCTATGTTTGTGGTAAACCACCACAAGCCATTCTGAAAACTACGGAGGGTTCATTTCCTGAATGCATTCCCCACCCCTCTTAAGAGTGTGTGCTAACCACTGCACTTATGAGGGAGGCGATAAATGGGGATGTATCTCAGCAATCAACATAAACATTCACTTCTGACACTTTACTTACAAACAACTGCCAAGCAGGAATCATCAGGGAGGGCAGTGAACGGACTGTACAGAGCGTGGCACAGGATAGAAAGAACTCTAGAAACAACTGGCCAAGGATTTGCTATTATTTATTTTTCTGGAGGAAAGGGAAAACAGTGAGTTGATGTAAAATGAGCATGAAAGAAAAAGAAAGGTAAAATGTAAGAGTAGGCATTTTTTACCCTATATTCTTAAAGAATTATATTTTTATTACAATATAAGAAATTTGCATAATAGAATAAAATTTTAATGAATAATGTTGATTTTATAATAATAGCTTTTTTGCCTGAATAAATTTGAGATTTGGATGTAATAATGTACACACGTACTGTCACACACATAATGAATTTAAAATAATAAAAGATGAATTTGCATAATAAAAGATATTTCCTCAGTTAATTATAGCACGTGAATGTTCCTTGGAGGTAGTTTATGTTCATATTCTTGAACAAAAGTGTACTTAATGGTTAAGCAAAAATTGGGCTGACGTAAACACCATATTACTACAATATGTTTCTTGATATAGCTCAGTGTTTTCGATTTTGATTTATTTTTTTCTTCTCTATTATCTTAGCTACCAGGCAACCTTCTGGATGTCTACAGCAGTCCTGGAATGGCGACCCCCACCATCACCGTCAGCAATTCTTGTCCAGCAGATCTGCCTAACATCAAAAGGGAATTTCCTGGTAATGTTTTACTCGGCCCTTCTTCCGTGTTCCATTGGTTTGAACTGTTTGTTGTGTTATGGATCTACAGTATTGTGTGGTAATCATAATAGCTGTTTATTTTCAGACACAGATACCAGAGCCTTCATGAAAGAAAGGCAGAAGAAAGATAATCACAATCTCAGTGAGTTCAAAAGACACGTACTTCAGTAGTGTATTGTTTGTTTACTGTGTCATTGCATGATTCAGCCAGCTCCAATCTCTGTTTTGCTTTGTGTAGTTGAAAGGCGGAGAAGATTCAACATAAATGACAGAATAAAGGAATTAGGAGCTCTGATACCCAAATCTAGTGATCCGTAAGTTTCTTTCCTTGAGATTTTAAACTGTTTAGAGAAAACACACGTTATGCAACAAAACATACAATACTAGTGAAATGTTTTTGAAAACACTTGGCTTACTTCAATTTTATGATGATCTTAAAAACCTTTTGATCTAAAGGTATAGGCCTGAAATTAATTTTTAACAAGATGATAAATACATTTTTTTAGTTCTCTTTTAAACTGTCAGTAGTTGAGCCATATATATATACATAATTATGTGTGTGTGTGTGTGTATGTTATGTTAGAAATTAAGTAAAAAATTAACTTTTTTTTTTATTCTGCAAGTATGCAAATGAATGCAAAGTACACTGTAAATCTAGAATGTGAAGGATTTCAGTTTCAAATAAATGCTGTTCTTATGAACTTTATATTCATCAAAGAATGTTGAAAAAATGTATCTACATAAATCATAAGCAGCACAGCCTTTCACCACTGATAGTAAGAATGAAATGCTTCTTAGGCACCAAATCAGCAGATTAAAGTAAAATAATGGCTGCTGCAAATTTAGCTTTGCCATCACATGAATAAGTTACATCTTACAATATATTCAAATGGAAAACAGCAATTTAAAATTTCTCAATTGTATTGTTTTTACTGTATCTTTGAAGTCTTGGTGAGCATCTAAAAAAAAAAGCACTGACACAACTTTCAAACATTTGTTTACATAATTTTTTTTTATTACAATTTTGACTTATGCATAATATTTACCTCCTGTCTGGTTGAAATGGCAGGGAGATGCGTTGGAATAAGGGAACCATTTTGAAAGCTTCTGTTGATTATATAAGAAAACTTCAGAAAGAGCAACAGAGAGCCAAAGAGGTTGAGATGAGGCAGAAGAAACTGGAACAATCCAACCAGGCCCTGCTGCTTCGCATACAGGTATATGAAACGTTGTCTTTACAGAAAAAGAAAAGAAAACCCAAAACATTCCCATTTAATACTTCACTTCATTACTGAAATGTTAAAACCTGTGAAAAGATGGACTCTAACACCCCCTGCTGTTTGTTTGCACACAGGAATTAGAGATGCAAGCTCGTCACCATGGCCTCAACACCGCTATGTCTCAAGGCGTGAGTACAGACGCTTCTTTCCTTCAGCAACAGCTACTACAGATGAACCAGTCCATGCAGCCCGGCACTGGGGAAGGCCAACCTCAGAGCCACCTCAGCATGGATGCTGCCATGGCACAGACTTCCCCCTCTCCCTTCCTCACAATACCTCCCTCCGGCTCCCCGGCCACTGCAGCAGCAAGCGGCCCTCTCGATCTGGATACGTTTAGCTTTGCAGAGCTGGATGACCCTACAGCTTCTGATCTTTACCCTGACGTGGGTCTCAGTGACATTCTGATGGATGACGGCTGCACAATGCCCAATGTAAGGTCTTCAGATGTGCTCTATTCCCCAATGTCCCCCAGAGCCTCCAAGACCAGCAACCACGAGAGCACTGTGAACATGGAGGATGACTTGTGACCGAACTGACCACTATATGTATGTTTCTGGGCTTTTCCTCATGTGGGACGCCATAGAATGTTTTTATTTTTTTTTATTCTGTCATTTAGTCCAAACCTCTCTGACTTTCTTTTTTCTGTAAAACATAAAAGAAGATATTTTGGGAAATGTCTCCGTTAGAGCTGCCCAATTAATTGTGAAGTGCACATAAAAAGATTGCAATCCCAATTCAAACACCAACGCGATCTTATTCTTTAATGACAATTCGCCTTTGACATGTATGATCACAGTGTAACATTCAAATCTGTGATCAAACCGTCTTTGCAACCATACAGTATCATTATTTCTGTTACAAAAATTCAAATGATCACAAAAGTACTGGGATAAAGGTTTATAGTTCAGACACAAACTCTGATGTCTATTGATAACAATTGTATGAATTTAACTACAAGTGACTGTTTGAATCATGATTTTTTTTTTTATCATTCAAAGCCACTGATTCATCCAGTAATGAATTAAGTGGTCTTTATGAGCGAGTCCTTGAATCATTCATTCACTCAAATGAAAAAAATGTATGTAGACTGCAGCAGTTAATATTTTTTCAGTGCCCGTACATGTTATTTTGCTTAGTTTTCTGTTTTGAATCGGGCTATTTTAATGAATTACTCCAATTTGAACTGTTGAAATTGCAATAGCAAAATATCTTCTTTTGTGTTCTGCAAAAAATTATGATGGATTTTAAATTTTTTCTGGAGGGCTGTCCCTTTAAAGAACGTTCTGTTATTGTTCTCATTGATTCAAGGCAATTAATGAAAAAATTAACTGTAGTATATTACAACGTCAGTGATTGCAGCACTCCCAAATCTGAAACACACCCAAAATGTTTAGCCTTTTTGTGGCTAAAGTGTAGGACGTTTTAGCCTTTCTGAGCCTTTCGCTGCCATAAGCGGCCGTAAAGTGATGTGTTATTAAAGCATGCATTTACACATGTATATGTTTTTGGAGTGAGTAGTCACTTTATAGTCGCTTACCGTACCAAAGGGATGATTTGGAGTTGTTTCATTGCGAGAACTTATTATTATTTATGTTATGATGAAAAGTTCAAGCAATATTTACTGCGTATATCAGAAAAGTCTATTTTTAACACTTTGCTGGCTTTACTTTCTGCCAAGTACTTGCATATTTACTACTAACTGTTTTAAAATGTATGTTTTATTTGTTTGTTTACAACACTTCCTTTTAAGTTTAGTTAATTTGGCCTTTTTCAATGTTACACAGCTAAACAAATGTGACTGTGCTGGTGCTTATACATGACTTTTGGGTAACAATTTAGAATAAGGTAAAATTAATTTGGTAACCCTTTACAATAAGGTTCCATTTGTTAACATTAGTTAATTCATTGGTTAACTTGAACAAATACAACTACTTCTAAAGTATTTATTCATCTTAATCTAATTACTTTCAACATTTACCAGTACATTATTAAAGTCAAAAGTTGTATCTGTTAATATTTTTTTTGGAGCTGAGCTGACATGAACTAAAAATGACTAGTTATATACATGTGCAAGCGCGTGTGTGCGTATGTTTTCTTTAAACTAATGGGCCCTTACTGTAAAGTGTTTCTAAAAAAAGTTTTTTTTTTTTTTTTAAATCAAACAATTCATTGGGATCATTTAATACATCGGGTATCATGAAAAACAATATCAAACAATTCCTTGCTATACTAAAAGTTAATTTCTTTAAAAAATTAAGCAGAGTAAATTATCAATGTGTTAAAAAAAACATCTATGTACAGTAGTATAGTTATATATTAACATTTAACCTAAACTAATAGATGTTCATTCTTGATCCCCAATGCATTAACCTATGTTAATGAACTATGTGCAAAGTGTTACAGATTTTTTTTGGATGTATATTAGGAAACAAGCCACATAAAAATCATGCACAAATAGCTTTTCAGGTGTAAAACTTCACAAGCTACCTCTGCCTAAAGTGCTTTTTTAAGCAATAGATCTAAATCAGCATTTTGTTAGATGCAGCTAAATACACACTTGCCTGCGAATGTAAATGTTCTGTAGATGTGCTTGGAAACATTGAGCGTATTGCCGGTCAAAGCCAAATGAAGTTTCATCTCTGATTAGACTGTGCCTTTAGCTTCAAGGAACAAAAGTCATTTGTTTTGGTTTGTAAATATAAAGGAATGAATACAAATGAGTCTCCAAATGTTTAAAAGTTGTTCTCTGTGAGCTGAAATGAATGTATGATGTATAAAAATATATGATTTAAAGCTAAAAGCATAGACTTGTAATATATATTTCAAAACTTGAATGTTGTGATTAGATTATGCAATTTCCCTATCCCTTTTTCCTGTGTCAAAAGCACGGAATAGACCTTAATTTGAAATGATTTAACTATGTGAAGTCACAAAGCAATAAAAATGTTTTTTGCCTCATGCGCTGACAGTACAGTCTTTAGAAATAAGCATTAGTGTGTGTCTAAAGACGTATTTCTACTCATTAAAATTGAATTACAGCCGCCGATGTGTGTCATTGCCATTTTTGATTTCATTACATCTGTACTCAATTAAAGGGAAGGTATTCTTTTATTTTATAATTATTATTATTATTATTAATAGATTTTTTTTTTCAGAACACAATTTATAATTGAGAAAATTTATTCTAATTTAAAATGTTTCTGTGTTCGTAACATTTAATTGGCTAAAATAAACTGATGAGGAAAATATCACATTTTCAAATGTTTTTATTTTTATACAAGATTTCCATAATTGTTTATTCAATCAAATCTGCACATTTACGCCCAGTTTCATCTCAGCATTAATTTAATATGCTGGACTTGATGTGCAATTTACCGGTTTTAAGCAAATCTAGTCGCTCTTATGCATATGTTGACTTACTCATCCATTTTGCATAAAAAAAGCTTTAAACCGTAAAATAGAGAGAAGACCTATTTTACTTTTTATTCTAGAACAGAATGTATGATACATTTAGTATAATATAGTCTAAAATTGTTTTGCCAAATCCATATCATGAATCATTCCATCACACAAAATGCTTCAGAGACAATAAAAGCTATTTTCATAAGAAACATTATATATATATATATATATATATATATATATATATATTTACATTTTCATAAGAAACATTCTATATTTATGTAAGTGTGTGTGTGTGTGTATATATATATATATATATAAATATAAAGATTATTTTTTAAAGACAGTGGATTTTCAAAGCAAATAAGAGTTCTTCCTCAGTATTTTTGAATTACCAATATATATACCGGTGTGTATATATATATATATATATATATATATATATATCAGATAAGATACTTTTACTTGAGAAGTCTTGCTTTCTGATGATATCATCAAAATTAAGTTAGTTTTTGCTTAAATCATCAAAATTATCTCACTGGCGGATATTTTGTCTTGTTTTCAGTGAACAAGACTTAATATATTTTTCTTCACAAGTAAATGTATCCTGATTTAATAATGTATGAGTACTGGAAAATAAAAATACAGAGGAAGAAAATATTTTTTATAGTGTGCCTTATATTATATTTACTCTCAAATTGCAATGAGCTGGCCAAAACCGTTTTAATATTTTGAAATCTTGTGGTTCAGGTGATATGTAAATAGAATATGCTTTATTCCTCTGATGCAGTGTGAAAATGCAGTATTAAATGCAGTCGTGCAATATCACAGCCACAATCAAACCAGCAGATTTCCATGCTCGTGAAATCAGCACATTACATTCGCTACATTCCATTCCAGCCTTATCTGATTGTCATGACCAGTATATAAATGACTGTGCAGCTAGTGAAACAGAAGCTGAGAGAGTTCCATGCCGAGTTCCAGACACTCAGATGTCTGTAGACAGAGATCGCAAACGGAGCAGTCAAAGACGTTGTCTCCACAACTGCAGCCGCACGCGTCCACATACTCAGCACAGCTGCAACATGGGCAAAAATCTATCAAGTCCTCCAGAGAGGAAGGGTCGCAACAACACGCGTGAGAGCAGAAGGATGTACAGATTGAGGTCACGCAGTATTGACACCCATCACCAACGGCCAGCACGCAATCCCAAAACTTGCAGAACAAACACGCCAACAGAAAGGATGCACACAGGTCTAGAAGTGCAAGAAGGAAGAAAAGAAAATCTATATGTCAGATTAAGTGCATGTTCTGCATTCAGTACATTTTATTTTTAATTAAAAAGAGGTTACGGTGACGTATATACAATGGAAGTGAATGAGGCTTATAATAATAAGCTTATAAAAGCCACAAGTTTGCTAAAATCACCATGAAATCAAAATTGTGGATTTTATTAAATATTGCACTATTCATTATAATCTATTTATCCATGCACATTATTATTATTTTTTTCATTCATGTGCCCTCATAATCATTAACTAAAATCACTTCCCCTCATTCTTGCAGTGTATTTTGAGTATTTTCTTTAAAATTAAGTGAGTTTTTATTTAAAACAAAATAAAAAACATACTTATCTCACTGACAGATATTTTGTATTAAACACAGGAAATGTAGAGAATAGATGTGCAATAGTTTGTGAAATATATTGAATACTAATGATAAAATACCATGGAGAAAGCATAGATCTCTACTATGATGATTTGTTTACAGACGCGATAGCGAACATCCAGTCACTCACAGACTTTAAAACTGTTATTTGAGCTGTAAAGTTGTTTAAATCATAATTTTGAGTACTTTTATGTGTTATGTTGTCAAATAGAACTGAACTTTAAACAAAAAAGGTAAGAAGTGATTTTTTCATGCTAAAATCATGTTAACACACATTGTTTACATCTTTCAGCCCCATTCGTTTCCTTTGTAAGTGCCTCACTGTAAACCAGATTTTGGCTTTTTTTTAAAGAAAAGGAGAGAAAAGTTGAAATTAATTTTTGTGGTAATCAACAACATTACGCCACAAGTGCTGTCGACTGAGCTTAATTTGTATTGAACCCGGAATATTCCTTTAATGGCTGTAACACAGACAAAATATTGATGTCTTAACCACAAATAAAGCAGCTTTGCTGACACTGTAGTACATCATAAAACTGATATCCTGTACAAGTTTAAGAGCCTTTACACTACTAATCAGCAGCACACTAAGAAAGTTTGGGGTCTGCATGCATTTCCTCATGAATTTAGATAAATACTTATAATTTATGATGATAGGAAGAGGGAAAGCTGTTATCAGTCCTGCTAGCGAGGATTTCAGTTGCATCTATAATGCATTAGATGTCATAAAAATTGAATCCCTCATTTCATTGAGTCAAATGTAGTTTAAGGTGTTGCTTACCTTCAGCAGGGGCTTTCAGGCTCAGCCGACTTTTCAATGTGGAGGTGGAGGAGCGGCTGATTTTGCGATGACGGTGTGTTGCTTTATAAGGGGTGATATGTGAGTTTTTGAGGTGATTTGTGGGTAGCTGAACACAGACAGGAAAAGCATCACTGATGTTCCTGCCAGGAGTGTTTAGAACAGCTTGAAGTGGCTTTTTCACGTCTGCTGGAACTTCTTTGATATGCACGTCTATGATGAGGAGACAATAATAAAGTTACGTAGACGTTAGCTTCAAGAACAATAGGAAGTTTGAAGGATATTTACCGAATGCTAATGGCTTCTCTTTGCTAAGAGGAGAAATAAGACATGAGTTTTCTTTCCCATTGAGTTCATCGGTTGGTGATAGTTCATTACTCTTCAGACATGTTTTTGTGGATTCCAAGTGTTTTTCATCAGTTGACTCTATGAAATAAATAAAGTGCATGATTAGTTGCTCTTTTCCTCTGTGGTAATGTATTAAAAGAGAATGGAAATCTTTTACCAGAGTTTTGAAAAGTTGATATACTTGGAACTAAATGAACTTGTGGGTCATCATCAGGAAAGCTGGATTTTGATCCAGTTGGTGACTGGTCACCGTGTTCATCTTTATGGTTACAATTCATCTTTTAAAAATCCTCTCACGGTATTCGCTACAACAAGAATAAGTGTAAAGATATAGTGAAAATGTCAGGGCATTTGAACTCATAATCAAGTCATAAAATATTCAAACACAGGAAGCAAAGAGAATAGATGAGCTATAGTCTGTGGCATATTTTAAATACTAATGGTGAAATACTGTGAAGAAAGCTAATTGATCACTTGACATTTTGATATATTACATGTTTTATTAACTTTGTTTTCTGACTAATATGAGTACTTCTTACTGATCGTACGTAATCATTTTTGATTTATACATTTGATATGCAAAATATTATATATATGCAAAAAAATTCAAAGCCTAGCGTAAAAAGTACTGATGGAGCAAAAAGTGCCAGAGTCATTAATCTATTATTAATCTCAATCCATTTGGCAAACATATTGTGTGACAGGGATAAAAGGCATCCTACATGTAAAGAGGGCAATAAATTTCAGCAGCCTATTAGCCCAATGTTTGCTTACCTTGAGTCAGAGAGATGCCAGGAAAATTTCTTTCCAAGCAGATTTCAAAATCTTGTTTTGAAAAACAACAAAGAAGCAAACAAAAATTAAGCATTTCAAGTTAAAATGATAACTTACCTTAAAATGTTTAAAATATAATAGATAACAAAACTAAACAATAAAAGTTATATACTTATAATATTCTCATCACAAAGACAAATTATTTACCAGTTACCAACCTACATTTCACCAAAGATATTTTAGGAGCAAGTATTTATCACAAAAACACCTGACTGTCTCTTCATCATCTAAACTGTAAGCTATCAACTTGCGGCTAATATACAGATATATCAACTAATATACAGATATTATCAGGCTAACAGTGATGCAATATTTATAAAAGTTCCTTTGTAAACCAAAAACAAATAATTAAAGACAAAATACATAATGTTGCCTCCCGTCTTTTTTACTATAGCCAAGTTATACCATATATACAATCTTAATTATTAATATCTTTGATCATTCAAGTTTATGAAAATTCACTAACCTTCAACACAACATTCATCTCATCGCCCCTCAGATGCCAGATTGACTTTCTCTTGCTCTGCAGGGGCCGTTGCCTGATCATGATCCATTCGTTATCATGCTCATAGTGTTGATGACAGGACGCACATGTACCACACCCCCAACAATAATAACAATCATTTTAAAAACGCAATAACATTTACAACAACAACAACAACAACAACTATTATTGTAAATAAAAATGATAATGGTTAGTATTATTATAACAATAACTTAATAACAACATTGTAACAATTATTATAATAATAATTATTATAATCATCTTAATTATTTTTTTTAATGTTGTTTATATTATTAATAATAACAATTACTATTTTTTAAAACACAAACGCATTGTCTTTCAATAGTCACCGTGTGTTTTTTGTTTTTTTAATCATAGTTCCCACCACACGAGGACTTTTATTATGACAATCAACTCTCTGCCCAAACAGAACCGAAACAAAGCTGCCATACTTATCCAGTGGCCACGGTGACAATTAGGTTTGAAATATTGTCCAAGTTCCTAGTTTTGTGTGGGAAATTGGACTGTTATGAAAGTCGGGACACTCTGAACATTGGCGCGTTGAAGCTTTGAGACATTATTTCAGTGAATCCTCGTTTGCTGTGTTTGATCGGATCTTTTGGAAGGCGGGGGGCAGCCATGGTAAGTCTGCTATTATGATTTGATAGCATATTAGCTCCGGCGAGAGCAGTCTAAATTATACAGAATTAGTTCTCTAAAAGCCATCATTACAAATGATTTATTATTATGATTTATGTTGTTAACCAGCATTAGGTAATAGTTAATCGATTTTCTCTCAATTAAGTGTGCTATCATGCTAATATTGTGACTCACTGATGTTGAACTGTGGCTAAAACATGTATTTTTTTGTTTTAAGCTGAAATCTGATTTAATGTTTTTAGATTATCATTATTTATGCATTATAATTAAACTCCATACAAGCATTGTGTTTGATGCACGATAATCTTTTGCTATTGATATTTCCATTGCGCGTGTCTTGCAGTTGATGTATTTCTAAACGGTTTCTGTTGTGTCCATGTTTTCATTGTATTGTCTCTGTCTTCATAGGACAGCGAGATGTCAGATATGGACCAGGCTCCAGTTATGGACAACACTATAGATGGAGAGAATGCTCCCCTCTACTGCATTTGTCGAAAAGCAGACATAAACTGCTTCATGATGTAAGATAAATCTCTCCAAACATTTCTTCACAAAGAATATGAATGTGTGTCCAAACTGAGAGCTTAACTTGGTTCAAATCTTTTCCCCCACAGTGGTTGTGACAACTGCAACGAGTGGTTCCATGGTCACTGTATCAATGTGACGGAGAAGATGGCCAAAGCTATCAGGGAGTGGTACTGCCACCAGTGTCAGAGTCAGTGATTAATACCGGTTCCCCTTAAAATATTCAAACATGCACTTTGTTATATTATTTTTTGTGTGTTATGATATTGGTTCTAATATGTTCTTTATCTCTTAGAAATGGATCCATCTCTTTCAATACGTTACCGGAAAAAGAACCGCGATAAAGACATTGAGCCGGAGAGGATTGAAAAACGATCCAGCACTCCAGAGTACAAGATCGATAAACGCAGAGGGTCTAAAGTTAGTGTTTCTTCAGTTTGTTCTTTTATCTTAGTTTGCTTGTTAAACAAGCCGCATATTCTCTTCTATATTATTGGTGGGCAGTTTGACCATTTTATATGCTATAAACAGTACTTTGCAAAAGCCTTCGGCATTAATATTTTAACCCAAAAAATGTCTTCTATAGTGCCATTAGTGTCATTTTCAAACATTCAATTTGCCATTAATTGTAATAATCTAGCAATTTTTGTTTGCACAAGGAGTCTGACAACAGCCGGTATGATCTTCACGCAGAGATCTGATCTCACCATCATCAAGTCTTTCTCCATTTTACATGAAGAGAAAAAAAACTGAGGCAATGATGGTGAGATCAGATCTCTGTGTGCAGCACCGGTTGTTGTTAGACTCCTTGTGCATACAAAAATCTCACTTGTTTATTACAATAAATGGCAAAAGGAATGTTTGGAAATGTAAACTTAGATTTCCTACTGACACACAACATTAAAATATATAAATAATTGGCTTAAAACCCTTTTTTGTGAAAATACTAATGTGCCTGAGACTTTTGAACAGCACTGTAGGTTACACTTTATTTTAAGGTGCACTGGTTAAAGTGTAATTATCTTCTTTAATACTGAGGAATATTAATTTACAATGTATTTATTATAGGGTTAGGCTTAGGGTTTGGTTGAAGGTTAGTTGTGTGCATAATTTACTGTTATTATTTTAATAATTATATGTTACTATAGTAATTACATGTAACGTGTGTGTTGCCCTGCCAAATACTGAGCATACCTTATAACCTTCATGAATTAATGAAACCTGAATGTATACTACAGGAATTTGTAATTATCACATTTATTAGAGTTAATATAGTACACTATAATGTTGTGGTCCTCTAATTGCATTTCAGGTGAAGCGATCTGCCCGTATGTGTGGTGAATGTGAACCCTGCACTAGGACTGAGGACTGTGGTCAGTGTGACTTCTGTAAAGACATGAAGAAATTTGGGGGCCCAAACAAGATACGTCAGAAATGTCGTCTGAGGCAGTGTGTCGTCCGTGCTCGGGTGAGTGTCTTTATATACTTGCTTTATTCAGTAGTTTTTGTTTTGATGTTAACGCTGTCTCTCGTGATTTTTGCAGAAAATGCTACGTGTTCGGGACGAGGAGTTTTCGCTGCGTGAGAGGAAGGACAATATAATGCACCGAGGTAGACGATACTTAGAGGATTACGACGAGAACGATATGGATCCATATGAGCACTACAAGGACAGAAATGCGGTAACTGCTAATTGCTGTTTCTAAACCACAACCACTTAGTATATACATTCATTTATTTGAACTCTTGTCAGGTTATAAGAGGTTTTTTAACATGAGTATGTTTGAGATTTGCTTGTGAGGAATGATGCTTTTGGTCTCAGCACTCAAAAATAAATCTCACTCTTTTCTCATGACTTTTTTTTTTTTAAGTCATGGGGCAGTGACGATGATGAAGACGGCCCACTTTACAGTCCTGTCCCAAGGAAGAAAGCTATTAAAGTCAAGCACGTCAAGAGGAGAGACAAGAAATTTGACAAAAAGGTACAATGAGGAACAGTACTTTTTGGGTTGCATTTAAGAAATAGTTTTTGATAATTGTGCTCCTCATTTACAGAAAGAGTCCCGTCGCCACAAGCAGAAACAGAAGCACCGTGATCGTTTGCGACACAGCGAAAGAGGAGACAGCAGACATGGAGGAGACATGCAACAGTGCCTGGGGCCGAACTGTATTGAGCCGACACGTCCAAACTCAAAGTACTGCTCTGAGGACTGTGGCATGAAGCTGGCTGCCAAGTATGTTATTTCATTAAAGTCGGCAAGTTATGATAGTCTTTTCTTTCATATTGTGATGTGTATCTAAGGGCAGGACTTGGTTTGAGAGATGCCGCTGCAAGAGAATGGGGAAGTTATTTTGCTTAAAGATAATTCAAATAAATCTTTTATAATAAATACTCCTGTATACCATAAAAGAGAAATAAATTTAGATTTTATGGTGACTTGAAGTGCAGCCAACTAGCATCGATTTATCGCGTAATGTTACACCAACACAGTTTAATGTGTTTCAAAAAGATCGTATTGATTTACTGATCTGCCGATCTGTGCAGCCGGATCTACGAGATCCTCCCACAACGAATTCAGCAGTGGCAGCAGAGCCCTTGCGTGGCTGAGGAACAGGGCAAAAAACAGCTGGAGCGCATCCGCAGGGAGCAGCAGGCTGCAAGGATGCGCCTTGCTGAAATGGAGCGTCGTTTCCACGAACTTGAGGGCATCATTGCCAAAGCCAAGCAGCAGGTGGTCCAACAGGATGAGGATGTGAGTTTCCAGTAATGCTTTGCGTGTTTAACATATTAACTGGTAAGAGATGGAATTTGTGTGTTTCTGGGATCTTGTCATATTTATTAGTGTAAGCTAATGCTCTTTCTTGCAGGTGAATGAAACGGACAGTGAGGACACAGACCTTCAGATATTCTGTGTGTCCTGCAGTCATCCCGTCAACCCCAAGGTGGCGCTGAGACATATGGAGAGATGTTATGCCAAGGTCTGTGCCATATGCAATATGTTGTTTTCTGAGCGCATTCATTGGTTATGATCACACTGAACATTGACAATTAGTTTGTGTCATACTAACGCTTGGTTTATTAATTTAACAGTATGAAAGCCAGACCTCTTTCGGTTCCATTTTCCCAACCAGAATAGAGGGGTAAGAGAAATACATTTGAAATTATTATGATCCAGTGTAGCAGTTTTGTTTGAATGTCCCTGAATATCATCAGTTCATTTAGAGAAAATGTTTATGTCGACACTTCCTCTATTTGGTCGTTAAATATATGGAATAATTTAAAAAAAAGAATAATAAATGATTAAAAAATAATCATTATTAATCATCATTAATCATTAATAATCATTATATATATATATATATATATATATATATATATATAGTTTTTACAATTATTTTTAATTGTTTTAAACCAAGGCTGTTGGATTAAATAAATTATAATTGTATATTTGTAGTATTATATTATATTTGTAATATTTGTATTATATGTGTGTGTGTGTAAATTTTTTTAAAATTATTATTCTATAAGGGCAACAAGACTTTTCTGTGACGTGTACAACCCTCAGAGTAAAACATACTGTAAGAGACTCCAAGTTTTATGTCCAGAACATTCCAGAGACCCAAAGGTGAGAGTTTAGTGGTTGTCTTGTCGTAATTCTGCTGAACCACATAAGGCTTAACTACATCTTAAAAAATCTTGATTTGTGTCCTATACATCTCTTCTCAGGTCCCAGCAGATGAGGTGTGTGGATGTCCACTTGTGCGTAACGTGTTTGAGCCGACTGGAGAGTACTGCAGGGTCTCGAAACGCAAATGCAACAAGCATTACTGCTGGGAGAAGCTCAGGCGGGCGGAGGTGGACCTGGAGCGTGTCAGAGTGGTCAGTTAAGTTCTTCAAAACTTTTTACCTTTGTAGTTTTAATGTATTTTTATGTACTCATATTTCCCCTCTGAACAGTGGTACAAGCTAGATGAGTTGTTTGAACAAGAACGCAATGTGAGGACGGCCATGACCAACAGAGCAGGACTACTGGCTCTTATGCTCCACCAGACCATCCAGCATGACCCCCTGACCACTGACCTTCGCAGCACCAAAGACAGATAGCCTTGTGAACTATCAGTGTTCAGTTGAAAAAAATTGTTTATATTTGTATACTTTTCATATTGTATATTTGTCAGTATTTGGACAGAGTCATTCATAATAAACATGTTCTTCATGTGTCTCCTTCAGTCTGTGTTGATTCATTTTATGGATGCACTGAAGATTTTCTGAAGACAGTCAGTTCTCTTCAGAGATACTGTATATTAATTTAATAATACATTTATTTTTTTCTGATATTTCGAGCTTCGCGAACAGTAAGCTTACATCTTCGGTGTGTTCCATCTCTTGTCTTGTTTATAGACTTCATAATACTTCCACCCAAATAACATTTTGGGAAATGATTGCAATTCAGTTTGTGTGCAAGTCTGGAACAGGGATCAGCAAACATAAATATAAAAAATAATAATAATATTCCGATTGATGGCAAGTTGACCGGTGCATCTCTGAGTAACTGTACCCATGGCACAGCCAATTACTCAATTACTGATTGCTCACTTTATATATACATGTTTATTGAGCAATCAGCATCTTCGTGTCTGTGACCAGTGTTTACCGAGCATTACTGATGACTGAAATAAGTTGACTACTAATAAGAGCAGCTCGATATCTGTTCGCAAATAAAATAAATGTTATAAACTGTTACTGTCTTTAGTTATTTTGTAATAAATATAAAAATGCTTAAAACACTAACTTGATAAAATTTATACTAAATAGAAAATTAACTGCGCTGTTAATGTAAAAAAATACGTCATGGAGCTTTTTATTTTTTTATTTATTGTTTTATGTAATTTTTAACCAAGAAAATAAATGGGACATTAGTTTCATTTCTTTGACCATTTTACATTTTTTATTACCATGTCTAGGTATTTATAACCGCTTTTTTTTCATATACATACAGTGGGATCTAAAAGTCTGAACTCTAAAATAACAATAAATACAATTTATTGTTATTTAAAAATATATAAAAATATTGTTTCTGAAAAGCAAACCATATATACATGGCAAAATTCTTTTTTCAGCTTTTCACGCACATATTTAGGCTGTTAAAGTCATTTGTATATACACTATATCGTTGAATTTCTAAAATTTGTTGTGTAGCAATGTAACGAACAGAACAACAGATCAATTAATTATAGCTAAATGATACATCCAGCTACGCAACATATCTTCATACCACGTGATCAGGGGGCTTTAATTTATTCAGAATACTTGAGTCACGTGTTTCCGGGTTACAACAGCGCTTCCGGCTTCTCTCCTGTGTCAGTTATTTAAAATATATCAATGTGAAGGCTCGTTAAAGTGTTCACAGGTAAGTATTTTTCTTTAAATGGATGTACTTATAACTTTTCATTATCCGAAACATTAAAGTCAGCCAATAGTCTCTGTAAACCTCAATATCCAGTGTTATTTACTATCATTTCACGTTTGCTAACACTTTAGCCACCACGCTCAATGTTGGCGCTAACACGTATTAGGCTGTGTCTCAAAACCTAGTGTGTTGACTACCTAGACAGTATTTTGCTCATGAAAATTCGTGCCTTTGTAAATTAAACCTTTGGTACCTGTAGGAAGAACAACAATAGGTTGTCAGCTGACCGTCCAGGTGTGTAATCTGACTGCACAACATCACAGAGAAATTCTTCTGATAATTCGACTTTATAAGAGCTTCAGATGGACAAAAAGTGTATCTCCTTTGCCTTTCAGTTATGTGTTTTTTTTAGCTGGTTGAAACACTGTATCTATACCAATGCATATTTCCAGCTCAAATAAGAAGAACAGAGAGGTTTGTACTAACATGGAGACAGAGGAAGTAGCAGCTGAAGTACCTGCAGAACTAACAACTGACGTAAAGGAGGCAAATATCAATGTCGAGGAAAGCAAAGAACCTGTACCTGTCGAACTAACATCTGAAGTAAAGGAGCCAAATACAGAGGAACATAAAGAACCTGTACCTGCGGAACCAACATCAGGAGGAGATGCAAATACGGAGGAACATAAAGAACCTGTACCTGCGGAACCAACATCAGGAGGAGATGCAAATACGGAGGAACATAAAGAACCTGTACCTGCGGAACCAACATCAGGAGGAGATGCAAATACGGAGGAACATAAAGAACCTGTACCTGCGGAACAAACATCAGGAGGAGATGCAAATACGGAGGAACATAAAGAACCTGTACCTGCGGAACAAACATCAGGAGGAGATGCAAATACGGAGGAACATAAAGAACCTGTACCTGCGGAACAAACATCAGGAGGAGATGCAAATACGGAGGAACATAAAGAACCTGTACCTGCGGAACCAACATCAGGAGGAGATGCAAATACGGAGGAAAATAAAGAACCTGTACCTGCGGAACCAATATCCGAAGTAAATGAACCTACGACAAGCACAGACATTCAGGATCATGTAACGGACAAAAACAAAGAGGAAGCTGTAACCGAAATGGAAGGTGAGTCTTCCAAAGATCTCGACAAACCTCCTTGTGACTGGCTGGAGCCACTTGAAGAAGACTGTGAAGACGCTGATTCCCAGAGCGTCGATGGAGAAGTAGAGAGCCTTGCTGGTAGTGAGTGGAGTGGAAGTGTGGTCAGTGTTTTGAAAAGCACTGGAGAAAAAAGTGGCAGAGGTGGATGGTATGTACATGACCTGGATTCTTTCTCTTTAAACGCATCAAACTTTTATTTATTAAAATGCATTTCCTCTTATGCTCTACATTGCATTTTTTGAGCTAAAGCACATGTATGGTTTTCTTTTTCTTCTAGGAGACCTAGACGGAGAACACAAGTAGAGGCTGATGAAGGCTGGGAAGACTGTCCATGTTTAGGAGAAGGATGGAAACGCAAGCAGGTTTTTCGTCGGTCAGGCAACAGTGAAGGACGGAGTGATACATACTATATAAGGTGTGTGTATATATGAAACAATTACGGATAACCAATATTACTTGCGTAATGAGACTTTTAGCAGTTTCTTTTTTCTTCTTTTCTCTTTCAGTCCAAGAGGTCACAAAGTAAGAAGTAGGGTTGAGCTTTTGAAACATATAAGTGACTCTGTCGACCTCACAAATTTTGATTTTAAAACGGGCCAACTTCTTGGTGACGGGCCTCGAAGAAGAAAGGTAAGGAGATGTTCAACACACTTTTTTAAATTGTTGTCAAGTGACCTTTATTTATAGAGAATTTATAATAGAGAATTTCCAAGCAGCGTCACAATAATAAACAACAAAATGACTGAATCAATAATACAAACTTTATGAAATATGAGAATATATTCTGCTTATAAAGTATTTTTAAAGTGTCATTATTCAACAGTATAAAGTTAATCGATTATAAAACAAGTTCAGTTTTGATACAAACAGCTCTACACAACACAATAGTTTCATTATTCAGTTCAGTAACAGTGTTGATGTTGCAAAATTCATTTACTTTGAAACAATTTTGAGGAGGATTTTGTCTACAAGAGAATAGTTTCATCATCCAGCTCAATTCAGATTAGTTTCTGTTCTCATCTGATAATGTCAGTGCAGTTTGTGTCCGCTTCATTCACATTTTCCCCACTAATGCCTACACCCATAGAGAAGGAGAGTGGATTCTCCTGTGGCACACCATGGCGGCTCCTCTGTACCCAGTTTTCCAAATGAATTAGCGGATGCAGGTGGCACGGCCTGCAGTCCAGGATCTTCAGTCAGTCTCAGCTGTGGTACTGTTCCCAAGTTGAGCTCATATTCCATCCAAAAGAGTGTTAATACCGTGACCCAACCAAAATACACTACCTTTACTGGTCCTGGGACAGATACCACTTTATCAAATGCTACCACTTCCCCTCCTGTTGGTCTGACTGGAGTTGCTGCAAATCCAACTGCTTATCTCTTGGGTGGTTCAGTGTCTGAAGATAGGCCTGTCAATGGCACCACTGGAGCTCCAGAAAGTTTGTTTGGGTAGGCAGTGCAGTTTTCTTTTTCTTACACTGTATAATAAATGTCAGAAACATTGGAGTGAATGTCTTTCATCATGTCGTTCTCATTTTGTTTGGGCTCAGCATCTGCGAGAGATGTAATAAAAACTTTACTTTTGAAGAGGGACAAACTATGTGCCAGAACTGCAGGCTAGAGGTTAACGCATGTAAGTCAAAAGTGTTTAAAATATATTAACTTCTGTTTTGTGAGTGCAGTTTATTATGTGCAGCTTTATCACAATAGATTGTTACAGATTTGTGTCTTTGTAGTTTTGCTGTTCCCTTGGTGATCATGTTTTCTGTTGTTTTAGCAGTAGTGAGACGCAGAAAACCTTACAAAAAGGTATGAGTTACCCCACCACCCCCGTTATGTAATGGATTGCATTGCAAATAAAATGTTATTTATTTATTTATTTTGCTTAGTGGGCTCCTTGTGGACGATGCCGAGCATGCCAAACTGCAGTGGACTGTGGAAAATGTGTTAGTTGCAGAAATGGTCGACTACGCCTTCGACTTAATATCCATTCTCGGAAAATCATTAAGTGTCGTAAACGGAAGTGTTTGCACCCCATCCGTAAGGACAAGTCTGTAAAGGTATAGTGGTTAAATTCTGATTATTATTTATTTTATAGATAGATTATTTTATTTATATAAATAAAACTTCTATTTATTATTTTTTTTCCAATTATTACCCAGAAAGTATTTGGACCTTTGGCCACACTTGCAATGTATGAATGCCATTGGATTATATAACAAAGATTACAGAATAAATTATTATTCTTATGGCAATGCAGAATTTTCAGCAATCATTACTCCAGTTTTCAGTGTCATCTTTCAAAAATCATTTTAATATGCTGATCTGTTGCTCATGTTGAAAACCATTGCTTCATACCTTTTTTTGTATTCTTTCATAAATGGAATGTAAAAAAAATAAAAAAATTATGTGAAATGGAAATCCTTACTAACACATTTTGATTTAATGCACTTTTCCTGAATAAAAAGTGTTAAAAGTATTTTAAATTTACTTTTTTTCCAAAAAATATACAAGTATATTTTTGTATATAAGGATTTACCTTTTGTCTAATAATCAAGTCACTTAAGTACCCTTTTGTATCTAATCCACAGGTTCTAGAGGGACAGTTTTCAAACACGTCTGTATCACTGAGCACAGCTTCATATATTTCAAAAGTAAGGAATAAATAAAGATTATTTTCACACAGTGCACTACTACTTCATTGTTCCTGTAAAAGCTTTAATCATTCATTATTTTTCAGCCCTCAGTCTCAGAGGAATATGAGGACTCTCAGGTAACAGTCTTATAAATAATCTGTCAGAAGTAATCTGAGGGATTGCTGTAAAACAGCTCAATCTAAATGTTGTTTTCTGTGAGCAGAGTTCCTATCTGCAGTACAGTGACTCTGAGGATCTGTCTATGTTCTTTGGGGGTAATGATGGTGACAATGGCCTGGATGAGGTAGAATTCTTGCTACACTGTATTAATGCCTTGATCTCTGATGTGCACATGGTTTGAGGAGAAAGATGGAATTTATTGATAGTTCAGCCAAAAATTTATATTCTGTCATTAATTACTCACTCACTTGTGGCTCCAAACCCATATTTTTTTAAATCTCTGGTACACAAATGAAGTTCTTTATGAAATCTGAGTTTTCCGTCCCTTCATTGACCGCTGCACAACTACCACATTAACGCTTTAAAAAAGTCATAAAGAGATCGTAAAACTGATCCACATGAATTGAGAGGTTTAATTCAAATTTTCTGATGAGACTTGATCACTTTATATGATGGTTGATTGAAGTTGATGAAAGATTGAATTTAGGCTTTTATTCACATCACTTCACACATCAGTTGTGGCAAACGGAAACATGTTTACTTGACGTTTGGAACAACATGAGGGTGAGTAATTAATGACAGAATTAAAATTTTGGGGTGGATTATCACTTTAAGCTGCAAATATTTAAAATTGTCAGATAATACTTTTCAAATAGATTCTTTGTTTTATCCCTTAATTTCCAGATGGGTATACCTAAGGTGCGTCGCCGTTCCTGCGGGAAGTGTAAAGGCTGTGTTCGCCGTACAGACTGTGGAAACTGTGATTTTTGCATGGACAAACCCAAGTTTGGAGGCAGGAATAAAAAAAGACAGAAATGCCGTCTACGACAATGCCAAAGAGAGGCTATGGTGGGCTTCCAAAATAGGGATTTAATTGCATTATGTATTTTTATTTGTTTTAATTTTCTCCTTTTTAAGGGAATTCGAATTTTGATGTATGCGGGATTATTTTACTTTAGTTGTCTACTAGATTTAGGATTATTGTCATATATTATGTAATAAAATGCATATAAAAAAAAACTAGTCAATGACTTTTATAATCTGGTTATAATAAAAACAACTTCAGTTCGAAAGGAACCAAGTACTGTTACTTGTTGTGTGTATGTATGGTAGTTTGTACAACGTAGTGTAGTTAAAGATGTTCACCAAAATAATTAAGAAACTAGAATTGTTTATTGGAAAGAAGTTTTGCTTTTGCTTCTTTGGTATTATGACCTGTATGTTGTTTCTCATTTAGCAGCTTTTTATTCTTCTGGTTGGATAAAAGTTATTGTGATGCTGACTATTGCGCACAACCTTTTACACAAGAAATGACAATCATGTCAATTGTGTTCAACAGAAGCATTTGCTGCCCATGGATGAGGCGGAGATGCTTTTTTCTCAGGGCTGGATTACCCGCGGTAGGCCACGTCACACATATGGACGTGGGAGACCCAGGTCCAGAAGGTGGGATTTCGAGGTTTCAGATAATGAGTCTGAACAGTATGTGCCAAAGGCTTCCACGGGTGCTGGCCGAATGGTAAATCCAGACAGGCTCCTCCAGCCAAATTACAATAGAAAGGTATTCCAATGGAGTCCTTAAACCAAATCACTTATTCCTGTTAGCTTACAGTAACTTTCTTCTTGTTGACTTTAGGCTTACGGTTATACTGATTTTCCAAACAGTCATATGATGAACAACATCCCACTCTACAATCCACAAAAAGTTGAGGTATGTTCTCGCCATGAAAATCGATATAATTGCCATATGATGTTAATCAAGTCATAATGATTCCAAAAAAGAATCTCAAACTCGCTTTCCCTAGAGACAGTAATAAGCTTATTTGGTTGCCAGAATACATTTTCTTATTGTTTGAATAGACCTGTATAAATATGTTTGTCTCGCATCATCCCTCTGTCTCCTGAGAAGATGAGAAGCCAGCTGCACATAGGACGGGTTGAGATGATCAAAGAAAATGGGCTTCAAGGCAGTGGCATCAGTAGCAGAGCCCTTCTGTCTGTGGTAAGCTCCTTATGGTTGTCTCTCTTAGGCTTAAACAAACAACAAAGATTCACGACTGCGAATTAAATCTAGTAAGAACGTTCATCTGGTGTGGCGTCTTGGTTTGATGGTAAAAGTATGAGAAGTAGTTTTGAGTTATTGTCAATCAGTGTTTCTTCTAAATAGTGTCCATTCATGGCTGTACTCTTCTGATATTGCTCCCATGCAGAGAGGGGGAAAAAATTTGTTCGTAATTTGTTCGAAGTAAAATGAGTTGGCAGTATTGCAATAATTATGTTGATTTTTAAAAAAAAATTATTTGGGTTGTCTTGAAAAAAAAAATTTAATGCATGGCCTTTAGATAGTATATTAAGTTAAATAATATAATAAAAAATAATTATGTATGGTAAAGTGCAAGTAAACTAAATAACTTAGTATTTTTATTCGGCAAGGATGCAATATATTGATTAAAAAATGAGAGTAAAGACATTTGAGGTTACAAAAATGCTGTTCTTTTGAACTTTCTATTCAAATAATCCACAACAAAATGCATCGTTTTCCACAAAAAATACTAAGCAAAACAACCATTTTCAACATTAATGATAATAATTTGAAATGTTTTTTGAGCAGCAAATGGGATACTGAAAATTCAACTTTACCATCACAGGAATAAATTGTTTTAAAATGTATTATTATTGTTCTTTTAATCTTAAATAATATTATGTAATTAAATATAAAAATATTTAAATTATTTATTTCTAACACTAATGCCCAATAGAAATACATTTTGTTTGGGGAAAAAAAACTTTACTACCCTTGTTAGCTTGGTCTAATTTACCAGCTTTGTATTTCTCTTTTATTTATAGAGACCAGAGGTCTTTTCTGCAGCTCCATGCGATACTACAGCAATTCTACCTAGCTATGCTGGGGAGAGTTTGAAGGACGGGAATCGATCACAGGGTTCAGCAGGTCATGAACCATGTCAAGAAGAGCAACAGGATTGCGATTCTTGTCCATCGGTAAGGAGCTGTTTTATGGATGTTTTCTGAGTCACATACAGTAATATGGAAATCATTGGAATAACAGTGACAATGTAACTTTTGCAGATCACTCAGATATTCAGCATGGCAGACAGTGACCCCACCATCCAAGGCATCGACATCAATCATGAACTGATGCCGCTTCTGAAATCCCTTCGTAGCCTGGTGCTTCCTGTCCTCTGGTTCTGCGTTGTGGTGGAAGGTCCTCGGTTACAGCTTATGCAGTGTTCCAAACGCTCCACTATGGCAGACACCATAGTTCATATTGAACCCAGCTTCCACTACCACATCAGCGTCCAGGGACAACCGCTGCTGCCCACCCACAAACTCTACGACACCCACCCGTCACGTCTCACAATAACAGAAGAGGTTGTTGCCCTCCTCAAGGACTTGGAAAGGTACTCTGTCTGCCAGGGCTCGGGGCACAAAGATTTAGCTAAAGGAGCAGAGCCTGTGCTTCCCGAGCGGGCAGCTACCTGTGACTTCCTCATTTTCCCAGAGGCAGAACGCTGTGAAAAATGCAAAACTCCACAAAGGGCATAGAAAGACTGTTTAGCACTTGAGGGTTTGGTCTCATGTTTTCTGATTTTGAATTATTCCAGCCCACTTGCAAGATTAAATATCTTCCTACTCTAATATAAAAATATTAGAGTGCCGCCATTTTCTTTTCTTTTTCCTTCATCAGCAATTCCAGCATTACATTGACTGCTGAATTAATTCTTGGTTACAGTAATCTTCCAGTTACTTCCCACATTGATTTACCACTAAACATAAAGAGGCTTTATTTTTGTTTGTTTTTTACCCTAGAGTATGTGAGGCACATTTTGGTACCCGTTATGACTTGGATGCACTTTGAATCCTGGTCATATAAATGGAGAGGGCAAATGGGTGTTTTACACCATTAAGCATTGATCAGTTTAACTGTACATCTTGCCTTGCACTAAGATTATAGTAGTGCTTCACATCCATGTTAGGTTTAATTGCTCACACCATTGATATCTGTACATGTTTGAATGCTTATGTACTTCTCAGGGGGGATTTTTCAGAATGCATTAATCAGGTGGAAGATCCATGTCTGTTAAAAGATTTAATATTTGCTGTATGGTCATGGGTGAGGCTGATCACTTGTTTTGGATAGACAATTTTGTACATAGTGCAAGTGGTGGCAGAGAAATTAAATCAAATATAGTGAGAATGTTTTATAAACATGTCTTTTACTTTCCAGAATTTCTTTTTTTCATTATGAAATACTCTGAATTTGTTTTTATTTGCTTTCATATTAATTCTGAATTTTGTTTATTTAATAAATGATTATCTGTTGGATAACTATCATTATGTGCTTATATACATGCCATCATAATTCCTTAGTACATTTCATAGAAATATTTGGAAATCTGGCAAATTACACATTAATTAATACATTTAGTCATCTAAAGATACATGCATTTAAAGAACAGAAAACTAAACATTAAATAAATAAATTATTTCATTTGATGACATACAAGAGATTTTAAGGAGGATTCTGGTCAGAAAGTCATTTGTTCACCACGTTTCTACTAATAAAATGTTATATAAATCAGTGTGCAGTGATAAAGGAACAAATTCAGAATAAAACAGAGTTTAGCAGAAGTAAAGATTTCTAGCTCAGTGTATGAGAAAACAAAATTTGAGAAAACAAGATGCGTATTATGAAAATCTACAGACTCAAACCAGATAAACTGTAAATTCAACAACATTCAAGAAAAATCGCCCAGATCTCAAAATGAACCAGTACATTAACAATAAACAAACGATGGATTTCTCTTTAGTGTCTTATTTTAATGACCCCTCACTCAACAACAAAATTTAAATGCTGGACTTCACTTCTGTTTGGTGAACTTTAACATCCATTCTCTGCAGCATCCCCATGTTAATTTCCTGCGGTATCACGGTTCAAAGATGCAATACCCACATGCGCCAAAGGAGGCGCGCTAACACAGTAAACCAGCACATCTGCATTAAATTCGTGTAGTTGAACTTCAAAAATTGTTTTTAATGTAGTTACTAAAATACAATATTCTATAATACACAAAATCTACTTAATGATCAAAACACTCATCACTGCCTATAAAATACGGACCTGTAGCATAGATTTTCGTTGCGAACAGACTATAACATCTTAAAAATCTTACAAAGTCTCGGTTCAGACTCGCTGAATGTAGTTACAGTCAGTTGAGTTTCTATAAATAGGCAAGACTGAAAGAGTTAATCAGACAAGTGGATGCGTGTTGCTCTTCCCTGTTTCCCAGTCTCGTTCCAGAGGTGTGACAGCGCTTTACTGTGGATAACCGGGATGAATGCTAAAACGTGAGAGATGTTATATCATCGCGCTCGCGCTTTGCAGGGACCCTGTATGTTTTTCACGAAGGGGAGGATGTGATCTGCAAGATGTGACTGAGGAGAGCCGCAGATGAATATTAAGTGGCATCGCAGGTCCGTGTGCATGCTCTTTTCTCACGACATATTCTATTAATCGTCGCGTTTCTCAAACAAGACGCGATGTATGGGACCCGTAAATATTTATATTTGGTTTTGATGTTTCAATGTACGCTCCCTGAATGAGGAGAACGCATATGGAGAAATCTGCCTCCTGTTACGTTGCTGTGTTAAATATTTGTATTAATATGTGTTTTTGTTTAAAACCAGCGTTCACCTTCTCATTCATCCAGCTTGTAGTTCTCCCGATAAAAGCGCGTGGCTTTAAATGGGATTTTTACTTGGCATGTTGCTATGCGATGGGTTATTGATGTAAAACAGTCATACACCTGTTATCTATCGGCTCGATAGATTATCAGTAAATGCGTCAATGCATGTGTTTTTCTCTCTCGAATAAGCCACAATGATCAGTAATGCGATACTATTTATCCAGGCTTGTGTCTCAGTTTGATTCATTGTAGTGAACCGAATCTTTTGAATCGGTTACTCAAAAGATTTGTTCAGAGACTCTTCCCGCAGGTTACATCGTCAGTACAAGACTACAAATCTGAATTCGGAATATAAGCTAGTCGAAATGTTTATGGCGTAGCGGTATGAAGTGTGTTAAGTATACTTCTATGAGTTAATTTTGTGTGGCTTGAGTGAGTCATTCAATCGGTTTTTTACAAAGCCTTATCCTAAATGAAACATTTTCGTCTGGCTATAAATCTATCAAAAGAGTGTCCGAGCTTCCCGTTTTTTTCCTCACAAGTGACAAGGGATCATATTTATTCATTTTATTTTCATTTTTGTTTACTGTAGTCACGATTATTATCAAGCTATTATTAAATAGCCTAGAACGGCCTCCTTACGTTATTTTAATTGCATATGATCGTTAAGCGGGGCCATAACAACATTTTATGTACTTCTTAAACATCTATAATTGATTATAATTTCAAATGGAACAATGGTACTTACCACAAGAATTATCTTAAATGTTTGTGTGTGTGTGTGTGTGTGTTTTATATCTACGAAGTTCTCCTTTGCGTACCTTTAGATACCATGTAAATAGTATAATCTGCAGTATTAATTCAGTGTATATATTTCAAAAACTGATATCACCACAGAAAGTTTTTGTAAGACTGCTAGAAATTTCTTTATTTTATTTTAAACTATTATTTTATTTATTAATATTAGCTTATATTTTTATATTTCATTTTAATTATTGTTACCTATAGTTGTTTTTATATTTGTATTAAATGTAGATATATTTTTATTTGGGCTCTAGTTATAATTGTAGTACTTTTACTTATTTTTTAGTTATGTCAAATCTCATCTAACATAAAAGTTTAGAAATATAATGTGATATATAATTATTTTTATTTTAGTGTTTTTAAATTATTTTATTGTAATGATTTTTTTATATTTCACCTAATATTTATATTTTATTTTGTTTCAGCTTTATTTCAATTACCAACATAATTTTACACAACACGCAACCAGACATAAAGCACTTGTGTGCCAAGTCTTGTGAAAATGTGAAATTTATATAATGTAGTTTTGTTTTACAATGCTACTTTCATCCAGCTCTCATCATAATGCTTAATTTGTATCACAATCAGCAGATTTGCCCATTCATTCAAATAAGACATTCACATTTTGCCTGTCATGGCACATAATAAACTGCACTTCTATAATTGAAGCTCTTGAGTTGAGCTCCCTCACTATGTTCACTCCTAACCAAGGATGAAGTGTCTAGACTCTGAGTCACTCTGCTTTGCAAAGCACAGATTTCTTGCTCCATCTAGCACTGTCAAGAGTGTGTTTTCTGCAGATCTCTTCTGTTTTGACCTCCCTCTCCAGGGTGCAACAGCAATAAAGAGTTCAAACTGAGTCAATTGTGGCTTGATGTTGTAGCCATGTGTAGACATGAAGGCACAAAAGACTCATGCTGGGTAACATCGTTTTAGCTTGTTATATTTTCATCCTGTGTTGTAGTTTGCAGGGTTTTCAAATATGTTAGAGGTTTATAGGAAGTGATAACATATAGATGCAGCAACTACATGCTTAAACAAATAATCCACATCAAAACAAAGTATTTATGTATTGATTAAAACAGTACTGAAAAAATCATGACAGAAGTTTTACATTTTGGGTGAACCATCTCTTTAAAGTCTTGAGTCATCACCACAAATTACAGTGCAGGGTGTAAGTGTTAGTGTCCAAACAAATGGCTTTCTACTATCTGTCCAGCTGCCATGCTGTCTGACCCCAGGACAGGGTCTGAGGTGGCAAAACACTGTCTCCACCCCGGCTAGGCTGCGAAATGTACATGCTTTCACAGAGGGATTTACCACAGTGTTGCCAAGCTGTGGTCAGCTTTGTTGCCGACTGTCTGTTTTGTCTTTGTTTATCCAGTAGTAAAGAAAACACAGAGGAAAGAATTTCATCTTTGGGTGGACAAGAAAGAGGAGTAGAGCAATTACTCAGGCAGAAATAACACAAATTTAAGCTGCCTTTTGACTATCCCATGAGAGATTTAGCTTCATGTTGGGTGCTGTAAGGATCTGATGTTCCGTAGTGCAATACTGCTCACATCATCATGTTCTTATTAATAGACCTTAGGGCACAGATGTTTTAGTACAGATTTTGTATGCCACTTTACGACTGACTATGAAAATAAGGACATACTTCTACTATAGACTTGTTTAAAATTCCTAGAAGATCATTTGTAGATTTTTCACCAGCTGAAAGTATGAAGGAATAGTATCAGAATAAGCAGAATTCCTATTAAGCATATAAAGAGCTTAAGAGGGCTGGTCCTTGATTCTGTAGCTACTAAAATGGGTTGAGCATAGTGATTGTTGTTTGACCCCTGTAACGGGATCTGCAGAGATCAAAGTGAAGGAGAGTAGAGGTTGGCAGTACAGCAGCTGGTTGTTCTTGAGAATCAGATGTAAGGTCACTGCTGGTCACACTTGTTCTGAGACTGTGAGGAAGGAGCCGTATTTCATTATATTGAGCACAGTCCTCTTTTATTAGTTTTACCCTTAACTAATGGTCTTTGAGATTAT
Organism: Rhodeus uyekii; assembly: GCA_037043235.1. Classification (NCBI taxonomy): domain Eukaryota; kingdom Metazoa; phylum Chordata; class Actinopteri; order Cypriniformes; family Acheilognathidae; genus Rhodeus; species Rhodeus uyekii. Next base: position 6,260,456 of record JAWRVZ010000018.1, read on the forward strand.
TTTTGTCAACTTTGTTCACAAATCACTTCTGTAGGGTTACACAGATCAGACTCGACCTGCAGTGTTTTTATGTGCATTAACTTTAAAGTTCCCCTATTATGCTATTTTATTCTATAAATTTTGCTCCAGCAACAGGTTTACATACATCCAAGATCAAGAAAACACTTTAATTTTCTTATAATATACATTGCTCACCACCTCTCACCATAGTGTCTGAAATGGTTCGATCAAGGATTAAGTCTCTCTAAACCCCTCCTTTCTGAGAGCCTACTCTGCTCTGATTGGTCAGATGGCTTAGTCTGTCGTGATTGGTCTACTGGAAACAAAATGGCCATTAGCATATCTGAATTTCAGCTCCGGAAGCTTCCTCAGCACTTGAACCGCAATGGTGTCGGTTTTCCGTATCAAAACCAGCGTGAGTCCTCATCTTTTGGAAGTGCATGCAAAATGCAATCGCAGGACAGAAAACAGCGTCTTCTCGACATGTTGACAACACGACATGCTAACACATGCTGCCTCTCAGCTACAACTACTGTGTTTGAAGGCTGGCCAAAGTACAGTAGTACCTCAAGATACAAAAGGCTCAACTTACGAAAAATCCAAGTTACGAAAGCAAAGACGAACATTTTTACTGCTCTAAAGGTTTCTGAAAGTCCGAGATTCGCCCCATAACAATTTTGAAACTCGCGCCACACGCCGCCATCTTAGTTATAGTAGACTCGCCACCATCCTCCTGCTCTCCCATTGGTTCCTGATGCTAGCCAAGCCATGAGATCCTTCTCTCTAATTGGACAGCATCCCTCCCATCATGCATCTTCTATACGTACGTGCTGGCGTGCTTTAGCTCAGCCACTCCGCACCCGAAACTTTAAATTTTTTATGTGTTTTCGTAAAGTTAAGTGTACGTACGTACGTTATCTGCCGTTTGTCCTCCTCCTCCTCTGCCGCCAGTTTCGGAGATAGCCTCACTCGAAAGGTAAGCTTCGACATTTTACGTTATTTCATTGTTTATAGGTCAATTTAGCTTTATTATGAAATTTAATGGGGTGTTTTTGGAGGGCTTGGAACGGATTAGCCATTTTACATGTAAAATGTGTTCCAAGAGACGAAAAACTCATTATATAATGGCCGCCTCGGAACGGATTAATTTTGTATCTCGAGGTACCACTGTACTAAGTAGACGTTGTTCGCAGCCAGTCGATGAAGACCATAGGCTGGCATTAAGCAATTTTTTTGCAAGCCTAAGTAGATATGTTACGGAAGTGGGACTTGAATTGCTTACGATTTGTTTCGTCAGTTCAGAATCTGATCTTTCTTTTAGGAAACAATAACTTTGATTTGCCGTGCACTTTGCAGACTTTTTACATTCATAGCTAACTATATTATACACTATACAGTTGTTGATATTTACAATCAAAATGCTTTGGAGACTATCAGAACTCCATGTCAATTATTTGTGTCCTCAGTTGTGTATTTTTGTTTACTTACAAAATGATTGCCCACAAACCATGGCTCATTAGATGATGCTGACCCAGAAACTTCTTTCTTCATAGCACTTCTGTTGTTGTTTTGAACTCTGAAGTGATGCAATGGCCAAAGAAAGACAGAGAGTAAGAAGGAGCGTAATCTCCATGCAGTAATCCTCTGATTCTTTGTGGACCAAGAGCCCTATTGGTGTGCTAAAACAGGGCAGTGCAAATGAGGGACAGGTCATGACAAGTCCTTGGAATTGCCTTTGTCTGCTTTGAGAAAGCAATTCTCCCCCAAGCGCTAATCTCAGCCCCTCCAATTTCTACAAAAAGGTCTCATGGTCACAAATAGCGTCAGATCCTTCAGCTACGCCAATTCACTGTGCTGTCGTGCGCAGGAAAAGTGTGCCATACCTTTCTAGGCTGCATGTTCATGTCATTGTGCTCCTGTCATTTTTATATGACAGTGTAGCATTGTAAATAATAACAAATTCATACAAATTAGCCAAAATGTTAAATTCACATACACTTCTGTAAAAATCAGTTTAGCTATTTTCACGGCAATGCTTTGGTAAAAAAACAAAGACAGAAAGTTAGCAGACAGACATTTTTTAGTGCTTGAATGCTCATTTGTTCAAACAAACTGACTTGAATCAAATAAATTAATACTGTGTTGTTTTAGATTTAGGAAAAACAAAATAATGTCCTGCGGTATTGTCACAGTTGTTCTTTGAAAGGTGAGAGGAATGCTGCATGCAGAGGTCAGTAAATTGCGAAGTAAACACTGATGACACGTAATGTTTGTTTGACCACATGCCTATTGACTTTAAGGAATAGTTCACCTAAAAATGAAAATTCAGTCATCATTTACTCATCCTATGTCATTCAAAACTTGACAAACTTTCAGCTATGGAAAACAAAACGAGAATTTTTATTCAATGAGAAAGAATGGTGTCCAAAGAGGTCAAGCTTAAAAAAAGACACAATTATTTTAAAAAATCTTGGCATCTTTTTCCTTGTAGTTCTTTAGAAAATCTTTTGAGTTATGAAAGAAAGAAGGACACGTTTGGAACCACACCAGGAAAGGAAAAATTATGACAAAAAAATCATTTATGGGTGTACTGTCTCTTTAAATACACAATCGACATGAAGAGTCCCACTCGCACTTGCGCAGCAAAGGACATAATACACTTAACGCGTGTGTTAAATAAACCTCTTCTCCTTTAAAAGATAAAAAATAATGATTTACCAAGTACTGCAATGAGAGTAAATCATTCTTGTCTGGGACGTTTTAAGTTAGAAACCAAATGGTTGTTACGGACGCCTCACCTGTCCGCTTTTCAGACCAAACCATTAAACTTGCCGACATAATGTAAATGTATATCGCTAATTTAGTCCTGAATTCGATTTTACATACGACCGAATTTGCCTGGAAAGACACAAATTTAATGTGTATATAACGTATAATTTATGTATAAAACAACTTATTTATGTTTAATGTTTTATTACCATTTTATGAGTGAGTAACCCCCGTCAGCGTGTGCAGATGGTTTCGTCCTTGTTGCCTTTTTAGGGCTTGTAGAAATTACAACCCTAGTTGCTTCAAAGAAGAAACACGATAAACATTTGACGTAGTGCATTAAAGACAACTTTCTAGAATATTAATGTTAATGTTAATTAAATCGGACATGCAATAAAGCACCTGCTTTTTTTCTTCTTCTTTTTTTTGGATTAATTCTTTGCGACTTAATTCAGTGACGGTAAGTCCTTGTAACTGCACTTTAAATCGAAAAGTTTCTCCAGCATGTCATAAGTGATTAAATAATTGCTTTTGAAAATGTTAGTTAATTAACATTTACTCTCATTTATATAACTCTCTCTCTCTTTTGACTTGTATGCTGTTTATTTGATGATGATAAGTGATAATCTATACAATGATCATCTTAGCCAAGTATAGCTGATCATTTATAGTCTCGTATAGCTTTTTTAACAAATATACGTTGATTTAGCTTTTAGTTCTTCATTCAGAATGCCTTTGTTTGACATAGATGTCCTGCAACGATTATATACTCATGTGCAGTGGAGTCACAGCTGTGTATACAGTCTCACTTTCCACAGCTGTCATTAACATGTCAAATCACACACTGTATGTTTTGTTGCATGATGAAAAACAGAAACAAATCAGTCATTTTAAATAGACATAGACAGTTACGTATCAAAAAGAATTAAGGTGAAATACTTTGCCACTTAAAACACATGATTTGTATGTTTCTATAAAAAACGTTTTTTCATAAGTTGTTCCAAATCTGTACATTATTTCTCTTGCATGAAACACAAAAGTAGATGTTAGACAGAAGTTTACAGCCACAGTCATCAGTCACTTTAATAGCAATTTTCTCTCACGCTGAAAGTGAATGATTTCTGAGACTGTCATTCTGCTAAACTCCTCCCTTTGTGAATTCTTTCCAAGTTTGAGATGACATCAAAGTGAGCAAATTGTATAACTTTTGTCTAATAAAACCAGGTTGCTATTTTTTATTTATTTAATTTGTCAAGTGGCGACTCTATGCTATTCCAAAATTGTGTGTTGTACCAAGTAACAAAAATGTCCTTATAATGAAATGCCAAACTTTATTAATATTACCATGATATGCACAAGTCCATGAAAATACATTTTTGTAAATGCAGAAATGTGATTTATCAGCCTAACATGGAACAAACACTAAATATGGTATTGTTATTAAACTTTGTCAGCGTTTTATTCTTCAAAGATTTCTTTCACTATGTTTGACATTATAGTTGCATTTTGGTATTTCCTTCAGTACTTTAGTTTCCCCCCGTCATTTTCTTGATGAGAGAGTAACAGTAACTTTCATTATTACTGTCTGTATATGGATCTCTGGCTTTCTTGCTTTTCCCTCTCTCACACTTTATCTCTTTCACATGTTTTGTCCCAGGACATTGGGTGCTTTGTCATCAAATTCCCACAAATCCCTTGTTTATATCTTTCATTGTTCTCTCTGAGTCAGGATTTGATCTAGGAGCATTTATCCTCCCCTCTCTCCTCCCATCATGCTCTCTGCCAGCTCTCTACAAGAGCCGAGGTGTGCGCTATCTGTTAGCATGTGTCCACCAGATGTGCTCCTAGTGTTATGAAGAATCTTATCCGTTCTGTTACTCTGTTGTGGAGTATGAGGCCAGCTTGTTTTTAATATTTTGCCTTTTTTTAAAAAAGATTTATATCCCTACTTGCAATATATTACATTCATACTCTACTTACACTTGCTATTCATTGTTGTCTGTTTATGTTGGTGGTTTGATGTCTTGTTTTTTTGTTGGGTGCATTCCCAGCCATCCTTTGTACCACATGACCCACGCCACTTCCTCACAAACAAAAACACATTCTGCTTGTTCTGTCCATGTCTTGCCAGCAGGCTGTATAACCTAAGTATGGTTCGTGAATAGATTGTTTTGTCACACTTGTCATTTAAAACCCTTTTGTCTTGTTTGTGAAAATATGATGGATTGAAATTGATTTGAAGTGGATGTCAGTAAGCAAGTTGCATCGACACTGGAATATAGTGTCATAGTGTATAGTAGTGACCAAAAGTTACATCTTCACCCTTTATTCAAGTAGTATTCAAATTTTGTTAAAGTTTTGGTTAGCATATTGCACAGCTGTGCTTTATAGTCAGTTGTTTTATTTGTCATAACACAATGAAATGTGCCAAATTGTGCAGACTTTGTTTGAACAGGCTGTCATACAAAGAAATTATCAGTACATGCGAAAACAAGAGAGATTTAACAAAATATTAATTACTGATTATGTTTTCAATGTTATTTTATTTTTTATTTTTTTGCATAGTAATATAAAACACGTGGTTGTAGTTGACCTTTTTTTGAGAAATACTTTTCAGATAAATATCTTATCCAAGTTTAGCGTTTTATTCTTCCGTCATATTCCTCATATTTTGAACTTGTAGGGTCGTGTAAATAAATGTCCACTCCGGACATCACGTTTTGCCACTACTGTTGTCAATGTATTTAAAAAAAGAAAGAAAATGATCCTGGATATAACATTTTAGAATTTTTTTATGGCATGAAATTAGAATTATTAAATAAGTATTATTTCACACTTTTTTATTTTAGATTTTCATTAGAGATCTCAGATTTTTTTAGAAATTTAATTTTAACATAGCCGACAAAATATAGGTGAAATTGTTGACATTTGTTATTTTTCATTAAAAGTTGCTCATTCATTTGAAACTGAGCTTTTTGTTTGTGACTCTCAAAAAGTTTCTGGGTTCCTGGTTTGCCACATTGACCTTATATGGGCTTTCACATTTCCACCCTAGGTCATGTTACCCTCTGATGACATAACATCCAGAAAGTAAGAGGTGAGGTAACTGATTAATGAATGATTTAGTGGCACAGTAGGGATTCAAATGTGTACATTTTCACCATCTTTTTAAATGTATTTTGATGTATTTCTTTATTTGTATTTTGCCTCTGTAAATGAATGTGTTCTGTTGTCTTTGAATTATATTTTGACTCAGAACAAGCCATTAACCTTACGTAAGCCATCATTTAGAGGATAGAGTTACAGCCAGAATTTAAAATATGTTGTTCTCAGGAACGTATAATTTATTACTGTATAACAGACATACTTTTATCTTTCATACTAAGGTAAATCGTAGGCCTGCAGTATTGTGGCCCTCAACACTTAATGATATGCCTCACATGACTCCAGCTATAAGGTGATGGGTGTTTCTTCTCAGATCAGTCTCAGTTTAGTATTGAATTATACACGTTCATTATTTTTCTTTATCCACAGGAGCTGAGGGTCAATTACGAGCTAAATACACAAGACTTCCTGAAATACATTATATGGAGGTCAAAGGTCACCTGATCACTGCCATGGGCTTAGGGGGTCCAGGTGAGCCTACATATTCCTTATGGAAAGCAGGGATGCACAGTATACATTATATATTTTTGTTGCTTGATTTATAGGATTTATTTATGCTTATTTGTACCATTTAAAACTATTAAATTTAGTTCTAGTGCTTTAATAATTCACATGCAGCCGTTTTTAACATGATTAATGTCTTTACTATGACTTTTGATTAATTTAATGCATTCTTCCTGAATAAAATGATTCATTTTTTTAATGAAAATCTTACTGACCCCAAACTAATTAAGAATGCTGTTGCTCACTGTTTAATGCACAGATGTCCAAGGCTGTCAGGACAGCAAGCTGCAAACTGAGCGAATCACAGAGCTGCAGGAGCGAAAACAGAGTCTGCAGAGCCTTTTGAACAGTCGTCTCGGAGAGCTTCGGGACGTGTGTCTTCTCGAGGCGGTGAGATGGTTTATTGCATTTGGGAACAGTATTTGATTTGTAGGTAATCACTATAAAATAATATTCTCTAAAAGAAACAAACACAAAAAGGACATTTCTTGTTTTTTCGCTCCCTTTTTCTGTTTTAAAAGTGAAATCTCTTATTTGATGTGGGAAGGTGTGGAGCTTTTATTTGAAGAACTGTTTGTTATTAAGTTGTTTTTTTGTAGATGTACAAAATAATCTGAACAAGACTACATCTGCTCTGACGAACGGCAACAAACAGCACAATATTGCCTAGTGAAGTGATTAGAAGCAACATAACATTTTAAATGTCTGTACAGGAGCTCACAGGGAAGCTTCCACAGGATTTTCCTTTAGAAGAAGGAGAAAGACCTCCCTTTGTTCAGCGCAGAGCTGGCCTGCCCGCTCATGTCACCTCAAAAGGAGAGGTGAGTCTGTTTGCTGAAAGCTAATAAAAAGATTCTCTTAACAGTTTTGTACAATAATAACCATATCTGTTTTTCATGTAGGATGACCCAGGTCAGCGAAGGCAGATGAAGGCTCTCTTCAGTGGCGCCTTGCGCCGGAGCATCGATTATGATAAAAACGCATTGCTTAGTAAGAGGACTGTTCATCGGGGATGTCACACTGGTAACGTTACACACACACACACACACACACACACTTGCACAAATTAAAATCTGGTAAACTTTGGTTATATGGTACATAGTGCATACTACAAGTGCATACATTGGGAATGGCAATGGACTAATGTTGACAGACTGATATTTATAAATGACTTGATTATATTTTAATAAATAGCTTACACTAACAAAGAATTTATATATTTGTTTAAAACTTGTGCTGTTTTATATATTTTTTCTAAATCAATACTTTATTTAGCAAGGATGCTTTAAAATAATAAAAAAATATTTCTATAAATGTCTATGAAACATTTCACAAAGTTCTACGCAGCACAGTAGTTTTCAACTTTGATAATAAAATGTTTCTTGATTTCTGAAGGATTGTGTGATACTGAAAACTGGATAATAATGTTGCAAATTAAGCTTTGCCATATCAGGAATAAAGGACATTTAAAAACAATACTTATTTAAGCATAAGAAACATCTTTCAAAAAATCTTTCCAACCCTAAACTGTTGAACAGTAGCATAAACAATTGTTGACTATAACATAAGTAAAGAAAACACTGCTCAAAAAAATTAAGGAAGATCAACCTGTCCAATTAGGAAGCATAAGTGATTTTGAATCAGTTTCACCTGCTTTGGTGCAAATTAAAGTGACAACAGGTGCACTGGTGAGGCAACAGCAAGACAACCCCCAAATTTTGAGCTAGGGATAGAGTTCAAAGGGATAGATAACCCCCACCCGCATGATTTTGCAGGTGGTGGCCATAGACAATTGTTTTTTTTCTTATTCTTCCTGACTGATTTGTCTTTAGTTTTGTGTTTTGTTAGGGTCATTGTCACTGTCTGTAACATGAGGCAGAACCTGCAACCCAATCAGGTTACACAGGCAGTCCTGCTCCTCCAGGATGGCACATCCATACGTGCCGTTGTAAAGAGGTTTGGTGTGTTAGGCTGTTACACAAGAAGAACCGGACAGGGACAAAGAAGGGTAACAACCCAGCAACAGGACCTGGCACAGCGGCAGGTGGGGGTACTGCCAGCCCTACAAAATGACCTCCAGCAGGTTAATGCTGTCATGTTTCTGACCAATTTGTCAAAAACAGATTTCATGAGGGTGGCATGAGGGCCCGACGTCCTCTAGTGGAATCTGTGCTCACAGCGCAGCACCATACAGCTCGATTTGCATTTGTCAGAGAACACCGGAATCGACAAGTCTGCCATTGGTGCCTCGTTCTTTTCACGGATCAGAGCAGGTTCACACTAAGCATTTGACAGATGTGAAAGAGTTGAAGATGCCATGGGGAACGTTATACTTTGTGCAACATCATCCAGCATGACTGGTTTGGTGGTGGACCAGTAATGGTCTGGGGAGGAATACCCTTGGAGGGTTGCAGGTCGAGGTTCCCTTACTTTATTTGAGCAGTGTGTGTGTAGTAGTAGTAGAGTCTGTTCTTTGTGTAATTATTTTAATTTGATTTATTCTCATTGTTTATATTTTCAGAGGAAACTGTGAAGTCAGAGAGCAGTTCGATGTCAGACTCAACATCACATGACAATGGTGAGACCTCTTAACATCATAAAACAATGAAAGTACATCTCAATGCTTTTCATTTTACCACACTGGCTTGTTTTCGGAAGGCTGTAACTGTGATATTGTACAACTCTGTCAACTATGTTTATAGAGGATTCATCTCCCAGTGTGGCACCTGAGCATCGCTCCTTGTCTCACCCTCGGCTGGCCCCAGGCAGTCCTGACAGTAGGCTCTGTAGGAAGCTGTCGCCTGTGGAGATCTATTACGAGATGAGGACTCGCCGCAACTCAGCCTCAAGCTCTGTAAGGTGAGCGGAGGGGAGGAAGGGATGTTTTCACAAGCCAAATTGGGTAAGGTTTACACTTCAATTAAAATGTATGAATGTTCATCCAGCCCGAGTCACTCTATCCCAAGAAGTGCATCCAATGTGGAGGGCAGAAGTGTTCCAGCCACACCGCTGTTGTCCCGCACTGCACCAGTCAGCGTCCATGTGAGGTAATTACTCTTTCTGACTATTTCTTCTGCTATTTGTACACTGTCTACACTTTGGCCCTGTACCAAAGCCTACTGTATATATAGGCATCTGCCTTCTAAGGGAACATGGCCATCAACACAGAAATGGCACAGTTTGCATAAATGATTCTAATACAGTTTGATATCAGCTTGTTGCGAAGCTAACAATAAAATACTTTTATACACATAGACATTCCGTACTGTTTTTGGATTTTTTTAAACTAAAATCTTATGCTCACAATGCTGCATTTACAACAATACGGCAAACAATATTGTTGTCTATTATTATTACAATTAAAAGTAACACATTTATGTTGAATGTATTTGAAAATGTAATTTATTCCTGCTATGGCAAAGCTAAATGTTAAGTTCAGTGTCACATGATCCTTCAGAAATCATTCTAATACGCTGATTTGGTGCTAGAGAAGTATAACTTTTAAACATAATACACACAAATATTGTTACATTTAAAATGTAGCTATTCATTTAAAAACCTTTCAGTATGGAATGAAATATTTCCTATTTTTTCTTGCTTTGTCCTGAGCATAAATGTTGTTGTTTTTTTAAATCTTATTACCACTAATACCTACTTATCTTCTCCTTCTGCTAGGCCAGAGATGTCTGGTGGTATTGCACTAAAGCAGTGGTGTGGCAGTCCAGACGTTCCTCATTTTGTCCCACTGGCATCTTTGGAGGGCTCCTCATCTGATCGCCGCAGCTGCCCCTACAGCTCCCGCGCTCGCCGTAGCAACAGCTCTGAGGCTCTACTTGACCGCTCGAGTCTTCCTGAGCCCGGTCCTTCCCGCAATGGCATGCCAACCCGAGCTGGACCATACAAGAGCTCTGAGTCCCTCACGGATGGCAAGCTCCGTCAGATATATCAAGGCAGCCCAGAGAGTCAAATGATGGGATTTAAAGACCAGGGTCGAATGCGCTCCTCTCTTGGTGGTAGTGGCACTGGTTACAATGAGATTTTGATAGACTACATTTGGGGCAAACAGCAAAAGAGGCCCGTCCAGGCTCCACAAAACCAGTCAACAGGACGAATTTGGACGGATTTTTCCACCCCTTCAACGGGCACCCCTCCCCACTATAATGGTTTCTCACATTCGCAGATCCATCTGGCTGCAGCTCCACCTTCCTATAGCCCCATGCAGCTGCGGGGTCAAGAGGTTGAACCACGTCGGGTCAAAGTGACACGAACGAAATCCTGCGGACCCTTCATCCCTTTACAGCAGCACCCACAAGACGCCGTGTTGTTCTCAGCGTATGATCTGTCACATCCCTCCTCTGGATCCACAACATCTTCTATTCCCAACCTGCTCCCTCATCACACAGAGCTGTCCACTGCTGCAGCGTTCAGCCGCAGACCGCCTCAGTTCTCTCTGCCCACTCCTGAGGACTCCACCCGCAGTCTGCACAAGGCACTGGCTCTGGAGGGACTCCGGGACTGGTATCTGAGGAATGCCTTGGGCTATTCTACTACGGCCAAAGGTCACGATGGACTTTCCATGCGCCACTCACACACTTACCACCACCTAGTGCACCAGAGTCAGTCCATTCCAGCCGACCCACTGTATTCTGTGCACCGTCAAATACCTCAGTCAGCTTCATTTCACGGGCATCCCTTGCATGCCAGGTGAGTTTTTATTTCACCCCACAGCAGGACCCCCGTGATTATGGAAAAGCTGAAAGTGACATGTGATGGACAAGTATGGTAACCCATATTCGTAATTTGTCCTCTGCATTTAACACATCCAAGTTAGTACACACACATTACGCCCACACGACCAGTGGGCGCAGAGACGCTGGGGAGCGATTAAGTGTTAGGTGCCTTGTGCAAGTCCGACTCATTTCCTGCCAGTCTGACACCCTGACCATTAGGCCACGATTGCCCCAAAATCTGAGAATTTGAAATAGTCATGGAAATGATTGGAATAGTCATCAAAATTACTATTGTAAATATGTTTTATAGCTAGTACAGTACAGCTAACATTTTGATTGATCATAAGGTATGGGAAGAAAGCCACAAATGTAAAATTGTTGTTATTATTAATACTAGTCATTGGAATAGTAGTAGCAGTGTTATAAACGCGCAGAAATGTTGCTCTTTTTATCATCTGATAAAAAGAGAAACATTTCTATGCGTTTATATATACTACAGTGTGTCACACTCATTCATTAATACGCTTTAAATATTCGAAAAATAACATTTCAAAAGTTTGAAGTCTGTAAGATTTTTGTTAAATGTTTTTAAAAGAAGTATTAAAAATACAGTAACAACAGTAGTATTATAAAGTGTTATGAAAATTTTAAATAATGTTTTCTATTTTAGTATATTTTAAATTACATTTATTTTTATGGCAACGCTGTATTTTCAACAGCCATTACTCCAGTCTTCAGTGTTGCATGATCCTTCAGAATTCATACTGAATATGCTGATTTGGTGCTTAAGAAACATTTTTTTTATTATTTATATTTTATAAAAATTAGCTGCTTAACGTTTTTGTTGAAATTAAATTATTTGATGTATAGAAATGAACATGTTTTCTTTGAAATGAGAATCTTTTGTCTTCTCTGTCACTTTGTGATAATTTAATGCATCCTTACTGACTAAAAGTAAATGGTAGTTCTTATGATAAAAATATGTATATTTTATAGTTTAGTTGTAAGTTAACCAGTTAGACATTTTCTGATGCTGTCATTTTCAGTTAGATTCTTTTTCTCTTCGTCTTGGCAGGTCCGTGGAGCTCTCTCTCTACCCAGAGCCTTTCCCTTCAGAGGGGACCACTGAGAAAGAGTCAGGCTCTGAGCCTCCTTCACCTGGAACACTGGTCTGACCGGCAGCCAACATACCCTAGGGCCTCTAATGCAACATGTTGCAATATCCAATGCAAAATGTCACCTTGTTATAGGGATGCACCGGTTTGATACTGTGCTCAAGTACTAGTACTCCTTAAAAAAAGCTGATATAGTGAACCCTAGAGTCATTAGATTGTAGCATACATGCCACAACACAAAGAAAAAATGACAGCAGAACAAAATAGCATTTGGTTGGAGACATTGAACATATATCTAATATTATTATATAAATTCTATATTATTATATATGTTTGTAACAAAGTCACAAAAGAGGCGGGAGCCGACGAACATTAAACAAAAATGTTTTAATTGTAAAATAAACAAATAACAAAACGCAAGTACAGTGGTACCTCGAGATACGAAATTAATCCGTTCCGAGGCGGCCTTCGTATAATGAGTTTTTCGTATCTTGGAACACATTTTTCATGTAAAATGGCTAATCCGTTCCAAGCCCTCCAAAAACACCCCATTAAATTTCATAATAAAGCTAAATTGACCTATAAACAATGAAATAACGTAAAATGTCGAAGCTTACCTTTCGAGTGAGGCTATCTCCGAAAGTGGCGGCAGAGGAGGAGGAGGACAAACGGCAGATAAAGTAAAGTTTCGGGTGCGGAGTGGCTGAGATAAAGCACGGCAGCACGTACGTATAGAAGATGCATGATGGGAGGGATGCTGTCCAATTAGAGAGAAGGATCTCATGGCTTGGCTAGCATCAGGAACCAATGGGAGAGCAGGAGGATGGTGGCGAGTCTACTATAACTAAGATGGCGGCGTGCGGCGCGAGTTTCAAAATTGTTATGGGGCGAATCTCTGACTTTCAGAAACCTTTCGTATCTTGAAAACTTTACGTATGTAGAGCAGTACAATTATTCGTCTTTGCTTTCGTAACTTGGATCTTTCGTAAGTTGAGCCTTTCGTATCTCGAGGTACCACTGTACATAAAAACATAATAAAACACCAATGTCCAGCCAAAGTCCAGCCCTGGTCCTCTCTCATCTTGCACTGTTGTCACTCCTCCTTTTATCCTTCCTCCGTGGGACTGGAGACCGGTGTGGTGCGCAGGTGATGCTTATTATCAATCATGCCATCAGCCTTGCACCGTTCCAACAGCTCTCAGCCCTGGCCTGCTTGCCCCAATATTATATTAATTACAGCATTATTTAAAAGTACAATTATTGTACTGCATCTAACAGAGAATTTCACCCGTACATTGTTCAGCAAACAAGGAGGCGTCTTTAAAGAAGATAGAACTGAAATTGTAGATAAGTCTGTTGGCTGCCATATATCTAGCGTTGCGCTTGATTGTAAACTGGTGTTTACAAAGTACATTGGGGTTTTTTCTCTCCATACTCTGGGTGTGTATTAATGGGATGTTATTGTAATGTATCTACATTTTGAAAACAAATTATTAAGTGAATCATCTCCACTTCATCCTGAGATATATTTATATATTTTCAGAGAATAAAATAGATTATAAGATGTATGTATTCTAAATTACTATTTTGTAACTAATATGTTTCAGGTTAACAGTCATTTAATTATACAAGACTACTCTGAGTTTAATTAACTTATGCATTTTAATGTACTATAACAGCAGTGAATGTGTTGCATACCTGTTTGTTTATGTCTATATATCTAAATATCTATATGTAGCTATGAAGAGTATCATAAAAGCATTTTATATAGAGGACCTTGAAGTGAGGATGAGCTTTTTCTCTTGGAGGGCTTATATTCTCTGAAGTTCTAGACATGCAAACAAGCTTATGCCTGGGTTCTAAAGTGAACTTTAAAGCTCTAATACAGGGATTTATACGATTTAGCCCACAGTCATCAAATCCACAATTTCAAAGGACTTTCAAAGGACTTCTGACCTTAAATATTGTGAAAGGGTAGTTTTGAGGCCTGTTCACAAACCAAGTAAAAAGAATGCATGACACGATTTCAAAATTAAATGATGCATCCCCAGAAAATCAGAAATATAATGTGATTATTCACATTTATTTTATTTAGTTGATTTTTTTGTTTAAACTATTGTAAGAAAACTGGCATCAAAAATTGTTTATATATTTTATACCTTCATTATTGGTCACATCCGCTTAAATTGATATTCTACAATATTCAACAAATAGAGCTGAGCATTTACTGTGGTTTACATGTTGAGAAGTGGCATAAGCTGGTCTTATGTTTGCACTCTTTTGAAGGAAAATATCTTATAATTGTCTTAATCAGTCAGTATCTCATCATTCTGTTTACTAACTAGTTTGGTAACTTGATTTTATGTTTTTTTATTACAGTTCCCAGGTTGATGGTTTAGTTTTTCTTCTTTGGATTGGTGTTCCTGAAATAGTAACCTGACAAAACCATATACAATACCAAAACCAGTACAATTCGATGTCCACTATTAAAAACAAGTACTGTAGACTAATTTTCCCCCATGTTAAGCCTATGTATTACTGCTAAAACTGCAGAATATAGGTCATATGATGGTTTAAGTTTCAAATGATGATGGTTTATTTAATCTTTGTTCACTAGACTTGAAGAATTCCCGTGCGTGTAGTTGCTACTCATCATGTTGAGGGTTTGTGAGGTGCCTCCAGCTGGTATCTGAAACTCATGACCAAACAGCTGTGCATTGCTAGTCTCTCTTAGTGTTTTTTGGTGACCTAAATGTCTGTACTGTAATTAATTATAAATAACGAAAAATACCTATATGTAGCAACTTGAATAAACAATATATATTGTATATTTATGAACTGATCAGATTTTGTATACATATTTATTTGCATAGTACATGCCTCTAGTTTGTTTACACCAGCGAAAAGGACTCATTTTATGAATGACACCCTGTTTTGGCTTTAAATTGTGCTATCATTGGAGCTTTTAGTATCATAAATGTATTGCTTGATTTTGTTTTAATATACTTTTTTTCCATTGTTTTTTTCCATTTCATATCATGATGGTCAGTTGGGGTGAAAAATCACAATAAATATCATTATATAAATTCTCATTTTCTCCACATTGTGTCACTTCTTTTTCAAAGATGAGTCACACCTACGTGTTTATTTTCATTACAATGCATCTTGTAAGCACAAAACAAATTTGAGATTACACAGTATATTCTGAAAAGCTGTTCACTTCACATTCCTTACATTTGTCTTTGGTCACATTACCGCATGCCCACTGAACACATGGAACGTGTGGGAATGTTTTTCAGCCACTTCACGTGATTCTCTCCAATTCAAATTGGTGCACAGGCAGTTCTCTTTAAAACATGCTTCACCTATTCTGCAAATCCATCAATATTTAACTGATTTGTATTTGACTAATGCTACATTTTAAGCATAAACAACAGAATTCAGTAAGTTACCACGGTTTGAAATGCAGAATGACACAAAAACTACCCACACCTCCCAAGGACCAGCTGCTTGGCCTATCTTTACCCAATCGAGGATTAATCCACAAAAGGCTGCGGGTCCTGATGACATCAGTCTGTGTCGACCACAACAACACCAGCACTACAAAATGAGCACAGGAGCCTCACAAGGCTGTGTGCTCAGCCCTCTTTACACTGCTGACACACAACTGTTCAGCTGCCAACTTCAGCTCCAACCACATCATCAAATTTGCAGATGACAAAACTGGTAGGCCTCATCGGCAACAATAACGAAACATCTACAGAGAGGAAGTGGCACAACTGTCTGAATACCTCAACCTGTCTCTCAATGTGAAAAAGACAAAGGAGGTTGTGATGGACTTCAGGAGAAACTCTGTTGAACACTTCCCACTGACTAACAGCAGCTAGACTGAAGAGAGTTGACATCACTAAATTCCTGGGTTTACACATTACAGAGGATTTCACCAGGACCACCAACACAACATCACATTCCAAGAAGGCCCAGCAGTGCCTCCACGTCCTGACTGTTGGAGCAAGTCTCCCCCTACTCCACCAGTACCGTGAAGCAGTCTTTTGCCGTCAGGAAGACAGTCTGTTAGACTGCTCAACAGCTTCTCCCAGGCTGTCAGAGCCCTTAACTCTAAACCCCCCATCCTAACCCCTACCTCCTGAACCAGAAGCATTTCCACAGCACTGTGGTTACATTTGAAATTCAAATTATATGTCCAGAGTACATATTGTTGGACTTTTCATCAATTCCTCAAGACTGCGTGTTCTTTTAACGGGAGAGTAGAGACGGCTTTTCGCTTAAATATTTAATTATCCATTAAATCATATCAATAAAGTATACAGAGCTCTGGGTCACAGCTTTCCCTGATTACACAATATTATGTGAGTCTCATGCCCAGGTACTCTGCGACAAACTCGCCTTTCCCTGACCCATATATTTATACATTTTAACACACATTTAAAGGTTGTCCTTTCTTGAAAGATGGTAGCTGATAGGTGTTGCTCCAATTGAAATCGTCACCCATCCCGATTCCTGTTTTTTCCCTGCACACATAGGTTAACATAAAGCAAGGCACCCTAAGGCGCTCAACACACACAAACCAGATACCCATATATGGTGTGTTAAATGCACACATACATTGTTTGTGGTTAACTCCCTTGTCCCAATCTATTCAATCACCAAGACCCCCACACATTCCACCTAATACTAAATGCAGTTTGTTTTTTCTAAAGCTAATCATTCATTCATTCATACATTAAACCTTTAAATCCCTCAGTCATAAAAGCAATCAGTAATTTCTAATTCATGCAAAGCTAGATATTTATACATTTATTCCTTCAATACACAGTGTAGAAAGTGTGTGTAGTTTTCAGATTATCTATATGTATAGCTAGATTAAGTGTGTGTATAATGTAACACACGGCCTGGGTATGTGTTCATTTCTGTTGTCATTAGGACTCTTATTTTGAAGTTATTTTCTGTTGCCATTGTTGGATTAGGTCTCTGGTTCTGTTTGGATTTTGATCCTGTTTCTGTCTTTGGTTTATCTTGATTTGTGTATTTAAATAAACTGTTGCTCCACTTGGATTCTCACCCCTCGAGTCCTGCTTAAAACGTAACAGAACGATTATAGTATATTTCTGTAGTTAGATTACTTTTTTAGTAGGTTATGTGCAGGTTTATACCTGTTTATATTTATGTGTAAATAGCACGGGGTCCTGCGTGGCACGACATTTCATTCCACCGATGTCTCCATAAATAGTAAAATAATAAGGCTTACTTGACTTGACTTGAAAAGAGAGTTAAGTGCTACGTTAACTTTTAGCATTAACTGCAATTCTGTGATAAGAAATTACTGTTGGGGTTTTGAGAAAGACTTAAGTTTTCTCCTGTCCGCAAATGCCACTGACCTTCATGTAATACGGTATCAATTCTATGACTGATCGGTGCTATTTTTAGCGCGGAAGTTTGTATGTGTTGTGGAATTTGCTCTGAAGTTGTTCTGGCCTTATTAGGTGGGAATACCTATCAAGGTTGTCACATTCCTTGTATTTTGCACTTATTGTTATTTTATTATTGATTTCTGTAAGCTCAGAGTCAGGTGCTGTAGGAGGAGTGTTCACTTCAGTTACTTGACTCACTGAAATGAACCAGTGCCTACCCTACCAGTGCACATGTTCATCTCTGAGATGTCTATTTGATGTGTTTATGTCTGGAAGATGTATTTTGTAGAGCTTCTCTAGAATGTTTCCTGTCAGAGGTTAAATAGAGATTCAGAAAATGTCTTTTGATGTTTATGATTGAGAATACAGTATATATAAAACTGACATCTTAAAGACGTTTCTCATATGTTTGTACACAGCAGATGCTTTTCAGATGAAGCTCTTCAACAGACATCTTGTAGATGTATGTGTGCTATCTGTTCGTCTATTTGATGCATTTACATCTGGAAGATATATACTTTTGAACGTTTGTTCATCTGCAATACATCTCTAGGATGTTTCCTGTCAGACGTTAAATAGACATTTAGAACATGTCTTAAAAATGTTATGATGTTTATTTAGAATATATATAAAACTGACATCTTAAAGAGGTTTCTCAGATGATTGTACACAGATGCTTTACAGATGATGCGCCCATTAAACAGACATCATGACATATTGAAGGGGATGCTTTTTATTATAGTTCAAATTAATTAAAAGCCCCATAGCATTTTACCCAGTTTAGTAAAATGTAATATAGACTTCACTAGACAGTTCCTTTCTATTCTTTATCTGACCTTTGGGAGGCAGTATATTTCTTATGAGACTTCTTATGAGATTTCTTATTTTTGTTATTTAAAAGAATCTTGTTCATACTGAATTAATTGTCCTAGTTGCTCGTTACTATGTTCATAAAGTCAAATGGAATGATAAAATACCACATTCAAACCATTTAAAATGTATTTTAAAATAAAGCTTTCCTTTCTTTAATGAATTTATCAGGAATGCACAATATATCGGCCACCATATCTGTATTGACCTATACATGTTCATTTTTTATTTTATCATCATCGGCCCAATAAGAATATTTGGCCGATATATTAAAGTCGATAAATAATGACCCTTCAGATGTCGCACAGTTTTCTATGATGGTTTTGAATTGTTTTGAAATATAATTAGAAGCATTTCAGCAAGGAAAATACTGTTAAGTACAACCTGTGCAGTTCAAGTTGTTCATACTATCCACATACAATTATAACTGTGTTTGTGTGATAGACAGGATTGATGCCACACATGATTCTTATACATTCATATTCACATTAATTTATTATAAATATACATTATTATACTGGTTTGTTTTAATATCTTTGTCATTATACTGAGTCAGTGCAGGTGGTTAGTTATTTGGCTTAAGATTAAAAACCAGTTAAAAATCTTCTAAAATGTTATGTTAAAAACAGCTAAATTTGTTAAAGTTCAATATGCAATGAAAATGACTTTGAAATGTCTAGTTACTAAGGCTGGTCCCTTCCCATAACACGCCATGTGACAAAGAGTGACTATGAAGTTGAACTGTTATAATGGGAATTCTAAAGGAAATGAGAACGTACCAACTTTGATGTATTAGAGGGGAAATGTGAAAATGTGAAGTACTGATCAATGTGACTTTTGTCTAATATAACTATTTTGCATTAACTAAAATGTATTTGTTGCTCTAAATTTAGTTAAATGGATTATGTTCATTCCAGGGTTTGTGGTGTTACTGTGGTGAGAGTTTGTATGGTTTTGTTTCCCCTTTTTTTGTTCTTTTAATGGTGCTGGCCACCTCGTATATATTTAGTGTATGTTTTGTCTCATTATAGCCTGGAAAGGTGGTCCTGTTTTTAGTCCTCTGTCAGAGAGGCTCAAGCATGAGCATGTCCCTGGGAGCCCTTTCTATTTCCTGAGGTTAACCTTAATGGAATATGACATTTGGTCTTTTTAACTGTTACACTTTTTTTCCCCTCTGAGGCTTGAGAGCACATTCAATTTGCTTGCTTGAGCAAGATCAAATAAAGACACAATTAAAGACCACTTTGCTCCCTGTTGGTGGCTATGGACTTTTGTGTGTGATTTGCTAAAGCTCGTGGCCGAGCCATCACAGTTTGGGACATAAATGATGAGACTTTTGTTTCTGTAATCAGGCTATCAAAAATTATATAAAAATTATTTATTGTAAATAAATAAATAAATTGTAAAGTAATGTAGTTGTAGGTTTACATATGCAATTTCCTTAGCAGTAATCATGTGAAATGTGTTAAATAAGTATAGCTGGCACATGGTTTTGCATCAGATCAAATAAACAGAATATAAGTAGTCAGTCAAATTTGATAAATTGTTTAATTTGACCTCTATTTAGTTTGTAATATCAGTTTCTGCCTTTTGAAATCATTTGTTTTAAAGTTCGCATGAAAAAAGGATTTCTTCAATTAGCATTATGTAGTACTTTCAAGCAGTACTACTTTCAACCGCTGAACCGATTCACTATTCGATTTGTTCATAACGGAACGGCCGTTATGAACAAATCGAATAGTGAATCGGTTCAGTTAAAAGAGTTGGTTCTTCTGTTGCAGCGTGCTTTAACAAAAAGTAAACAACTGGAGGGGACGTTTTCAGTGAATAACAATTCAGTTACCGGTATGATTCCAATATAAAGCCATCGTATAACTTTCAGAAGACTTTGAATGTTGTTTGATTCAATAAGCTATTTTTTCTTTTTCGATGTTTAGGAGCTTCTGTTCATTATATGAACTGCCGTTTAAGGGGAAATCTGCGTCTAGATGAGGATGAGCATGACATTCAATTTGAGGTGAACTAGCATGCATTTAATTAGGAGTGTTCGTCTGTTGCAACATGAAGCTGCATCACAACCATGGCGGTTTTGGATATTTGCCCTAGTTTGATTCTCTGTTTACTTTTTGCGGGTGTATGTCCCTTTAAAAGACCTGCGGCCAAACATTCCTCACAGCTCAAAACTACAGAAAAAAAGAGAGAGAGAATTACAAGTTGAGAGAGAAAGAGAGCGTATTAGGAGTGTGTGTGTGTGTGTGTGTGTGTGTGAGAGAGAGAGAGAGAGAGAGAGAGAGAGAGAGAGCGAGAGAGCGAGCGAGCGAGCGGAATGTGCACTTGTGTCCTTGCAGGTTGGTTATAACAGAAGGTCCTTAAGTGAAATAAACATTTTGTAAAAGAAAAAGAGAGGCCCTCATCGAAAGTAAGTGTTTTTCTGTATCTTGTATTCTTAAATGGTAATTCATTCTCTTTTGTTTCCAATACTATTTTTTTTTATCATAAACATACATCCGTAATTTAACTAATTTACTTTAATAGCATTTTTTTTTAAAGATGTTGTCCAATCATTGCATAGTTTATTATTGGACATTTTAAATTGAATATATGTTGTATGTTCGTAATAATGTTACACTGTCTATAAATATATTTTCTGTATCTTTCATTTTTTAAATTATAACAATTTTTGTTATTATGTGTCATTGTGTTTTGCTCACTTTTGTAGATATTTTCTTGGCAAAGTTAGCATTTTCTTGCCATCTAGTTTAAAATTGAAATCCAATTTAGGTTCAATCTTGTTTAGTAAATGATTCACAGTTTGTGTTCTGGTCGGCTGATACCAATTATTGTGTTTGCACATCACTGAAGACAGAACAGTCATTTTTAGTGTATCACATCTATGGTTCTCTTTAAATGGATATTATTTGTAATGAAATCCTTGTGCTATTTGGCATGATTGCTGTGATATTGTCTGTTGCCATTAATTAACATTATAGTACATACTGAACCTTTCCCATGCATAAAATACATTCAGCGTAAAATACATTTATGTCAATAAAATGTGTGAAAGCCAGCCTCTGTGCTTCACTCATTCCTTTCTGACCCCATTTGAGAGGATTTTTTAACAATGGCTGTTCAACAAAGTGGCTGAACTCTGCATTCCACACCAGACCCCAGCTACTTTTGTGTGTGTGTATATATATATAAAGAAAGCCAGAAAAGCCCTTGTCATGGTCCTCTCTCAGGGGTGCTACACTCTGTCTAATAGCTCTTAAACTTGTTGCCATGCGACTCAGAAAAATCCAACTTGAGAACTGCATTTCTTTCTCTCCATGACTAGTCTTTATTAACTGAAAAAATATTAACAGTTTCTTCTTTTTTGTGTGATAAAGTACATATTTACATATTTAAAAAATCTTAAAAGGTGTGACGTTTAGTATTGTAGGCAACATGCACGAAAAACGAATACTTGAAATAGTCCTTAACAAAAACTTAGGAGATTGCTAGGAGCACACAGGAGATGAACATTACATTAATTAAAGACAATGACCAACAGAGGAGTGAACTGAACAGAACAGGGAGTATATATGCGAGCGATATATACAAGATACAGGTGACAATTATGAGTAACCATAGAAAGAAACCGGGACATAATCAGAAACTAATGCAGGAAAACAGGAACTAAGGGAAACAACAGAATATCAAAATAAGAATCGATAGAACCAAACATAACAGTTACAGTTGTCTCCCTTCTTGGACCCGGAGGACCGATCAAGGGAGGTGGAGCTAGAATATGTGGAGACCCAGATGGAGCAGAGAAGATGACATCCTTGAACCAGGAGCCCAAGGTGGAGTCACTGGCTTGTAGGACAGAAGCAGAATCTGGGGGCTTAGCAGACCAGGGCGACAATGGAGGGAGTGAGGACGATGGGGAAGCTTGAGGGGGTGGAGGGTAGAGGTGCAGCCAGAGACCCGTAAGTCCATGGAAGAGGCAGAGCGATGCCTGACTGAAGCGATGAGACAACGGGTTGACAGACAGTGGAGGAGTCTTGATCCTGGAGGACCAAAGTGAAACTGGGGAATCCACATTATCATGCCGAGCTGGGAATAGGGAGGCCTGAGGCAGAGCCAGAGAATTAGCAGCGAGGATGGAGCCGAGGAGCTAGAAGACACCAGCAGAGGTGGTGGATCCAGGGAACTGGCCAAACTAGCAGAGTGGATGGGAGCAGGGAGTTGGGCAGGAACATCAGAGTAAGAAGGTTTCTGGACAGAATTAGCACATTCAACAGCTGGATGGGAACTTTATAGAATGAGTTTGTTCAAGGGTGGAAACTAGGGTGGGACCTGGATCCACAAACCTCAGATCTATCTGCTCCTGACTCTGGAATGGACTGGTCAGTGGGGCTTTCCAACTCTACGTGGAAGTGGGCTCAGGCTCTGGGACTGGGACTGCTCTGTGCCCCAACCCAGTAAATGTTCTTAAGACTGTTGTCGCTTGTCAGTTTTGGCAAAAATAACAGCAGTAGAACAATCGGTGTTGCAGATCTCCTCCTCCAAGACCAAACAGTCCTGTTAATGTTGAAAATGATTGCGCTGCTTAATATTTTTAATATTAAGTATTAATATTTTTAATATATTCTTAATTTTTGTGGAAACTGAGATGCATTACAAGATTTGTTGATGAGTAGAATGTTCAAAAGAAAAGCATTAGTTTTAAATAAAAAAAATCACTTTTGATTAATTTAATACACCCTTAATTTAAATGGTAGGTTGGATCAAGTGAAAATAAAAAAGTTTTTTCCCAATCGTAATATCTGCTTCATGGACAGATTTAGTTACACGAACATGCTGTAGCAATAGCAACCACACATGATGATCACATGAGAGAGATTTTCAGTTCAGGGTTTGTTTGCTGCATAGTAACCACCCATCTCATTAGACCAAGACAATAGAGGAATGGCCAGAGAGATGAAAGCACAGTATTTAATGAGAACATTAATTTCCATATACATTCATCTCATGACCTGCAGGACTGCAGACCAGGGCTCTATTAGAGTATAATTATATTGCATGCATTTGTGTGTGTGTGTGTGTGTGTGTGCAGTCCTGAAAGGTGATCAAGTTTTATTATTTTAACATTGAATTACTCAAGATCATTCAAAGGGATGCATAGTAATATTAGCCTGTTGCTATGGTCTAATATTAATTTATCTGGCTTTTACTGAAAGATTGATTATAGGACCTTGAAGCATGACTCATAAAATTGTCCAAGGATGGACGAAAAACCACCCAGGGTTTATGCTGGAATAATTCAAAATATTGTGTGCTGTGATCTAGTGCATATATACCACCATTAGGATGCATTCAAAGTTGACAGTGAAGACATTATTATTTTACAAAAGTTGTTAAATGCTTTTCTTTTGAACTTTCTTCTCATAAATTTAATCCTGATTTTTTTAAATCAAGGTTTCCACAAAAACATTAATCAGCGCAATTGATTTCAAAATGTATAATAATAATAGTAACAATTAAAAATGTGTACATCATATTACAGTGATTTCTACAGGATTATGTGATCTAAAGACTGGAATACGGATGCTGAAAATTCAGCTTTGCATCACAGGAATAAATTACATTTTAAAAATACATTTAATTAGTTCATGTTAAATTGTAATGCTATTTTTTATTCTGTATTTTTGATCAAATAAATGCAGAAAACTCCTCTTTAAAAAACAAACAAACATTCAAATGTCAATGATCCACAACCTTTAAACAGTGGTGTATATTTTATTTCAAGTACATTGACATTTATGCATTTGGCAGACGCTTTTATCCAAAGCGACTTACATTGCATTCAAGGAACACATTGAATCAGTTCTTGCTCTCCCTGGGATCCAACCCGTGACCTTGGCGTTGTAAACACCAATGCTCTACTGATTGAGCTACAGGAGGGAGTTAAGTTAAATAAAATAATAAATAATACACTTGTATAATTTCTAATTGTTATTCCAATGCAAACACTTTGAATAGACATTTGATTTAATTTATGTTGCGTTTTATCTGAACTACAGTGATGCCTCGAGATACGAAATTAATCCGTTCCGAGGCGGCCTTCGTATAATGAGTTTTTCGTATCTTGGAACACATTTTACATGTAAAATGGCTAATCCGTTCCAAGCCCTCCAAAAACACCCCATTACATTTCATAATAAAGCTAAATTGACCTATAAACAATGAAATAACGTAAAATGTCAAAGCTTACCTGTCGAGTGAGGCTATCTCCGAAAGTGGCGGCAGAGGAGGAGGACAAACGGCAGATAACGTACGTACGTACACTTAACTTTACGAAAACACAAATTTTTTTTAAAGTTTCGGGTGCGGAGTGGCTGAGCTAAAGCACGCCAGCACGTACGTATAGAAGATGCACGATGGGAGGGATGCTGTCCAATTAGAGAGCAGGATCTCATGGCTTGGCTAGCATCAGGAACCAATGGGAGAGCAGGAGGATGGTGGCGAGTCTACTATAACTAAGATGGCGGCGTGTGGCGCGAGTTTCAAAATTGTTATGGGGCGAATCTCGGACTTTCAGAAACCTTTCGTATCTTGAAAACTTTTCGTATTTAGAGCAGTAACATTTTTTGTCTTTGCTTTCGTAACTTGGATTTTTCGTAAGTTGAGTCTTTCGTATCTTGAGGTACTACTGTAATTAACTAGATCTGTACTGTATGTGATTATTAGCTTAATTTAATAAATATATTCTGTTTTGCTCTAGTATGTTGCTGTGGTGGTTTGTCGGGGTCGCAGTGCTTTTATACGTCTTGTACTCCTGGCTCATCCCCGCTGTTGTCCAGTTCAATGGCAGTCTTGCGTTACTCTGGCATGATGTCATCGTTGAGCGTACTCTTGATACTCTGACCGGATCTACTCGACCACAGGTGACTCAATCATGTTTAATAGTTTTGTACAAAATTACAAAATGTTCCTTTGTCCTGTTCTGCATCTACAACTAGGAAGCCTAATGGGACATGTGATCCCAAGACTGGGGGAGGTCAAAGATGTTAAACTTTTGAGGCCCTTAAAGTAAACAAAGTCATCACCATAACTCTTTATGTCTTTGTTGTGACCAGCGTCTGCTGAAAGCAGTGCGGAAGCATGCGACCCGAGGTGACCCTCAGAGTGTGATCTCAGCCATTGATCATTTCTGCCGACACAGTGAATGGGCTATGAACATTGGAGATGAGAAAGGTCAGAGCATTTTTTGTTTTATATTTCCAGTCTGTTTTTTTTTCTTCATTGATTTTCTTTTTTTCACAAAAATGTTCAGGGGAAAATCTGAAAATAACATTTGAATATATTTGCTTCAAAATCGGCAAATGGGTTTTATTCATTTTGTCCTTTTTGTTACTTAACTAAAAAGTTATTTTTGGGCAGTAAGATTTTTTTTTTTTTAAGTTAAATGAATATTTTATTCAGCAAGGGTGTCTTCAGTTAATCAGGAATTTTACATTTACATTATATTTAAATGTATTTATTTAGCAGACGCTTTTATCCAAAAAGATTTACAGCTTGAGGAATATAGAAAGCGATTCATCCTGAAGAGAATTTTAAATTGTAATAATATTTCACAAAAGCATAGGAGATTTCCTTCAAAATCTCAAGACCATAAACCTTTGAAAATATTTTAAACCTTTAAGAATCTAGTAAATGTCAACATTACTGTTTCATGTTCAAAATAAGTCAAAGATGCAGAACTGCAAATTTCTATTTGAATCTGCAAATATTTTATCCAATACTGTCAACTACAATTCACTTAATTTGTGGAAATTTTGCTAAGCCAACTATAAATTTGAAATAAAGTCAATAACCTTTTTTAAATCTTTTTATAATTAAATAATAATCTTTTTCAATTCAATAATCTTTTTTGTGTGTGTGTGTGTGCGCGTGTACAGGTTTGGCCATACTTGTGAGGGCCAAATGTCTTCACTTATAAAGCAAAATATTATGACAACAACTGACTAGTGAGGACATTTTACTGGCCCTCAACACTAGTTAAGCTTATAAATCAGCCAAAACATTTTTTTATTTAAATCTAGTGTTTTGCACATGTTTCTGTGAAGGTTGTGTTTAGGGTTGGGAAATGGAAAATCATTAACCTCACTGTCAACGTCCTCACTGATATTATGAAAAAAATGTGTGTCTGTGTGTACACGCAGGCTGTATCCTGGACTCAGTGGTGAGTGAGTTGAACCCAGAGAAGGTCCTAGAGTTAGGCACATACTGTGGATACTCTACAGTGCGAATTGCTCGTCTGCTTCCTCCTGGAGCTCGCCTGATAACGCTGGAGTTCAATCTAGATTATGCTGCAGTTGCTCAACAAGTAATCGCCTGGGCGGGTCTTGAAGACAGAGTAAGGGCATTTACATTGTTTACATACAGTAGTCCTTATTTACTCTCTGCAAACATAACCTATATATTTCTAGTGAAATTAGTCATTTGCTGTTTGTTATGCATTGAATTAATGTTTTATTTCATCAGGTCCAGCTTGTTGAAGGTGCGTCTGAAGACTGGATCCCACGCATGAAGGAGCACTTTGGAATTGAAACGTTTGATTTAGTTTTTCTGGACCACTGGAAGGACCGTTATCTTCCTGACACAAAATTAATGGAGGTGTGTTTGACTCTGACCACTGTACTTTCAGTGCCATGTCAGTATTTTCTTCTCCATTTTACTGGAAGCACATTTATATCATTTTCTGAGCTTCGCTTTCTCTCTTTCTTCTTTATTTATAGGATTGTGGTCTACTAAGGAAAGGCACCGTTCTGCTTGCCGATAATGTGATCTGTCCGGGAGTCCCAGACTATCTTCAATATGTGCGCAGTAGCCTTTCCTATAAAAGCTGCTATTTTAAATCCCATTTAGAATACACCCAGGCAGAAGACGGCTTGGAGAAGTCTGTGTTTTTGGGCTAGACATATACAGAGATTGTTCATATGCTTACATTTGTTAGCTTGACTTTTTTTGCCAAGTGTTTCTCAGACCTAACATAAGGTATATTTTTTAATGATTTTTTATCAAGTCCCTAAGACTTATTTTATGTAAAGTCCGGATCAAAACGGATCAAAAAGATTTGCCACTCTGTACCACTAGAGGGCAGGATCTTATTAAAAATGGCTTGATGAAAAATGTCTCTCTAGTCTAGACCAACCCTAAAACCATTTTATAACTATTACTTTTATATCACATATTTGTATTTTTTACAGAAAATGTGATATTTTTGGTTATTTTACAGTTATTCTGTAATAATTGAAAAAATGCCACTAGAGGGTGTTCATTTGAGCTATTTTTGCATTATTGATTATGGCTATTTATTTATGTTTTGGTACATATTCCTGTATGCTTTAATGTTGCTAATTTACTTGTCTCTGGAAATGTTTAAATAAAATAAAATTAATGTTTTAATCAGCCTTTTAATAAATAATCTGTTACAAAATTATTATTATTATTTATTTCTGTCTTAATGTTATCTAAGTTATAAAAACCTTTTCATTACTTCACCTTTTCATTACTTTTGTGTGTGTGTGTGTGTGTGTGAGAGAGAGAGAGATTGTTTTATTTACAGCCAAACCAAATAACAAACACTTGACCAGAGTCACAAAAAAAGTTTCACAACTTGATTTAATGGTTGTAATTTTTAACAGCATAGAAAATTAGCCACTACAGCCCATTAAAAAATATGTAATGATTTATAATAGACAAAACATCCCTTAGTACATTTTTCTTAATGAATAGGCCTACAGATAATATAGCCATTAGCCACACATTTCAACTCATCCATGGACAGGGAATACTTCGATCTTCACTCGATCACTAGTTCGCTTTAAAAATGTAACCGTGATGGTACGTTTAGTTGAATAATTCATTCATAACATAAATCCAAAGATATCCAGAGAAAAAAAAAGTGACCAAAAGTGAAGAGTCAATATGTTGGGGATGTGAAAAGCCATTAGTCCATATACAGAATAATGTGACAGAATAAAGTCCAACGATGGCATTATGGACCAGAGTAAGGCTATACACTACCATTTAAAAGCACACGTGACCGTGAGGTCAACTAGATTATCTGTCTTTATAAAGAAGACAAAGTATAATTCTAAAACAAATCATTTAGATCATTATAACGAGACCAGGAGGCTCTCGCACCATATTGTTTCATAAAAGCAGACGGTCTATATCCAGCAGTGTTCACATAAAAAATATATACCGGTCCATCCCTCTCAGAGACTTCTCAAATGCATGCATGATGTGGTAATCCCAATCTGTGCCCATTAGAGAGAGAGAGAGAGAGAGAGAGGGCGAGAGGGAGAGAGAGAGAGAGAGAGAGAGAGAGAGAGAGGGCGAGAGAGAGAGAGAGAGAGAGAGAGAGAGAGTGACAAAGTGTGAGAGAGAGGGAGACAGAAAGCGAGAGAGTGAGGGAAAGAGACGGACAGAGTGAGGGGGCTTTTAAAGGATTTGACAGTGATTTGTAGAATCACAGTTGTGGAATGTTCGGGCTTTTCTACCTTTTTTCAGCGTTTTATAGTTTCTAAAGCTCTCAATGGGCTACTTTAAAACCATTAAAATCTCACCTTGATCAAACGAATCTCTAAATTGTCGTTGTGTGAGGAAATTGGACGTTTTAAGATGACTGAAGACTGGGATGTTGGTGACATCTACTGTCGTGCTTCAAATCCATCCAACTTCAGCTCCAGATGGGCGCGCACTGGCAGCAGCGTCAGCCGGTGAGACATTTTTAAGAAGCGAATAAATTCATTATCGATATGCCGAAACAGTTAATGCACATAAGTTTAAAATGTGACGATGTTCTCGCGAAAACATGGTTCAGAGGAGTCGCTTCCCCCGCATCTCGCTGCGGGAACTTCAGCTTTCAATCCAAATATAGCACTTTTTCCACTCACCTGTTGCTGAATATGTATCAGTTAATTTGCATAAAATATTAATATTCTTGCCTATACATGCCCTCTATTCTCAGCGGTCTGTCGAGTGCGAAACGCAAAAGAGAGAAAAAAGCGTTTAGGGGACTGAGACTTTGGGTTGATATATAACTTTAAAGAATAAATTCTCTTTTAAAAAGTAAAATTATTAATAAAAGACATTATAGGCTATGCTACTATGTTTTGTGTCTTTATGTCCAAATGCGAAAAAAATTAAAAGATGTAAAAATAAAAAAAAAGAGAAAGAAAATGCAGCTGTGGTGCCCTTACAAAATTCTATAATGGTAATAACGTTTTTTTGTCACTACTATAATGGCAATACTTTTTTATAAAGTACCTTACAATATCATTGTGCCATGGTATGTGCAACTAAGTTGGTTGGCACACTTTTCATTTTTTGTTGAATATTTCTGCTGAAACAAATGGAATTGGAAAAAATGGGAATTAAATATTGGTTTTAACTAACTTCTCAACCGAAAAGAATTATGCCGTCAGTATTGTATGTTTGGTTGGCACAGTGTTTTAACAAGAATTTTAACAAGTAGGAATCAAACTTAAAAGACTCTACCAAACACAGTGCTGTGTGTGTGTGTGTGTGTGTACATTGCATTATTATTATAGTTAATTATAATATAATATAATATAATATAATTTTTTGTCTCGTGATAATATCAATACGTGTGGGTCAAGAGATCAAGCATTTACTTGCACCTTTAATGCATTATAGGCATTATAGCATTTATATGCATTATATGCATTATATTATAGCATTTATATGCATTATATGCATTATAGCATTATATGCATTATAGGCATTATGCATTATAGCATTTACTTGCACCTTTTATGCACTGTACATTTTTTGTCTCATTTCTGCACAGGAGACACAGGTAGAGAAGAGAACATTGTGCGGTAGCAGATGAACCACCCCTGGCATGGCAGCAGCTATGATATCGCAGCAACACGCATCATTACTATGCCATCACCGCAGGATCAGCAGGGCTCCCAGACACATGGGCTCCCTGCTTCACGTCATGTGGATAGTGATGATGGGATTTACTCCAGAATCCTGGGCCGCCTCCTCAGGAACTCATTCCATAAAGATCGAGGGTGACATCACTCTAGGAGGGCTTTTTCCGGTGCATTCCAGGGGCCCCGCTGGTGTTCCATGTGGGGAAATAAAGAAGGAGAAAGGGATCCATCGTATGGAGGCCATGTTGTATGCACTGGACCAGATCAACAGCGACCCAGACCTGCTGCCTAACATCACCCTGGGTGCCAGGATACTGGACACGTGCTCCAGGGATACGTATGCACTGGAACAGTCCCTCACCTTTGTCCAGGCCCTCATCCAGAAAGACAATTCAGATGTTCGATGTTCCAATGGAGAGCCTCCCATCATACCAAAACCAGAGCGTGTGGTAGGGGTCATCGGGGCTTCGGCCAGCTCAGTGTCCATAATGGTGGCCAACGTTCTTCGATTGTTTGCGGTGAGGGATCATTTTAATTAACTTTTAATTTTTATTGTTGATTCTCAATAGAATCACTATACTTTCCCCAGTTTATTAATCACAGTACATAAAGACAATTGTTTTGCATCACAAGTTTTCTTAAATGTTAGATTTAAACATGCAAATATATATGCATTCATTGCCTAATTAAATACAATTTGCGTATATTTCCAGAACAGAAATGTTTCATTTTGTTGACATTTTGGAGTTTGGAATTTTACAAGGAGGATTCTCTCAATCCATAACATAAATACGGTCAAAAAACAGCCAGAAATATATTTCAACCGTTTTTTTTAGGAATAAAATGTTATGGAAGTAAATCAGGCGTTCCAGTTTTATTCATATATATATATATATATATATATATATATATATATATATATATATATATATATATATATGTGTGTGTGTGTGTGTGTGTGTGTGTGTGTGTGTGTGTGTGTGTGTGTGTGTGAATAAAACTGGAAAGTTTGGTGTGGAGATTTCAAGCTCAGTGCATGAGAAAAACCTGATTTTGAGAAAACGGCCTGTAAAGATATGTATTGTAATTGAAATCTAAAGATGCAAATAGACTACTGTAAGTGGGATAGACGCAAAAATGTATATTATGGATGATTTCTGTCCACTAGTCTGAAAGTAGACATGTTACGGAAGCAAAATGGAAGCCCGAGATCTCAAAAGTTGCCAGTGCTTGTAAAACAATGTCTTTGCCTGTAGTGCCATAAGACAGATTTGTAAGTGGGTGAAGGTATTTTTGTACTTTGTATAGCTCTATTTAATGTTGTATATGTGTGGCAGTCACTGGATTTCCTTCTGTTTTGTGAGGAGCTCCTGCTGCAAGACTCTGCAGCGCTGCAGATAGGGCCAGTGCTACAGGAAGTATAACTAATTCTGTTAAAAGGTTTGGATTGTGTTTCAGCTCACTTGCCTCTCAGCAAGAGCTTCTTAAACGACATAGATTCTTTCGTTATTTTGTTTTGCGAGAAAGTATATCAGATTTTCCTTTAAGTGAGAAGTGTTTTTGAAGTGCGCGCAACATTGACCTGTGTCCTTAAAACGTTGAGAACCATGACACTAAAATGTGCTGCTTGCATGTGATTTAATTTCAAATCCTTTCTCATTTCCAGATCATCATTCAGCTTGCAAATCCTACACCTGAGCTACATTCAATTTCATTCCACCCTCTGCCACGTTTTATCATTTTTTTTATTTATTGGTTTTAATCATTTGTTCTTTTGTGGTCACCGCTCCAAGCTTTAGTGCTTGGAGGATAACCTCCAAGCACTAAAGCTTAAAATAACCTATTCCAGGATAACCTCGTCCTGGAGTTATTTGCAATCCTTTTTCAGTCCCCACAGTTTCAGGGAAGATAAACAATTGACAAAATAAAAGTGACTTAGTCAAAGCTCCATCAGGTTTCTCTCAGGACATTATACCTGGAATTTGTGCATCCTAATCGTATTTTGTTGTGGTTATTCATTACTTTTAGTGATACACTCTGGAATAGAGCTGGCCGATATCGCTGGAGCAATCATATTTCACATTTTTTGCCTTTTGATAGCAGAGGATAAAGCAGAGGCTGGGGATAGTTGTCACACAATTGAATTAATGAAGCTTGAGAAATATTGACTGGACTAAAAAGTGTCACCTGGACTTATATATTTGCAAATTCTGAAATTCTATTAAGGCAAGACACTACAAGCTAAACAAGGGGGTTTTATAAGAATTTTGAACCTGGCTTTTTCCAGTGTTATGATTTCTGTTTTGGAAATATATGCAAATAGTTCATTAGATATATAAAAACATATTTCAAAAAGCATATTTCATTACATAAATATATATATATATATTTTTTTTATATATATATATATATATATCATATCATGGAAGTTTGGTGATATGTAAAAAAAAAAAATTTTTTACCCTATTTTACCCTGGTGTCATAAAAATGTGATTTTTGTCCATAATTTCAACCAAACAGCTAATTAGATTTGTGTTTAATGCAAGTAAATCACAATTAAAATTGATAAATAAAATTTAATTAATTATGGTATGTTTTCATTATTGTATTTTTCACAAAAGGAAAAATAATATTTATATAAAACAATAATAGTACATAATAATCAACATTTATATTTACTCAATGTTTCATATAATTAAACAAATTGCAGACTTTCATTAATATTGAATGATAAAGGATTGAAATTGATTCATTGAAAGGGGTGTGTATGAACGTATCAAAATGCTTTAATTACTCATAGAATAAAAACCGTGTGTCATCATTTTCTACGTTTATCTTTACAAACTAGTTCATGTCCATGTTCCTCCCTGAGTTCTGGTAAGTGGGAACTGAGGGAGACAGATATTGACTACAGCATTACGAAGGATCCGCTCTCCATTAAAGCTCTCTCTCCAGCTCAGACTCCTGATGGAAAATCAAGCATGAACCCAGAGAAATGCAGTTGCCCTGTTATCAGCTCCAGGCAGCTTCTGTTCTGTGGCTTTAGCTGAATGAGTGTGGGCTCTTAACACATAAATCAACAGGGACCAATAGCCAGCATTTATGGGTAACACTTAAGTCTCTCGATCTGCTTGACCCTCACATTCGTTAAATTGTGGTATTCACAAGTCCAGAAAAGACTGCTTTAAAGACACGATCTGTCTTTACATAAAGATGCACGAGCTATTAAATTTCACATCCTTATGATAGGTGGATGACATTCAGCCTACAGCAGATTTTTGTATAATTGGATTAAGTGCCATACAAGTTCTTTAATTGGATTATACCTTGTAAAGATGTTACTTTTAAAAGAATAAGGTAGGATGTCATTAAACGAAAAGTCAGTCTTATTTTATCACGTTCACTTTATTATAAATCTTTAATAAATCATAGAGCATCCCTATTAAAAAAACTATAATTATCAGGTAACCTAAAATGTATTTATTTTTCTTGTAATTCACATCTTAATAAACATTTTAGCCAGGAGTATTATTCATTCTGGATGATGAAAGATTTAATCAGATCACGAAAGAAAAAAAAAATCATGCACATATTCACATTTTAAGTGTAGATGCTTAGGGAACATATGTCTAAAACTAATGAAACGCTTCTAGGAAATGTTTGCATGTGACTGCTGTTAATGTTGACATGACTCAAGTGTGGAAGTGCTCGAAGGCTGAAATGCTTATGATGCATAGCAACAAATTAGAGACTAAATCTTTCAGCAACGTCCTCTTATAGCCACGTTTTCCTTTGTATATTTGCATTAATGTTTTGAAATGGCATTGGATGGGGAATGCATTGCAAACTTTGAATATTGTTGTTTCGCATGCAAGACATAACAAGTGCCTGAACAGTTATTGGTAGATCAACAGTGCAAAGGCTGTAATATTATATATGTATATATTTATATTTATGTGTTGTATATATGGGGAGGAGCGGTTAAATCTGTCATAGCAAGTAAGCTTGTAGAATTAAATATATTGTATGGCTTATGGCTGAGAAATGGCAACCTTGTCTCTTGATCTGTCTCTCTCCCTCTGTGCTTAATATAATTTGACTAAAACCCTCTAATCCTTCCAGATAATCTGTCAAATGGTCCTCTCCCTCTTCTCTCCTTCTCCGGTCTGTATCCACCTTTTCCTCACTGTCCGCTGGCCCGCTTCTTTAAAGAACCTTTCATTAAGCCACACGGGCTCGGCAGACATTAGTCGGCGCAAAGCCTAGCCCAATGACATCAACTGCATCATTAAGAAACTAGCACAACAGTAAATTAATCTTCTCATCCTTTTTTTTTTTTTTTTTTTTTTTTTTTTACAAACAAATGCTTTTACAGTGGTAGCTCGTACCATCTGTATTTCCCCAGGATTTTTATGTGCTGCTGCAAACACTACCACAAAAGCTAGGGTTGTTTTGCTGCGGGAGACATGCCTAGGCAATATTACAAATGTGCTGTTGTGCTGAATATGATTAACTTCAGACATGATTATATCATGTATGAGTTTGAACAGTTAACAGTTACTTTGTCAGTTATTTTCGCTCTGCCAATGAAGGCCGATGCTGATTTAATAGTTTAGCGTCTCTAGTTTTCTGAACAAATCGGTTGTGAATTCCAATATTTGTGTCCCAAATGACAAATTATAAACTATGCCTTTATAGTATGCATGTACTCAACCGTGTATTGTATGAATTTTATAAGGTTATTTTACTACTAGTACTGAATGTGTAATGTTTGAAACTTTGTATTGTAGCACTCTTATGTACTTTTGTGTCTTCATGATGAATCGTTTTCTGTTTTCCTCAAATTGTAAGTTGCTTTGGTTAAAAGCGTCTGCTAAATGAATAAATGTACATGTTATTTTGTTATCCAGTATTGGAGTTTAATGGCCCCTTCCAATTGGCTACAAAAAATCTGCAATACTTGAGTGCATGAAGTGTCTAACATATTTCTGGCCAAATATGTCCATCATGGCTTCCTAACCATCCCCTTTCTCTGATTGGCTGCATCATCACTCTGTCTCCTCTCCACCAATAAAGCTAGTTTGTGGTGAGCGTTCTGGCGCAATATGGCTGCCCTCGCATCATCCAGGTGGATGCTGCACTCTAGTGGCGGTTGAGGAGATTCCCCCTTCCATGTAAAGCGACTTTGAGAGACTTTGATAAAGCGCTATATAAATGTAATGAATTATTTATTATAACATTCCACCACCACTTTTTTCGGTTAAGTTCGGTCATCTGGGTATTTGAGTGCATTTTTTGTTTAAATTTTCAGTATGAACAGATGACTCATTATTCATACTACCAAACGGCATAGAATAGTGTATAAGTACACACACTGAGACGAACTAATGACTCATTTTATCCTTGCATGAATCTGTTTTGAACAAACTGGTTGAATGAATGATTCAGTGACTCACAAATGGCTTCATCCAAAATCCAGAATCCAATTTGTTTGAATAAGTCCGTGCTTTATGACCATTAAAAAAGTATTTTCTGTATAGTATGAATGGATCATACTGGACATAGTACATTTGCCATGTTTTTATTGCCATGTGACCTTGCAATATGAGTTGTGATGCTTTACTGCCATTCACAAATCCTCTGCTTCGGCCTCATGGGATAATAGAGAGTCCGATGGAAATGCACTTCGAATTTCGCCATGAGTAGGAGGTCATCTGATTACTTTTTTGAATGCTGTGAATTCTGACACACCGGTAGTACTGTTTTTAGTGTGCAATTTTTTGAATGAATTGCTTGAGAAAATGTTTTAGTGATTCATACAGTATCTCATCGGTACATACTGGTTTGACGATGTAACATACAGAAAAAGTCACTCAGATCACTCTTTAAAATAAAGGTTGTCCATTGACATCTATGGTTCCATGAAGAACCTTTAAAATCTGTGGTACTTTACACTTTACATTTTTTACACATCAAGAAATTATGATTATTCCAAGAACTATTGCCTGAAAGGTTCATTGGGGAACGAAAAATGGTTCTTTTATGGCATCTCTGAGAAAATGCACAGACTGACCCAGGCCTGGTACCATGGACATCTCTGGTCCCCCCCCCACACACGGACTGAAGAAATCATGTTCACATTTTTGCAGAGGCTTGTAAACGACAATGTAAAGGACGCAAAGTGAGTCCTGCTGTTGGTCACTGATGTGTTCTTTATCTTCCATTTTGCAGATACCTCAGATCAGTTATGCTTCAACAGCACCTGAGCTTAGTGACAACAATCGCTACGAATTTTTCTCCCGAGTCGTGCCGCCAGATTCCTTTCAGGCCCAGGCGATGGTGGACATTGTCAAAGCCATGGGATGGAACTACGTTTCTACTCTGGCATCAGAGGGCAACTATGGAGAGAGTGGTGTAGATGCTTTCATCCAGATATCCAGGGAAGCAGGTACAGAAAAGTAATGAAAACGACTTCAGTGCTTTAAAAGACTGTATTTAAAACTGCAAACTCTGTGCCTTGGTTTAAGATTAATTTGTCCTGATTTACCATACCCTGATTTTCTATAACTGACATGGAATTTATCTCAGTCTATCCAAGGATTTAACACATCTATTGTGTTATATTTGATGCGGAAAGAGGATAATGATCAGGGGATAGTGATTTCATGTGATTTCCTGTGGGTAAACAAGTTATTAGTCACCTAGACGTAATGATAGACATGCCACAGACTGACCAGAATGTTATATTCAATTGAAAGACCCTGCAACCATAATTCTCTTATGAACATATCAGAGTCCTTCAAAACTATCCATCATTTTAATTTGTTTTATTCAGGAGGTCTTTGCATCGCACAGGCCATTAAAATTCCTAGGGAGCCAAGACCAGGAGAGTTTGACAAGATCATCAAAAGGCTAATGGAGACATCCAATGCCAGAGGAGTTATTATCTTCGCTAATGAAGATGATATCAAGTGAGTTGTATTTTAGTAGCAATTCTGAATGAGTCTTAGACAGGAGATATAGCCTTGGAAAAGATTTGAAAATGGCTGGAGAACGGATCAATCATCCTACAACGGGAACATCAGGAGTCTTTGAAAGAATGATGGCAAATTAATATTTTACAGAGTGAATATTCATCTAGTTTCATTTGTAATCTACACCTAAATGAACCTGATCTATAGTTCTGAAATCAGCAGATTTCCCTTTTCTTAAATGAATCTGCCTTTTCTGAGATTGTTGTATTTATTTATTGCAGGCGTGTCCTGGAAGCAGCAAAGATAGCCAATCTTACAGGTCACTTTTTGTTTGTGGGATCTGATAGTTGGGGAGCAAAAATCTCACCCATCCTGAACCAGGAGGACGTGGCTGAGGGTGCAGTTACCATCCTCCCCAAGCGGGCGTCCATTGAGGGTATGAACTGGTAGCAGTGTAAGATCAACAAAGGTTTCATAATTAAGAAAAAATCCATGTAAAAAAATTCTGATTTTCAAATTCAAATTTTCAAATTCAGACTTATTCAGGCAAATCGAGTCCATACAGTATATTTATGTAGCACTTTATACAATACAGAGGATAATAGTGCCATTATTCAGCTCAGTTTAGTTGAATGTTGATTCAGTTCTGTTCAATTCAGTAATTGGGTAAATTTTTACCCAAAGTTTTGTAAATGTTGCAAAGTTCATCAATTATGAAGTTTAATTGAGCTATTAGTAGCTCTACAATAATAATAGGTAATATTCTTTTTACTAATCTCAAGAAAGTTCAGTGTTCAATAATTAGTTCAGTTCAATAATGGTGTTATAATTGCGAAGTGTGGTTAAATCGATAATATTGTTGAATATTATTTGTCTTTTAAACCCTAACTGAGCAAATGTCAATGGTGACATTGCAGTGGCAAAGAAAACTCCATTAGGTGACAATAGTGTAGAAAAAAAAAAACGTTGGGAGAAACCATTCTCAGTCGAGAAAGAGTTCTCTAACAAAAGAATAGTGTTATACAACGGTGATGGTGTGCGATTCGGAGGGACGAGGAGACGAGGAGACGAGGGATCCAATGGAAATGCTTTATTAAACACAACGGAAAACCAAAAGACTTTAAATAACAAACTCAAAACGGCACTTGTTGTGCAAAACATAAGAAACTCTCGGATCATGAAACTCGGAACAAGGAACACATCCACACACGGAACTAACATGAAACAGTTACAACTATCGACAAAGACAAGGGAGGGTATTATATAACAAACATGGGATGGGAACCAGCTGACGAGACTTAGGAAGTAATTAGACAGACAGGTGCGTGGAGGACAGGGAAGATACATAAAAGGGACCCGGGTGTGAACAACGGGACAAGACTGTGACAGATAGCTGACACAAAAATAAAAATTTTGTAATCATCAATGTCATTCCAAATCTGCATGCTGTTATTTTTATTCTGTGGAACACAGTTTTATAGAATTGTTACGCAGCTTTTACCAGACAACTACAGCTGAAAATGACAACGAGAAATAAAAAAACACCACATTTTATTTATAGTATATGTCCCACAGAGAAATAAAAAACAGCATATGGTTTTGCAATGATGACAATTGATTTTCATTTGGGGTGAACTATTTCTTTAACCTGTTTCTCAGGGTTTGACCAATATTTCACCACAAGATCTCTGGAAAACAATAGGAGGAACATCTGGTTCGCTGAGTTCTGGGAGGATGACTTCAAATGCAAACTGACACGGCCTGGAATCAGAGGCGACAGCGGGTTGAGGAAATGCACAGGCGAGGAAATCATTTCCAACAAATTACTCCCATAAATGCAGTAGTACTTGAATTATCATACATTCTTATGCTTTTAAGATTTGCAAAGCACATCGAAATGGATTATTCCTTCAGCAAAGAT
The DNA here is from genome assembly GCA_037043235.1 of Rhodeus uyekii. Classification (NCBI taxonomy): domain Eukaryota; kingdom Metazoa; phylum Chordata; class Actinopteri; order Cypriniformes; family Acheilognathidae; genus Rhodeus; species Rhodeus uyekii. The sequence goes on from JAWRVZ010000018.1 coordinate 6,299,893, forward strand.
TTTCAATACCTATCATGTTGCTTTCGTTCTTTCAGGAGAAGAACGAATCAGCCGAGATTCAGCGTATGAGCAGGAAGGGAAAGTGCAGTTTGTGATTGACGCTGTGTATGCCATGGCCCACGCTCTCCATAGCATGCACATAGACCTTTGTCCGGGATCAATGGGCGTTTGTGACAAAATGGACCCGGTGGATGGAAGAATGCTGCTGAGCTACATCCGTGCTGTCAATTTTAATGGTAAGCCTTCTCAAGGACACAGCTGAAGCATGTGAGCCATTCCAAACAGAGAACGAGACCTTGAAACAGTCAGAATTCCAGTAATGGGGTTTGTATTCATGCAAAACTAAAGAACTTCACAGAAATTCGAATGCAAGTTTTTATTTCTGTGGAATGCTTTGTTTGAATCTGCCAGGAAAGTTACACATAATAAACATGCTTTCGCCAGTCACTTCTCGAATCGAGGATATGGCCATTACTGTGAGACTGACAGGTGAAAATAGGTGAGGAGTAGTTTCTACAAGAGGGGAAAGGCCAGAATAGAAGCTGCTGTTTCCAAGGAGGTGGGTTGTGAGTCCCATGGGTTAGACAGAGTGCGGCGAGAGAGGTCAGCACTCAATCCCAGCCTGAAGAGATCCACTAATGCACAATGCAGCAGCGCACATACTTGTTTTAACCCCCCTCCCCTCCCCTCGTCTCTCTCCTTGTCTATGATTCTCCCTGGGGCAGCCTCTCTCCAAACACAAGGCGCATTTCCTTTTTCAGCACCATCCTTCGGTGAAAATCCCTTTCTTTTCGTCACTCGCTCTTAAGCCATTTCTATGAAAAGCACAGCTATTCAGTTTACGCACAGTGGACGTCCTCACACTCTTGTATTGAAATCTTTTCGGCTCTGAGTGCCTAAGGGGAACAAAACACATCGTGTGTAGACCTTGCCCCTCGTGATTTGCGATTTGTAAATTCTGGAACATGCAATTGCGTTTGTCTTGTTGTACCTCATTTTTCTTCATAGAATTACATCTGATAGATGTGTATTTTGTTGGTAACACTTTACAAAAAGGCTTATTAACTGCATTACTAACAGTAAAATACATTTCTAAACCAATTATTAATTGTAGTTAATGTTAATATCAACATTTACTAAGACATGATTAAAATCAAAAGTTGTATCTGTTAATATTTTTTAATGGATCTGAGCTAAAGTGAACTAACAATGATCTATGTCTTGAACAGTTGTATTTTTCTTAACTAACATTAATAAAGAATAATAAATACTGTAAGAAATATATTGCTCATTGTTAGTTCATGTTAGTAAAGTGTTGCCATTTTGTCAGTTACAACACTGTATTGTTTGTTGAAAGCAACATTTGATATGGAAAAGTCACCTTCAAAGTTATGCTTGACAATTTGACTTTAAATCAAAGGGGGGAGAATAACAATGGTTTGCAGAAGCTTGCATTGTCACGCATTAACACAATTTTATGCTTTTGCAGTAGGCCGTTTCTATTAAAAAAATCTGTTGTTTCAAACGATTGCATTTGAAATAATAACCAGCGATGGTGAATAGCAAAATCCTGTTCGTTTACTCTGAAGGCAGTGCTGGAACAGGTGTGATGTTTAATGAAAACGGTGACGCCCCAGGACGATACGATATCTTCCAGTACCAGCTTTCCAATACCACCAGCCCGGGATATAAACTCATCGGCCAGTGGACCAACCACTTACGACTCAATGTAAGCATATTAAGCCCCTTGGTAGTTTGGGACATTTCTGAATGCATGTTCTTGAAATATTCCCCTCTCTTTCTGTAAGGCTGAGGAAATGCAGTGGTCTGGTGGGGATAAAGTGGTTCCAGACTCAGTTTGCAGCTTCCCCTGTGAGTCTGGGGAGAGGAAGAGGATGGTGAAGGGCGTGCCGTGCTGCTGGCACTGTGAACTATGCGATGGCTATCAGTACCTATTGGACGAGTTTAACTGTGACATGTGTCCCTTTGACATGAGGCCCACCCCAAACCGCACGGGCTGCCGACCCACTCCCATCATCAAGCTGGAATGGAGTTCTCCGTGGGCCATTATCCCAGTATTTCTGGCAGTGCTGGGCATTCTTGCTACATCAGGAGTCATCATCACCTTCATCCGCTTCAACGACACCCCCATAGTCCGTGCTTCGGGCCGAGAGCTCAGTTATGTTCTCCTGACGGGCATCTTCCTCATCTATTTCATCACCTTCCTCATGATCGCTGAGCCAGGCTCCGTGGTGTGTGCGTTCCGACGGCTGTTGTTGGGGTTGGGCATGTGCATCAGTTACTCTGCCATGCTTACAAAAACTAATCGAATCTACAGGATCTTTGAGCAAGGAAAGAAATCAGTCACACCACCAAAATTTATCAGCCCCACATCCCAGCTGATCATCACATTTATTTTGATTTCAGTACAGGTGTGTGTGTGTCTGTAATACAATTTAGATGAATTTAGCAGACACTTTTCTCTAAAATGAGCTACCAGATCTTGAGCAACATACAATTTTAAAGGTGCACTCTTTTTTTGTACTCATCTAGAAGTTTGCAGTATTATCACATTCCCATATATGTTGAATTAATGTATGTTTTGTGTGTTCAAAAACAATAACAGTATATATATTTTTTTCAAATTTTGTTTTTTTGTTTCTTTAACAATAATTCTAAATAATTATTTTTTTAATTCTATTAAATGTTTATTTTTTTGAACACAAAAAACACTTTATTGTTTATATACACTCACCTAAAGGATTATTAGGAACACCATACTAATACTGTGTTTGACCCCTTTCGCCTTCAGAACGGTCTTAATTCTATGTGGCATTGATTCAACAAGGTGCTGAAAGCATTCTTTAGAAATGTTGCCCCATATTGATAGAATAGCATCTTGCAGTTGATGGAGATTTGTGGGATGCACATCCAGGGCACGAAGCTCCCGTTCCACCACATCCCAGATGCTCTATTGGTTTGAGATCTGGTGACTGTGGGGGCCATTTTAGTGCAGTGAACTTATTGTCATGTTCAAGAAACCAATTTGAAATGATTCAAGCTTTGTGACATGGTGCATTATCCTGCTGGAAGTAGCCATCAGAGTATGGTACATGGTGGTCATGAAGGAATGGACATGGTCAGAAACAATGCTCAGGTAGGCCGTGGAATTTAAACGATGCCCAATTGGCTCTAAGGGGCCTAAAGTGACAAGAAAACATCCCCCACACCATTACACCCCCACCACCAGCCTTCACAGTGGTAACAAGGGATGATGGATCCATATTCTCATTCTGTTTACGCCAAATTCAAAATTCAAATACAAATTCTGACTCTACCATCTGAATGTCTCAACAGAAATCGAGACCAGGCAAAAAAATTTCCAGTCTTCAACTGTCCAATTTTGGTGAGCTCGTGCAAATTGTAGCATCTTTTTCCTATTTGTAGAGTAGATGAGGGGTACCCGGTGGGGTCTTCTGCTGTTGTAGCCCCTCCGCCTCAAGGTTGTGTGTGTTGAAGCCACTGCCATATGATTGGTTAATTAGATAATTGCATTAATGAGAAAGGTGTTCATTACAGGTGTTCCTAATAATCATTTAGGTGAGTGTATGTATACAATATATATGTATATATATATATATATATATATATATATATATAAACACACACATCCATACATGTAGTACATAATGTACCAATATTCAAAGTTAATTATTTTGATCATAATACGTTCTGAATTAACTCTTGATCAGAGTAACAGTTTTGTTAGATGTTTACAGCGTTGTCACTGTGCTTTCTGTCTTCAAAAGATATTTTGGTCTAAGGACTTTTCTTCCAGTAAATAATTAAAGAAGCAAGATTTTGAGTGCTGTAATTTCACTGAAAGCTCTTCTCTTTTTGGTTTCCTCTGTTAATGGTTGTTTATTATTTGAGAAAACATTTAGAAAGATTCTCTCTTGGATTCTTAGTGAACTCATTTATTGGTATTATTGATATCATGGATCTTTACAGAAGTTGATTTTGTGTGAATGTTCTTTTCTGCTCACAGTTCCTGGGGGTTTTCATTTGGTTTGGAGTGATGCCCCCTCACGCAAATGTCGACTTTGAAGAGCTACGTCCCCCCAACCCGGAGTATGCCCGTGGGATCCTGAAATGTGATATGTCAGATCTGTCTCTGATTGGCTGTCTAAGCTACAGTATGGCACTGATGGTCACATGTACAGTCTATGCCATTAAGAGCAGAGGGGTTCCTGAGACCTTCAATGAGGCCAAACCCATCGGCTTCACCATGTACACCACCTGCATCATCTGGTTGGCCTTTGTTCCCATATTTTTTGGAACATCACAATCCACAGAAAAGGTAAACTATCAATCAGATATTTTGTACAGAGGTTATCTGATTTAAACAGAACTGGCATTTGCTCTACATAGAAAAATAAATATTATGATAAATAGATTAATATTGATTTTTACATTAATTAATACAGCATTCTCCTTGACTGTGTAAATAAGCATATTCAAATTATAATCATAAATAAATCAACAGTATTAAATGACATATAAGTGAATAACCCTAAATGTAAAGATACTTTTAAAGAGATGTCGTATTATTATTGTTTTTTATATTACCATATGTCACTTACATTGCAATAATTTCACACTTGTTTCACTATTAACACTGCTTTTGGGTCTGTTGGCATATTTGATATCATCATCTATATAAAATCTTAAGTCTTGCTTCCATGATATTAGTGTAGAAGATTCACTGGTGCCTGACATTAACATGTTATACAGAAATATGATCTTCACCCTGAAAGTGTCCAGATGTACATTTGTCTGGATTATATACTTCTGGTTCAGTTAATGATGCTGCAACATTTACTTGTGAACGCTTCAACCATTATCACATATTAGAAACCTAAAAAATGGTAGCTCTATCAGGTTAACATAATTGCTATTTAATTGGATGCTGTTTTGTGTTTTCCTAAAAGCTGTTTAGATGCTAGCCACACTTTATGCATTTAGTCATTCAATTTTTCACGTCTATTCATCCTGTGGGGGATGGTTTTGCTTACAAAGCACAGGGATTTAAAAATGGAAAGTATACTCTGACTAATAGAGAGATCTTTTAGTGGCCGGTCAACCGCAAAGCTTTTGGCCCTCAGGTGGTCTTCAAGTCTTTTCATCTCTTGTAAATGAAAAGAAGAGCATGGAAAAATAAAAGACTAGACTATATATATATATGTGTGTGTGTGTGTGTGTGTGTGTGTGTGTGTGTGTGTGTGTGTGTGTGTGTGTGTGTATGTGTTGTTATCTGTGGCAGTCAGTATTTGGGTACAGTTTGCATAATCTCATGAAATTTAAGGTCTCTTTAGGGGCTGCTATGGTATTTATATATTGTGCATCCTTGCTAGTTGTCGTATATAATGATTCACATGCATAAGATCAGGGTTTATTCTTTTGGCTCATGTTAAAGTTGCAGAAAATAGGAAGTCATATAGCTGACCTCACATCAACCTTACTCGAATACGTAATTAATATATGCAAATTATATGTAGCACTTAGACTGGAAATCTAAACTGACTGGATCGTTTGCACGTGGCTGGTGTCAACCCTTTGGGTTATTACACTGATTACAGTGATTTCCAGGAAAGGAATTGTGACAATCAACAGAGAGTATGTATATAAGTGTAATGTGGAGTGCTAAATCTCTGACAGCTGATCTACCACTTGTAATAGGTCGCAGCTGAGGCCCGGCTGAAATATTACTCTTAATCTTTTTCCGCCCTGAACCAGATGTTCATTCAGACCACCACGCTGACCGTGTCCATGAGCTTGAGTGCCACGGTATCCCTAGGCATGCTGTACATCCCCAAAGTCTATGTCATCATCTTTCACCCAGAGCAAAACGTTCAGAAGCGCAAGCGCAGCTTCAAAGCCGTGGCCCAGGCTGCCACTGTTTCCACTCATCTCTCGCAGAAATCCAACGACAAGCAGAACGGAGAGACCAAAGTTGAACCAGATAGATCCCAATAAAGACCAGAAGGTAAAAAATCATTTTGTACCTGTATATGTTACCTTTCTATACCTGTATATATATGCAAATATGTAAAATTGAAAATTCAGCTTTGGATTACAGGAATAGAATTCAAAGAGATTTCCAATAGAAAACAGTTGTTTCAATTTGTAATACTATTTCACAATATTACTGAGTATTTTGATGAAATAATTTCAGCATCGATGGGTAGAAGAGACTTTGTTACAAAAAAGGGTTATTTTCCAAATGGTGACAAGTTGTGTGTGTTTGTGTATATATGTATATATTTATTGTACAAAAAATTGCATAAAAAAACTCACAGCACAGGAAAATGCATATGTTGACTACAACATAATTAGCTATTAACGTTGTTGGTTTGCTCTTGTTTTCTCATGTATTCATAATTTCCTTGTATGACAACCTGGCAAAAAATTATGTCTGCACAATTTGGCATGTTTCATTGCATTATCACAAATAAAACAATTGACTACAGGCACAACTATGTAAAATTCTTGCAAAATCTTTAATAATAGTTAGGCTGAACATCATATATATACATATATATATATATATATATATATATATAAATATATACATACATACATACACATATATATATATGAAAAAACTTTATATTACATGCATACATACAATATACATATTTCATTATATAATGTATGTGCTATCTATCTTCAGGTCAGGCCTGTGTACATCCTAATGAAGTTGAGAGAAGAAAGTCAAGACAAACTGCTGTTATTAAATCATTCATATAACAAACTCAAATGGACAAGGATTACCCGAGGATGTGCGGATTTGTAATATCTGCAACAAGAGAATAGCACTGAAATAATTCATTAATAGGACATTATGTACAGTGGATTATATCAATGGATTCTCCTTGATGTGGAGTTCTCACATCAGCTTTGAGACTGGAACGTACTTGTCTCCTTTAATATTTCCCTTGTCACCGCAGCATCACCAACTGAGTAATTATAGATTTGTGAAGTCATGATGAAGAAGACTGTCCAAACAACGTCCCTTTGGAGAAAAACAATTGAAAATTTCTTCCACCAGCATTTCTTGAGAGACTAAGTGTTTGTATCTGATGTATCAAAATGGAATCAGATATAAAACCTGAGCACATTAATAAGTCACATTCACTTTCAGTGTCATCCCCATCCTTATCTCCTCAAGTACATATCATAAATGATCAAACGAGACTGTCAAAGCTACAGAGACAATGTTGGGATTCAACAGTCCAGCCAGTAGAACACAGATACATGGAGGTTTCACTCTCTTTGAACTTTTGTTTTCGAAAATGTGCCATAAATTATGTTTCAAATGTTTCAGAATAAATGTTTTAAGTGTCTTGTGTGCAGTCCTCATAATAGGTAATCCTGTATTCTAAATCATATTTATAAGAAAATTATAGATTACCAAGAGATTACCATTACAATCTGTAATGACAACAAAGTTTTGATTAGAGATGTTTAGTTTTATTATGTTTCCTAGAGCTAACTAAGAGATACTGATTTAAAACAAAATGTATGCTAATTATCAGAATTTAATGATGATTTAATGATGATAATGGTTTAAATGAAAATAGTAACAAGTCGACTTTAGAGACTGACATTCAGATCCTTTTATTGTCACAACTAGCATTCAGAGTAGTCACTTGTATATTTTGCATTATAACAATGGGTGGGGGGGGGGGCAGGGGGGACCATGCATTAAGTACATTGTTTGATTACTGGTATTTGCAGTATTATTTCAAGAAGCAGTTAATATTAAATGATGAAGACCATGCAGTTATAAACTCAGGTTCCAAGTTGGCTTACTTAGCCTTGATGAATTTCGTGGGTGTCTTGTTTTCATTTAAAAGAAAAACACTGGAATAAAAATGTATTGATTGCATGCATGTTGGGGAAAAAATGATTGAATAAAATCTTGAAAAATTTATATTGAAGAAATCACGTTACTCAGTATTATTGTGAAAGTCTTCTGTTCTCATAGTGTTGGCTTTTCACCCATTGTTTCATCCTCTAAAATAAGGTTAATTTCTCTTTTCCTTATTACGTGTGAGAGGTCTAGGAAAATAAGTTTAGATTCAAACTGGGTAATTGAGTTACAAAACAATACGGAAGTAAGAATAATTGTCGATGAACTCTTGAATTATTAAAAATGTATGCACACCCAGAGAGGTGTAACTACTTTGGGTCGTGGACACATCACGTCAATCTGTGCTGTAGCTTTCAATAATTCACCAATATGGAGTCAATTATTGAACATAATAACTCACCCAAACCTCTATTACTTATTTGAAAGCATCAATTTAGAACTAGTAACGTTTAAAGCAATTATTTGTCATACAAAAAGAGAGGCAGTGTATACTTTCCATACATTAAATAGACATTGCTTGTTATTTTTATGTAACTTGTATGGATTTTCTAGCTTCTTTTTCTGTGGTAGCCTATGTTACAAATTATGTCTGTTTAAATCATGTGGAAAATTAATAATGTGATCAAAAAACCTGTAACAAGTTCGTCTTTGTGCAGGTATAGAACATCTGTCAACCAATCAGAATCAAGCATTCAGTTGCGTTGGTGAATGACAAACATGTTCACCGAAATAAAAAAATACTTTGTTAAATATGTAAGCAAGTTACAAATATATGACTACACAGTCACAAAAAAATCTGGTTTAACATTTTTTTCACTGAAAATGGGTCAGAAATCCCCGCGTGTCAACAGAAGGGTGGATACGGTAGGGGGCAGTGCAAAGCAGTGCGAGGCCATTTGTCAACAAGGAGCAAAGCAGGCGTCGGAAGTGACGTAAAATCGCATTGTGGTTTGTTGATGTTTGTGTCAAACTCTCGGTCAGTCGTTACTAAAGAAAAACCTCGAAACTGAAAGATCTGTGACGACCGTATTATTTCACCGACACCTCGTATTATGTCAGGACTGGTGTAGCTATACATGCTGCGAACGAACTCTTCCTATTCAAGTGTGAAAGGCCGTGTATTCTCTGTGTTGTAACACATAACAAATCACCGCAAGCTGGCCAGCGATGACAATCCTCCCAAAGAAGAAACCGGCCTCTACAGCCGGTGGTGGGGATCACACGGACGAACCAGACAGACGAGGTGGCTCTGAGTCGCATCCTCACCCCCTCGCAGGACGATCGGGGTCCCGACCCAGGGCCTCTCCGCCGCCATGGACATACCAGGCCACACCGCACACGTCCAGAGAAGAGCGGCGGATCGAGGCCAGCGCTCGCCCGCAGCCGGCCTCCCCGCAGCCCGGTGCCGCTGGCGCTCCTGTCGTGCAGTGCGAAGGCAGCGCGAACTCGGTTGTGGTCGCAGGTCGTGTCGAATTGCCTTGCGGCGCAGGTGGGGTTGGAAGCTGCTGCTCGGGACCCGGACTCAGCAAACGGAGACGGCAGGCGGTCTGCTCCAGCGGTTTGACAGGTGGAAGAGGTAGAGTGGGAGGCGGCGGTGGAGGAGGAGGAGGGGGCGGTAGTCCAGTCTCGGAACCCGAAGAGGGAGCTGGAGGCAACAACAGTGAGGATGAGTATGAGAATGCGGCCAGACTTCAGCTTGTGGACCCCGCCACGGTCGAGCAGGTTCTGGATATTGACAGTTTTCTTACTAGACTGATTTCTGTGCCAGTTTGAGTGACCCATCAAGACTGCTCAGAGATAACAATATTATGATTTAGCCTAATGAAATTCATGTTTAAAACTATGCCTTAAACTAAAGGGATGGTTCACCCAAAATACTGTAGTTTACTCGCCCTCCAAACCTGTTTGACTTTTGGTTGTTTTGAGTCTTTTAATTATTGCCGTTTTGGTTCATTGTTTATATTATATCTCTATTAAAACCATTTCTGCCACATAATAAACAAAAATCTCAATGATGACATACAACGTCTTAATTATGACAAAATTATGAAATGAAAAATGTGAAATTGTGGCAAATCAGCATAGAGCCCTACATTAACCACACAAAAACTGAAAGTGAATGGTGACTGAGGTTTTTGTTTATTCTTTTGTGGAAAATTTTTATTTTATAAACTCGAATAAGCTTGTAATGAGAATGAAATGTCAATTTTTTCCATTCCTTTAAATCTTAAATTGCCCTAACACTTTTGGTCTGTTTTGGTAATAAATGCTTTATATGTCCTCTAATACACTTTTTTTTCTTTTTTTGTCGTTTAGCAAGAAGAACGGTTTGAGAAAGCCTTAAGGGAAAAGAAAGGTTTTGAAATAAAAAAAATGAAGGAAGATGGAGCATGTCTTTTCAGAGCAGTTGGTAACGTCTAATACATATTTATTTTAAACATTTCTATATAAATTAAACTTATTTCAACTCATTTTTTGAAAAAAATTTCATGTAATATTTGTTTTATTTTATTTAAGTTTTTTCAATTTCCAAAAGTGATGTTAATAGTTTTAGTTAATAATAATGACAAAAAAATATTTTTTATTTTATTTTTTCTGATCAAGCTGATCAAGTATATGGGGACCAGGATATGCATGATGTGGTACGGAAGCAGTGTATGGATTACTTGGTGAGTCAGTTAAATATTTAAGAATAAATCATTTGATATTAAAAAATGATTAGCTTTGAAATGTAAGATTATCCCTTCTTTTAATTATTGACTGATGTTTTGATTCGTTGTTTATGCTTTAATTGCAGACCAAAAATGCAGATTACTTTTCGAGTTATGTCACAGAGGATTTCACCACATACATTAACAGAAAGAGAAAGAACAACTGCCATGGGAACCACATTGAGATGCAGGCCATGGCAGAAATGTACAATCGGCCGGTGGAGGTTTACCAGAATGGCATAGGTTAGTTAATTTCTCGTTGAGTTCCTGCCATCTAATAAGCTGTCTGTGGTATGTTTTAGGATAGAAGAGGAAATAAATGTTTAATTTTATTTGATTTATTAACTTTTTAATTATTAACCTTTATTAACTCCTATCTTGCAGAGCCAATTAATACGTTCCACGGCATCCAAGAGAACAATGATGAGCCGATACGTGTCAGTTACCACAAGAACATCCATTATAACTCTGTGGTGAATCCCCACAAAGCCAGTGTTGGGGTGGGGCTGGGCCTCCCCTCCTTTAAACCTGGGGTAGGTGATGTAAATAAGACTCATAAGGGGCTTTCGCATCAGAGAAACATTTTCGTAGTTCCTACAACTAACGGTGGAAGTAATGGTTTTTGCCGTGTTTGCACCGCAGGAACTGGGAACGATTTTAGTTCGAAGAGTGCCTTTTGGGGGAAATAAAATTTTGGGCACCTATATATTTACTCCGCAAGAGAACAAGTCGATGCTATGGAGAAAATCCAAGCGGAACATGATTATGTGTTTCTGCTCAGCTAGCGACATTGAGCGTTAACCACAAGGCAAACATTAATACTTTTTAATGTACTGTCTTAAGTTCTTTGTATAACAGTTCTATCTAATAATGTACAGTGGTACCTCGGTTTACGAGCGACTTTGTTAACGAGAAAATCGGTGTACGAGCATGGAGGGTCAAATCGGTGTACGAGCATTGTATCGGAGTGTGAGCAAATTTTTCCCTCACCCACGCGCATTTTTGTCCTAACGCTCTGCATCTTCGCAGGCATTTTTACTGGAAATATCCTAATGACAGCCTCTCATAACACAGTCACGCAGTTCCAACCCCTTTATCACCCCTTAAAGCATTCATTCTCTCAGCCTCGCTCTGTTTGGCTGCATCATTCACCACAGTGATACTTTTAGAAGTGATAACATTAATTAATTGTGATCGCTATTGTTCACGTAGTGAAATATATATGTGGTTCATGAATTCATTGTCTCCTCACTTCTCTCCACTCCGGAGCTCGCGTTGGTCGCGCGCGCGTCTCCCGTTCTAGGACTTTCACTCTGGATTATCACTTTGTTTGTTTTCTGCACTATTATAATAAATTCACTCATTTGCACTTGAATCCAAGTTTTGTGTTTTCCCCCTCCCTCCTCTGTCTCTCATCTCCTTCATGCCAGCAGACACTGCTCAAAGTGAGTTACAGCAAATTGTCAAGTATTTTTAGAGTTTAATTGTCAATTACTAATTAGTATTTATATGAGATCTTAACGGTTATAATTTTAACTGTAATTAATAGGGTAAAATAAAAACAAAATATTTAAAATGGACATTTATGGTCGTGTGGAACGAATTAATTGATTTTTAATGCATTCTTATGGGGGGAATTGTTTTGGTGTACGAGCATTTTGGGATACGAGCTCGCTCTTGGAACGAATTAAACTCGTAAACCGAGGTATTACTGTATTAGACAAAAATGTTAAACGGATTGTAAACTAATGAAGATGGAGAACGGGAGCGCTGTATGCTCTGGTGTTTTCAGCTCTGTCAAAAATAAATGATGTTGTCAAAATAAAAGCGCTGCTTGCGTCGCTTCAGTTCCAACTGGTGCTGCGACTACAACTAGGAAAATGGCATTTAGCTGTTGGGGAACCACCCTGGCGATTAGTTCCTTGAACTACCCAGTGCAAAAGCCCCTATAGATGCAAGTATATGTTTACAGATGGATTTTTCCCTGCTAATGTCTGTTATACTGTCTCTGACCAGTATGCTGACCAGTCTCTCATGAAAAATGCTATCAAGACATCTGAGGAGTCTTGGATTGAGCAGCAAATGCTGGAGGATAAGAAAAGAGCATCAGATTGGGAGGCCACCAATGAGGCCATTGAGGAACAGGTGGCCCGTGAGTCCTACTTGCAGTGGCTTCAGGACCAAGAGAAGCAAGCAAGACAGGTATGCAACCATACCACCGACTAAATCAAAGCAAAGTCAAACAACTCTGACTGCCTTCCCTCTTTCCATTTCCATTCAGCCTCGTAAAGCTAGTGCCACCTGCAGCTCTGCCACAGCTGCCACATCCAGTGGCTTGGAGGACTGGGGTTGCAGATCCCCTCGCCAGCGCAGCTCCGCCTCCTCTCCAGAGCATCCAGGCCCGGCTCATCCTGAACCCTCCGTCAAACCCCCCTCCCCAGCAGGAGCCTCGCTGGTTCTTCCCAAACCCCCATCACCATGTGCCCCAGGTCTGTAGATGTATGTTTTCTTTGTTTGCGCGTAATGCACACTTCTCACATACCAACTGGTTCTTCCATGATTTCTTCTCAAGGTCCAAGTCATCAGTCTTCTGCAAACTCTTCCCTGGTGTCTCTCTACCCAACCCTGGGATACAGGAATCTAATGCAGGAAATGTCACCTACTGCCTTTGGTACGGCATTATATGCTTTAGTAGAAATGTTTGTTGAATTACAATTTATGTCTTTGTTAATTAGGTGGTTTATTTTTCTTAGGTTTAACAGATTGGGAAGATGATGACGTTCTGGCTTCAGTTCTGGCTGCTTCACAACAAGAATACCTCGATAGCTTGAAGAAAAATGCAATGCACAGAGAATCTTCTCCGGACTGCAGTTGATATATTGGACAGCATAACTTGCAGCACAAATCATGGAACAGCTGCATTTCTTCATTTCAACACCATGCAATGTTTCCTCCTCTTTCCCTTTTTTTTTTGCTAACCCATTTTCCTTAATTTCAAAAAAATCCATGGACCTAGTTAGGTGCATGTTTAAATAAACATTGTAAAATTAATATTAAAAAATATAATCTCAACTGTTTATTATTATTATGTGATTTCATTATTTGAGCACAATAAATTATACTAATTAGTATATGAATGGTGTATGTTTTTATTTGATAAATGTTGCTATATTGACCAGATTTTGTTGCTATATTGCAGGATTTTGCTTATAAAAAAGATGTCCAATTAATACAAATTTGTACACTGTCACAATTATTTAGTGAAACTTGAGATTTCAGTATTCAGCATTTAACTAACATAACACATCCACTATATATACATATATAAAGATTAGATTAGATTCAACTTTATTGTCATTACACAAGAACAGGTCCAAGGCAACGAAATGCAGTTTAGGTCTAACCAGAAGTGCAATAGCAGCAAGTGCAGGATATATACAATGGTTGCAATAAGTGCAGGATATGGATATGTACAGAATATATAGAGATGGTTATTACTATAACAGGATTTACAGGTAATGTGTATGAATATATGAATGAATATAATATACAGATGGTTATTACTATAACAGGTGAATGTGTGCTATAAACACAATTACAGGTGTATCTTACTATAAACAGTATTTACAGGTGAATATGTACTATAAATGTAAAATACAGATGTCTCTTACAATAGACAGAATTTTACAGATCGATGTACACAATTGTATGTTGGCCTAAGGCTATATATATTATATATATCACAAGTGAAAATATTGCACTATATATTATACACACACAAACATAGTACGCTATTTTTACTGGTGATCTCACACTTTTAAAGATACGTTTATTTTGTCTTAATAGTCCTCTATTTTGAAATTCGTCAGCCGGAAGTGGTTGAGGATATTTGTTTTACAGTGTTTTTAACGTCAAGCTTCCTGGAGCACCGGCGGCTGAGTCAGTTGCGCTGAGCGAAAGCGAAAGATCATCTTGGTTTTTAATGATCCTTAATAATTTATGCCACCAGACATGAATGTGATAATGACGAGTAGTAAATTAATTCACGAGAGGAGACATTTATCGCGGATATCATTAGCTTTTTCCACAAGTAACGTGGACTAGCTCTTTTTTTTTGTCTGGTACTCTGGTTAATACTTCTATGATGATTTGAACCAGTTCATGTTATTTAACTCAGTCATTCATTTTTATTAAATTATTTGCGGCAGAAGACGCGTTCAAACTCCACGAGCGGTGCAGATATGGGATAACAGCAGTAATCAGATTAAACGTGTTAGACTTTACTGTTGTACACCAAGTACGAACCTTCATTCGTTAATTTGCTTAACTGATATATCTGCCATTGGAAGGCTGTTATTAAATCACTTTCTCAATTTAAATTCAGTTGTTTTGCATGTTGCCATGGATCCGAGCAGTCAGCTCAGTGGGAATATTGAGGAGGTGAAGATATTTGATCCATCCGTTCTTCCACAATGTCTTGATCAAATAGGTAAAGTTTTGGGTGGTGCTTTTCTAGTTTAATCATGTTATAGTGGGTAACATGTTCATACGGACTTGATTCTTTTCTGCTTTCCAGATGTTGCTTATTCGGACAGTGAGGTCCCATCAGAAAACCATTGTGTGAATGAAGATCACAGGATGCCTTCAGACCCAGAGGGGCTCTTGGAGTCAGCAGACCCGACATCAGAGGAGAGCGACCAACCGCAAGAGCCTTCATCTGATATGCAGAAGCTCCCTGTCGATGATGACAGGTCTCTATGTGCAGGTGGTTCAGAGACTGATTCTGGGAAAGCGTCCGAGGATTCTGCATTAGTTGACAATGGCCATGATGAATCGGGTGAGTTTGTAGTAACGGTGTTGGCCCGGGGGAAGATGGAAGAGCAGGGAATGGGTATGACAGGAGCTTCGTCCCCTCTATGCGAGACCGGCACACCTCTGGGACATCCCTCGCACAGGAACGAGGATGTGACGGCGGATAGTTGGAGACAGCACAGGAAGCATGTGTTTGTGTTGAGTGAGGCTGGGAAGCCCATTTATTCTCGATATGGAAGTGAGGAGGCTCTATCCTCCACTATGGGAGTGATGATGGCTCTGGTGTCCTTTGTGCAGAGTGGAGACAACATCATTCGTTCAGTCTACTCCGGTAAGTTCTTTGTTCCTTTATTAAAGTCCCTTATGAAAGGAAAAGGGCTTGCTTTATTAGCTCATTTACTTGTAAAGGTCTTTGATGACTCATCTTGCACTTAGGGGTGTATGCAAATATTTGTCCAATCAGATGCTTTCTATAATGAGCAAGCCTCTCCGTTTAATATGGCTGGAAATCATGGATTTTTAAGTGCTTAATTTTACTGATTTGATTTTTCATGTGGTTGAGTATTGTTTTTTTAGCATGAAATGTGCAAAGTTTGTCAAATAAGACCAGTGTATATACCAGTAAATCTTTTTAATTCATTTTTATGAAAATTTTTTAAATCTTTTTTCATCAATTTGTTTTTGAAAAAAGTGAGATACTTGCATACAGTCAATATATTTGATTCCATTTACCAACATTTATCAAGTTATTTAACTGTAGTTTTAAAGTTTTTTTTTTCTTTTCTTTATTACTTTTTCTGTTAAAAATTGGGTTGTTTTTTTAATGTCTTTGAAAGAACTCTCTTATGCTCCCCATCTGCATTTATTTGCTCAAATACTGTAATAACAGTTGTATTTTGCCATATTATTACGATATAAAATAACTTATGTTTTAATACTTTTAAAAATGCAACTTAGCCCTTTTGGCTAAGCTGATTTCACTTAAGCATCATTACTCCAGTCTTCAGTGTCATGCGATCCTTCAGAAATCATTCTAATATGATGAACTGGTGCTCAAGAAACATTTCTTCTCAATTCTTCTTTATTATCAATGTTGAAATCTGTTTTTCTCCTGGTTTCTTCCCCTTCGTTCTTCTCTCCTGACAGATGAGCACACGGTCGTGTTCATGCAGCGGGGTCCTCTTGTGCTGGTCTCCGTCTCCAGCAGCCGTCAATCAGAGCAGCAGCTCCGTAACGAACTGCTCTACGTCTACAACCAGATCGTCAGCATGCTCACCCAGGCCAGCATCACCCGCATCTTCGAGCACAAGAAAAACTACGACCTGCGTCGTCTGCTGGCCGGCTCGGAGAAGATTCTCGATGGCCTCCTCAACCTCGTGGACTCAGACCCCAGCCTCTTACTCTCTGCTGTGCACTGTCTCCCCTTGGCCTCGTCTCTCAGGGACTCCCTCAGTCAGATTCTCCAGAAGGCCATCACGCCCAACCTGGTCTTCTCCATCCTCATAGCTAAGAACCAGCTGCTCACCATAGTGCAAGAGAAGATGGTCATCGACGATGCCCGACTGGAGCCTGCCGACCTCCACCTTCTACTGAACCTCATTGGGGCTTCGTCCGCCTTCCAGGCCGGGGAGATCTGGACGCCCATCTGCCTGCCCAGTTTTAACCCTGACTGTTACTTTTATGCATACATCTCCTATCTGGACCCTCCTGAATGTACTGTTTGTCTGGTTCTTCTCTCCACCGATAAAGAGGCTTTTTATTCGGTGGCCGAGTGTAAGAGGAAGATCGAGGAGGCTATGCAAACGCAGAATGCGCTGAACTCCATATCGAAAGCTCACTCGTACAGCGTTAGTCAGGTGGGTGTGTCTGACCTCAGGCATTTCATGTACAAGCCCTTTGACGTGCCAGACAACCATCGCCAGCTGACGCAGTTCACCAGGTGAGTCTTTCGCTTTGAGGATTGAGAATGCCAACTTAAAAAAAGAACAAAGAAATTCAGTTTTATTTATTTATTTATTTTAGTACCGTTAAAGGGACAATTTGCACAATATTTGAAATTCCACTCGCCCTCAAATTGTTCAGCAGAAGAAAGAAAATCATACAGTTTTGGAACAGCATGAGGGAGAGTAAATGATGACAGACATTTTTCATTTTGGGTGAATTGTCCCTTTAGGATCTGCGTTTTTTATTTAATTTATTTATTATCCTGATAACCGATAAATGCAAATATTAAAATTCTATATTTTCTAAATGAAAAATTGTAAGTAAATAAATTACAGTAAAAGTGCATTGTTGTAATGTCACATTGTAACATGTCTTAATTTCTTTATGCGAGATATAATAGTTTGTTCTCCTGTTTTTTTATGTTTATTCAACTGCTTGTCGCCCGCTTTTGTGACTTATTGAATGTCGGTGATGCAGTATTGTTATTGTTAGCCAAATCTAAAACGTTTGAAAGCTGTTTGCATTAATTAAACTAAAGATCAAATAAAATATAAATATTACACGACAATGAAAAATGTGCCATGGCAACTACCTGAAATAACAGCTAAGTTAGATGATGTGCTAAAATACTTGAACCAAAACTGAAATAAAAAAACTAATAAATATGAAAAAAATTACTAAAACTTAAAGCTATTTAAATATGAATAAGTGGCATATTATATAAACAGTCAAACACTGCGATATGAAATAAAGCCTGGCTTTCACTAATGCTGGCATCAGATTTTTCCTTCTGCATCTCCACAAATAACTTTTTAACAGTATCTGTGCGCTTAATATTTTCACTGTAAACCTCACATATTTCCCAAATGAATTTAAGAAAGGGCGGAAATCAGAAGCACGCTTTCTTCATTTATCCTAGTGTTTGATGCCAACTGCATTGGCTTTTATTAAGAGCAATCTGTTTGTCATGAGATTTGCTTTACAATGAAAATGTTGATGAATGACATGCAGAAAGGAGTTCTAAAGCACAAAGACACCATTGTTTGTCTCTGTCTCATGGCTTTACTGCACAGCCCAGAGATGGAAGCTCCTTACGGCAGTGAGGAGGAGCGGATGAGGCTCCTGGACCTGTACAGAGACATGCACGGCCGGATCCACAGCACTTCACGCCCCCTCAAGCTCATCTACCACGTGGCCGAACGCGAGACTCTGCTGGCCTGGGTATGTGAATAATAACTGCTGTCGCACGCATCTGTCCTCAGCCCTCCCAGAGCAAAACATGTCGATGTTGTGCTTTCACATGCAAGACCTTGAAAGATCGAGTTACCTTTTAAGCCTCTGAGCGGCAGTCAAAATTTACAAATGCAGATTATGCAAATTAGGATCCTGACCTTGCTCCGTGATTGACTATTTGGCGACGCCCTTGAAAATATTCTCAGGTTCATTACAAGTTGCCCAAAGCAAGTAAATTCAATTTCTCATTCCAGGTCACAAGTAAATTTGAGTTGTACACGTGCTTCAGCCCTCTTGTCACTAAAACCTGTGCCATCAACGCCATCACCAAACTGCTGCGCTGGATCAAGAAGGAGGAGGACCGTCTGTTTATCCGATACCCTCCGAAATACTCCACAACTCCCAACCCCAGTAAGAGCTCTAAAGGAGGTAAGAGTCGACCTGAATCCCATTATGATTTCTTGGGCTTTTACAAGATTCCCTCCATGTGCTGAACATCTGAATTGATTTGGTTTCAGATGCACATTGATCAGACCGCCCCGGCCCGACCCGACCCGCAGAGATCCGACCTCTAAAATGGCTCAGAACCCTCTAAAATTACGACTCAGTTTAGTAATACAATGGAGATTTAACCAAATGATCATAATCCACTGTGGATTAATAAATTATGTAAAGCAGCTGCTTTTTTTTGACCATTTGACAGACGTCCTGGACATGATTTTATACATTTAAGTAAAACAAATCATATTTTGTCAACATTATAAACACCAGAAACAGCTTTACGTAGCAAAAGGCCTAATAAAATGGATGTTTTCCGAACTGGTGGCAATGGCTGATCATTGAAGCTGTAACTGGATTATTTTACTTTACAGTTAAGTACTTTTTTTGTGTTTTAATTGCATCTAGATTAGAAAATGTGTATGCGATAAATTGAAATGATCAAATTTGTGTCCCGATGTCAGAATCAAAGAAGAGATGAGCTGTTCATCATGGTCTAAACAGCTCTGTGACAACATCTTTAATTTTAGCATGGCTGCTTGAGCTGTGCGTTGCACCTTCATTGTACTTGTGATGTATTCTTTTAGAAGTTTTTTTTGTTTTATATTTGAATCTGAACAGACCCAACCTTCAATTTTAATGAAAGAAAACATGAGCCAAAACGTATTTGAAGATGATAACATTTTGTCTTTAGTCTGGGATTAATGTTCTTTCATTTCTGTTTTCAGTTAGCTTACCGCACAGCATGTGTTTACTGTTCTATGATTTTTTTGGTTTCCTGTTGGTTTTGCCAGTCATGAATTGTGACATTTGCTCTTCTGGCATGTGCACTATGATGATTCATCAAGTCATAAGCTCAAAATCACCATAATATGTAGGTTTAAACCACTGGACATAATAGGAAAAATACTCAGTGTATGATATTTGGAGAACAATATACTTGGAATTTTCTCAAGTTTGTTTTTCTGGGGGGGAAAAAACATTTGTATTCAAGAGGAATAATATATTGGTGCTGTAATAAATCTGAGGTTGCTCAAAGTACATCTTGTATTTTGAAATCTTATTTACCGACTGCTAAATTTAGATGCATTGCTCAAGTTCAACTTGTAAACAGATGAAAGATACGGAAACACATCAGCTCAACAGTGTTTTTATTTCTCATTTGAGAAAACATTGTTTCAGACAATTTTTGTTTGGTACTATTAGCTTTTTCACAGGCTTTAAAAAACACATTTCTCTTTTACTCTGCGTACATGATCTAAGAGACTACGTTATATTTGATTCTATAATGTTCTCTCATTGTAGACCACTAAGGAACAATTGCATTAAAGCAGTAATGCTTTCTGAACAATATAAAGCTCTACAGATTTAAATTAAACCTCGATCACTATTAAATAACTTTTCCATAACCACTCCGAATAAATTAAAATGACATATACAAAGTTTGTCATTAATTTACATTTCAGATTTTAAAAACACATCTGTGCATATTTTCTACATGCATTTATATTTACACAGTGATTCTCCAACCACAATTACGAGCTTGTCAACAGACGCATCCTTTCTTTAAAATAAACGGGCACATAATTTAAAAAGGACACAAAAAAAAGTGTTAAGTGGCATCTCACAGTAGGTAAAAACAGCTGTGGTAGTCAGAGACTCCAGACCTGATAAAGACGAAAATAATATACGACCATGCTAGAATCATTAACCAGCCAATCTAAGGGCAATAGGACTTTTTTTGTGCACGTGCATTTCCTCAGTCCACAAATTCATCCAAGTAAACTGTTACAAAATGCATTCTAGCCCAAAGTTCCTGAGTCATACTGCCCCGACACCCTGGTGCATTGGCAACATAAGTGATACCATCACCTCACATTCAATAAAACTGCCAAAACGCTTTCAACACACAGAAATAAGTGCAATTAGAACAACTGAATTTAAAACATTCTTAGAACATTGAATGCGAATAAAACCAGGTTTTGAATTATGATGTGCCTTGAGAACAGGACAGTAGTCAAGCTTATGAATCTGCCTTCCACTAGTATAAAAACCAATAAACATCTGAATGTTATGAACGTACTTTCATTGGTATCTTACAGTCAATTTAGATATACATTTGATAGAAGTCTTTTATATAAAATTTGAGGGGTTAAAAGTGGAGTTCTCCTGTACATGGCTCAGATGTGTCATCGCTCTGTCGTACGCCATGTGCACTGACTTTCGCACGTTGGGCTTCTTGCCCTCCATCAGACGCAGTCGGTCTACAGTGTCGTCAATGCCCATGTGATGGAGCTTGTCCAATGGCAGCCACTGCCTATTTGTAAATTAATAGCAAAACAAAGACATGAACAGCCTTAAAACAAGCTTGCAGCTTTGAAATAGATGCCATGACATGTATTTCACCTTACCAAGTTCTTTTTGTATCGAAAAACAGCACCAGAAAGAGCTTCTCCTCCGTCTCCTCCTGTCTGCGTTTACCCAGATCTAAAACATCTGTAGGAGGCACTGGGATGGGAATGCCGTTGTGAAGAATTCCTTCCCGGGGCATGTTAGGATCGACAATCTGTTGAAAACCATTACAGAAATACTTTGAGATACGAGCATAATCTGTTCCAGGACTGAGCTTGTAACTCGAATTGCTCCCATCTCAAATCATTTTTATCCCTTAAGAAATAACAGGAAAAAAAATTTATCCGTTCCGGCACTCTAAAAAACTCCCTTATTAGTGCAAATAACAATGGAAAAACCTGTTTTTAATTGCTATAGAGACATACACACAAAGTTATAGTATATAAAGATTCCTGTGATATAAAATAAAATGTGGTTTTAATTATGAGTTCTTAGCTTCGAGACAGACAATACAGTAGCAACTAATGGTGGCATGTGCGGAGGAGGGAGGGATTACGTAAATTACAAGATAACGCAAACACAATACGGAAGTGTAGTGTTTCTTCCTGTGTAGTGTATTGGATACACTATTCACACAATAATGTATGCCTCAGAATCTCGTATTTATTATTATTGAACACACATAACTCATGCTGCTCCCAGCTTAATACTCCTGAATCACTTGTTGCCCCCGGTAACCCCCGCTGTAAAACCCTCTAGTGGAGATCATATGCAATTACCCCATAAATGTATATAACACACCACAGGAAGACTCGCTGGAGATGCTTACGAAAGTCAACGAACACGTGAAGTGAAGGAGTGAGGCGGCTTGAGCAGCTCCGAGTGCTCGAACACCCAACGTCGGCGTCTGTAAGCGTGCTCGTATCTCAAATCTTTACTCTTATTTCAAAGCAAAAAATTTGCTCGAAGGCTTGCTTGTATCTCGGAATAATCGTATGTCGGGACGCTCGTATCTAAAGGTATTACTGTATTAGTTTAGGCTAGGCTGGATATGCTAATTTATAGATTCAAGTGTCTCACAAAGACGAACAAGAATAAGCGCAGCTCCATGTGATCCTTACCATTGCAGGGTATGAGGGGTACCCACGACATTTTGCCCAAACCAAGGTAAGAGGTTCCATCTCGTCATCATTTTGAGAAGCGTCTCTGCCTACAAAAATAAAGACAAAAATCACAATAGTTGAGAAAAACTAATAAAACATTACAGTTCCTTTAAGGTCTTTGTTGTACCCACTTGTATTAGTAACTTCATTCTCCTCCTCACCAACAGGAACTTTGCTGAAAGCTGGTTTACCACGACTGCGTTTTGGAGGTGTGGAACTGCAGAAAACAGAAGACAAACGTTTTTAAATTACATTTACTGCGTAAATGGCACCTTGAACACCTGGTATTAACATCTGTCAGGTGATGCATTCTCAAGTGGTCAGTGCTAAATACAGGAATAAAAACATATAATCAGGGTTCCATCCATGTGCTTATGTTAATTTGGTGATAATGCATGAAAAATATACAACAAACAAAATTCAAATTCATTTGGAGGTGAATAAATGTTTTAATCAGTGAGAGAACATGCACAATTCATAAATGTACAGTATGCAATTTAACATTAGCAGAAACATTTAGCATACATTTTAGCATATTGCTAAAACATTTTTGCCACGTCTGGAGAAACAAGATTTTTGAAATTGAAACAGCTATTAATGTAATCTAATTGCAAACATGCTATCGAATTGTGAAAAAAAAACAAGTGTAAATGCCCTCCCGGAACGGATTTAAATCCGATCACTCAGACCACTTCAGGAAGTGGTTTGAGACGCATGGTTTGAGAAGTGTAAACGCATTCGTTTAAGGCTAAAAAATAAACATTAGAGCGTGTTACACCGGCTCCCGGAAGCCAGATATGACAGTGCTACTGCAACCCACATGGCCATAGAGGAGTAGCCTACTATCTCTTCAGAAAGCCTGCGCAAACTTCCACAAATGAAACTGAAAGTAAGTCGTAGACGCTCAACTCAACACACAGTCATCTTGATTGAAAGTAGTGAGAGTAAATGATCTTACCAGTGCTGATGCCGCTCTCTCCTGTTGCAGTCTTTGATCTTGAAATTAGCTGATGATAAATAAAATGCAGCTCATATCGGTTGCTTTCGTTGACGTGAACTCCGTTAAATTTGCATATAGCGCGGGAATTGAAGATCGGATTTATATTCGTTTTGCGGAGACACATTTATGTGGCCAAGTGTATGTAAATGGAACGGTTTAACAAATCAGAAAGCTATCCAATCAGTAAAACACATGAAGTGACCAGGTGTAAACAACCCCACTGATTCCACAAGCCAAGTGTGAATGGGGAACCTAATGACAGCATTTAAAGCACTCAGTTCAGAGTGCTGACAGCATCCATTACCTGTGTGTTGGGAAGGTGGGAGTGCAGCTTTCTGAATCTGATGAGTTGCCGCTGTGTCTCTTGAGTCCATTTGTGAAGCCTAAATAAAGAGCGTTAGACTGCTTTAGCATATTAAACGCATTGAAATGGACAGCACTTCAATCAATAAACTTGAGTGAAGATATTTCAGTACCGTTCTCTTCTGGCAGAGAGTGGGCCTTTTCAACTTCATTGTCCGAGCATGTGCTTAGTCCTCTGGATCTCAGCTGGTGAGGGGACGGAGAGGGCGATTTCGGGACTGGTGGTGCTGACAATAATTTGCCTGGTGTGGTCTGCTCTGGCGATGCATCATTTTTGGCTTTGCTGACTCCATTTTGCAATAAAACGGGCTTGTCCTTTGTCAGCCTGGCTCCGTTTTTTGCTTTCTTGAAGAGGATTGATGTCCGACGACCCACACCAATCTTGGGTGAGTTAGACAGGCTCTCTGCGGAGGAAACCCTGTTCACAGCGTCCTCCTGAGGACCGGTATCCTCCTCTTTTGTGTGGAAGTTCTCATCTTCCTTTAAAGTCTGATCATGATTTTCCCTCAGGCCTCTTTCTTTTGCTTTCGTCCTCTGTTTTCTGCTGCCAGGTTTATTTGATTGCTCTGGAGTGGTGGTCCGTCCCGTCTCAAGGCAGAACATGGGTGGGTTTGGAGGGGAATCTCCAGGTAAAGGTGAAGAGGCTGGACAAGTGGGTTTTTGCACTTTCTGCATTGTTGATTTTTTCGATTCTACAACCGTGGAAAGAAATGAATGATTAACTTCAACTTGTAGATATCTAATTAAGACGTTTGAATTAAAAATATCAATTATTCATCACTTGATGGACTGGGTTGTAAGCTTTCTGCCAAGGTCTATTTGTGCCTCAGTAAAAAAAAGAAGACGGTAACTGTGGGACAGTTTAAAATAAGAAATAGTAACTATTGTTGTTATTAATTGAACTTTTTTTTTTAAAGTGTTAATTGAAATAAAGCTGAAATCAAATAAAATATATTAATAATGAAAAACTTAAAAGTTAAAAGTAAAAACACAAAACAAGTTGAAGTACCTGAAGTTGAAGTTACCTGAATTGGAGGTTATGTAATCCATCTTCTCCTCCCTCTTTCTCTCTTTGCTCTTCTCCTCTTTCATTTTCCCATTCAGCAGTCGTGAGTTGCGGTCCTGGTGGCTGATCTTGTGACGGAGGCTGTTAATTTCTCTACGCAGCAGGCGCATACGTTTTGTACGACCTCCGCTGGTGCGCATGGAAGCCACCAGATCCAGTTTGTCCAGCAGGGTTTTCAGCTGGTCCTCAGGACACATGTGCACACGATTTTCAGGGTCCAAAAGCAAGTCAACTACATATCATTTGATGGAAAAAAAAGAAAACAAAATTCACGATTGACATCAGGTATTGCAACATTTGTTGTCCTTTTAAAAATGGATAACGAGAGCATTTAAAAACATCAGAAAGCTTATTTGTGTAATTTAAAGACTGTACACGGTTTTGGGGACTGTTGGCATTGGAAAGCAGCTCACCTTCATCGCACCAGGAGACTGTGGCATTGTGGGCGCTGGGCTTGTCTGGCAGGTGCATGCCTGTGCTGGGATCAAGACCTATGCTGAGAGCTTGATGTTGGGCATGCCTCAGGATTGCTCCGCCCATCTCTCGGAGTTGTATGGCAGCTTTGTGGAACATTGTGTCATTGGAGTTGTACCTTAGACAGTTGGATATCATGAGATTGAAATCAGTCTCCAAGTCAGCCACCGATGAGTATTTATGGGCCTCCAGTTTGTCATGCATTGAAGAGAAGTCCATCGGTTCAGAAACAAACTCTAGATAATCTGGAACCTGGGAAAACATTAAAGGAGAAATATGGAAATGTTCCTTGCACTCTTGAAATAAAAAGGTCAATGTATCATCTATCTGCTAATATTCTCAGCAGGAAGTACCGAGAATATGGAAACTATGATGCAAAAATGGGTCATTTAGAAATCATCTTGGCATTGACATCACAGTAAGCATATTAAAATATGACTGCACAAATGTGTACATCAATGGCATTAAAAATTAGTAAGATCAAAGGTTAGGCTGCTTTTAGTCCAGTTTTATATTTTTTTCTAATCAATATTTATACAAAATGTAAAATGTTAAATTATTCATGCAATTTTCTTTTTACTAAAACGTACAACTCTACAACATCTTAAATCGTTCACATTTGAAGTTATTGGTAACACTTTACAATAAAGTTTCATTTGTTTCCATTATCTAAAATGTACAATACAAGCTAATGTTAATCTCAACATTTACCAATTCATTTTTAACATCAAAAGTTTTTTTTAGTTGCATTAGTTGATGCATTATGAACTAACATAAATATGTTAGTTATGTGTTTATATAACAATATACAGTTATTGTTAGTTCATGATAGTTAATGCATTTATTAATTTTGGAAACAGCAAAAAGGGACTTCCTTACCTCCTTCAGATTGACTGGTGTGGTGAAAATATGATCTACATCTTTCTCCTGCAGCTGTTCCAGTGTAGAGCGCAGAAACACCAGTGCAGGAGTGAGCTGCAGCTCTAGCGCAGCCTGCTGAAGTTTCATCTGACGAGAGAAGAGAGCCAAGTAATTCCCATACGCCTGTTTTCAATAAGTGATGGTTTGTGATGGTCAAGCAAACGTAACAAAAGAACATTACAGACATGGGGGGGGGGGATATATATCACCTGTTCTCTTTTAAGTCTCTCCCTCTTTCGTATGAGCTCAATAAGAAGTCGAGCTTTCTCCAGGTCCTGTCGAAGCTTCTGCCAATACTTCAGCTCTTCCCTGACAGCCTGCAACTTTGCGTCTGGCTCTCTCTGAGAAGTAATTTAATAAACACAATGCACAATTAAGCAATCTCTGGTCTTTTAAAACACAACAAGTGATAATTTAATCTTTTTTTCTACTTTGATTTTGGGATCTAATTAGCCATAATATTTAATAAATAAACATGGGGCAAAAGTGTGAATGATGAGTGCTGAAATTTGAATGCTCAAATTTGTCTAAATGTTTTCTGCTGTTGTAGATTCTGTGTGGGCTTGGTGATTAAGAGTTGGAGTATATATTTAAATTTACATTTAAGCATTTGGCAGATGCTTTTATCAAAAGCAACTTACATTGCATTCAAGAAACACATTGACATTCTAATCAGTTCTTGCTTTGAACCCATGACCTTGGCGTTGCCAGCACCACACTCTACTGTTTGAGCTACAGGAAAGCTATAAGTTATATCACACTCTTTACTGTCAAAACAGCACAATGTGTTACAGCACACTAACCTGCTCAGACTTCTGAGCCTGTAGATGGGAATGGAGCCGGCGGATGAGTGGCACTCCGTTACGAAAGTGACGCTTCAGCAGCCAGTAATTATGGAGTCTCTGCATAAACTGATTTTTCCTTTCAACAGAAACCCCTGTGCAAATCTTGTTGAGCCTGTTCAAAAAAATATGATGACTTAAATTCAACATAAAACATTAACAATTCCCATTTTTTTGACATTTCTGTGATATTTCTGAGCTAAACAGGCTATTTTAATTTCATCCATTACGATTGTAAACAGCAAGTGTAAAAAAAGTGTAAAACCGGAATGGAGCCAGACCTAAAGGTGGTAGTGATAGAACATTTTTGAGAAGGTTGAAAAAAAAGAAAAAACAGAAAATATATTGTCATAACACTAATCAAATTATTATGTTCATTTTTTATGAGAAAAAGAACAAATGTAAAAAATAATCATACAAATGTAGCCACGGATGACTATTATTCTGTCACAGTTTGATGTTTGGGGCATTTAAAGGGGCATTTAATTCCATATAGAGACCAAACATTCTAAAAGCTGCTTATCCATTTTGGTTTTTATTGTGTTTCCATTTGGTGAATTAGAACAAAGTGTGATGGAAACAAAAATAAAAATATGAAGAAAAACACACAAAAAACAACAACACATGAGATTAAGTTTTTTATACGTTCAATCAATCAATCAATCAATCAAATTTATTTATATAGTGCCTTACAAACAGCCAAAAGGTGCACAAGGCGCTTTCCAAAAGAACAAAAACAAACATCAAACGACAACATAAAGAAAACAAATTAAAGAAATGAAATCAGAATCAAGTCCAATGCTATGTGTTAAAAACTCGATTAAAAAAGTGGGTTTTCAGGTGTGCTTTGAAAACACTCAGCACCGTGATGCTTAGGAGGTGCACAGGGAGTGCATTCCACAACTTTGGTCCCTGAACACTAAATGACCGGCCTCCAAACGTTTTATATCTGTACGTTTATGAGAAAGGTTGAATATGACACCTTGTTTTTCTTTTTTCTGTTTTGAAGACAAAAACAAGAAACCAAATTATCCAAAAGAACACGGACCGTAAAAAAATTGGAAGTGCCGTTACAACTCTTTCTGAAGTAATGCCTACAGAAGATTTGACCAGTCAAATAAAAGTGGCATTTTGAAGCAATATAAATATTTAAGTAAAGGAATGAGTTATAAACCACAAAAAAGAGATATTGAGTTTAAATCTCATTTTCCAATTATTAAAAAAACAAATGTTTTTTTTCTGTTTTCTTTATCTTTACATTTCTCACATATTTCTCCATTGAGCACCAACTTAAAAAATATTTACCACTTTCCTTTGTTTTTCGCTGGCCAGTGTGAATGGTGAAAAAACTGAATGATTTTATGAGTCATAAAGTGTAAATAATATAGCTATTACCTTTTGTTTAACATTATTTTCTAGCTTAGACTGTGCTTTTTTAATTTTAACATTCATTGGAAGTCACTCACTTCCACACCGAAGACGTGGCAAAATACTTTAACATGATGACAGCGAGGTAAGATCAAAAGACAAGTACCGTAGTAGGCATTTACCTAAAGGAGGGTATCTGTGGCACCAGCAGGAGGGGCACTCCTGTCTTCCGCGAGGTCCCGGATGAATTCTTCTGTGTTTTCTTCTGTTGTGCAGCTGAACCTTTTTTCCGCCCATTCTGGTTTTGCTGCAGTGGAGGGCCTAATGTGTAAGACCTCTGACCTCTGTTACCCCTCCCCCCGACCAACCCATTGTCTTCATCCCCCTCAGTACCCTTGCCAGGGGGTGAGTGGTTCTCGCAATAAGCGGTTTTCTTCACAGTAAAAGTGGTGCCATGCACTCCGGTCTCCCGCACGGGATCGATTTTCATATAGAGACCTGCTCTCTGGGCACAAGTGACGTGAAACGCCCTGTAGCAGTTTGCTTTGTGGCACTGAATAGACGCCCCCCTGCCTTTCTGTTTGCACAGGTAACAGGTGAGCTTCCATCGCGCAGGAGGAATGTTCTTCACCCCCTCCACGGGCTCCAAGAACACAGTGTTGGCAAAGCACACCTCAGGGATCCATATGGCACAGATGACGTGGGCCCAACTTCCATCGCTGGTTTGTTTGAATGCACCTCCCCGATTTGGGCAGAGGACACAATCGACGGGTCGTGACGGGGATTGCAGACAGCGCCTGCACAGCCACTGGCCCTCAGGGATGTAAGGCACCCCGTAACATTCCTGGTGCACCGCGAGGTTGCAGATGTCACAGAACAGGATGACGTTGCTGTTGAGACACTCGTCGTCAAGGCAAACGCAACAGTAGGCATCCTCGTCGATAGTGCTCTGCGACAGCGCCTGGCTGCGGGACTCCAAGATGGATTCTCGCTCAAGTCGGTCAATCAGTAACTCAAAAGTATCAGGGGGGACGGAAGCGTGGCCATCGGACACACGCTTCTGATTCACCATCTCTAGCCAAGCCATGTCCTCTTCATCCATGTCGTACTCGGCCTCGTTGTCCAACTCCTCCCCTGACTTCTCAATGTATCGATAATAAGCCACAGGAAGAGGAGGGGCATCTGAGGCTGTGAAAGTGTCCACCTTACGAAATGTAGGCTTTGGCAGAGGGATTTGTGAATGTGCGACCTGGCTTTGCAAGCCATACTGAGAGCCAGATCTCTTTTTGGCTGCGTGTTTGCCATCTTTCCGCTTGCTTTTAGACACAGTTTGTTTGTTTCCCTGTCTTTGCTCACTGTTCTCTTTGTTACTGTTGCACTCGGTCAGATCCTGAGCCAGCATTTCGTCCTCGGTTACGACGGAGAGCTGGTCAGAGATGTTGATCCGGTGAAGCCTTCCCTCCAGCTCAATCTCCACCATTTTCTGAGCCTGTGCATACGTAAGAGTGTCTCTGGTCATAGAGAAGTTCGGTCTGCATGGAGAAGGTGGACAGAGTAGAGCGTCCATTTCGGCATGGCTGGATGGACCGACTTTACTCTGATCCTCTACTCGGACCATTCCTCTGCCAAAGCCTCCAGCCCTGGATTGGCCAACTCGTTTCCTTAACTTTCTCATTGAAGTTATCCTCTATATAAATGTTAAAATATGTATGGACATAGGTACCTGTGAGAATAGAAATAAATACATTACAAATATTGACCAGATATTGCTAAAAAAAGCTCCTTAAGGCAAGACATTACAGGACAAACCGTATTTTTTTCATGCATTGGGAATTTTGGGTCATTTCACTTTCATAACAGGTCTTCTTTTTTGACTAGTGGACAGAAAACATCCCAAAATACACATTTGTTTTTATTACACTTATATATTTAAATCTGTTGATTTAAATGATAATGCATATTTTTAAAGGCCGTTTCTTTAAATGAATGAGTCATAAATCTACACTCCAGTAGCACTTACACCAACATTTCTAGTTTTATTCCACTTAATATTATGAAGGTTTTAAAAGAGGGGCTTTTTCATATATAATTTGTCTGGTTTACGACACTAAAAACATTTAGCTCCTAAAACATTGATGTTTCTGGCTGTTGACAGCCTTTTCTGATTTATGGACTAAGAAGAGATAAAGACTATAAAGAGTTATCCAAAATCGAAATTTAAAAAATAAAATAAACCTGGTCTTATCAAATGTTGATTTCTGTTCTACAAGTGTATGCTAATTAAAGCATATTTAAAAAGCATTTCAAAACACTTGCAACATAAAACATTTGTAATTAATCAAAAGGGAAGATATGGTATTACAATATAATATATGGTAATATCTGTTAGTTAAATCTATTTGTCATATTCAACTGTTACCATAAAATCCACTCAACTTACCATAAAAACCATAGATCAGCAAACCATCTCGTGGTTTTAACTGTTTTTACAATAACAGAACTGTCAACCATCTTATTTAAATAAAAACATTAACAGTTAAATGTAGCAGAGACTCCACTCCTTCATGGTGTTTACTGTACAATAAAAAGTAAACAAATGCTTCATTGAGAACAAAAAACATCATATAACTACTAACTGATGGGTTTCACAAATGAACAAACACAAATCTACCGCTCCATTTACAACGATTGGTAATAAATGTATATCATGCGGACCAATAGGATGCCGAGCTCATACCACGTGAAAAATTCTAGCCAATCATCGGGCAGATCTTCAATTTTTTTTCCTCGACCCAGTTGACGTAGTTTGGTTGCAGAGCGCTAAATACCAATCCTGAAGCGAGACAGACGAGTCAGCCATTTTAGCAGGGCTGACGGACAGTCTAAACCTCGATTTTTTTTCCCGATAACAAACTCTGGCGGTGCAATATGCCTTTGTCAACCAAACGACAAATAATTGCATATGACGCTGTAGGTCCGTTGCATGCAATGCCGTGTGTGTATCTGCAGAGAATAAAGCACTTGTATATATAATAAAGCGCCGTGTACAGCCAGCGCTAGTAAATGAGCGCCTTCCAGAGCTGGAGCCATATTTGGAGGGTGCAAGCAACCGCAGCTCTGCCTACCCGCGTGACATTACTGTTTATAGAAAGCAGTGCAGAATAAATTTGCAAACTTACTCTTTTATCGATCGCTCGAAACGACAACGAACACCGGTCATATCCAGGGGCGACAGCGTCCTCTTCTGTAGCAAGACGGGCTTCCTCAATCCTCCATTGACGAGACTTCCCACAAAAACGTTTCTAAACACACAT
Organism: Rhodeus uyekii; assembly: GCA_037043235.1. NCBI lineage: Eukaryota > Metazoa > Chordata > Actinopteri > Cypriniformes > Acheilognathidae > Rhodeus > Rhodeus uyekii. Next base: position 6,331,890 of record JAWRVZ010000018.1, read on the forward strand.
CCCGGCTGTTTACACAACACTATCACCTTGACATGGTGCCCGAGTGTTTCAAATAGGCGCCTGACATTATTGTAGAGTGTATCGTGTGCATTGAACGTTGGTTTGTAATTAAATTGGCAAGAAAAATACGCCCCTTTAGAAAAAAAGGCGAATTCTCGGCGTTGGGCTTTGCACTTGGCGCGCGCATCATGCGCACTGCTGTGCCATTGGTGGAAATAGTCACCATGAGGCCACAGAGATTCGCTACAGCCAATCGAGGTTACGAGCGGTGAGAAAAACAACATGGTAGACTTCCCTGAAATGTTTGCGCGCACAGACTCCATGTTCACAAGCTACATGAAACGCCCGTGTATTTTATGGTTTATTGTGGAAAAGAACACACATTTCTTGACATATTGGCTAAAATTAATATAAATAGCATTTATTATTATTCGGTTTAAAACAATTTCATAATGTCGTGTTTCCTCTGAATAAAGACTATATTTAAATGGTATTGCATATGTGATTTTGTCCACTTTATAATAGCCTATAATTAATCATTTGTATTTACTTTTTAATGATATAATCTCAAGTTTTGAACAATTTGAGATTATTTAATCCTTTCTGTTTCCCTCTGAATATATATGTTGATGTTGTATATGGGATTTTTGTCTACTTTGTTTATTTTTTATGAAATTAAATTATAAACAACTTGAGATTATATAATTAAAATAGCATGATTAATAAAACATGATCAATAAAATGAATAATAATAGGCTAATAATTCAATACCAATAAAAGACAGGCCTAGTATATTTAAGAAAACGGAAATGATTAAGTCATTTCAAATTGTTTAAAACTTAAGGTTATTTCAATAAACATGATAATTCTAATATTTCTAATAAAGTGGACAAAACTTTTCCCCTGAATATGTAAATACTTTTAATCCACTTTATGCGTGTACCTCCTGTGAGTCAAAGTATGCTTGATTATCCCCCCCCCCCCCCCCATCCCATGTTTTTTATTATATTATTTATTCAATATTACATTACACCTAAGTCATTGAAATGTGACAAATGTGTATTGTCAATATTGCCTGTATCTAATATACTCTTAGAGAGTATCAATATAATCATCTTGCTCTAGAATATTCTATCAACCCACTTTTCATTATAAGTGTTAGGATGACTTTCTCCACCCCCTGAAACTCATTGGCTTTTCCCAAGCCTTTAGTGGGAACCCTCTAATTCATTATTGTAAACCACACCACTGTCTTGATCAGCGTCAGAGTCAGTGCAGTCCCAGCACAGAGGAATTTCACTGCAGACATCATGGTAAGTATGAGATTAGGAGGGCGCTGTTTGATTTAAAGTGCCAAATATACTCACTGTACTTGTCTGTTTGATTTGAAGTATGGTGGAAACTCTGAAAATGCATTGTTGGTCCTTGTAAAAATAATAATTTTGCTCATGTATTATAAAGACTCATGATTAACCTCAACAAAATATTAAGCAACAATAATTAATGTAAAATGTGGTTAAACAAATATATGTCTTCTTAAGGAATGATGCATTTTATTTACAATGTATGTGTTGATATAGGCTAGGCTATAGATTAGGTATGTTTAATCTTTTAATATTGCACATGATTAAAACCATTTTTATTTTTATTTTGTGTTATTTGATTTCAGGTCAGAATCAGCAAGATGTTGGGAATTGTCTCTTTATGCATAGTATTGTTGCTGGGGTCAGAGATCTGCATGGCAGGTAACAAAGTTTGATTGTTAATATATGTGTATGTGATGAAAAGTTAAATACAGCTATTACTTTGTTTTGTGTCTCATGTGGAATTGCTATTGCTACAGCACAGTTATTTCTCGTATTACATCTTTGAATCGCCTCTCTTTCTCAAAGGAACACAGCATTAGTTATTTTTGCAGCATCTCGTGTAATTTCAGAAACAGCAGCTATGTTGAAATCTGTGCCAACTCGCCGCATGAAGTTCTTGAATTTCACAGGCCTTTCATATGATAAATGGCTGAACAGTCAGCTGGGCACATCATCAAAGATAGTGACCACATCCTGCTTGGCACACTTCAAACCCCATTCTGACAGAGAGGAAGCCAGCCAGCTGAAACCTTCTCAAAAACGGTTATAAATCAATTCAAAGCCTTGAACAAGCAAAACAGTGTTTATGACATGCCAAGCTATGACAGCACGCCGAGGACCCTCTGTGTCTGTCATAAATTCAATAGGAGGAGCTGATGAGTGTCAACATCACTCTATGGTGTTGATGGAGCCCTGAGGGCTTCGCTTAACGCTAGCTTCAGATAATCTTTGACTGGTCTGACCAGGCCTTCGTGATCGAGTGACAAAAACAGTAACTCCAATTAGTCACAGTTCAGCCCAGCAATGAAATTGTTGTCTTGCACTTCTGAGAAAGGAGAAGAACTCAGCCAAACTATGCGGGTTCCGGAAACCCGGAAGCTGCCTAAGAGGGCATCAAACGCAGCCGTGCCATTCACTCATCATTATCTCCCTGAGATTCGCAGACTTAGCGAGGATGTGGCTTTTTTGCTAAAGATGGCTGTTGAACAAAAGGTTCTCTGATGACTCTGGCTAATTTAAGATGGAGCTATTTGTGACACAAATGCAGCAGGAAATCAAGACTCCCAGCCAGAGAACTGATTTGGCAGATCAATAGAGGAGTCACAGAAATCTTGGCCACGTCTCTCTATGTCAACTTGAGGTCACTTTTGAACAAACACACTCTTGAACAGATCTAAGGTTTTTAAATGTGTTGACTCAGTTGGACACTGTTTTGTTTGTGGACTTCAATCCCTTCACATTTCACTTAACCTTTTGTTTTAGTTGACATGCTTATTTATGTTATTGACAGAGTCATGTGATGAGTTTATAGTTTGTCTTGCTACCATTCAAAATTTTCGGGTCGGTAAGATTTATTTTGAGAAAGATTAATACTTTTATTCAGTATGGATACACTACAGATTTCTATTTGAAACAAATGCTGTTCTTTTGAACTTTCTATTCATCGGGTATCACGGCTTCTACAAAACTATTAAGAAGCACAACTGTTTTCAACAATGATAATAAGAATAAATGATTCTTGAGCAGCACATAGATTTGTGATTTCAGCGAATGATTTCTGAATGATCATGTGACAATGAAGACTGGAGTAATAATTCTGAAAATTCAGGTTTGCGAACACAGGAATAAATTATGTTTTAAAATATATTCAAATAGAAAATTTTAAATGTAATAATATTTCACAGTATTACGGTTTAAACTGTGTTTTGATTACAGTTCAAAGCTTCTTTCATAAGCCAAAAAAAACAAAACAAATTGTGCAGACCTCAAACTTTACACGGCAATATACATTTATTTGTATTCATAAAAAATGTATTATATTGTGATTATTTTCATTTTTTTCATTTCAGCAAGGCAAGAACTGATAGTTACCACCATAAAGGTAAAAACTATAAAGTGTGGTGTTATTTTGTATTTTAACCTGATTTACATATTACATTAGTATTACATTAACAACATTACATTCTTATTTCCAGCAAGACCCCTATACAATGAGTAAGGGCTCGCAGTTAGAAGGCTACTGTATGGATCTGCTCACTGAGCTGGCTAAGAAACTGGGTTTCAAATACAAAGTTCACCTGGTGAAGGATGGATCGTATGGCCGGCAGGACGAAAGTGGAAACTGGAACGGAATGATTGGGGAGGTTGTTAGAGGGGTATGTTGTGCACTTTACAGAATAATACACAATAGTATATATTGTAACGTTGTATATAAATCTGAAATGCAGCATGGCAATTAAATCATCTCAGTGACATTAATCCTTCCTAAGCAGTGTCAGACCTTCCATGTATTTTGTTCCCAGGAAGCTGATCTCGCCGTGGCTCCTCTCACTCTCACTGCTGCCCGTGAGAAGGCTGTGGGAATGACAAAACCTTACATGCAGACCGGAATCAGTATCCTCCTCCGCAAAGATATCGTTTCTGAGGAGGCCGGCTTTTTTGACTTCCTCTCCCCCTTCTCTGGGGAGACCTGGTTCGGCATCCTGATTGCATACTTTGTGACTGCAGTCTGCATCTGCATTGTGGGAAGGTCAGAGAAATGAGCAGAACACCAGAGACGCATAAAAGACAATGCAATCAGTACTGTTTTTCACAACAAGGGTGGTTTCTGAATAAGATTTGATGAACTTATCTGAACTGGAACTATAATTCTGTATTTGTCTCTTTGTATCAAGGTTGAGTCCATGTGAATGGAGTCAGCCTGAGGCAGAGCCAAATCGCTTCACACTTCTCCATAGTTTATGGTACGCTGCAGGAGCACTAAGCCTTCAAGGTAATCATCACAATGAACGGAATAAGCAGATTTTAGGGGTCATGCACTGAAAAGCCCAAAATCCTGATTCTTCAAATGCAGAATAATATATTTTATAATCTTTTCTATGTCCTTCACATCCCATTTTTTGTGTTCTGCAGAAGCTTAAGGAAGATATTAAAGTCTGGTAATATGTGGTGGGAAATTTCATTTTTACATCATGTCCATCAGTGTTATTTAGTATTATTTATATTATAAAATCTAGATTTAAATTATATTATAATTGTAATATATTTATTACAATTATAATTCATTATTTTTCATTTTAATTATAATTTGTTTTATATACCGGTAATTTGCTTTAGTAATTTTATTATGTGCTTTTGTCATTATTTATTTATTGTAATATTAATATTTAAGTTACATTTATTTTTAATTCAGTTTTAGATTTGTATTTATTTTTCATTTTAGTGCTTATACTTAAACTTCAGCTTTTGTCTAATATTTATATTTTATTGTATTTTGTTTTATTTCATCTTTCACTTTTCCTTCAGACCTTTCTAAATGACTAGTTATTACTGTAGTTCAATTAAAAAAACAAACAAATTTTAGTTCAATTGTAGTTTTTATTCCTTTTCAATTTTACTAGTGCACCTTTCTGTCTAAGATGTTATACAGGAAGTGAAGCTCTTGTAAAACCAAAACTTGTAAAATATCACCGCCACCATTATCTTCAAGAGTCTGCAAAGATGTACCCCTACACCTCCTACTTGTCAAAATAAATAAGCTATAATATACTTCTATCCTTTGAACCAAGTGTCTTTAAAAACAGGAATATGCATCAAACATGCAATAACAGGAATACTCCGCATTACAAGGTATATTTCACTGGTGTCCTTGGCCCTTTATTGCTGCCTGCAGCTATTTTTCCATCTGAATTGCTTTTCAGTCTTTGATAATGGAAGGATAACATCTTTTCCTCTCATTTGTTTTGCTTTCTGCAGGTGCAGGCCCACACCCTAAAGCTGTGTCAGGAAGGGTTATCAGTTGTACCTGGTGGTTGTTTGCCGTCGTCCTCTTGGCCTGTTATTTTTCCAGTCTTAGTTCCTCTCAGGGATCTGACTCTGCTCCACTGATGATTAAAGGGTTTGAGGACTTGGCTAATCAGGAAGTAATAGAATATGGAACTCTTGCTGGCTCCTCCACGCTCGCCTTCTTTAAGGTCTGATAAGATGAATCAATCATTTTTCTGATTAGTATAATAAGTATTCATTCCTGCTAGATGTTACAGAAAGATTCATTTACATGTTAACATGCTTTTTGCACAGAACTCGAACAACCCGTCTTACCGTCGGATCTATGAGCACATGGAGAGGAGGAAGAGTTTTGTGTCCTCCATGGATGAGGGTGTCCAGAGAGCTAAGGAAGGAAATTATGCTTTCATTGGAGAATCAGTGTCCCTGGACTTGGCTGTGGCACGGCATTGTGAACTGGTCCGTGCACATGAGGTCATTGGGATGAGAGGTTACAGCATTGTAACTCCTCTTGGTGAGACAAACATATTTGTGCAGTTCTTTTTAATGGATGTAGTTTAAAGATGTAAATTGCCCCTATTTTAAAGTTTCTTCATTTAGTTTTCGAGGGCCCCTAAAATAGGTTTATATGCCTCCACAGAAGAAAAAAGATAAACATCAGCATCACCTCTTTTCTCGCAGTTTCTGAAACAGGTCGATCACGGATTCTGTCTCTCTAAAACCCTCCTTTCAGAGAGCCTACTCTGCTCTGATTGGTCAGTTGGCTCAGTCTGCTGTAATTGGTCTACCACTTACAGTGCGTGTCGGAACAAAATGGCCATTGCTATACAGTAAAACCTCGGTTTACGAGTGACTTAGTATACGAGCAAATCGGTGTACAAGCATTGTATCGGAGTGCGAGAAAAAATCTTCCTCGCCCACGCGCATTTTTTTGTGGAAAAGTCCTAACGCTCAGCATCTTCGCGCGCATTTTCACAAGAAATATCCTAACGACAGCCTGTCACAAAGCCTATCACCCCTTAACTCCTTCATTCTCAGCATCGCTCGGTTTGGTTGCATCATTCACCACAGTGATACTTTTATAAGTGATTTATAGCGATTTTACCTCGTGTTGTTACATTAATTGTGATCGCTATTGTTCACGTAGTGAAATAAATACGTACAGTACAGCATATAGACAATGGCCCTCAAGATGAGTAAGAAGATACAAAATTCTCCCTCTAAGTAAAAACCCCTCCTCTTGTCTCCATCACACCAGCAGCGACGCTACTCAAAGCTAAAGTACGCGTTACAGTAAATTGTCAAGTATTTTTAGAGTTTAATTGTCAATTATTAATTTGTATTTATGAGATATGGTTAATAATGGTTATAATTCTAACTGTGATTAATAGGGTAAAACCAACAAAAAAATCAAAATGGGCATTTATGGTCGTGTGGAACGAATCGAGTGATTTTTATTGTATTCTTATGGGGAAAATTGTTTTGGTGTACGAGAATTTTGAGTTACGAGCCGCTCTTGGAACAAATTAAACTCGTAAACCGAGGTATTACTGTGTCTGAATTTCAGCTCCGGAGGCTTCTTCAGAACTGTTGTATACGAACAGTAACTAAAATACTGACACTTTATATCATAAATTAAAGTTTATCCAAAACGTTTTTTTTCAGGTGAATTGTTTAAAGAGAGACACAAGACATGTTGATGTTTCTTGCTGCTGTTCAGTTTGCAGTGAATGGAGTTGATGCCTCTTTTCTTGGAACAGGATCCCCTATGCTGAAGAACCTGAGCGTGGCCATACTGCAGCTGAGTGAGGCTGGGGAGCTGGCGTACCTACGCACTAAGTGGTGGGCTAGTAGCTGTATACCGGATAGTGCCAAAGCCTCGTCTCTAAAGGCTCATAGCATGAAGGGCATCTTCCTGGTTCTAGCTATAGGCCTTGGGATTGGAGTGCTGCTCTCCTTGTTTGAACTCACCTCAAAGTCTCGCAGCACTGCAGGCGAGCAGAAGGCAAGTAGTGCCAATATAAACACACACACATACACACACACACTAACATCTGAATGATCTACCACACCAGTAAGCTCATATTTTTCATTGTCCTTAAACGTTAGCACAGATTTCATTTGTACAGTAGCACATTTTGATGAACATTCTCAACCATACAGAAATCCTGCTGCACAGTTTTGACTCAGGAGCTGAGCCAGCGTTTGAGAATGACCAACATAAAGGGAGACCAAGAAACCTCAGACAAGAACAAGGCATAGAAGTTTCAACAACAGCAATGTAATGTGTAAGTCTTACATAGCAGAACGTCTTTACTGTTCATAGGTCTGTACATTATCTTGTGTTAGGCATTATTACTATTTCCTATGTTAGAAAATATATTTGATACTTTGTAACTGATTTAGATTACATGTACTGAATTATAGAGTTCATACATAATTTTTCTTTTCTTTTTTTTTTTACTTTTTAAATTTAAATCAAGCTACCCGTTTCTTCACTAAAGATATTTGAGTGAGTGAGGCACCTTCTTTTAATTTGAATCTTGTAGCAAAATCTCATGTAGCTGTTTGTATTTTAGGTAATGCATTCCATTAATGATATCATGCATTCCAATTTAAAATTATATTTTAATAAATCATTTTTTCATTATGAGTCAAAAAATTCTAAATGTAAAATCTATTTTGCTAATGAATAACAAAAAATTTGGAGAAAAATGTCTTTAAAAAAGTAAAATATCTTACAGAAGTGAAGTAAAAATGACACGTAACATATTACATTTGTTTTGTAATTCAAACATGGGGAAAATACATAAAATTATGTTTAAAAAAAAAATCACCTCTTACTATCACAAAAGAGGTATTTGTTCTGGCACCATGTATATTAATGAATTAATAAACTTGGACTTACACCAAAGTGTGATTGTATTATTTAAGAAGGTATTAGTAGAAACATATGTTTAGTTTTAAACACAGCATCTTTAAATTCATTATATCTAAATCAAAATGGCAACTTCCAGATGCAAGAGACAAAATTTATCATTTATCAGGCTACTTAAAAAAAGAATAGATGAGTCCAGATGACATAAACTGATGATTAAAATAGGATAATGTTTGTATAAAATACAAATATGTATTTGCACATTTGTTTGCTTTTCTTTGTGTAGCATCTGTCCATATTAGTTGCTGGAACTGCGGTGGCATTTCGTTTCATTTTCTGTTTCTTTTTAGGTTTCACATGCATGGTTTCTCTACAATGTTGAGGAATCTAAAAAACAAACACAAAAAACAAATAATAAATAAATATGAAAACAGTCAAATCTCTACTGAGGACAAATAAAAAGTGACTTTTGATTTTCCTTAGCCTAGACATTCTAATCAGCATGAAAAGAGGATTAATGTAATTTATATTATATTATATGATTTAGGAAAGAGCCATTGGCATTTTTCGGTGCCTTTCGACTTACCTCTAAAAAACAGTGGCGAATGGCAGCGAATCTCGTGTATTTTCTGCTCAAACAGAGCATTCATTTCCCTCTGCAGTGTGCCCATTGTCTGCTGCTGGTTGTCAGGGAAACGGGATGGCAGAGTACTCAGGTCAAGGCTGTCCAAACTACTTAGGCTGCTTGATTCACTTTCAGCGAGATTGTGATTAGTAGGAGCAGAGTTTTTTGGTGCAGAGTAACTGCACTGTGGGAGAGGGTATTGGTTAAGGAATTCTTTCCTAACATGACCGGTTGTGTTTGGTGGAGAGAGAGGACGCCGTCTTGGGACGCTTTGTGATCTGCATCCTCTAAATAGTGAATCTTTGGAAGGCGGTGTGCCTTGGTCATTCCTGCGTCTGCTCAGGAGAGGGGTTGCAGGGATTGACAATGATTGCCACTGGGGGTTAAGCCAACCATCTAAAGAAGGTCCAGATTTATTCTTGACCACCAGGTTTCTGGTGTTTAATGTTCCACTAGAAGGATCTAATATTCCATCAGGTATTAGATGGAAATTCAAGGGCTCACACTTTTCTGTAGGCTCTGACTTAATTTTCAGATGGCTGTCTTGAAGTTCACGCATCTCAAGTTCCTGCACTGAATCCTCAATAACAGATTTAGTACCTGAGATCTTCGACACAAGTCGCTCATTCAGTGATGACGACGGATCCTTCATCTTAGGTACTGGTAAGTCTGTAGACTTGCACTCCTGTTTAGATGTTCGAGGTAATTCATTTCGTTTTGGAACAGTCAACTCCTGGTTATCCTCAAGGTGTGATTGAACCACCGAAGTCTGAATGTCAAGTTCGGAACTATTTTTTGAATCAAACGCTAAGTTGGTATAGTCCATAGCCACTCCTGCTCCACCAGAGCATGTGATGGAGGACAGGCGGAGCCGTGCCTCATGAGATCCTTCGGGATCCTGAAAACAGACCTTATGCGCCCTTCTCAGGGGTTCACTTTGAGCTCCCCTGAGCAACGACGCAGACTGTGAGGTACTCCTGCTGCCCTTCGAGCTCACATCATCACTGTAACGTCTGTTTAGAAAGTCCTCTTTGATGTAGCATTCGACTGAGTCCTTCACGACTTTTGCTTGGTTCTTCCCAGCTCCACCTTTGCGCAGGAAGTTTGCACCGAAAGATGTCCTTGAGCCGTCTCCAGAGGTGTGCATAAGGTTTTTTTGGATCAACTGCTTTACCGCGTTGCTTGATTTGACCTGTTAATGAGTATCAGAAAAATGGCAATTCATAAAAGACTAAATATCTTTCTAAACACTGACAACAACTGCATTTATGCAAAAGAGAAAACTAAATGAAAGTTACCTTTCCTGTGATGTCATTAATGGTAACATGCACAAAGATAGATGCTTCTTCCACACCTTCTAAATACACATGCCGATATCCTGTGGGACAAGAAAGTAAAGTAAGGCTGACTGACTGAATTATTGATGTAAATGTATACACTGTCCATGCAATAATTTAATTGATTAGCAAGTAATTTACCTGGCATGATGCTTTTAAACGCTATGGTTCTCTGTCCAATGAAGTCTCGTCCGATTGGATCATGGTCCCAAACCATAAAGCGCACTAAGGCAATCTGAGGCATGTGTAGCGTAAACACTAGTGTTTCCTCCCACATGGGGTTAAAACCTGTTCATATGGCATTAAAATATGAGAAAAGTATTAATATAAATAAAACCTCATCTATTAATATGCTAATATTTAATCACAACTAAACCGTTCATTTAGAATAGGAGATAACAGAAAAATTATTTTCGGTTCAATCAGGGAGTTAGTTGCGAATACAGATTTAAAATCACATGATTGCCCCTCACATGGCTACTAATCGTATGGATGTCGTTATATATATATATATATATATAAGTAATATCAATATAAGTTTGATTTGCACAATCCTTTGCACTTACCATTGTCGTCCACTACTCTTGTCTGCTGTTTATTGCAATCAATAGGCAATCCAATTATCTCCACTTCCACAAAAGGATCTATGATCTGGACAACAAAATAGTCAAACTCAGATCGCATGTGATTTCACATGATTTCACACATTAATTTCAGTATGAGTGAACTCACCTCTCCTCTGTCCCCTAACATGGAGTCTTTTGGCTTCGGGAGCTGCTGGCCGCTAATTATCTTGAGCACTAGTTGAGATTTCCTGTGTCCTGGCAAAGGGTCTTCCAGCGTAGGATTAAAGGCACCTGAGGAAAATCATTATATGTGGTGAAAATTACCTTTCAAAGAAAATAATAAATATCAAACAAATGTAGCTTTTTTTATCTGTACTCTAGAGTCCCCATCTTACCTTTACACATGCATTTTGGCTTCAGCACATAGCCGCAGTTTCCATTTACTGCAAATTTTGCCCTGTTCAGCTGTAGCATACGGCCTTCTGTTTGATAGTTGAGTGCGACTGGAAAGATGAAACAACATTTCAAACAAATACGGTACACGGCGCAACTGTGAAAAAAGAGAAAGCCATTTGCCAGCAGTGATTCATTGCTGTTCAAATCAAAGTTGTCGCTCTTTCATCATTAATGAAAAACAACAGGCTTTGATGATAATTAGAAAGGAAATAATTCATTATAAATTAAAGAAAAAAGCTAATTCAAACCTAAATGACATCCTGCGTTCCAAAAAGGCTGAGGATTGAAGTTGCTCGAATCAACACGGTAGTTGGAGGGGTAAACTCTTAAGAGTTGCCGTTGATTGAAGCGAACTAACTGTGCAGGTTTTAGCTGCAGAATCTGGTTCGTTATGCTCTCGTTTAAAGAGGAGACTTGCCAGCTGCACATGTATGCTGTAACACAAATGCAGATTCTTTAGACATAAACATAAGAACATATTTACAGTTTGTGCTCATAGAGGTTGCAACTGTCTTACCTTGAGTTTCTATGTCATGAACACGCACTGACTTTGTGTATTTAACGAGATCAGAAAGGGCCCGAGAAAGTCGCATTGTTTTCCTCCGTCTGCAAAAATGTCCATAAAACATGAACTATCATTAGACTGTACAGATTTAGATACACACTGTAAAAAAATGTTTGTCAGAATGCAACAATTAAATTATGACTAATGCTTAACTGCCCGTTGGCCTTGGTCCATCACGGCCCCCTAATCACCCCCCTACATTAATTGGCTTCATTGCTCTGTCTCCTCTCCTTAGCTGGTGTGTGGTGAGCGTTCTGGCACAGGTTGCTGTCGCATCATCCAGGTGGATGCTGCACACCGGCGGTTGAGGAGATTCCCCCCCCCCCTCCCAAGCGCTTTGAGCTTGGTAAAAAGCGCTATATAAATGTAACTGATGATTATTATTATTATTATTATTATTAACTGTAAGTCACTTCTCTATATGCTGTGAGAAATTTAATAGGATAATTAATTTGATAAAAAATATTTGCTATTGTTAAAATATATATATATACGTTTTTACGGTCTCTACATGATGCATTACATTTGATTTATAGAATTTAAATAACAACGAACAGTAAGGATCAGTTATATACATTGGGACATTATGTTATATTTTATATTGTTTTAATACAATTTATTGCGTTATTTAAAAAATACAGTCATGAATGGTGGAAATGCTGTTTTTTTACAGTACATGGAAAACTGTATCTCCTGAAATACTCACTTGCCATAGTTGATGACCTGTTTATCATTACTGCTTGGGATTTCCTGCTCAGTATCAGAGTCACTCAGCACGGGCTTCTTTTTTAATTTCACACGCTTTTTCTTCTAAAACACAGATTGTAGAACATAATAACACTAGACCATATAATGCTGCTTTTGTGATATTTTCCCCTGTTGTACTGGAACTGTGTTGTGAGAAGTGGAAAGTGTTTGCAGACCTTGCGCCTGAAGCTGCCCATGAACGACCTCCGTGACGGTTTCTTTGATTCATCACCTGTCTCTTGTGCTCCTTCTGTGATCTGTAACCCAGAACACAGCAGCTTTTAGTCAGACACTCCAGAAGGGGAATAACCCAATTATTCTAATAAGCATCTCACATCTCCATTCATTTGTTCCTCTTCCTCTTCATCTTCGTCACCGCTGTCTTCATCAGACACATCCCCTTCCTCTGCATCAGTATCAATGTTTGCTGGCAGCTTCTTTCCCTGGAAAGCACCTCGTGTTCATTTTTTCCTCCATAATTTGGTCATAGAAATATTCTCCTTTAAACTTTGTTTTCAAGACAAGCGTAAAATGTTACCTCACCTTGACAAGCACTTTCCCTTTCAGAAGCTCAGGAGATGGCAGACGCCTGGACTCGTTCGTATTTATATTTGACAGGTCCAGCTTGTCCTGTAGCACTTCCATGAGGTGTTGGGCCATTTTCTTCTGCTGAGGCACAGTGCAGTGGTTCTCTATAGAAAGGATCACTGGGTATCTGGCAGTGGAAGAATTAGTTTTATTTATGATATGATAGACTAATATTTTATTTATTCGTTTTTTTCCATTTCTTATTAATTACTTTATTACAATTTGATTCATATACAATAATATATTTTAACATATATATAAATATATCTAAATAAAAGTTCAAATAAATTCATATAAATAATTATAATTATATATATATTTATATATATATAAATAAAAGTTCAAATAAATTAATATAAATAATTATAATTATATATATATATATAAATACAAGTTCAAATAAATTAATATAAATAATTATAATTATTGTAATAATATATTATTATTATAATTATATCCAAACATTTAAATTTTTAGTTGTCTGGATTTAAATAGGCAAATTATTAAAGAGTCTATAGCTGGATCATTATTTCAGTGTTTATTATGTCTCTTGCATGTTATATTTTTGTCAACAGTTCTTCAAACCCTAATCAATGAGTAGATTAATACAAGATCTTCAACAGAAATGTATGCACATCTTGATGAAAATAAATGTTGTGATGTTATTTCCATTAACAGGTGCATCATTTTCAAGATCTTGTATTGACCATTCAAGAGTCAAGCACTCGTAAAGTCTACTCTATGGATTTAAGGTCTGGACCAATTCGTGTGTGAAAATGATTCTACATACTCCCTTCCAACCATTCTTTCACAATTTGAGCCTGGTGAATCTTGACAACCTGGAATATGGTCATGAAATGTTTTCATACAAGGATGTTTAAGAAACAAAAAGCGACACACTCTGTCCATTAGAAGAAGGTTAGAAGAAATGTTGCTAAACATCATAATCACTGCAATAACAATCCAATCACAGACTCTTAGGCATTTGCATTTGTATCCAAAATTTGTACAAATTTGCATTCTAAACCACTTACTGAGTTTTGGCAAATGCATATTTGTTGATGGTCTCAACGACATCTTTAAAGAGGATTTTTGAGGTAAGTGTGTAACCGTGATGCACAATAGGTTCCCCATCAGGACCATCCCAGCAGTCAACTGAACAGACAGAGAGAAACCGTATTAGTTGAAGGATAACATGTTTTTTTTAAAGTCACAGTTAAATCAAACATCACAACTCTTGCTATTTAATGGAAATTTGTAGTTTATTAAACTTATTTATCCATGCACCATTACCATCATGTGTGGCATCATTATTCCCTTATAATGATGAGAACATTATTATGTTCTCTGCTTATCAGCGATCCAATCAATTCCCGATGAACAAAATCACATTCAAATTCAAACAAAATTCATACAGAGTTTAATGATAGCAAAATCCTTAATAAAATGCATGTTACTTTGTTCAACACTTCATCTAAAATACATTCGCTTTGATTCTGCAGTATGTTGACAAGGACAAGCTTTTAAGTATTTCTACCTTCCACACAGCGACAGCCCGCCTGAAGCACATACGCATACATATCAACCCGAGACTGAGACAGCAGCTGATCTCCAGTCAGGTAGGTATTGTGAGAAGATGCAATGTAGTAGTTTGTCAGTGGCTGCGTCATGTCCTGATTTACTTGATAGTGTTCTGGGTTGAATATGTCCCCTGCAGGACTACGCATGTAGTTGGTGAAACCTTAGAAAGCAAGAAAAAATGTTGTAAAGTTGCAATGTTACAATAACCATAAAAAAGATGACGCACAGGAAGAGTCTCTCACCATCAATACCCAGCTGCATGTGTGTTTGGTTATCACAACACGGCTCAAACTGATTAATGATCATCTTGCAGTAGTCTTTAGTCACATTTATCATCTAGAAGAAAAGAAAAAAAACCATACATCAATTACTAATATGACAGTTCGTGTCCATCGAAAGAGTAACATATTTAAAAAAAGTAAATAACTACGTGACGATACGCAAAATGAATCACACCAGCCTTTTGCTCATTTTCCAAGAAGCGATGGAGGTCGTTCACGTCCATGTGCTCTTTGTGGTTACTGTAGGTGATCATTAGTAAGTAAAGATCTCGGCGTGTCGAGATCAGCTTGTAAAAGGTACAGAATTCCTCAAACGTCAATGATCCCTGGTTGTCGTCAGTGTCAGCCTCCTGTGAATGCAGAGTTTTCTTTCAAATGAGATAGAAACATCAAACATATTTCGTAACGTATAATGTGGATTTCTTTTTGCATAATGTTTAAAAGACATATGACCTGCTACTGGATTTTGGTGAGGGGATATATTTATTTATTTATTACATTTAGTCCATTTCAAATCTATAATCAGCTGTACATTTAAATTAGAAAAAGATTTCAGACAACAGAAGAAAAATATTGGAAGTTTTTATACCTCAAAATTCTCAGGTTTGGAGTTAATGATTCCCTGGTCACCTCTTCATTTTAGTTATTTGTTTGCACTTTTAGTGAAAGTAGTGTTAAGGAATTGGTTGCAGTAGAAATACATATGTCGCCATTAAGGATTAGAGGCACTAGAGTTAAGACCTCAACCAGTTTCAGACAACACCATCTGTTCAAAGGGAACCATATGTTACAGACTCTCTGACTCTACTCATCGCCATCTTAGCTAATAGCACTGTGGAAGTGTTTTGAACCAATATAACCTGGCACAAGTCATCAGCAAACGATGATATTTGAGGAAAAGGATGTAGAAATGGCACATAGTAGAATGTATATTTGGTAAATTTTTAAATAATATTTGATATGCTCATTCGAGCAAGCAATGGCAATGTACTGTGGAACGGAACTGACATTTATACAATACTGATCGAATAATAATTCACAAATGCAATCTTGGTGAACATAAGAGAAAAAAACTAAAACTTACCTACCCAAGCTTATTAAGGATGAAGCTAGACCATTTTTAAATCAGCTCAGTTATTAGTTCTGAAAATGTTGACTTAGTAGTTATTAACACAATGGTGAAGGTATTGCATTTTGATAGTTAACTTTTTCAATTTAGATTTCTGCACATACACGGTACATTTGAATAATATACAAATAATGTACCTGGAACATTTCTCTAACTTTCTGCTTTGGAAGGTTCACATTGAGCTTGTGGAGCAGCTGTAGAACTTCTCCAATGCTGAGATTCCCATCTCCATTTTTGTCTGCTTCTGAAAAGGTCTGTCTCAACCATTTGCAGCAAGATGTAAGGAAATATCCATTCTTACATGTAACACATTACAATTCACACAAACTGAAACAGGTCACATAGAGGCTCTCTGGCTGGATTCAGTCCATCACTCAGACACTAACAGATAGCCCTTCCTCCTCAGAGGACACAATTAAAAGGATATTGATCTCGTGTCCGTTGCCTTTTTGCCAGACTGTCCTCATCACTGATGCCTGCCAGGAGGTATTTAAGGCCAGTGATCCAGGTCCGTGCCTCTTCTCCATTCGTGGAAACCAAGTCAAGAGATTCCACATGGTCTCCATGGTAAATACTGAAGCAGCAGTTTGGATCAAAGTTATTGCTGGCAAATCGCCTGAAGACCTCAGTTCTCATCCCCTCACAGACCTCATGGATAGAGTCTATGGTGACTGAATAAACCAAGAACAAAGATAAACAGTGCAGGGCTCTGAGCATTTGATCATTTATTCAGTGCTGCAGACTTCTTGACAGTCTTTATAGAAAATATGCTACAATTTTTGAAGGTAGCGTTATTACATGAACTGACTAAAGTAGTAAGAAATAATTATGCATAAAATCAAGTAGGTTAACTACCGTATTTTCCCGCAGATAATCCGCACCCTCGTACAGCCGTGGGTTTTGTGTAAAAAATCGTGGTAAACCTGCGTCAGTAATTACCTACTAGCAACAGCAGGGGGGTATATGCACACATAGATCAAATCAGACACGGAATATACGAGCATTCTGTTGTTGTTCACAAACGTAATTTCGTGGCTCCTGATGACAATGAAGTGCATACCCAGAACATCGAAAACGTGGATGAGAGCGAAGCGGAAGATGAGAAGACAATTTAGAACCAGTCATGCATTGTTTCCGTCATATCTGCAAGAATTTGCCTATCGTAACCAGTTTCGGCGCACAGACATGTTTCCGAACTTCCGGATTATGCTTATCAACTATCCGTGATTGGTGAATGGTGCTTTAAATAAACTTGAAACTGTTTTTGAAACAGCTTTGTTGGGTGTCTTTTCATGTTATTAAAGCTGTTTGGGGTCTATTTTAATATTACTTACCGACGCTATATCGCAGGTTTACCAACATCGTTGTATAACCCATAGATTGATAAACTTTTTTGTGTAAGTTTACATTTTGAATTTCGAATGTTGCTCGCATGACATAAATTATCCATAACTGTTCAGGCTCGGTACACAGTGCTTGTGCGCGAAATTCAGGTGTTGATCATCGGATGAGATGAGAAGAGCACATCCTCATGGCAGCACAGCCAATCACGTCTTCTTGCATGATTGACAGGTCAGACAGCCTATCAGCGCCACCTGTCAGAGTGATAGTACAAGCGCCAGAGACAACAACCCTCGCAAGAAAGAAAAACAGAAAGAAAATACCGCAAAAAAAACCTTACGTCCTTAGGTATGTAACAAATATACTGAAATATTATTACGTGTAAAATTGTGAAAAAATTGTGATATAGCCCACACCTTTATTTAACCCGCACCCCCTGCAGGGTTTGTAAAATCTGGTATAACCCGCGGGCTATATGTGGGAAAATACGGTAACCCTAAACCAAACCCTAACATAATATACACTTGTGAATTGTGCAGTCATTCTCTTGAAGGAAAATGCAGGAACAATTCTGATCTTTTCAAGAGAACTACCCTTCTAGCAAGCAGCAAATCAAGGGCATTCAGATAGCACATTACCTTACTATTCTCACTGTTGCTTCATTATTCTGTGCTTGCTTTTTCTATATACATTTCTATAAACAGTGCAGAGCTTACTGGTATACTGTATCCCACAATGTGTCCTTTCATTTCCAGTTTAAACATTAGACCAGAAGTTATTACAGGCATGATTTTTAACATCCGTTTCTTGACTCATTGTTTGATTGTAACAAGTGACTAATTTTTTACATTCACTAGATAAAACATACAACGTGAAGAGATCACGTGAAAACATATTCTCCTAAAGAATGACTTTCACTTGCTTTTAAAAATAAAAAACAGTACTATTTTATTTGCATTATATATTTTATTTATTCATATTATTTATTTACGCAACATTTAGTAAACTGTAGAATTGAATTCCGAACAGGTAATTCCAAGTGGTAATTCTTTTAATATGTTTAAAGTGCATGAACTGCAAACGTATCCCAGTGGCACAAGCACAGTTTTATTTCTGACTCACTTTTAGCTTTCTCGTGTTTTCTGGAGGGCCTCCAGCGGATGCAGGACTTGTGCTCATCTAGGTAGAAGAGCCGCACCAGAGCCTTGGATTTTCCTCTCAGTTTAATCATTTGAGAGCCGGCCTGCATGTTGCACATGCATCTCTCAACTGCAAAACAAAATTTGTATGATTAATGTTTGCCTGCACACGTCTAAACAGTCTGTTATGATTTGCATTATGCATTACATTATTTTAAACATATTTGAACAATATTCATTTCTTTAGTGAATCCTTTTAATGTCAGGATTGAATTGTTCAAGTAGTTGCATCAAGTTCCTTCTCAATCAGATTACACAGCTGCGTCACACACGCACAGGTTTGTAAGGCTGTTTACTGTGCGCCTGCACGCATCATGGAAAGAGTTTTTACTGCTACTTTCTGTGTATATGCCAGAACAACAAGTCTAATTGAACATGGAGTCAACAAAGGTTACTTTTAACAGTCCACTCAGGGTATGCTTTCAAACTGTTGGTTCGGAGGAGCGGATCAAGGACAGAGGGGTCATGTGACGCAGCTAGTCAGTCTAATCTCCGGGGATTGTTTGTGTCCATATGCTGTGAGGCGCATTTCTCACGATGGCCAATAATTCAGGACACTGTCTTATTGATTTAAGCGCACTCACAGTGCTTCATTAAAAGGTATATAACATACAAAATGACTCTTAAACATATAACATAAAAACATCACTTTTAGATAGTGTAATAAAACTATGCAAGCAGTGCTTTAATTCTTACCTATCTGGCCCATTCTCCATTTTGGCGATGCGACAATACTTCCTCCTATCCAGAAGAACTCCTCAGCCAGACGTGATATCGCTGCTTTCTGCCATAGTTTAGGTGAAGTCATTATAGAAGGAGAGGGTGATCGGAAAGGTGAAGGCGACCTCCTCCCAGGACTTGGAGGCCGACGGGTTAGAGATGGTGAAAACAAGGCTGGAGATGATGGTGCCATTCCTGGAGATGTGTTCATTACTGCTGGACTCTTGTGTAGTCATAACCTAGACCTCTGGTCATGTTCATCACCCACCGTATCAGTTCTGTAACTCATAAGGTCAGCTCTCTTCCACCGGCGGCATCCAGCGAAACAGGTGTTACTGAAATGATGAGCCAACAGTTCTCAAGGGTAGAAATGTGCATGTGGACAGATGACTTCATTCCAGTTGACACCTCTTCTTGACTGATCCTCTTAGTAATTGACCCTCCCTCTGGTCCATTGATATTGTGTTTTCTTCAGAAATTTCACTGCGAGTGCAATTAGACAGCCATGGTGGACGGGTGTGCTGAGGAGGCGTCTGGTTTAGGAGGAACTGGGACGGGAAGAAGAGCCACACGATTTTCATGCCTTGCTTGTCAACTTAAGGAAGAGTATAGGGGATGATATATCAATATTTGGAATAATATTAAAATGGAAGCATGAAATCATTCAACTTGATTCCATTACTGTAAAAAAGCTTGTCTTATAAAATATGAATGAAATCTATGAACCAGGTTAACTTTTTTGAATTAAAATAATCTAATATTATTTATGAACTAGAGTTAAGAGTTCTTATAAAATTATGATATATATATATATATATATATATATATATATATATATATATATATATATATATATATATATATATATATATAATAATTCATAATTTAATTTTACAGTATATATATATATATATATATATATATATATATATATATATATATATATATATACTGTAAAATTAAATTATGAATTATGGACCAGAGTTAAGAGTTCTTATAAAATTATGATTGTAAAATGAAATGATAGAAATACAAATGATTGAGATTATTTATTTTTTACCTTATGAATTAGTGTTAGCTGTTCTTATAAACAATACATATAATATATATTTTATATTTTCTTATAAACTATGGCTAACTGATTAAATAAAAATAATTTATATTTTTTCAATCAGTGTTCACTTATAAATATACAAATGATATATATATATATATATATATATATATATAATTTTGTACAATGAACCAAGTGTAACTGTTTTTGTTCAGGTGTAACTATTTTACCTATTCATATAAAATTATTATTTACATATATATATTTTAATCTTATAATTTGTAACCAGTGATTACTGTTAGCAGTTAAAACATTTTCCTATGAAATTTTCTTGTCTTCTGAAAAAAGAAGGCTAACTGCCATTAAATAATTATTTATCTTAAGAAAAATGATTAACTATTGTAATATTTTTCTGACAGAAAGCATGAAGGAATTAAAATAACAATTTTAAAATGCCACAAACATATAAAATATATAGGCTCTATAGTTGCTTCATATGCATATAATACATTTATACACATTTGAATGTAGCAAAAAATATCAGAAAACACAAAACAAATGGTTGATTCCGTTTAATGATGTTATTATATGTGGGGGAACATTAAAACAAGTGAAGAAAATGACCCACATCAAAACCAAAACTATGTCAAGACCCTGAACACAATGCATATCTCTAGTGTGACGCATGAAAACATCAAGAGGTTAAAAACCGACATAGGCAAGCATACGGATCTTGTTGTATAGAAGGGGAAGTAAAAATGTACCCAGAATAAATAGAGCGATGGAGAGGTTAGCATATGTATTACTGCAGGTTTATTCAAGACAGTGGTAATGGAGATAAAAGATCTTTAGAAATTCAGCAAATATTATTTACAGTTCATCAGTCACATTTCTGATTTATCCATCCGAAACCTCAGAATGTGAAACTTTGCTTTGGTAATTATATAAAGTGAATTCCAAAGGGACTGAAATATAATGATCTAAGATTTGTTTGTTAATATTACATAAGGATTTTATACAGTAAATGCCCTCTAGTTGAAAATAGGATAGGAGAAATTCATTTCCTTGTTACATTATTCCATACATAGTCTACTGGTTTGGAGTAAAAGCATTTAGAGTGAAGTGTAAAGCAAGCTATCGTATTTACATCGTTTTGTATGTTTAAGTGGTATTCACATCTGTAACAAATGTATGAAAACTTTTTTATTCAATACTTGATGTCTGAGATCTGAAAAAACAGAGGGCTTCAAATACACAATACAACTATATTTTCTTAAAAGTGCAATTCATTTTTTGGTAGAAAGTAAAAAAATATATATCCTTGGTATCTATATAAGTAGAAATGTTATTTTCATTAACAGCATATTTATTTATTTATTTAACTATTCATTTGACCTTAAACGAGCCCTAAAACCAGTGACGGAAAAATGGATGTTTGTCACTTGAGCATAATTCTGATTCTGAACAAAAAAACATTCATTTCACCATCAAACGGAACATTGCGTGATCAATGTCATGTCCTCGTTTGAACTGTTAAAAATCGTGAAATCTGGTCGTAATTAAAGTATAATACTTGATATTGACGTTTAGGACAGAGGGTAGGATTCAGCCCATATTGATCATTGCCAATACTATAGGGTTTTAAATACAAAATACAAAGATAAAAAGCTCATTTGAGTGTAGGTTTATAATAAAGCTTTGCTGCACCATAGCACTGTCGCTCATGCAAACTATTTCGATACAACAGCGAAAAAAGGTGAAATAAAAGCGAGCAAAACCTTGTAATAACAACACCTGTGTAGTGAGTATAATTCTGGCTTGTAACACTTTCTAGTTTACAGAGTATCAGCGGCACTAGCAGGATGTTCACCTGCTACGGTCAATGTAATGTGAAAAGAAAACATTTGTTTCCCAAATATTTTTCAAGTATCTTTGCAATTTTTTTAAATAGCTTATTATAACAAAATAAATTCCTTAGATTAGCTTAAAGAAGCTAACTGAAGGCGAGTCAGTTACACGCGATGTCACCGTCTCTGAGCGTCCAGCCCTCGAGGAGAGACCAAAGTTAGTTTCCAGTTACTTGAGTTCATGATTTACGATCCATTGGTTTTGGTAAACGTACACTGTAATATGCTCGTTTCTGTGCTCCAGTACTTTTTTCATCAATACGTTGGCTTAAGAGGCGTCCTCTACTCGTCCACAAATCAAAGTCTTCATCCCCAGCCAATCATTGATTAATTTAAGATACATCTTCAGCTCTCGTTTCTTTTTTCTCTCCCTCGGTCGGTTGTGTGTGTGCGATGACGTGTCCCTCTGTCTCTGCTTTGTGGCCCAGCTGTTCCTGGAGATGTTTGACGACCCTCTCCAGGTTCTGCCGGCAGTCCCGTTCCTTCAGCAGGTCCTCTCTTAACTGCTCACGGTCCACTTCTGCTTGCTGGAGCTTCATCTGCAGATTTTCAATCTGATGGAGAGAAAAAGAGAAATCTTGCATTTTTAATCTTTACATTTTCACTCTCCAGTACTGTAGTACAACTCCAGTACAACATCAATAACATCCATATCTTCAGTGCTGATGATCAGATGTTCAGAATCTCACCTGTGAGGAATACTTGGCCCTCAGACGCCCTGCCTCGCAGCCCTTATCGCACACACGGAGCTCTCTCTCCCTGTCCAGCTCCCTCTTTAGCCTGCCGCAGGACTCGTTGGCATCTCGCACCTTTTTTTCACACTCCACACGGAGGCGTTCAATCTCCTTCCTCAGATTCCGCTTGGCATCAATGGCCTCCCTCAGCCTGCCCTTCTTAGTCACCCTGACAAACTCCAGCTCCTGTGAAAGATAGTCAGTACTATTGAAGAATGGCACACAAATCTGACACCTTTTTTAAGCAATTATCGACCTACAAATAGTGTAGGGCAGTGTTATTTTACTATTATGTATTTTAATTATTAAATTTAAATTATTTTAGTTTTACTTTAGGTTTTTATCCTTTATTTACAGCCATTCTTTGATTTGTTGATTTCCAGGTTGTAGTGACATTCTGATTCAGACCTTCGGAGCTCGTGGTCAGTACCTGCTGAAGGCTGCGTTTAGATTGCAGAGCGGCGGCTAGTTTCTCCTCTTGCTTCACTCTCATGCGGATGATCTCCTGGAGGAATTTCTCTCTGGCCTCCTTAGAGCTCAGGTCACTGCAGAGCGTCTGCTTGAGGACTTCCAGCTCAGAGCAAGGACTCGCCCCAAGTCTCACCCTTCCATCCTGCACCTCTGCAGTACTGGGAGCGCTGAGGTTCATCGCCCCCATGTCATTTGTAAATGGAGGAGACATCAAGGAACAGGAGACGGTACCTGGAATGACAGAAAAATACAGCAGTGAAATAAAAGTGCAATATTTACTGTAGTCAGATAATCCAAAAATACTCTCTTTTGTGCTTAAAGGGTCACACAGCGAAAACGCATGAATCACGCACGAATTACGCACAGATTTTCGTTTCTGCGCAGAGCGTGCGTCGTATGCGTAATTCATCGGTGGAACGAACGTGGACCGTCAGTGATTGTAAGTGGATGTGCGTTTAGGCGTGATTTTGAGTTTTGAACGGTTACAAATTTTCCGAATGTGTGCGTTCGAATGCGAGTCAGCGTGCGTAGTTTATGCGTTGAGTATGCGTGACATGCGCGGGACACGCGTCGGCGTCAGTGCTTATGCGTCGGAACTGGTTCGAAACCGCGCACGTCCACGTCCGTCCACTGACGCCCCACCTTCATATCAGGCATGAACTGCGCACGTATCACGTTCATTCCACTGACATCCACTGACAATCACTTACGTTCGCGAAGTGTGCGTGTTTGGACGCGCTCCGTCAGTGATTTATGCGTCGGGCGTGCGTCGAATGTTCGTGGAATACTGCACCATATTTGCTCGTATGCGTCGACATGCAAGATATGTCAGTGATTCGTCAGTGATTGTAAATGATACGTGCGCGGTTCATGCGTGATTCGTCAGCGATTTCTACCCCCGACACCCTGAAAATTTATCGATGTACAAGCACGTACAAACCCAATCTGTGCGTGATTTGTGAGTGATTCGTGCATGATCGGCTGTGTGACTGGCCCTTTAATCGGTTTATATGTATCATATTACTGTACTATATACTAAACATGCATGGATCCATTGTTTTCACAAGATGCAGGTGTATTTAACTGATAATCCCCTTTTTCCACACCCTACCTTCACCACAGTTGTCAACTTCGATTTCTGCGTCCGAGTCCTCGTTCTCTTGAGGATGCTGTCTGACTACTGGAGTGGGCAGAGAGGCCTTGGTCGCCAGCTGTGATTGCCTCTCTGTAGATGGCCACCTCTTTTTTGGCCTGGAGCTCTCTGTCTTGCTTGTGTTGTGGGTCTCAGTGGGATGAGAGAAATGGAGCGGTGGCTGCTCATTATTTTTAAATGCAGCAATGGGCAGAGACACATTTGGAACGGCCAAGCTGTCTTGTCCTTTAGCAAGTGGTCTGAATGTCACAGGAAAAGGACATCATCAATGAATTAATTAAAGATAATGTTTTAATGCTATAATGGTATAATCATAGAAATAGCAAAAGTGTTGTTGCTGTGGCATACCTCTCATACTTGTGGCTAGGTGTCTCTTGCTCAGCAGAGGGAACTCTGGGAGACCAGGGCCTAAAGGCTGAAGGTCTCTGCTTGAACTGGAATTGCTTAAGATCCAAAACAGAGAAAAATAAGAATGTTTAATTAGGGATGTAAAAAGTATCATGTTATCAGCTATTATTACACATGGCTTTGTGGAATACTTGATTCTGATTGGTCAATTGCATCAGAGAATTGAGCTCAGCGCTTTCTCTAAGAAAGGTTTTTCCACGTCAAAGTTTTATGTTTGGTGAGCTAACAAAATATTAAAACTCAATATTTTGTGTACAATTAATACATTTGTGCGACGATTGTTTTGTACACTGTAATGGATAATAATTTAACAAACAAGTAATGACTTTAAAACTGTTTAATCTCAAATTAATATCTCTTATCCCCATCATTAAAAATCATGTAATAAGTGGTATGACTGTACAGTATCACTTAAATGTGCGTCTAGTTTGAACTTGCCTCTTGCCTTTCTTTTCTCAGTGGAAGCTTTGTATTTAAAGAGCTGATAAAATATTTCAACTCAAGTCACGAGTCTGTCACGGTTTTGTCATTCCTGTCTTCGTGGTTGTTTTGTTTATTTCCTAGTTCTCCAAGTGTCATGGGAATCACCTGTCTTGCCATCAATCACATTGTTAGTCATGTCCAGCTGAGACTCATTGCCTAATCATCCCTGGTGTATTTAATCCCAGTGTTTCTCTCAGTCTGTGTCTGCTTTCGTATATAATGCGTTGTGTGAATCTTACTATATTTTTCTCATCTTCGAGCCCGCACTCACGTCCTGACAAAGTCAATATTTTATGTGTATTTATTTAGTTATGTGGCAAGTAGCCGTGCAATAAACAGGATAATGCACATCCATGTAATAAGCAGGATAATGTATATGTCAAGGTTTATACTGTGATAACAACTGGCTGAATGTACATTATCCCTTACTTGATCAATATAGACAGTTCTTCAGTACTGATTTAATTGTTTCATTTTTCATTTATTTAGTCAAAATAGCAAAGAAATGTAATATTAGCAATCCTAATTTTAATATCTATGATGGCAAGTTAAAACAGCCATAACTTTGAAGAGTAACTTTTCATTTAATTTATAATTCGGAGATCTATGGTACAATGGGTTGGTTCAACTATGCTCAGACTCAAAAATTAAATAAATATATAAAATGAATAATATTTGTTTTAAATGAAATATACAACAGCTTTAAAACTACAAAATATGAATCATGCCAATTCACTTTCATTAAATGAATAATGTATTTCATAAAAGGAAGCAATAAGCCAATGAAAATCTACCTTATTAGTAGATGGAGCCAGAGACTGGAGCCAATCGGCTTGCTTCTCTTTATCCACTGATGGGGATCTTGAGCGCTCATGTTTGGACTTTTTGGAGGGAATGGGACTGTACTCCTGTGGGGTGGAAAAAGAAGAAAAAAAAACACTCTTTAAGATGAAAAAACACTGGGAAGGCAAGACTCCAGCGCTGAAGTACAGGTTTAACCATATAGGTGTCAAACCAACTTGCAGCTCTCAGCAAATATCTGAGAGAAATCAGGGTAAATTTAGCATCGGTACAAATAAAACCAAACACTACAGGCATTCATACAACTAAAAAGACTTCCTGAAAAAAGAAAGGATGACCGTAAATAATCACCCCCCTTTGCCCTCAGGTTTCAGTTTGTCAGATCCAGGATGTGTTTACCTTTGCCGTACCAACGACTTGCCCAAACCTGTGTCTTTCTGACTCAAGTTCAGGAATTTAAAACACCCCCGTAACCCGAGCACACAGACAAACCACAGCCAGTGTGAAAGTTAGCTGAAGATAAAGTCATGAAGAGAAGCTGATAGAAAAATGGCTCACGATGGATAAGAAATGTGCTGTTTTGGGGTGGAAAAACTCCACTTGGTTGAGAATGATTGGATAAATTAGGTCAGGGACTGCGGCTTTAAGAAACAAGTCGTTGACTATAATGCAACACAAGGGGGAGATGCCGCACCGGGTTTTGTCTCATTCTTGCCAAAGGGTGCTGACAGGAATCTTGTAGTTCTAAAAGAGGGATCTTGTAGTTCTAGTACATTCGAATTCGCTCACTGTGCCTATCTTAAGGTGCGAGCTATAATAACAAGACTGTTATCACAAAGGCGTGGGAGCATGTTATGTGGCCATGGCCGTTCTTACAATGTGGATCTGACTCACACTAATACACACACTTGCCTCCAGGTTTAGCTGCAGTGACGGCTTTACAGTCTGTAAAGTGGGCCTTGGAGCCGAGAAACACACACACACGCACACACATATATACATACACACACACACACACACACTATTTTCTAAGAGCGCAGAGTGGAATAGCGCGGACCAATTGATAACCAAGAACTCTTCAGTCTGAGTGTAGTGGCTTTGAGAGCAGCCTCTTACGATTCAATACACTTTCAGAATGATTAAATAGGCTAGAACTTTAGAGGGTATATAATCTTCTAATATAGAAATAGTATAAAATATATACTTTACGAGTGGACAGAAATATATCATTCCTTTCTCCACTTTTTATAACCCCTCACACCGCATAGTACCGCCACATCTCCCTTTGTAATTCACTGGACAGGGCTTAAAACCGATTAAAATGGTTTCAAATGGGGAAAAAATTGACAAAATTTTAAAACTTAACATAATTGTTCTCATAACATGCGAACATTTAAAAAAACACTCAAACTTGCTAATTAGCTATTTTCAGTGAATAAATTGCTTAAAGCCGTTGCATCTGCTACAAATCGTTTTTCAGTTATGTCTGATTGGAAATGAACTGGGAACTGGTACTTAAGACCAAGTTTTTCTGTGATAAAAGGAATTCTAATTAAATTATTTTACAAAAATATTATTGGTCATTGTTGAGAATAGTCCAATTATTATATTTTGGAAACTTTGGCAAGTAAATTGTAGTGGGTGACATGCTGAAAATAACCATAATCAAACAACAATTGACAGTTCCTCCCTCCTTCCTTGCTCAAAGGAAAGCACTGTTCCCCCCCCCCTTCAAAAAATGCGGATGGGTAAAGTCAAAACATGACTCAAGAGCTGAACAACCGCTGCAGACCCAACAAAGAACGTCTGTCTGCGTTTGTTCCTTCCCTGAGGTCTGGAGTTCCAGGAAGACCAGGGCGTCCCAGACATAATAGTCTTTGACTGCGCACCCTCCCAGACACCACAAGGGAGCCGCTGATGCAACGTCCGCTGATCTGAAATGCAGGGCAGCCGTGACATGGCCCTCACTCACCACCACTTCAAAAGCACCATGGCCTCGTGACACACATGCAGGGCAGACTGTATCAAACAGCTGGGCAAAACCACACAAACACATAATGGATACAGATCAGGACACGTACAACATCTGGACTCAAACCAACAGTCTTATATAAACCTTAAAAGAAGCCATCTGGGTTTATTATAATTTGTTTTGAAGAATTCTAAATGAGGTTATTGCAAAGCACTAAGAATGACACTGCATGTAATATGTGAGATAAAATACTGTATATTCGTATTCGTACTCGTTGAGAAAATGAAAAAAAGAGAGAGAAGCTCTAACACAGGCTCCATTTACTGACGGAGCGCATGAGTGAGTGATTGAAAGAGTGAGTGAGGGCCACATTTCCTCTCTGTAGTTTGCTTTGGCTGATGGCCCTGTGGGAACTCAGAGCGTCTGGTTCCTGAATGTGAGTGGGCGGGTTCGAGGAGCAGGACCACAGAGGAAACACAAAGCAGCAGGAATGTATACTTGAAGGCCAAGTACGGCTTACTCTTAAAGTGGCCATTCAATCCTATGCCCTTTCAACTGCCTATTGTGCAGGATTTCTTTGAAGGCATGCTATAAATGAGGGCTTTAGGGCAAACATACATGGACGAAACTTGCATATCTGCACCATCATAACTGTTGGCTTGCAGGATTCAATTCATTAATCAAATTCATTATTCTTGCTATGGCGGATAAGCGATAAATGGCAGAAATCATATACTACTTGGTCTAAATAAAGGAAAAATAAGACTTAAAGACTCTTTGCAGCTAAAGAGGTGGGCTGACAGATATCATGTGTGGGCAACTGAACAATGCATATGCAATTTATTCACTGAAAAGATTTAATTGCATAAAGATTTATGCAATTTCTACACTGAAAGAAAAAGACATGAAATTTCTAGTGTCACGTTTTTTTTCCGATTGGTTGGGCCCCTCATAAAAACTTAACTTAACATTCAACCCAACTTGGATGAGTTTTAATCAATGAACAAATCATAAAAACAGATTAACACTATTTGTGCCCAAATTCTGATTGGGTGGGCAAGGCAGATCCCCCCAGGCCATGCCTAGATTCGGCCACGTTAAAAGATAAGGGTAACACTTTATTTGACAGTGTCATTGTTACATATGTTACATGTAGTTACTATAGTAATAACTATCGATCATGCATAATTACATGCAACTAACCCTAAACCGAACCCTAACCCTACAGTAAGTACATGTAGTTAATTAATATTAGCTAGTACTTAAATGTATAATTACTGTGCAACAAAGACACCTTCAAATAAAGTGTAATCAAAAGATTCTACAGTTAATTTTAAATCAGCATAACATTAAAAAGGATTTTTGTTTGAGATTTGCTAGATTTACATTGAATAGTTTAATAAGAAATGAGCATGCACAATTAAATAGCCAACATTTAACCAATAATTATAAATAAAAAACAAATTGGTCAGTAGCTTATATGGTACCAATATTGTCAGGTTTCAGAAGACGAGGACTGGGTGGAAGGGTTTTATTGAACAAAAAACGAAAACAAAATTCAAACATAAACAACCCCAAGGGGGGAAAAGATGGCTGGACCGACTAGACTGGATAAGACAAGACCAGGCAAACCAAGAAATAATTAGGCACAGGCAAGACAGAAGAACGACGACGACCTGACACAGGACAGCAAACACGAAGGGATTAAATAGATACAGGAGGAAGGATAATTGAACTGGAAACAGCTGGGACAAATCAAAGTTTAACAGGGGAACAAGGTGGGCGGGGTACACAATGACAAGACACGAACATGCAGCCAATGCGAAGAAACAAGAGACAGCGCGCAGCTGGATAAAACCAACATGCTCCCGACACGAAAACACAACATGAAAGCACGCGGCCAATGTAAACACTAACCGCGTGCTTACAACAATGCATACAGCCATGAGAGAGCGCGGTTTGAGCAAAGCCCGAAACCACGCCCACCCACATAACGTAGAGTGCACGAGAACAAGAAAACACTAGTCTTGTGCGCTCACAACAAGGACACACAAACGGGTCATGAATGTCTGAATCCCGACACAAAACCGAAACAGAACAAGACCAGTCTCAGGATCGGACATCAAAACCCGCATATAAGACGCTACACAGACAAAAGCGTGCAACTCGAACCCGCACGCACCCACAAAACACGAGACATTATACGGTAGTGTCAGAGCTCTGCCACAAAACCAAGAAATGACTAGACCGAATGTGGCAGAACCCTGACAAATATAGCATGCATTTCTAGTTTTCAGCGTGTGGAAACAATGAGAAATTATTGGGCTTTTTAAAAGGGTTTGAAAAATGACATTTTTGCAAATGGTCCAAGAAGTGCAAATGTTCCAAATAAATATTGAGTATAACGGTTTGGAATGCATTGCTCCATCCTAGAGCCATGGGTGCATGTTGTCATAAAACGGATTGGATAACATCTGACCACATTTGCTTCTGATTTCGGAATGACTAATGAAGCAAATATCAACCTCCACTTGCATTCGTAGTGACACACCATCCGGCTCATTCAGAGAGATGGTGCATGGTCTAAGTCTCTGTTGCCATTACTTGGAAGCCAAACAAGTGGAGTTGCATTCACCGTGAAACAAAAATAGTCTGCTCTATTGAACTTGCTTGAGCAACAAACATCCTCACAATAATGCCGCCTGAAAGAACTGTAGCGTTGGTGGTGCACAGCAACCAGGCACAACAAGTTTCCTATTACAGCTTTTCTTTCCCCCCACGGAAATCCTGCATGTAATCCCCAGATCTGTGTGTGCTTTGGCGTGCTCTGCCAAAGTCAAGGGCAAACCTAGTGAAGCGCACTTGGGTAGGAGCTTTATTGAGACGTGCTGGTGACCACTGCTCTAATTAGAGAGGGGATTCTGGAAGACTGCATAGGATAAAAGTGTATATAAGAGTATGTGAGAGAGAAAGAAGGTGGTAATGCCAGCTGTCCTCATGCAAGTGAGAGTGCTTTGGAGGGTCTCGCAATTTATATTAAGCTCCGTTGTCACCAGGTGTCAGCTGGCAGATCGTTGCCATTTGAAAATGTCCCCAGCTCTTCCGCTTTCTGTGACAGGAAGAAAAAAAAAACATGCCATCACGTTTCCCTTCAAGTCCATTCTGTTCCAGAAGCCTTTCCAGAAGTTAGATACATAGCCTTAGGGAAAACCAATCTTGATTGGATTGTGTTAATAGCCTTTGGACTGGAGTTTTGCTGCTGTCTGAGCTGAAGAGGGAACAGACTTTTGAGGCAGAGGCGGGGTTGTAATGCGTAATCCTGCTCTGAGAGTGATGGAGGAATCCATCTGCTTCAATATGGTGTATTCCAGCAGGCACATAAGGGTATAGTCTCATCGGACTCTTAAGTCCTCCAATAAGTAGTCCACCGCCAGACAGCAAATAAAATGCATCCACATGCAAACTCGTAAACACATACAGTTCTGGTCATATTTCTTCATATCTTCATAAAATGGATTGCATTTATGCATTTAAATGGATTAAACTGCATGCTGTGGAGAGTAATGCTCACACTGAGGTGGAGACAAATTACCCCATAGAGCACACACATTCACACAATGTCTTTCTGCTTCTCTTCACATTTAGAACACTAATAATGCAGGAACATGCAAACTAGGAAGCCTAAGGGGATGATGGGAAAAGGAAAAGCATGAGACCACATTTAAAAGCTGTAAATTTAATTATGGAAATAAACACAAAATTTTGAATTAAAAAAAAATACTTCAGATTAGACTATATATATATATATATATATATATATATATACATATATTGTTGAGAGAAAAAAAAACAGTTATGTCACATTGGTGTATAAATCACATTTTAGAAATAAATGTAAAATACATGCAAATACAACGAAAGGATTACAAACATTCTAAACACTGTAAACATAATTTATTACTCCTTTGTTATTACAACAAAGTCTTTAAGCTTATTTCTGATTATTATAGCATAACAATTATAGTGGCATTCATTATAAACACCAAACAAAAACAAATTTATTTAAAACAAATCTAAAATGCACTATACAAATAAAACTTGGCTCAAGTACCTCTCTCATTCGGCACAAATCCAAATGTATGCACTTTATGTATTTTTTGCACGCTTGACGTTTATTTGCACTATACTAAGTCTCTTTTTAATATTAGTTGCAGCATGTCACAAGAGATAAAATTGTGACTTTTAGTCTGGAAAATACAGTAAACAAGAAATGGTATATGTATAAAAATGCAAAAAACAAAACAAAAAAAGAGGACAAATGTAATTAGATTCAGTACCATATCTAGGACACAAATTTGATATTGATCACCTGACTGCTTTGTACAGATGGTCGGATGTTCGGTCAGAAGACGGTCAGATGTTGCGTTTTGGATCATTCTCAAATCATGCAAGAGAACAAGGATCAGAAATGGGTGAAATGGGAAGAAGTTATTGTATTTAAATGTACCTTTCAAATTGTTATACTGATAATATAAGTTGCAAATAATATAATATAAAATGCAAATCAGGAAATCAGGAATTTTTTTTAAGGAAATTTCACTCAGACTCTTAAGTCCAAACTGCACACTAGTGTAGTTAAGACAACATCTTGAGACAAATTTCCTAAAGAGGAGAGGAACAACATGCTCATGTTCGCCTGGAACTCGAGTGCTGGTCGTGCCTAAATTCTAATCTGTGTGCTTTAGTTCTAATGCTAATGCGCAGGAGGTTAAGTGCAGGAAGACGATTAAAGTCTCACTGAATCACCTCTTTGCCACACCAACAGAAGGGGCTTGAAATAAGGAGGGCCATAATATCCCATATCAGGTAGAAGAGCTTGAAGAAGGCCACACGCCGTGCCTAAACCAACACTAAGTGAAAGGGTGATATTCCCGCCCTTTCTATCTGCATTTTCTAGTCGTCCCTGAGCGCAGAGGGTGGAATGGCTGACTGGCTTTGGCTCTCGTGCCTGAGTGATTGACTGAGCAGATGGGGCTTTAGTTCCTCCAGTGAGAGTGTGGACTTCTGTTAGCAGCTGTGTCTCACTGAAGAGCCCCTCCCATCTCCGCTAACAGCTAGCTAAACCTCCTGCCTGACGCAGAGAAATCATAGGAAAAGAAGCAAAAACATTGAGAAAATGGGGGTGAATTAGGATGAGGACACTGTCAAAGCTGGTGCACGTACTGGTGCTAATGCGGACAACATAAAATACAGTTTGGGTACAGTACGATTTAAAAAAAGAAAGAATACAGGGGTGCTATTACGCTCTTTTAAGAAGTCTTGATTTTGTTTTTGGGGTGTACTAGAATATGCTTTCATGCTTTATTGTTTGAAAACCACATTTTCACATATTTTACTTAATTACGGCACCTCTATCCTCAGTCTGGCTAGAATGCACCAATCAGTTCCGGTTTCGATTAAGCCCTTCCTTTTAAAATACGAAATGTGCTGTGATTGGTCAGTATCATGGCGTCAATTCGAAGCCTGATTCTGTTAAGTGTCAAGATAATGAAGATGACTTCAAAAATACTTTATAGATGCAGCAGTGGAACATGTGACTGAATGAAAACCAACTAAGAGTCCCTGCACTGTGACTGCATGATAGATTCAGTTAATAATCAAATTGTTAATAATGTTAATAATTCAATGTTATTTCAGTGTTAATAACCAAAAGTGACACCATTTAATCACGATACCTGTTTGGTAATGGTAATACAAACAGTAATCAATCACAAAACCATGGTTTATTTTCTTAGGGGGCGTTGAACAGCCTTACAAAAAGCACCAGTAAACACTAAATCAACACGGTAATGTTAGCTACCCTTTGTTTACATCGTATCAACAAATGTCTCTTTGACATAGGGACAACACTGTCTTCTCTAATGCGGCTCAACCAGGCCTCGCCGCCTTTTTGCATTCTCTATGGACGGAGATTATTTAAATGAGTAACATTGTGACTTCATAAGATCCAGAAAAAACGGGTTGTAGTCCAAACGAGTCGTTCGTTGTAGTTCTTTGAAGGTGGATTCTGTTCAATAAAATATCTCCCTTTGGAGTGAACTGTGAGCTTTGTAACCTTTGCAAACTAACTAAAGTTGAAAAAGTGAAAAAGCATAATTGGATCCCTTTAATACTTTTATATAGCAAGGGCACATTAAACTGATCAAAAATGATTGTACAAAACATTTATGTTACAAAATGTTCTTCTTTTGAACTATTAATCAAAGAATCCTGAAAAAATATTAAGCAGCACAACGGTTTTCAACATTGATAATAATATTTGTTGCAATCAGCATAATATTATGATTTCTGAAGGATCATGTGACTCGGAAGACGGCAGTAATGATGCTGAAAATACAGAAAGAAATATATTTAAAATATATAGAAATAATTTAAATCTCAATATTTCACAATATTAATGTTTTTACTGTATTTCTGGTCAAATACATGCAGCCTTATTAATCATAAAGACTTCAGGAATCATAAAAGGTTCCTGTTTCTTTTCCCCTATATCTCCTAGCTGATTCTTTGTAACTTTACAAACACCCAAAAAAAAAATCCTACCACAAATAGTCCTTGGAGCTAATGGAAGCAATGCAAGTTTGAGTCCTGCCTGCAACACACACTGTTCCACTTTCCCCTCTCTCTCTCAATTTCCTGTCATGATCTACTGTCTCTACCTCAGGACTCTAAATTATGAAGGGAAAACTGTTTAAAGGTATCCACATCGGAGAAATATTCACCACATACATGGAATGCAACCAATGCTTGCACTCACTTGTACGTAATGCTCCAGTCAGCGATCAATCAGTCATGAAAGTTAAACAGGACAGGACACACAGGATATGTATTTTGTCACGGAGCTGCTTCAGTATGTCAGACACTGAATACACAATCACTCCCTCCAACAGCAACACCTAACCTCACACACCCAGGGACTTCAGAATGCTGCTGGAAGAACACATGAAAGCTCATACTTTGTTGTGTATGGAGGACTGACGGCAATAACTCAGACTCCTGCACCAAATAAGGTGAGGTGGTGGGACTATTTGGGAGGATGATAAGGGAGTGAATGCCAAGGGGAGGTCAGAAGGTTTCAGGGTACGGAGAGGCTGAGAAGTTGTAAAAGCTCCCGTTGTGAAACGGCAGGGTCAAGTTACGGTCAGTGCTTGGGGTCTATGATGTCACAGCACCTTCACTGTGTCTGCCCTGGGATAGAGGAGGGGCAGCAAGGTGGTAATTGGCTCAAGTGAGACTATAAATCCATCTGAAATTTACTGCTTCAAACCACCTTCCGTGACACTATCCAAACGCAGAGGTGCTGTAAAGATGGAGCAGACATCTTCCATGCAAATCCAAGAGCTAGCACAATAGTGTGCAACCATCCAGGAGGGAGACCATCACTTGACCTTTTGCAGCGTGTCCATTTGAGACTACGGCTAATCACCGCAAGTAGACCTACAGTAATGGAAAACAGTTTCTGTGAAATGCTCTTAGGGCCCGTGCATTTGCGAGCGAGGTAGAGGGGAGTGGGCCCTATAATTAAGGTTTGCTACGGCCAAGGATGGGAATGGATTAT
The DNA here is from genome assembly GCA_037043235.1 of Rhodeus uyekii. NCBI lineage: Eukaryota > Metazoa > Chordata > Actinopteri > Cypriniformes > Acheilognathidae > Rhodeus > Rhodeus uyekii. The sequence continues at coordinate 6,367,876 of JAWRVZ010000018.1, forward strand.
TTTAGTTTGTTCTGCTTTTTACAGTCACTTTGAAAGACCAATGTTCCCTAGCATTTGTCAAAACAAATACAAGTGCGGCAAAATGGAGGTGGAAGTGCTAATGCATGTCGTAGAATGACAGGAAGCATTAGAAACAACAGGAGAGGAAAAACAGAGGATTGCGTAGGGTAGAAGGTAGAAGGAACAACAAAACATTTTAAGGGAGAAAAAAAAGAGCTAACCTGCTGAGTGCCCAAAACTCCGCAATTGACAGTTTTTCCAGAGTACAAGACATACAAGGTTAGAATTGGCTATTACTACAGCAACGTGTGAAGAGCTGTCACAGCTCTACATGGAAACACTGCATTTTGGAAAAATCCCTTTTCCATTTTTTTCCATGAAGTAGTACCAACATCCACATGGAACGCATTTAGCATGGCTTAATAAAGCAGGTGATTACATAAAGAGATTAATAGGGAAACAGAGAGGCTCATTCTTCCATAAAGCAGTAAAGAAGGGCACTCACATCTTCAGGACAGGAAACCTAATGGTGGAAAAAAAACAGTGCATCCTTCAAATAAAAGCTGAAATACTACAGGGAGTGCAGAATTATTAGGCAAATGAGTATTTTGACCACATCATCCTCGTTATGCATGTTGTCTTACTCCAAGCTGTATAGGCTGGAAAGCCTACTACCAATTAAGCATATTAGGTGATGTGCATCTCTGTAATGAGAAGGGGTGTGGTCTAATGACATCAACACCCTATATCAGGTGTGCATAATTATTAGGCAACTTCCTTTCCTTTGGCAAAATGGGTCAAAAGAAGGACTTGACAGGCTCAGAAAAGTCAAAAATAGTGAGATATATTGCAGAGGGATGCAGCAGTCTTAAAATAGCCAAGCTTCTGAAGCGTGATCATCGAACAATCAAGCGTTTCATTCAAAATAGTCAACAGGGTCGCAAGAAGCGTGCGGAAAAACCAAGGCGCAAAATAACTGCCCGTGAACTGAGAAAAGTCAAGCGTGCAGCTGCCAAGATGCCACTTGCCACCAGTTTGGCCATATTTCAGAGCTGCAACATCACTGGAGTGCCCAAAAGCACAAGGTGTGCAATACTCAGAGACATGGCCAAGGTAAGAAAGGCAGAAAGTCGACCACCACTGAACAAGACACACAAGCTGAAACGTCAAGACTGGGCCAAGAAATATCTCAAGACTGATTTTTCTAAGGTTTTATGGACTGATGAAATGAGAGTGAGACTTGATGGGCCAGATGGATGGGCCCGTGGCTGGATTGGTAAAGGGCAGAGAGCTCCAGTCCGACTCAGACGCCAGCAAGGTGGAGGTGGAGTACTGGTTTGGGCTGGTATCATCAAAGATGAGCTTGTGGGGCCTTTTCGGGTTGAGGATGGAGTCAAGCTCAACTCCCAGTCCTACTGCCAGTTTCTGGAAGACACCTTCTTCAAGCAGTGGTACAGGAAGAAGTCTGCATCCTTCAAGAAAAACATGATTTTCATGCAGGACAATGCTCCATCACACGCGTCCAAGTACTCCACAGCGTGGCTGGCAAGAAAGGGTATAAAAGAAGAAAATCTAATGATATGGCCTCCTTGTTCACCTAATCTGAACCCCATTGAGAACCTGTGGTCCATCATCAAATGTGCGATTTACAAGGAGGGAAAACAGTACACCTCTCTGAACAGTGTCTGGGAGGCTGTGGTTGCTGCTGCACGCAATGTTGATGGTGAACAGATCAAAACACTGACAGAATCCATGGATGGCAGGCTTTTGAGTGTCCTTGCAAAGAAAGGTGGCTATATTGGTCACTGATTTGTTTTTGTTTGGTTTTTGAATGTCAGAAATGTATATTTGTGAATGTTGAGATGTTATATTGGTTTCACTGGTAAAAATAAATAATTGAAATGGGTATAAATTTGTTTTTTGTTAAGTTGCCTAATAATTATGCACAGTAATAGTCACCTGCACACACAGATATCCCCCTAAAATAGCTAAAACTAAAAACTACTTAAAATATTGATACAAAAATATTCAGCTTTGATATTAATGAGTTTTTTGTGTTCAGTGAGAACATGGTTGTTGTTCAATAATAAAATTAATCCTCAAAAATACAACTTGCCTAATAATTCTGCACTCCCTGTATAGCCAAGTAAGTTTTTGATTTGCATGTCTGATCTGGTCAAAAGATGCACAAAGTCTTAAAACATTCACCCAAAAAGGAAATTTCTGTCATATTTACTCACCCTCATGTCATTCCAAACCTGTATGACTTTCTAATGAGGAACGCAAAGACGACTTTTTGGTGACCATTTCAAACATCTCAAAATATCTTCTTTTTCATTCCACAGTAGAAAGTCCTTCAGGTTTATCCCTTTAACTTTACAAACCTCTCAGATAGTGAATGGGATGCATCCCCAGTTTTTGATTGCATGTTAGCTTGGAGATGTTTTACCTGGTGGGGACATCAGTATTCTAAACTGGAGAATTCTAACCCGAATCTAAAACACAACCTCATTTTTTTTGTCAGCAGGCATTACATTATTCTGTTCCCTTGATGTGCTTTGTAAACCTGAAAATTCCTGGAAACTTCTTTTTCCTGGACCATTTTCATTTTACAGCGCTCCTCTAAATCTGAAAGGGCCAATGTTTTCTCCATAGCAACCGCATAACATCTTGAGCTCAGCTCTGACTCAACCAACGGAACACAACAAAATACTGAAATCGCCATCTCCACTCCAGGGTGTTTGCAGTCCAGACCCTCTCCCAGACCTGCTTCTGCAGCTAACATTTAGTCTGGCAATCTTCAGGGCGCTTGCCAAATAGACCCCCACACCTGACATCCATTAAATGTACTTTTGCTAGCGCTCCGCTCGCATAAATCCTGTGAAGTAACTTCATTTTAACCAAGATGTGGCTGGTTTACAGATAACCTGGTGTTTCTGAACTTGTGCCAAAATGGCTGACGGTTAGAATAGCTTACCAGTGAGTCAGCGCCAGCTCAGGCCTAACACACAAGAGAGAACGAAGATACAGGCCAATCTGTTATATAAATGTCTCCCGAGTCTACTGTGTGCATGTTCCCAGTGTTTTGAGGACACTGTTCTGTGCGTTAATTTGTTCAGTCTTTTCTGCTCAGAGGGATTAGGTCCCGATGCTCCTGTCCTGAGCCCTGCCTCAAAAGATGGCCTGAGGTTAGCATGTAATCTCCCAGCTTTCCCAGCGCCAATCCACACTGACCCATGTATTCTGTCCACTAACAGCTGAGGGACATTTGTCTGTCAGTGTCCTCTCATACGTTTGTACTGCATTCTATACCTTATAAGACCACATGCTACAACTGACAGTAAAATTATGTCCAATAATGGATTAATATTCGATATTAAAAATCGATATAACTGAAATGACATTACCGTAATTAAATTAAGAAACACTAAAATCAGTCATTTTAATTGTTAATTGTGAAAGAGAATTTAGTTCTCAAAATAAAAAGAATATACTGTAGGAAAAACAAATATTCATTTTGAGATTTTGCTAAATATTACATTTAAGTGCTATTCAATTATTTGTGTTTCTAAAAGAATTACAATAAAAAATAGAAATAAATAATTTAAAAACTCAATAGCAATAAATTAAAAATAAGCTTTTTGTGCATTTTAAGTTGGTAACACTTTCTCAAGTCTCCACTTGTTAACAATAGTTAATGCATTAGGAATCATGAATTAACAATGAAAAATACTTTTAAAAAGCATTTATTAATACAGGGTAAGTGTTAACTCATTTATGCACATACTAATACATTTTTAACATTAAGTTGAATAAACAAACGTTGAATTCATCATAAACTACATTATATTTATAGAACATTTATAATTAACAATAACATTGTTAGTGCATGATCAAAAATGAACTAATTGATCTTTATTGCAAAGTGTTATCATTAAGTTAAAGAATTTAGAAGATTAAAAATGCTAAATTGTGTACTGCGTTACTGGATAAGGCCATGGTAAACTGGCAGCCAATAAACACATGCGCGAGCACACACACACACACACACACACATATACCCGCCCAGCGAGACTGAGAGAATGAGAGCACAGGGTGAACAGACACTACTATGGCAGGGAGGGGAGGCTCTGCTCAGGAACTCAATAATAACTTTCAGCAGTCTAGCCAGGAGGCTAGAGGCCCAGACTGCGGCTGTTCCGTCCTCCAGCCCTCCCCCCCTACGCAGCCCTGGGCTCCTCCCTCTGCCCTGGCCTGTGTCTGCTCCACAGGACTAATGCATTTTGCAGACAGCCTAGAGACTTAAAGAGACATAAACCACATTTTTCCTCCCTGAATCACTGCTGTTGATGTAACCACTAACTCAGAACAGAGATCATTATTTCCAGCCGTTTATTCAAAATCTCCCGCTCTCACTCTCTTTCTTATTACTCTTTTCCTCTCTTGGAACTCGGGAGACCTCGACATGACACGGAAAAGTGAGGGAGAGACGGCCTGAAAAATGTTAAGAGCCTCTCAATAAATCTCGGGCCAAATGCTCCAACTGCACCACCCTCCGAACACTTCTTTGATGTGCAACTCACCAGCCTGGAGAAGCTCTTGTCAAGTGCAATCAGAGGTCCTGGCGTCAAATGCATTTGAAGTCATTATTATGATAATTATAAGGGGCAAATCCAATAGGCATGATCAGACAGCGCTGGTACAGAGCAGATCCAGCTGTTGGGAGTTGGGATGTATACTTCTGCCTGTAAATCAACAGAGATTACATTACTGCTGTCTGCCTGGCAGGGGAATAATGATGGATCTGAATGCTAAATGCATCAGTCTGAGAGACAAAAGCTGCGTGCGGGATTCGTAGTGAAGTGGGAAGTGCCGTCTGTCTCCAGCAGACCGCTGGCGCTGTAAATATAGGCAATTTAGTTTCGCATATGCACTAACATGCTTCAGATATCACAACATTTTCAAGGGCAGTTTGAAAGAAAAGGAATAGTTCTCACAATGCCTTTCATTGTATGGACAACCGCAATTGAAAAATTCTTCAAAAAATATTATTTCGTCTTCTGCAGAAGAAGGTCATACAGGCTTGGAACAAGTAAATGACAGAATTTTTAACTATCTATCCTTTTAAAAAAGCCTCGGTAAGCCATGGTCTCACCTGCTTGCAGTAGGCGTCCAAGGATTTGAGCAGATTTAACCGCAAATGTCTAACACAGTGTCTACCATCTGAGCTGTGAGACAGCATGGAGCCAGGCGCCCTAGTGAAGTAGAGCAGAATACCACAGCCAGGAAATAATTAAAAATTCAATGGGCTTGAGTGACACAGAAACCTTCAAGGGCGTGCCTGCCAAACACAGTTTTTACTCTTCCACTGTCAGCATTTTTCATCCTCCAAAGAGGATGCTGAAACGAGTGGGGGCCGTAAAGAGGCTGGAAATTCAAACACACTGAGATACACTAGATGGAAATTCAGACAGGAAACAAAAACAAGGCCAAGAAGCTGGAAGAAGGTCATTGTGCTTCTGAATTTCTTAATGAAAAAAATACAAGATCAAATTTGTTTTTACGATCTCTCTGTTGATACTGATATTTATGAGAGGGCATTGTTACTCAAGCTGCAGAAGGTGTTAAAGTTGGTTCAGCCTCTGTGGAGGATATCATTTCTAAAGGAATCTGGACTTGATCAGACCTGAAAAGCCCAATAAGATTATAGGACGTATAAGGTAGCATATACGACAGCGTGAACAAATTTCACAATCGTCTTTTTGTTTTGTTTCTTGACACTTTGAATTGATTGTAGAAATATAATATACATGAATCTGAATGTCATTTTGAATTGAGACCAAGAAAAATATTTTATTTTATTACTCGTCTCATTATTATTCTGTTTCGTGTCAGTTGGGCTGTTTGAAGTTTCAGAGTGAATAGATGAGGCACATGATGACGCATATCGAGACAAAACTCATCCGTTGACTCACCAGGGTCCAACTTCTTGCCATCTGTGTGAATCACGTCTGCTGTCCTGCCTTGTAAAATTCTCTCGGTGGCCAGACACATGCAAAAGATGCCTGCATAAAACCCACTTCCCACCATCTAAAGCTCCAAGGTATTTTAAAGGGGAGAAAGGCAATGAACTTCTGACCCGAATAGAGGGCTATGAAGGAAGCTGAAGAGCTCGGGGGCATCCAGAGTGTCTTGCCATGTCTCACCCAGCAAGACCATAAAAAAAACCCTAAAACTCCAACTTCCAACACTTTTATGGCTGCCAGATGGTGGGGGAGTCTGTGTGCCCCAGGACCCCTTGTCTCTGGACTTGTCTCCAACTCCAGTAAAACCAGTTGACCCCAGTGAACTGACATTCACTCTCTATCTAGCTATATATCAGAATCTTTCAATCTGAATATCTATCTACGTCTATCAATGTCTATTTTAATACCCGACTAAGTGGATATCTTTGAGTGTCTTTCTGAATGTCTATTCAATTGAATATCTGAATGTATATCCATCCATCCATATCGATTTTCAATATCTATATCCATTTCCAACAGGCTATCCATCTATTCTCTAGTTTCTTCTAATTCTTTTTTTCACTATACTCATCCAGGTCAATGGGAGTTTACAAGTGCAAGATCAAAATCAATAATAATAATAATAAAAATCAATCGTTTTCTCGGCTAGCTATCAATTCAAGGGATTATCTGATTCCAACCCCCCAAGAAATTGCTTGTGTTGTTGTTTATGTCCTGTAATTCAACCTGACCTCCCTACAACCCCGGCCGGGGCTTCCTGGGTCATTATGGGTGCTGGGACTGTGGGCAATTGTAGTAGTAGAGGTTAATACTCTCCTCATTAAGCTGACAGGGTTGCCGTAAAACAGAGAGGACCTGACCACTCCTTTTCACACCGTCTCAACGACATCAAATGGCATCAGTTGGGTCTGTTTTGAAGCAATGTGTATTAGGTAAAACACCCTCCTGTCAATTGCTAAATCATATAAGCTGTTCAAAAAGCAAAATAAGTGGGATAAGAATGACTATTTCCAAGTAAAACAACAAAAGGGCCAAATTCTTACTGATCAAACAGCATTTGATACAGGCATTTGACCAGTTTAATCAGCAACATCTGACTGAGAGACTCATTATCCATGCATTTCCATGCATTCTTGAAAATCCCCTTGGGCTTTAATATGCATAAATATGATTACAAACACCATGTGCCCTCAGCTTGAGCCCTAATCTTCTTTCTACATTCTTCAACTGTTTGAGCTTAAGTCACTTTCATATTTTACAGGCTAGCTCTCATTTGGCTTCTCTCTCCACTATGAAGAAAAAACTCCATATTCATGAGAAGCTTTAATTGAAAGAAGGGAGGGGAGTCCTAAATTTGCTTTTTGTGTCAGCCAACAGGGACGAATGCAGCTTCAGCACATTTTCTTCATACTCTCTTGTGCAAGAGAAGGAGAGAGAGAGATAAAAGGAGGAGAGGACGAAAGAAGAGAGAGATTACAGACACTGAACCGGTGGTGCTAAGAAGAGCGGAAATCAAACATAAAGGCCAGTCTGAATCTGTGAATCTAAATAAAGACGTGATCCTTCCAAAAGACACCTCTTTGGCCTGTTTTCAGTAAAAATCAGACAGGGAGGTTGTTTGCATTCCAGGAAATGTCTCCCACTTTCTGCATATGCAGCACTTGATTTCCTTGCTGAATGCGGCCACAGCTGTCTCAGGTTTTTGCAGTGAGGCCTTCTGCAAGCAAAACACAGCCAAGGCTTGTCAGGAATTTCAATGAAAATACAGTATTATAAATGACCTTGAAAAACTGGTTTAAAAAAACAAAACAACGAAAACCTACTTCCAACTTCGAAATCCGCACTGGTGGGTTTCCTTAATGAAACATTTTATTAGTATTCCACATGTGTAGAGCTATGTTTTTTCTGTGGCACATGCATGATTTTGTACTTATAATTTTGTAAAGCCAAGAAGAGCCTTCTTAACAGATATTGGTAAAGAAATAAAGAAATTATCTTTATTAAAAAAAAAAAAAAAATTTAATTAAACATGCCATTTTTAAGTAGAGAGTCTGAAATCGTATTTTCTTTTAAAATTAACAAATCAATAATATTTTTTATGCTTTTACAGTGTATTTGAGTGTATCATATAAAGTCTATCTGGTTTTCAAAAAAATGACAGTGGGGAGGGAAAAACCCTACTTCAAAATCTGCACTGGTGGTTCTTTATCAAAACATTTAATTATCATTCCATAGGTTTTTTATTTCTTTGGCACGTGATTTTTGGATGAAGACAACAGCCGAGATCGGCCTTGTTAACAGACATTGGTCTCACTAAAGTGGGCTGTAACTATCCCTTCCTAGCTGTGCCTGTCCCTGGCAGTTCCCCTCATAAGGTTTCACTTTCCTCATAGGATGAAAATGACCTCAGCACAGTAAAAGCAGACAAGGACTGCTCACCAGATGTGAGCAGAGAAAGCGGAGAGGAGGCAGCCAAAAGGGAGTGCAGAAGAAAGAGAGAGTGCGAGGAAGAGAGACAGAGAGAGTGCAAAAAACATTTGCCTGAAGAATTTACTGCCAACCCCAGAGGAGTCCTTTGATTAAGGGTTCAAGTGGAGTTGCAGGGGTTTCTGGGATATCTCAGGAGCACTTATCCAGTGGAGGGGCTGGTTAAGCAAAGAAAAAGAAAGCGACAGGCAGAGAGAATGAGCGCAGAAAAAGAGGAACGCCATGGAAGACCAACAGGTTCAGCCTCAAACACGCAGACGCCCCCCAACCCCCTACAAGCAAATGCCAGTGTCATTCCACACCCCTGTGCACCTGCCAGGCACACAAAGGGAGACTTCCTCCCACTGTCTCTGGCCAAGGCCCCTGATCCCATTTAATGCAGCCTGCACCACAACAAAAGGAGATAAATTAGGGAGAAGGCTTGATGATAGGGTGACTAATCCTTTTGGAAAGACTAATTCTATCAGTGGCCCGTACAGTTAGGAACAGCTAAAATGTGCAAATTGAGCAGCACGCGTAGCCGCAGATTTGTCAGTGACTGTTTTGCAGAAATGCCTCCGTGGCCATTTTACTGCAGCTGTAACTCGCGCTCGCAGGGTTTGAAGACATTCCTCGATTATACCCATCTAGGTTTTTATATGCATGTCCTGCGGTATGCAATTACATAAGGCTCCAGACAGAGCTAAACTTGTTTTTGCCCATGAGGGTTCATAGACAGGGCCTGCAGAACAAAATACATGGCTAAAAACGTCCAATGTATCCATATTATTAACTATATATACTAACTTTAAGAAAAAAAGAAAAGAAAAAAAGTGTACCCTGGATCGCTCACATGGCAACTGGTCATGAATCCGTCACCTCTAATATGCATACTGACCGAATCTTTTACAAGCTGACTTCATGTCTACCGCACATCAAAGCTCTGTGCGTCAGTCCAGTCACACCACAAACTCACATTCCTCACTTCATTCACACTCAACCTTCTCAGTGTTTGCACGCACTCTTCAGTGCTGCCAACTCCTAACAAAGTCCTGAACAATCACAGCCTCCTGTTGTGTCATCAGTCAGGTGAGCTGATGACCAGTATTCAGCCGCAAACGAGCAAGTCAAGACCGCTATATAGCGAGACCAATTAGGATGTTGCTGCCTAAAGGAGCAGTGATTACCCCTTTCATAATGATAAGCCACAAAGCAGCTTGGATTTTTGTAAGAGAGAGTGTAAGCTAGCAGCTAGCTTTCCGTCTTCCTTGTCCACGATAGCTGGTCCCCATTTTAAGACATAGGCCTGATAATAGCTGGGTCATTATGGGATCAGAAGCTCTCTATTTTAGGCTGCTCTACTCTGGCCTGCCCGGGCTCAGGCTGCCCATGTCTGTGGTCACTGGCGCACTATAAATAAAAGCAGACACTGGGTACAGGCACGCTATCATATTGCCCTACAAGATAGAGAGAGAGTAAGGAAAGACACCCCAGCCAGAAAACTCAACCAGGACTGAAAATAAGTGTCTTTACTGCAGAGATGTAGTCATATAAAAATACAGCGAACCCAAAAACTAGTACGACATATTATATTTTAAATAAACTAAATAAATGAATATAGCATATATTTATTATTTTACGCATTTAATCATTCAGCAGACATGACTCTAGTCTTATATCACATGATGCTTAAGAAAGCATTCTAATTTGATATAACATTTCCTCGTATTATCAGTGTTGAAAACAGTTGTGCTGCTCAATAGTTTTTGAATATTTATGAAAAGCATTTCTCAAGATGTAAATAAAGTTCAAAAGAACAGTATTTGTTTAAAATATTTTGTAAAATTATAAATGTCTGTCACTTTTATTGCAATCATGATTGATTAAAAGCAATTTAAGAAAAAATATTGACCTTAGACAGACAGACAGATAGATAGATAGACAGACGGATGGACAGACAGACAGAAATGGCACCAGGACCAACATTTCTACCTTTTTAATATCTAGAATATCCTCCGCTAACTGTCCCTCTCATGTGCCTGGCCCGCTCACTGTAGAGACACACAGTGAGAGAAAGAGAGACAGACAGTGAAAATGGACGGATTAAAACGAGAGAGAAAGAAGCCAAGGCAGAGCACAGCTATTTAATTGAGGCTGACATGTCTGTAACAACACATCAGGCTGTTTGAATAAAGCTCCTTCCTAAGAGAAATGGAGAGAATAGAGAAAGGGAGAGAAGCGATGGAACAGATGCTTGGAATTAGAGTAGCCAGTGAGGGGGTGTCATCTGCAAAAAAAGAAAGTGGCAGCAGTTTTGGTACTAGATAAATAGTCCCACAAAACCTCGCTTTGCTGTACAGAGCGAGGAGGCAGCCGTGTTGAATGCGTTTGATATGGGCTCTCGCTCCAGGCCTCGGAGTTGCATTGCTAAAGGCTCCAATAGCAGAAATTTAGTACGTGTTTAACAGCACACCACATTTCATTGTGCTTCGCTAGCATTTAATACCTGATCTCCAGTGCCAAGCAGAAATCTGGCACACACTCAAGCCACTGGGGGAGATGGCTTACAAGAGGTCTGCTTGTTGGTGCCACTGGAAAAACATAAAAGACCCAATTTTCTTCTCCCTTCTGTATCCTTTTTATTTATCGGCTTACAGGACAGTGTAGAGTCACAAGAAAACCATATTCGCAGCCATGTTAGCAAAATGGCTTTTTGTTAAAGATACATAATGACATTTAAGAGATAGTTCACCAAAAATTTTAACTTTGTAATCACTTGTTTATCAAACAAATTTATATAGCTCCAGAAGACTAACATTACAGCACACAATTACAAAGACTAATATTATATGCACCATATGATATATATGCACAAACATATTTTCACTGTATGAAGCGAAGTTCACAATAAGGACAGTAACTATAACGTTTTAACAATCTATCTATAGAGAAGTCTGCACAGCTATAACGTTAATGACGCAGAGAAATGACATCAATGCAATCACTTTCATAATTTTTCCACTGACAGCCAATTAGAATCCACATCATAACTAAAGATTAAAAATAAAAATGTTGTCCATTGGTGTGGACGCTCATACAGTTCTCTTTATAGTTATCGTTCTTGACGTAAAAGGGTATTATACAATAATAGCAATTGAGCATGAGTTTCTGATGCTCCAAACTTTCAGAACATATCCATTGTCACTGAATAAATAACGAAGACCACACAAGGGTGAGTAAATGATGAGAAATTATTATTTTTTGGGTGAACTACCTCTTTAAATAATTGCAGTTCCACTGCATGTATTATGCAGTCAATCAATTTGCTGAAGTGTGAAAAGAGAAACATTTTAAATAGACGTTTTGTACCGACTAATGATGATATTTGACAGCATTAATCTTAGAAAGATGCAGTATAGGCAAGCTATCACGACAGCAGAGGAACCTCTCCATCCACAAAACCTTTCGTTTTTGAGAACGCCATCTTGCCGAACGTTCCAGAAGCATTTCTGAAACACCATGTTGTGGTGGACCATCGCAGCGAGTGGAAAATGGAGGCCTTGCCAGCTGTCTGAGGCCAGGAGGAGTGAATCAGCCTTTCTGGAAAAATCTGAATGTGCCTCATAACCCAAAGCCTCAAAACACAGGGAGGGCAAATGCAGGAAAACCTCCATCCTTGCACCACCCAGAGAGCAGGAGAGAGAAAGACAGACTCACACTTATCCGAAGCGCGAGAGGCATAGGGAAATGGAGGTTATGGATCAGGTCATCCTGACATCATCATTTCTTCTGCTTTTTTGCAAGGCTAGGACAGAGCCTTGTATTCCTTAGTAACACAATCGCCACAAGAAGGCCTGGATATAAGTGTTGTTTGTGTATGTGTTAAAGAGAGAAAGTGTATGCGTGTTTGTGAGAGAGAAAGACAGGCAGAGTGAGCAGTGAGTGAGCGAGCATGAGAGAGCTGGCACGCTCCCCTCAGCCCACCAGCCAGGAAGCATCAAGTTCTTATTTAGCACAGGAAGATCAGCTTTGCTTAGCAACTACACTGACTCTCCAATCACAGAAGTTTTCTGAATAATGCTGCTTGGGCGTGGAGCGAGAGCCGTCTACGTGCCTCTGAGGAGTGAACGAAAGGCCACGGGCTGCTTAAAAACACAAAATCCCTGTTTTCATAAAAGGCCCAGACAACTCATGTAAAAAACAAGCTTTTTTCTTTAGCCTAGAAAAGAAGCAACTTCAATGTGCGGTTTGGAAAACCCAAGATTTGCTTAAGATTTAATTAATCTGCCACTTTTTATACTTAAAGGAACCGTTCACCTAAAGTGAAAATTCATTATTTACTCTACCCCGTGCTGTTGCAAACCCACAGGACTTTCTTGCTTCCTCGGAAGATGAGAGAAAAATCGCAACTACAATGAATGGTGAAAGGATGCAAAAGCACAATAAAGCATCATGAAAATATCCCATTCTACTTGTCCACTATATTCCAAATCTTCTGAATTCATATGTTACTTTAATTTGGGGGAACAGACCAAAATCAGACCACACTTAAATTTAAGAACCAGGTCAGTCTAATTTATGAACAAACTGTTTGTTCTGCGAAAAACTCAAAAGAACATTTTGTTCACAAATTTGACAACTCTCATCAACACGGAAAGACAGACAGACAGTAATGGTAATTTTTCATGTCTAGAACACGCTCAGCTGACTACAGAAGGAAGAGTTTGGAAAGACACGAGGGTAAGCAAATAAAGAGGAAATCAGTGAATTTCACTGATCTGTGAACAAAGCTCAGCCAATGTCTTATTTAATTGAATTAATACATTTAATTTATTTAATAGTCTTATGGGATTGGCACGACATGAGGGTAATCAATGACAGAATTTTCATTTTAAGGTGAACTGTCCCTTTAAGGCCTTAGAGGAAAGCAGAGATTGGACAGGAAACGATGACGGGGGAGCAAGTTTGGGAAACGGATGAATCTGAACTCACTTCACCCACATACGAGTAGCAAAACACAAAAAGTCATGTTCACTTACTAAACCACAACTCATGAACTGCTATTATTAATAGTACAAAATGAAAACCTATAAAACATACAACACATTTTAATTACTGGTATGCTTGGCTAAAATATTGATTCTTCCACATCGCCGGTGGACAGAGTAGCCAGCATCAATCCATGATGTGGGAAGGACGTGATCAAGCAACAGTGATACACATGCACTTAACAATGCTATTTAAACATTTAGAATTCAACTTCATTTGAGATTCATGAGCTTATCCTCATGGTAGATTTGGGGGCGGTCAGTGGGAGGTTTGTAGGCGAGAGCAACATGCCAGTTTGTCATATGGCACACGCACGCAGACCAAAGCTGCATCATCCCACAGACAGACCCTGAGGAAACATCTTTACCGCACAGTCCTCAGCCTTCTCCGAGCAGCTCTAACAGAAGTCAGCAGCTGTTAGGAAGTAAAAGCACTCAAGTATGCCCCAGAACGTCAGATTCTTTCAGCAGCGGTTTAGCTTGGCATATTCAGGTAAAATGTAATTTAAAAGAATCACTGTTTGGATCCCTCTTAACTTCTTTTGGCTGAAATGAAACCTATCTATAAGTCGACCGCATTCAGATCAGTAATAAACTTTTTTAATATATCTAATTTGTTCTGGATGGCCAAGAAATAATTGAAATTCCAACCAGATTAAATAAAAATGCATCCTCCAGCCCATGAGGATGAATCAGGGAGGGAATACAAAGCTCTACAATGACTTGCATCTAATGAGGAAGGGTGAGAGACAGAACACTAAATTAAAGCTACATTTAATCCATTTCCATCGGAATGAAACTTTGTCCGAGCGGACTTTGCCGAGCAGTTACAGATTAGAGGACTTGCAAGGGGCTCAATTAAGGCACTGGCGTTCTTGCACAGTGGCAGCTGTGTACTCCAGGATTTTCCATCTCCAGAGCAGATGGGTTGCCATATTAATCATGAAGCTGATGATTGCTATCGACTAAGGGGCCTGATCTGAGAAACTGATCATAAAACAACACCACCATCATTCTGCCATCTGTTCCCACAGACTGGTGGCACTGCCAGCCTGCGCAACTCTAAACCTCAACCAACGCCGTCATCAGACATCATACAGACTTGCTCACGAAACAGATGCCTGAATTTGTGACATTTGCTGCTAACTGCATCTCGATTAATGATCAATATTATAGTGGTACCAAATGAACACTTTTCATGCTTCATGTTGGCAGCAGACACAGACAAAAGCCTATTAACTCATTATCATATTGTTGGAAGCATCGGTTGTGCAACGGGCACCAAAACCAAGCTAGAGACACAATGAGAGGTGACTGCTTGAGTAACAAAGATGTCGGGAACAAAAGAGGCGGCAGGTCTTCGCTCCAGCATCAGCCAGCGGAGATCTCCAGCTGACGCCCTTTAAACAAGAGGTCACACGGCGTAGAATAGAGGGCACAACCTCTGAGAGCCCCTGGCCACCCCCTCACCTCCATCCCTCCAGGGAGGGGATGAGACGGCATCTCTTGAGGACTGTTAAGCCTTCAAGCGCCCCTTTTAAAATTCAGCCGTTCAGAGAATAGGCGTCCGAAAGTAGATTTTGACTCAGCTAAGTCAAACCCCAGGCAGCCAGTGTTGTTTGAGAATCTGATTCTGAGCAGCAGGGGTTGTTTTCTGGCCGCCGTGATGTGGTACAGACTACGGATGAGTGGCCTGACTGTGCTGGATGAATAAGTAGCACTCGCAGTGTTTGGGTGGAGGGGGGTTGGGCAAGCGGATGAAATTGTTGGCAGTCTGGAGGCTGAGCAAGGGGCAGCGCGGCTGGTGGGACGCAGTGCGGGCAGCAATGGCGAGGTCAGCAGACAGATGGGAATGGAAATGAGTAGGACGTGCGCACATTTTAATCTTTTCCCCACAGCTGATCCAGGCATTATAAATGCAAACTCGCACGCACATGGCGACCTCCATCCCCCAGGCGTGCGCATTTATTACGGCCGTGGCCACCTTGGTTCTGGACACTCAGTTGATTGGTTTGGTCTCAGGTTGGGAGTCATCTGTAATTTGATAAAGTGAGAGAGCAGAACAAAGAAGAGTTTGATGTCCCCCTATTTAAAAGCTCAGCCGCCCCTTAGCGTCCAGTTTATTACACAATACTATTCTCACTGGAGTCTTACTTAATTTTTGGCAGGACAAATGTACTTAGAATATGTGGTTTAAGGGAAAGTTAAAACTCCAAATAAAACAACACAACATAACCACTATGTGCTGCATCAATTTGTTCAAGATTGTTAAAACTGGATCAAAACATCAATTCAGACTAACAATTCAGTTTCACAATTATTAAAAGCTTCAAATAAGTAATAAATATATTAATATAATAATAAAAATGTTTTAAAGGTTTATAAAAATAAAATAAAATTTAAAAAATGGCATAATATTTGGCAAATTGATGAGGAAAAAAAGCACAGTAAATTACGTCTTGGATCTAAATGCAAAAAGTGTTTCACAACTCTTAAAAAGTTTTAAATAAGAAAAATAATATAATATAATATAAAAATAACATTATCTAAAAAATAATAAAACGTTGTTTTTTAATGTAAAAATATATATATTTAAATAGGATATCACTGTGTATATTGATAACACCAACGCAAATGGTAATTTATTTTATTTGCTATGTTTTTTCTGTCTTTTATCAAACAACCATCTGTCCAGTTGGAGAACCAAGGGTCACACGATTGGCCGGACTGTCTGAAAGGAGAGGGGGTGGGGTTGTTGGTTGATTAGCTTTGGACAGAGGTCACATGTCACGGCCCTTTGACGGCACGTCAAGGCCCTGGCGGACAGGGGCGACAGATTCTTAATGAGAACCTGCCACCCTCTCCCAGCAATATACCCCATTATGTCAGCCAGTCCAGACAAAGTCTGGATCCCGTTTTAAATGAATTCAGCTCTGAGATATTCCTATCCGACTTCCCTCATATACAAAAATAAAGCAAACTCTGTGTACTCTGTACTGCTGTGAAAAGCTATATTACATAAAAATCATGAGGACTCAAAAACCTTATAACCATGGCGACCAGCCTCTCATCAATGTAATATTTGGAAACAGCAATTCTTTAAAAAAAAAAAAAAGTCACTGCAAGAGACAGCATGAAACAAATATTCTCAGCGAGACTAGAAACGATTTAGAGAGTTTAACATTTAATTACAAAAATAAAGGGTAAAAAAAGAAAGAAAGAAAACAAATGTCTCATTGAGCTGAGTTTAGGTGTAAAATGTCAAGCTGTTGATTCTTGTTTTGTTTTTTTCTCTGCAAGCAACCAAGTCCAGTGCAGGTCCACTGGTGCACAGCTCCCCACAGACCCAGACACCTTCCTAACTGGGAGACTTCTGACAATGACCCACAGAAACTACACAAAATCCACCCTTCTGTATACATTCAGTTTCTGTACTGTAAGGACAGCCCATATAATTATGGTTAAATATGCTTATTGTGCAATTTAAACAAACACAGGAGACGCACACAAGGTTACATCTAATCATCTAACAATAGTTGCATGGAAAAGCCAGACTTTGGTTAGTCCAACCAGACGCAGGGCAAGGCAAATTGTAAACCAGCTCTTCAGCTTCCATGTGACAAATATCATTCAACACTTTTCCCTAAGAGAAGCGATCGTTAAATATACATGACGCTGCATTTCTGAAATGTGCCATGTCTCTCACATTTCCCACAGTAATGAAACTGCATTTGCCACACCATGCATCCCAAGCCTGCTGAAGTGACACCATGGTAACACATACATATATGTGTGTAGACCCATTAGCACGATCACACTCAGCAGCTGCTGCGTGGAGAGAGCAGCCAACCCGAGACTCCCATGCTTTTGTCCGCTCACTGTGTCTCTGACCATGGAGTGGAGCCTGATCAGACAGTGGGAGACCCAAGGGCAGCGCTGACCCTACACCAACTGCTTTTTGGAGAGTGACCTCAACCCCAACCTACCCCCCACCCAAAACACACACACACAAAACATTGTCCTACACAGCACTCTTACCCTCCTCCTTCACCTCGGAGCCCATTACTGGCTTCCCCAAGCCTCCCCATCTATCTCTGGCTCCCATAAAATACATAATTGAGGCTCCATTTATCATATGCAGATGCCCCTGAGTGCATCCAGAAGAACAAGACAAATGCACTCGGGGGTTTGGTTGGGGGCACAGCTGTGCACCTTCATTTCAATACGCTCAGAGATAGCATTAGAAGTTGATGTTATAGGATAATATTAAAAACATGCAGCGATTCTCAACTGATCTGTTATGGTCTCAAAAAGTAGGGTGCTTAATGCAGCAAAAATAGGCTTTAAAAAGAGCTGAAGTTTGAGCTTCAAACCAAAATCCAAATGAACTAAACGCCAACATAGACAAGTTGTGATATTCAAAAACAAACGTCAAAATTATGTAAGGTGATGGGAAAAAATGACACAGACTGCAATAGATATGGGATGAAATGTGAAGTTTGTTTTGCACCTTCCACTGTGTGTTTAGTGTAGGAAAATATGTTTGTTTATATTTTTGTTTACTTTGACAGAATAAACGATTAGGTGTAACCGAGTCTAATAGGTGTTTGTATGATCAAATACCGGCAAAGACAAAGAGAAAAATCAATGCAAGTGAATGAAAAACTTGATCACATAACATCCTTTATCAGAAATATTTGGGAGTAAAATATCCATAATTGTGGCGTACTACAATACAGATTCAGACTTTGATTTAGGGCATTTTCAGCTCACCTTGTAAGATGTCTTGTGCTTGTTCCCCAGGTCAAATTTTCCCTTTAACTCACAGAGGAGCTGCTGCAGTGTGGCACTCTCCTCTTTGTCACTATAGTCTTGATCCAAAAGAATATAAGCCCTCCAGTTGGACGAGTCGAAGCCCCAGTGACAGGTTCTGTTCTCCAGCCTTTTATGACTGTGCACCACGAACTTACGGGTCGGGAACATGAGCCTGCAGTCCAAGCACTGTATGCACGCCGCGTTGGGGCTCGTGTAGAGCTCTGGCACGAACAGGCCCTTGCACTTCCCGAAGCATTCGTGATAAACTTTGAAGCTCTTCTCCGTCCGCTCCAGCTCGATGGAGCACGACAACTCTTTGTCGGCGTGCGGAGGGAAAGTGCCGCCGTAGATGAGGGCATTGCAAATGCGCTCTGCGTCCGTCTGGGTGATGAGACCGCAAGAGGGGGCCGAGAAGGGCAGGATGCCCATAACTTTGAGGATCTCCAGCTGGTCCGCCGTGCACCTGGAGCAGTAGACGTGGAGGTCGTCGCACACAGAGTTGATCTGCTGGAGGGAATAGTCTCGCAGGACGCTGTTAAGGATCTGCGGCAGGCAGAGGCGCTTCTCGCCACCCACAACGAAGCACGAAATTGTCTCTCGCTCCAGGACCGTCTCGCACCTCTCTATGGAGCGGTCGGAGGGGATGAACAGGGGCCCCGGCATGACCGGGGGTGTCTGCGCCGGGAGGTTCACCATCACCTCGGCGCTCTTGCCGTCCTTCTTGAACAGCATGTCCTGCTGCCAGCGAGCAGAGAAGGCTGCCGGACCGCCGAGAGAGCTCATGGAACTCAAGTGAAACTGCTTCAGAGTTTGCTGAAGTCCGGGATGCGGCTGAAAGCTGGAAGGACCCTCCATGTTTAAACCTGGGCAGTCTAATCACAACAGATTCAGTGAATGTGAACGGAAAGAGTCGCAACAGTCCATGTCATTTCGGAAAGTGTAAAACACCGCCTTGTAATCCATTCAACTGTTTCATGTTCAAATCTGAAGTCGTACCAGAAAGAGCCAGAGTTCCGAGCGCCGAGAAAATCCCACCAAAGTGTAAAGTTTTAAGCGAAATGTAATTCTGAATGTTACTATATAACAGAGCCGGTGCAACTCGCGCGCAAAATGTGTGCCTAGTGTAGAGCTCGTCGGTGCAGTTGCCTCCGCTTTACTATGAGAGTGTGCGAGTCTCTCATTCTCTCTCTCTCACACACACACACACACACACTCCCTCTCTCTCTCTCTCTCTCTCTCTCTCTCTCTCTCTCTCTCTCTCTCTCTCTCCCTCAGTGTTTGTTTGTGTCTGGTTCAGTCATTGAATCCCGGCCAAGAATGTGACTGACTCCCCGGGCTGGCTGTTCCATGAGAAGCTCTCCTCCCCCCGCGGCTCTAGCAGCTGCAAAAGCGGGAACACAAACTACACGTAGAACCATTGCAGCGGATGGAGGAGGGGTGGAGTTTACTTACAAGGGCTATAGTAAATTTTATTAACAAACTTTATTATCAAACATTACATAAATAACAGGAGCAGTAATTCATGTACATTTGAATATGAAAATATATGAATCAAAGTTTCGAGAAACTAATGCAGGCTTACATTGAGTAATAAGCTGTGGTCTTACATGCAGAATGTTTTACTTTGACCGCCTGAATACATTATGTCATTTATTTACTAAATAAACAGGACGTGAAATATCGATTTGAAGTGAATTAAGCTAAGAAACTATTACAATTATTGTTAGTCTATCGACTTCTAATGCTGATTTGGTGCTCAAAAACATTTCTTAGCATATTATTATCAATGTTGAAAACATTAAGCATTTTCTCGATTGTTTTTTTATGACTATTTGATGAATAGAACGTTCAAAAGAAACGTTTAATGAAAAAACCCCCAATAATTTTGGTAACATTATGATGATCATGTGACACTGAGGACTGGAGTAATGATGCTGAAAATACAGCTTTGCTGTCACTGGAATAAATTATATGTTATAATATAATGTTAAAATAGAAAAGTTGTGATTAAAGTGTAATTAAGTATTTACAATGCTACTGTTTTTATTATATTCGAGATAAAAAAAAGTCATATTGAACATAGACTTAAATTAAAAAATCCTACCAACCCCAAACAGTTGAACGCAAATTATTCAACTTTAATATATTGTTTACTATTGTACATCAGCAAACTATCGCGTCACAATCGTGACGTAGTACTTAATATTTAGGATAAAAAATCAAGTTGATAAACCTGACTCAAACCACTTCCCCCCCCCCCCCCCCCCCCCTTCAAAATGCCATTATGACCAATGTTCAGAAATGTAAGAGCGCAGTTTAATAAAAGCATAACTCATACTGCTTTGTTTAGATTGGGTGACTTTGTAACAGCCTGATTTGTTTTTCATGGATCTTAGAAAATCGCAAGCATTTGTCTAATGGTTAATTTTGGCACATTTGCCTGAAGTGGGGTTGCTTGAAATTCAACACTATCATGAATGCAGTTTGATTTGGCTTAAAATACCTGTCACAATACAGACCTCCAAGCTTCTCTCCACAGATAGAAAGAGATATATACAGGTAAGAGTAGGTTGGGAAAATACATTTGATGATAAATGTAAAGGAAAAATGGTCAGAATTGAAAATTTAAACAACTATGGTGCGAGTTGACAGTTGACACTACAATTATATTTTCAATTGGGAAAGATAAAGAAAGCTGTTGAATCAAAGTAATAATTCAACCAAAATTAGAACTGTCCTCATTTACTCACCCTCACTTTGTACCACATCCACTCACAAAGTCACATGAGAAGCATAATACTGAAATGTCTAAATTATTATCCAGTATGTCAAAACAACAGCTATTAAAAATTATGTTTGGAAAAGTGCAATCATATTTGTCATCACTGGAAGAAAGTCAATGGTGCTTTTCAGCCACTAGGGGGCGCTACAAATCAGCACACATTTGCCCGGGTTCACAGACCAGGCTTAAACCTAGTCTCAGACTAAATGCGTATTTGTGCTGTCTTAACTGAAAGTGACCTGCACTAACCCATCTTTAAGCATTTCAATGCCATTGAATTGTCTCAAAAGTGCACACGAGTAATTTTTTCCCTCATTTTTAAAAAGATATTTAAATATCCTAATTTAACTAAGGCTGAATCTAAGCCATGTTTGTGAAAACAGGCCATTAAGTTTCAATTTAGGGAACAATAAAGATAAACAAACACATAGAATTAATTTTTTATTAAGTCCCACAAGAAATAAATAAAATACAGAGCTTTTCTGTTGTAAAATATGAATAATTTCAACTACCCATAATCTTATTCCTTTTGTCACAAGTAAATAGTAACAACATCCCTTTTTACAAGATTCTACACCCCCAATCAAATAAACTGAATTATAAAAAACTATATAAAAATAAAAGTGGTTCCAAAACGCTGCAGTCTGCTAAAGCAATTTAGCTCACATACAAAAGGACATTTAAACATTTTTATGATTGAAAAGTTAATCTGCAGCATAATGGCTTGTTTGTACAGCCAAACTACATTTGGAATAGTAGCACAATCTTTAAAATTCACATAAAAACCTCCCAAAAAAAAAAAATCCCACAAGGTGCTTTTGGGTTTATTATCAAGACTTTCCTTTTATATCACTTCATTTTAATTCACAATTTGTTTCTAACAAAGTTACATAAAAAAAATTCCAAAGTTGAGACTTTTCAATTCCATTCAAAAAGTCTAATTCTAATTCAAAATGTTACACCCTTAAAAAAACAGTACAAGCAACAGATCTAGATAATGAGACAAAGTTAATTGCAAACAGAACAGACATTGACACATCGTTAATGAAAACATACAGAAAAAATGAATTATTAATTGGAGCGGTACGGAATAAATTAAGCTAATTAGTTAGAACTAAATCTTCTATGGAATAAATTAATTTTGTATTCTTGCAACATTGACCACAGTAGCACAACTGGATCAAATGTATGATATTTTAAGAGTAAAAAATTAAGCTAAAAAAAACTAGAAGATTCAGATTTAGGATAACATGTAAAAAGCATTTTCCAAAAAAAACAATAACTAGCATTTGGCATCTCACTCATGGCAACTGTTTGATGGGATTCTTAAGTTATATGCTAATAAGAATTTGTTTTGTTTTTATTTATTGGCAAAGGCAATTTATTACAATGTAGTTCTTTGGAAGTAAACAGTGAATCTATCTCAAGAGACACACCGTGGCATTCATATACATCTTCACTTTAAAAAAAATAAATTACTGTAATATCCTTTTTCGAATATTCAAAGTTCTGTAAAAAAAAAAAAAAAAAACACCTTCAAGTAGGCTTTAGTGTTTCATCAAAGGACTGACAGCACACATGAATGTATCCAATTTCATAAATTGGCAGATTTTGAGATTTACTTACAGCTCACACTGAAACTTTCTGCTTCTGAACAGATGTGTCAACATTTCCAAACAACCCAAAGGTGCAAAAACACTTGACAAAATCCCGTGACTGAATGATTACACTATTTCTGTGGGTAGACGAGAGGGCTTGTCCTCATACTGCGGTGGTGGGGTCAGTGGTTCGATGGGCGCCACCCGACCTTGTCCAGGGTTTTGGATATTCAAACGAATATCCTTCATGTGGAGCTTCTCGGACTTGATCCTGCGCACTCGGAGAGGTCTGAGGATGCGGCTGGCCCTGCTGCTGCTGCGGGTGGGCTGGGAGCTGGAGGTGGGTGCCGCAGGCTGGGGTGCGGGGTCAGGAGCTGGCTGAGGGGCCTCTTGGCCATTACCTTCTCTTGGTTGCTGGCCTTCATTTTCAACGGCAGCGATCAGATCTTCATACGACGGCAGCTGGTAACTCTGTCTCAAGTTGCTCTGTCGAACAGGGTACCGTCCGCTGGTGACCGCCTCCTCATAGGTGGGGACGTCATAACTGGGTGCTGGTTCCTCAGTTGATCTAATATTTACATATAGATATGACATTAGTTGAGTGTAGGTAAACTACATATACGGTAGTCAATAAGTTTCACCTAGATGGATTTGAACAAAGGGAACTAGGGACGTACAATATATCAGTACTGATATTAGAGATTTATTATTAATAATTTATATATACACCTTATACCTTTAGGGTTAATTTTTTTAATTTAATTTTTTTGTTTTGTTATATATATATATATAAACATAAAAAAAAACTGTTTTATGTATGAATATTTCTCAAAAGGTAATTTATTCCTGTGATAGCAAAGCTGAATTTGAAGCCATTACTCCAGTCTTCAGGGTCACATTTCCTGAAGAAATATTTCTTCTTATTATCCATGTTGAAATATTAAATATTAAAACAGTGATGTACATTTTCAGGATTCTCACATGAATAGAAAGTTAAAAAGTACAGCATTTATTTGAAAAAGATTTTTACGGACCCAAACTCATGAACTATTGTGTATATAAGTCAGTATTATATTTGTTATTATTCATGCTTATTTGCTCTATTTTTAAATATAGATTACCTTTAGTTAAGTTTGTTTGAAGGAAACATTAATTTAATAACAATGTTAAATAATGTTAAATTTTAGCAAATGTATTCAATTACAATATTAGCCATGTATCAGTTATCATCCATGAAAATAATTATTGACATATCTTTATCAATCAGAATTGTAATATTGGTGCATCCCTATACAAAACCTGGACATTAATCCTTTCCATAATCTTTTAATACCCTACAGAGAGTTTAATGAGTATAGAGAAGTACTCACTCATCCTGATCTCTATGGACACGATCCACATAATCAGCACCGCCTGCACCTGCAGTTGCCCTGTTTCTCATCCGCTTCTTGTTCCTCACCCCAAGACATATTGCAAGGAGCAACATGGCAAGACCGGCTCCAACCAGCACAAATGCAACCGATGAGGTCTTTCCCACATCTCCACTAGTACTTCCATTGTTCGTGCTTGTAGAATTGTGCAACTGTGTCCCGTCAGATGGGACTATGCTCCACACGATCATGACAATACCAAGCGCCACCAGGCCCACCCCCAGTGTACAGAGAGCATACTGGGAGCCTGAGCTATTGCCCTCCCGACTGGTGGGTGGACGCCTGTTTCCTGAACACAGAAGCTGCCCACTGGAGCACATAGCTGTAAATGCTCCTCTCGAATATTCACGAAGATGCACTTACCCCGGAAGGGTGGTCCAAATGTGGAGGATGAGTTCAGAACTGTGACATAAAAGCAGAAAAAAATAAATAAACAACTATTAGAAACATTTCAGTGAAGGGGAAATATGTACTGGAAATGGAGTGGGAACCAAGTATCAGAAGAAAAGGGTTTCTGTGTTTCAGATAATTGGAGACAGACTCTAGAGCAAAAAAGTTATCCTTTTGGCTCAATGCCACTCTAGAGGTCAAATGGTAGCATTCCAGCATGTAACTGAAAGAATTACCATGTATGGACATTGTAAAACTAAAAGTTGACATAAAAATTTCAGTCTCATATTTTTACCAGAGAAACCAGAGTTGAGAGATTTTGTGAGTTTGGGGCCTGATAATTAAAGAATCTAAAACAGGGCAAGTCATGCTATTTATCTTATTGTGAATTATTCATTATTTTTTTCACCTCATAATTTTTCCTCAATTTCATTTACCAGAAGTCGATCTTCCAGACTTCTCTCTGGTGATGTATGCAGGACTTCTCCAATAATTTTGTCAGCTTAAATCCTATCGCAATCTTCTTACAATCGATAACTCGCAGCTTTAGATGAGTAACCATCTAATCAAAAACCAACGGACAGAACCAGGCTTTACATTTTTTTTCTTTTTCTGTTTCTCTATGATGCGTTACAATAGAGAAGAAAATAATCACTACACCAGTTTCATCCCGACCATAAAAATGACAATAATAAAGGTCAATCACCTTTGTTCTATAACAATGATATATAAAATGGTAGAAAAATTATCATATTTATTGAGTAAATCAATAAGTTGGAAGGGTATCAAAAGAAGAAGGTTTTTGGAATCATCATAGTTGGATTTTGAATGTTTAACACAACAATCAGTTTGTACACATTTTGTGCCTGGCCTAAAAAATAAAAAGCTTGGCAGAAAATACAGTACAACTCATTTAGCCGGTTTATGAGTCAACAAGGCTTGTGCAACAACATGTTTCCCATCATTTTGTGTGTGTGTGTGTGTGTGTGTGGACACACATGTGCGCTCTTCATTTTGTTGCACAAGTACTAAAAAGCTTTCCGTCTTTGTTGGGATGTGATCAAAAAGAAAATGTGACATTTCAGCCGAAAAAACTAAATGATATTTTCTGAACTCAAATGACTGTTAATTCACTGTTAAGTAACAGGGATCATTTCAAAGTGACAACCACCGCATTAACCATAACATTTACAAACAATTATGACTTTTACAATCTTTCCCATTCTCCTTTTCATAGCACCAATAAACATCAGCTTTCAGCGAATATCCTTGAAAGTCAAGATTAAGACATGCACACTAAAAATCACCCAAAACCGATCCAGTGCACTAAGGTTAGGTTGCTGCCGTACACCAACTGTTGCCATAACAACACAGCATTGTTCACTTGTGAATGTGGGCACTTCACTGTGCTCAGAATGAAAATGGGGAAGGGGTGTCATTTTAGGTAAAAGCTACTTCAAACCGCAAACAGCCTCATCTTTTAGCAAAACCAAATTTAGATGCATTCATTTCATCCTTACAAAACGTTCACTATCTTAATACAGATCCATTTTAAAACATGCAATGTTAGGCGAGGATATATAGGCACGTTTTATCCTAAGGTGACGTTGAGTGGTTTTTACAAACGTTTTACAAAAGAAATCACGGCACTGTGGGGCCTTTCAGGATGACTCATGCGACTGTGGGTGTAATTTATTTGAGGGCGAAGAGCAAATGGTCAAATAGGTTTTAGAATGTTCGGATTTTGTGAAGTGGTTTCAGGATGAAGAACAAATCAATGATTCTGTTATTCACATTTTGAGAGGAATGGAAGGATGGAGTGAGACAGAAAAAGAGCAATCGTCTGTGTAGAAAGAAAGTGTATTTACATCGAGAAAGACTTGCACATTTAGGGGCACTAAAATAAAACCGGTTTGTCAGAGCAAGATATGAAAAGCACTGCAAAATGTGCAGACTAGTTGTAAAAACCTGTATTTGCTTCTCAAAACTGTCTTCAGTCTTGCTCAAAGGGATTTTAAATAGAGATGCAATGGTCGATTAGCTATAAATCAAAACCGGATAGTGTTTGCTACAAACACAGGACAGTTTTTATTTTATTTTAGCTGATCTCTATTACTGACTTGCATACAAACTGCACTGCAATCTGAATAATGTAATTTGTGCGGAAATATTACGATGTTTGCAAACAGGACGTAAACACAGGACAGAGATGGGACACGCTGACAATGCACAATAATAACCAACACATAACAGCACACATAACAGTAGTCTCAGATGTGCATTGGGGTGGAGTTTAAAGCATAATTAACGGTAGGTTTAGTGTTTGGGTGGGGTTAGGAATTTGTTAAGGTAGACCTAGAAGTTAGTGGTTGGGGAGGGATACCAGATTATCAGTACCACCGTAACTTCGGGATCTGACACTTCTGTCCTCAGACTGCTGTGACATGTCTAACTGCAGAACCACACATCTCAAGATAGAAGCAAAGAGGAGAACAGAGACATGCCAATAGAGAAAATACTAGACCTGGTATTGTATGCTTATGATTCGTGATGCCTGAAAAATAGAACAATTGAATTAGGGGTGGGAGTTTATATGAATGCATCTATAAAGGGAATTACCTGAATGTCTTTACTTTGCAAATTACTTTACAACTACTTTGCGTACAGCGGTAACCATGCAAGGAAACACTACAGTAGTGCCTCAAGATACGAAAGGCTCAACTTACGAAAAATCCAAGTTACGAAAGCAAAGACGAAAAATTTTACTGCTCTACATACGAAAAGTTTTCAATATTCGAAAGGTTTCTGAAAGTCCGAGATTCACCCCATAACAATTTTGAAACTCGCGCCGTACGCCGCCATCTTAGTTATAGTAGACTCGCCACCATCCTCCTGCTCTCCCATTGGTTCCTGTTGCTAGCCAAGCCATGAGATCCTTCTCTCTAATTGGACAGCATCCCTCCCATCATGCATCTTCTATACGTACGTGCTGCCGTGCTTTAGCACATTTTTTATGTGTTTTCGTAAAGTTAAGTGTACGTACGTCCGTACGTTATCTGCCGTTTGTCCTCCTCCTCTGCCGCCACTTTCGGAGATAGCCTCACTCGAAAGGTAAGCTTCGACATTTTACGTTATTTCATTGTTTATAGGTCAATTTAGCTTTGTTATGAAATTGAATGGGGTGTTTTTGGAGGGCTTGGAACGGATTAGCCATTTTACATGTAAAATGTGTTCCAAGATACGAAAAACTCATTATACGAAGGCCGCCTCGGAACGGATAAATTTCGTATCTCGAGGTACCACTGTATTTCACTGCGATGTCATAAGCACCACCTACTGGCAGAGTGCATTTGCATTTTCATTCAGCCTGTCTGCTGCGGTTTTTGTTTTGTGCAGGTGTGTCTTACCTAGCATAGTGTCACAAAGCTAAAGTCTTTTGCTTTAAATCCTGAAATGATACGATATAATTTAAAATGCGTGTAGGATCATTGTTTGGATCGTGATTAAAATGCAGCGAATGCCTCTAATTTAAAATGTCTACAGATATTTTCTGTTTTAGGCCAATTTGGCCTATTACTGAACAAATAAACAACAAATAAACTTGCTTGAAGGAAGAAAAAGGTGAAGAAAAAGCAACAGAAAATTCTGAATCTGCAATAAAAAAATCATGATCGATGCATCTGTAATTAAAAAAAGTCAATAGTATTCATACCCAGGGAAAAATAGTTTTTTTATTTTGCACAGTTCTAGCCTTAGATGGAAGCAATATATTAATCACATGTGAATTTGAGTACGTGACATGTCTACAAAGAAGAGAGCAAAAACGCTAAATTGTGGTCAAAACAAAAGAAACATAAAATAGGGAAATATGACAAAAGACCAGGAAGGCCTGTCCAAATACACAGAGCAACATTTGCTCCCCATCCTGAAGTAAACAGACACAGATCCACAGGTCACTAAGTGCCCCCATCTAAACATGCACCCCATGATGACCTCATCTGAACTGATCTGAACTTACTCTTCCAGAATACATGGCAGAATCGTGATGCAATGAATCACTATGATAAAATAAACTGTTTGTATATCTGGAATTAAAAAAAAAAAAATTACACACTGACTATAGAAACTAAATACAATAGTTCTGAAAAGAGAACTTCTCATTTTAAAAATATAAAACAGATTAATATCTTTTTAGAGTAATTAAGATTGTGGCCTTGAAGTAAATAAGACAAGGTTCAAACCATGGAAAGAAACAATTACGGAAATCTAATTGAATCATTTATGTACAATTAGGGAGTAGTTTGCATTTTCTTTAAATGTATTTTTACGTATACTGTTGTGCATTTTTGTTCCACTTCCATTTGCATGTTTGGATTATGTTAGATTGAGGTAAAACCATAGAAAAACACTAAAACAATTAATTATGAATTATTTACCACCAAAAAAAACTACTGTTACTGTGGTAACCATTACATTTTTTTTTTACATTGACACAAGAGGTTTCTTACAATGTTTCACATTAATGTACAATGATTCTACATTAGTACTAATAAGTATTAAGGCATGAATTTTGCGGTTACAGTGGTGAAGCTCTGAGTGATAGACCTCTGAGAAGGGCAATTGGAGCAAATCGTGTTTCTACCGTTTGTGTGTCATTGTTTATAGCAAAAAACAGCCAGGGGACAGAAGAAAAAAAAATCTTTGCCATTTTTAAAAAAAGATTGTGTTTCATCGACCAATTGGAAATTGGCTTACAATATAGTGTGAGTGTGTGTAAAATATATATTTATTTACTTTACACATACACTATATTGTACGCCAACAAGCCATTTCCAATTGGTAGATGAAACAATATATATATATATATATATATATATATATATATATATATATATATATATATATATATATATATATATATATTTTTTTTTTTTTTTTTTTAATGGTACGGCTTTTTTCCCCCTGGCTGTTTTGTGTATGTGTATATTATATATATATATATATATATATATATATATATATATATATATACACACACACACACACACACACACACACACACACACAATAATATCAGATGTGAAGACTGAGAAAGTATTTTAAGATAAAATATACATGATTACTTATTAATGCCATCGTACTGACAAGAAACCATTGCGAGGAAGACCCGAGTGTCTTTCACGATATTCTGAAACTATGTCCAAACATTAAAAGAATCTTTGTGACAACGGCGTTCTAAAGAACCTCCGTTGTTACTTTCTCTCAGCAAAGTAAAAACACTCAACGGTGCCGAATAACGACGAAGAACACGCAGAAGCCAAGGAAAAGTTAAAGTTTACGGCCTAACCTGAGCTCCGCCGCTGTCAACGCCCTTCGCCCCTTGAGTCATGAAAGTACCTGAGGCAGGTGTCGCTCCCAGCCGCAGGAGAAACGAGCGTCCTCAGGACCCTTTCATTCGTCCAAGGAAGGAAAAGCTGGATGAAAACACTAACTCCTCCCTCGGTAACTCTCCTTCTACAATTTGTGGGCTCAAACAGAGACAGGAACTTTGTTTAAAATCAACTCAGTTGTAAAGAGTTAAGAAGGACGCTTGGTCCTAGAGTGAGTCGGGTTTCAAATAAGAGAAATAATATAATAGAGCTATTCAACTTTCAGTCCATCAACCCGGAAAAAAAATTGCATGAGAAATGGGTTTCCTTGGGAATTACCTAAAAGTCTTCATAATAACAGTTTTTGGCTCATCAGTTACTCGTATGTAAAAATGTCTGGGAGGGGTTTTAAATTGCGTTCTGCGTTGCATTTTAATGCCTCTTTTGGTTTAATGCATCCTTGTTGAATAAAAGCATTATTTCTTTTTTAAAAGAAGGCGTACTGACTCCAAACATTCATATTGTAGTTTATAAAACCAGCCTGACAAACAAACGCACACACAACAACACTCAAAATTCATATGCAGAGTTTTTATTTTTCTATACAGAGTATTGTGTCAAAGACACATGGTATATATCTATAAACAACTGTTTCTCAAAAGTACATTTTCACTAATGCCACAAGGTACAGTGTTATCAAAATGATTTGTGATTGCAAAACCCACTTTAAAAATGCACCTGCAACTGCTATGTTCTTGAGCTGTGCTTCTGCTGGTTTGAAACGTGACCAATGTCTGTCAAACCAAGCAGGAAATCTGTGATTCATAATTTCTAACTTATTTGAACAAGTTCTGAACATTATTAGTTTAATTTGTGAAGCAGTTATTAGGCATATTATGTAACCTGTCTTGACCCACATGGCTGTCAAAGCCCAATGCTGTTGCACGCTGAGCTGCAAAACTGGTTTTGCTCTTGGTGCCCTGTGGCTCTACGTGGAAAACACAGCTGTAGAATGTGCAGTGCATGTGCAGCATTGGTTTGTAGACTGTGTACTGCATTTTATCTTTCCATACATTCATCTGGGGGCCCTGCTCATGACAGAGACTGATTGATTCTCTCCCTCCTTAAAGAGAGTTTTATAGGCTTTCTAAACTCTTGCATTTCCTTATTGTGCATGATAGTCACTATACAATGCATTTATATATATATTCCATTGAACAAACTGAACTGCATGCATGGTAAGACAGAGACGTTGAAAATCACAACAAGGGAATAAAAGAGATTTTTGTCTTTCATTCCCTTTATTTCAATTAAACTGGAGTTATCCTTATGAGACTAATCTATTACCCACACAACATTGCTACTAAAGTGGCTCCTGCTTTTTAATTTTGTATGCAAATGAGTTTTTGAAAACACAAACATCTTAGCAGATGTCAACAGTTGTCTTAAAACGATGAAAAGATATTGCTGAGGCATTCAAAGTATTGTATTTTCACAATGTATTCACAGCGCTATTCTTCATTCCTCATATGCTTTCCGTAAAGCTAAACAAGCACAGTGTTGTGATGACCTTGACGGAGAGAATGGACATCTGAACATGTGGTATTGATTTCAGCTGCATACCTACAGTTCTGACCGGAATTGACAGGAATCAGGACAAGTTCATCTAAGTATTATGTTAGTAACAAAATATTTCCTTTTTAATGCAGCCTGTTTATAAAATGCTTAATCAAGTGCTTATTGTGGTTTGTTGCCAATACAAAATTCTCAAAAGTGCAAATGGTCAATTTTCAATCTCTTTTACAAATAATTGAGCTCATTTGGTCCATTTAGAGGTTAGGGGAGGTTCTCTCTTCCTAGTTCATCCGAGGTAAACAGAGTGTTGGCCTCAGACATTAGTGATCTCGATGCTTGAGTAACCGTGCATGGGACTGCCCTTGGTCCTTTGCAGGATCTTGATGCGATCTTCTCTGGGTGGTGATCCACAGCCACCTTGAAAAGTCAATTCCCTCCCAACTGCGACCAGTGGATTGAATCTCAAAGGGCTCTGAGGAATGATAGAATGGTTATTTATCCTTTTACAGATCGCCTGGCAAGTCCACCATTTGTCTTAATTTTGACAGACCGTTTCGTGTCAGCAACCGGACAGCCCATACCTTGCCAACTTTTTGCCTCGGAGAAAATCCTTCCTCAGTTTTGCGGCAGTTTGAGGAAGGCGAATGCGTAGGAGTCCCCTCTTTCCTGTAGTCCTGAGCTTGATTAGTTCTGTAAGACAGAAACACTACTGAGTGACACTCTTAAAGTCAATACAGTTATTGTTCAGCAGAGGGGAAATGACACAGGTATGCAACAAATAAATAAACAAAATACAGGGAAGTTAAATACTGATTTGAGTGTAAATATATGTAAATATGCATTTTAAATAAAAGCATAGTATAAATTAAATACAAAAAATACATTTCAAAACAAGTTTTTGAGCTAAATTTTTATGAATAATTTTATGTTGCACAAAATCTTGAACTTTACCAAATCCACATATGTTTAAATAAACCTACATGTCATTAAAATATTGTTACACAGAAATTCAACCTCTTTGATTTGCATAAAAACACATTCACCCGTGTGAGGTATGACATTCTTTGTAACTTAACCACTCAAACATTCTGTCCTAAAGGCGCTTAAATAACTGTAGAAAGGATGTTCCTGAGATTCAATAAGCTCTTTTGACTGAATGTACAAACAAGAGAAATGTGAAAGTAGCGCCGGTCTTTTTCGGATGAGCGGACTGATACACGAGCCATGGACGACAGCGACCACTGAACTGCCGCGTAAATTGCTCAATGAGAATATGTTTCTTCTTTCAAAGAGATAAGAACTCTAATTGAACTGAAATACTTGTGCAAGTATTCAAACACGTCCACCGAGTGAAGTGACTTGCTTTAAAGGGATTTTGGTGGTATTTATTATTTTTCAGAGTGGGCCTAATTGCACCTGTCTGGCTTCCGGTGTCATAAGCTTCCAGTTATTTTTAGAGGTACAAAACAACAACAACAGTTTTTTTAACCACTTTATTATAATAAATTGTCATAATTATAAGCACACTAATTTGTAGCGCAAACAAAAAAAACGTTTAGTGTACTTTTATTCTTCTCATTATTTCCCAATGGCGTCAATGAATCGAAATTCTTGCACATTCACAGAAAACAGTTTATTTTTGCTATTTGAAAAATAAGATACGAATATAACGGGACAAAGATTGTACAAGCCAGTTTAAATGTTAACGTCAAGTGCTCCTATAATTAATTACTATCAATTGCAACAACTTATCATATGCTACTGAAATGCACCTGCACGCACCTTGCTGGGTTGAGAAGCACCTTCATTTCCTCGTATAGATGACGATGGATCATGTGTTTGTTGTTGGGGATGTCAAGAGCCTTGGCCATGCTGTCCGCACTGAAGGTCGGATCTAGAACCATCACAGCTCCATGGATGCCGCTGTTCTGAAGGCTGTCGGCGTACTCCTGCATAAAACACAACATTCAACAGGTTGGACATTATATGAGCTTAATTGTCTCACTAAAAATATCAAATCGAGTAGTAAATGGTGCTAGACTCTTTTACTTTTGAGCTATTTTTGCAATCATGACAATCATACATTGTTAAGCATGAATTAAGTACTGTTTAAAAGTTACTAATGTTATTTCATCATTATTGTTATTATTTATTTTAAATTACTTTTATTCAGCAGGGAGGTATTAAATTCATTCAAATAAATGCAAAAAATATATTTCAAATGATGTTCTTTTGAAATTTCCATTTATCAAAACCTCTGGAAAAAATGGGTTCCACAAACATATTAAGCAGTACAACTACAGATAACTTGTTATGGCTGTTTCCACCCCAGGAGTTAGTTTGAAAACTTATTCAAATAGAAAATGGTTTTAAAATTGTAATTATATTTGACAATATTACTGTTTTTACTGTATTTTAACCAAATATAGGCCAAACAGCTTTGGTGAGCATAAGAGACAATCTCAGACTTTTCAAGTCCACTACTTTTTTTAACGGTACTGTACATGAATTTTTAGGTCTTACCAACCTTAAGATCAATGTCTCTGATCCATTTAATGACACGGTGGCTGGTCCACACCACCGGATCCAGATCTCGATTCTCACACTGAGCACGACGTGCCTGTACAGTCTGTTATGATGCCACAAACTGATCAGTGTATTTCACAATATCACTAACAATACTTTTTAATATTTTCAGAGTGAATGTGAGTGTACAAAAATTCTTGCCTCTTTGTCAAAATTGAGCATTTGCAGAAGCTGAATTGCTGATAGGATGCTGGTAACATGAAACTTATTGTTGATGTTGAAGACGGTCTCCAGGTCTCTTCGTGTGATTGAGTTCAGTACTCTGCCATCCACTAACTGGTTGTGGAAAACCTGAGAGTACTGGGGGAGCCCGACGTCACCCAGCCAGGTCTTAGACACCCAGTGATGATCCATATCAGCAGCTTTGGAAAGTCTGAGTGACACAAATCAAACACAAAGCCAATGCATACATCTGTGTGTATTCTAATCTAAATAAGCGTGGCTGCTCACCCTCGTCCATTCTCTGCTTCTCGGTAGTCCTCGATAGCTAGACGCAGCTTCCTGCGGTGCATGGGGCTGTTGATTCCCAACCCCAGCTCCAGATCCTCATCGGTCAACCCCAACAACACCTGCAGCAGGAAGTAGCCCACTATGATGTCATTTCCCCACTGGCTCCGCCACTGTCACCAGGTCTTACCGAGTAATCATTAACTAGACTAATGTCACAGCACATTGGGATCATCAGGGTAGTAAACATTTGTTGGACTGTAGGATAAAGTACTAGTCAGTGGCCACAGAACATTTTATCCTAGAATGTCACTGAGAGGATTATAAATAGCCTATTAGTTGTATTTATTAGCACGTTTGCTTTTAAAAAGGGCTGCACGTAGTAAGAATAGAAAAAGATATAAAGGAGAAGCATTTACCTTCCCACTCTTGACATTCTCAGAGCAGGCACGCATGTACATGGGCATTGCCATGACAACCTCCAGCCAGGCCTGCACAGTGACCGCCCTCCACAGAGACATGGGCTTGCTGCGCGTAAGCTCCGCCTGCTGCAGCCGCTCCAGCTGTTCCTCGCCATCTGATAGGCTGGGATGGGTCTGGCTGGAGAGGCTGTCTGAGTCTGGATTGGTCAGGAGGGGCAGGAATAGGAGGGGGCAAATTTAAGGGGTTCAGAGGGGTTGAGAGCAAAACAAAAATGCCTTATCCATTTTGCACATAAAAGCTTTTTTATTGCTGTCAGTAAAAGAACCCACCTCCATATCCTCCTGTTTATTATCAGTGTTTTTTGCTCTCAAAAAGCTTCTTAAATGACTCATTGCTTTCTAGCAAGAACTGACAGCCACGATTAAGGCATGCGGTCGAAATCGACAGCCCTTATCTATTCTTATATAACCCACACAGCTTCTGAAACAACCACTTTTACCACCTCAAACTTTCACTACAAAACCACTTCACTTCCTTCCCCTTCCTGTGCGAAACTAACCTTGAATTCACTTGCTTTTAAATGTGAATAAACACAGTTTACTGTAGGACAAATATTAGTACATTTCTGTCACAAGCCTTTTTGTTTTATAGTGCACTGATCAAAATATTGTTTTCAAAGTTACTATTTTAGTCTTTAAACTTAAAAATGTCCATTTGAATTCTATGCACTAAGTTGTTTCTTTGTGAAATTGGTCACACTTTATATTGGGTGTTTTATTAGTTTCTTTAAGTACTATGTACTTAGATTAAAAGTGGTTAGGTACAATGTACTTATGTTCATGTTGTATTATAAAAGACACGCTGCTATAGAGGTGGGATATGGGTTTTATGGTATGGTTATGTTTGAGGGTGGGTTATAGTTTAAGGGAAAGTTTATCAGCGTAATTATAGAAAATATTTACATGCAGGTATTTAAAAATGTATATAAACACTAAGTGCATTGTATCAACTGAATAATTTAAATGTTGGTACACAGTATTTAAAAACACTTGCTAGAAAGTGTAGCTGTAAAATTTATTGGCAATTTCTGAGTGAAAATTCTAAGCAAATAATCTTTTCATTGTAATTTATTAGATTAAAATCACACTTAGCTATTTCAGTTATGTTGTAATTTCTGTTCTTTTAGACCTTCCATTAAACCACCAAAGTCACGAGGTTTTATTAATGCCACATAATTCACAATTAAATGTCATGTCTGCACCAGCAGGTGGCGCCATTTAAACTCCTAACTGAGCTCATACTGCTGCAGTGACGTCATCGTTTCAGTTGAATCTGAATTAATTAGATGTATAGCTAATTATGTACATTATTTGGCTTCTAATATAGCTCTCCTAACGCTAAAAGTGTCCTGGCAGGTATAAAACAAGATTGAAATCACCCTGAGGGTTCAGACTGAATCATCCTTCTCTTAAGGCTTCATCAGATTTTAATTAGCTGAAAAAATTACCTCTATAAAACTCATTATCTGTTGGGCACCAGGGCAGAGGACACCTATTTCGATCCTTTAGAGGAAATATGCACTCTTCTAAGCAAAGACAGAGCCTTGACCTTGTTCGAGACATCTGAGAGCATCCGCTGGCTTATGGAAAAATGGATTTTAATGGAGATCGCAATCTGTTTCCATTTCAAGTAATGAGAAGGAAAAACCCAATTGCTCTGAATTTACTATAGCATGCTTTCCATCATCCTTCATGAGGCTGTGAATAGAAAACTCTCAAGTAGGCCTATGGAATGTACTGTTAATGATATCTAAATATATAAACACTAATAAATGTGTGGTACTTTTAAATAAAGCCTTAAACTAAATGAAATCAAAATCAGTTGGTAGTCATGAGATGATGTTTTGGGTTGAGGTGCACATGACCGTGCTCATGTTTTGGATAACGGTACATGATAGACTTGTTCCAGTTGACATATTTATATGAGTTATGAATGTAGTGAGTTTGGGGCATTCTCATCCACTGAGGTAAGACAATGTTAGGACACGTGTTAACACAGATGGTGGGAACGGGGTCGCCCCAAACCATGGCAACCCCAGTACAAGAGGGTTAAGAGGAAATCATTATGACAACTTGCACACAAACACACACACAGGGTCAAGAAGAAGGCACATGGATGTTGGATTATGTGTTTTTATTTTAAAATAAGTTTTATTTTAATCGTTTCTTTTTTCTTTTAAATCTCCAGAATGTTAAAACCTTCTGTAAATTCAAAGATAGTCTGGTTTCATTGAAATGACCTCTTTCCTAATCTTTAAATAAATTCTTTAATAGATTTAATCTTATATCTGACAATCTACTTTACAAACCTTACAACATAAAATCATTAGAGTGACATGAGGAATGAATTCAGTTTAATTTAAAAGATCAAAACAAAAAAGGGAAAAAAAAAATCAGTGCCACCAAGATGCAAAGGAAAGCTTGAAACAAAGAAATATGTGATATGTCAGCAAGACAAGAGTCATGACATCATTGGGTTCAACGTTAATGGAAAAGAATGTTATGGAAGCAGGGTGTGTTATGAGTTCTTACAGACGTTCTATTTGCAGAGAGGGCAGAGAAAAGAAAATATTCTAGTCTTTTCGTGTTCTGTAAGCTGCACTATAACCTTTGGCACTTTATTGATGTACGGTCAGCACATGGTTTAAGTATATCTCAGATCTGTGTGTAAATAGTGGAAATAAACTTTCCTGGTATCACTTCAAAATCAAACAATTTTGTGAGATTTTTATATGGAAACAGTCTAATAAATAATGCTACATGTCTTTTAGCATAAAAGGGGCAGGTGATTTGAGAAGCACCGGACCACGCAAAAATAGCTTGACAAGGCCAGTCTGATTCCTGTTCTAACTTCAATCCAGTTATAACTGAATTACTCCATCTTTTTGCAGTCTATCATCATAATGGAACTAAACCGCCTAAAATGCTATTTATTTAGTCTTTCCAGACAATAAAACGTAGGTTTTGGGAGATTTTTCAGATTTGTCAAGATTAAAAAGACCCTTGGTGCAGCCTTGCAAGAGGAAATAACGCATAATAAAGTATTATCATTCATTATCTCGGTTTGGCAGCTGTCTGAGGTAAACCCAAATTTCACCTATTAATGTGCGGTCAATTTTGCGGGCAAAATCTAGTCATTTTAAGGGAGGGCTACGTAGATCTTCTCTATGTAGATTTTGCTAGTGTTCAAATTGGCTGCATCCACCAATCGAAAGATGGTTGCTTTTAAAATGGCTTCTCTGTGAGCTGTGCTTCATAAATCCCTACACTACTGACGATGGACAATAGACCTTTTTGCCCGCAAAATCTCAGATTTTGGTAAAATGACTGCAGCTTTAAGCAGATGTTCCTTAGCGAATGGATTACTGAGGTGAACAGCTAAGGAAAACATTTAGAAAACCATCTTATCTGGATGTTACCGAGTTGATCCTAACATTACATATTAAAAGTGCACTCAGTAATTTTTGAAAGTGAAGAGTCCAATAATAGGTAGATTACCAAAATAAGTTATATTAGCTGGTCATGTGATCTCAACATGGCTTCTCCATGCAGGGACCTGCTAAAATAAAACTGCGTTTATTTGGCTTATATCTCAAGTGATCATGTCATGTTTTAATGATGGGAAAAATGACAGAGTGCACCTTTAAATCTTTCAGATGGAGCTCACACTGTGTTGTGTGTGAAGACAGCCTGGAGCTCTGTGTTCATGGTAAAAGCAGTCATGAAAAAGAAGCATTCCACATGAAGACATCAGCAAACACAAGGTGCACAAGAGTTCCTATTTACAAATGCTCAGCAGTAATTCAAGTTTCCAGTTTATAAAAAAAGAGACATATATTACCACAAATAAAGCATAATAACAGCATAAACATATACACACGCAAATGATCCCATGTATATATTTATATGAATGTAAACATATGTACATATGCATACATATATAAATATATATTTCATTTACATAGATGTTTTTAAGTGTCGTTATGTACATTTCAAGGAGGCAGCAGTTCTTCCTCTTTCCTGTATTTTTCATGGGGAATACATTTGAAGGCACACACAAACGCTTACGCACACTCACACACACACTCGCACGCACACACACATTAACTCATACATATCCAGGCGTACATTCACACACACACACGCAATAGAATTATCACCAGTCAGCATCCTCCTCTATATAGTAATCAGGGGTGGAAGTACCATCAAACAGGCCCGGATCCAAGGACTTGCGTTGAGATTTTCCCCGGGCAAACACTCGAGAAAGTGAGCCGAGACTCATCTTCTCCTTCTTCTTCTTACGCTTCTGGTCCTCGAGGTCCTCCATGGACTGAAGCAAGAACAAGAAAAGGCAGAAACAGAGACAGCGAGAGAGGAAGGAGAAGAGAGAATAGAAAAGTAATGGTGGACATATGGGGGCAGGTCAGTCATGTGGTTTCATCAGGAATCTCAGGAAAATCTGCCCTCTCTCATCAGCACTGCTTCAGGGGTCCACACATTTAAAATCGGGTTTACTTGTACTCTCTCAAGCTGAATTGAGAGATTGTACACTTATAAACATTTACCAAATAGTGCAGTTGTTGCTACAATAAAACGGTAGAAACGTAAAGTATTTAAAAAGACAAGAGACGGATCACTCAGAAATAAAGTGGTAGAAATGGTAGTGCTCCATATGATGACTGTTGGAAGACAAATCCCTCTTTTCATCTTAAGGAGCCATTCACATTTCTGATTAGCATTAAATTTTGTTTAGAGCAATCTGATCCAAAAATGCAGCATCTATGAGACCACTGTGGTCAAATTTTCTTGATTATTTCAGTCTTTCTATAGCTGCCCAGGGGCATTAACAATATGCCACCAGGTGAACTAGCCAGTCCCTGCTAAAACCAGTTTAGTTCGGTGGTCCTGGCTTTTTAAGTCTGACAAGGTAGAAGGTACCCCAAACCACTCTAAAACAAATAGAAATTACATTATTTTAACATGTACAGTATGGAAGTCCCATAATAATTATTATAAAATGGCTGGCTGGTCCTTGCTGACGACTGGTCACCACAACGTTTGTTTGTGTTTTTCATTGCTAAAAATGCCATTTACTCATGACTATTATTTTAGATTTAGTATTAACACAAGGTATTTTGGGACAAATGTTTATTGCTGTTTCTACCAGCATTGTAATTAACTAAATCTTAACTGAAAGGTGTTAAAAATAATTTTCATCTGTTTAAAAAGAGCTGAAATAAAATATAAGGACATACTTTGTTTTAAGGTGACGTAGTTACATTTTACGTACTCAAAAAAGTACTGAGTAGTATGAATTAACTGTTATATACTTTAGAAATAAGGCTAGGGTTTGCTCTAGGGTTAGTTACTTAATTATGCAAGTATTAAATTATGTACCATAATTTACTGTGATTAATACAGTAAATACATGTAGTTATTAGTAATGTTAAAATGATTAATATTAGTCATTAAAATTAGTAATTTTGCTACCTAAAAAAAGTTCAAGCTAAAACTGAATTGAAACTAAATAGAAATATAAAAACAAAAAATCTAATAAAACGTGGATGTAATAATTTATTAACAATATTAAACGTGGATGAAATGACTAAAATTTAATTCAACAAATAAACCAATTCAAAATACTATAAAATAAATACTGTATTTAATGCAAAATAGTATAATTGTAAAGAAATGATTGTAAAATAATAGTTTTTACAAGCCAAATATATTCAAGTCTTGTGGAGCATGGCTAATTCTCACAGGTACAAACAGTTTCTTTTGATTTATCTGCATTAACTACCATCAAGACAAAACGTGCCCCTGAAGCCATGCTTATGAGCAGCACAGGGACTGAATATTTGAGAAGAGTGAAGTTGGAGATAAAAACAAGTTGGGAAGGCTGATTACTTGGTCGGGGGTGCCAGGCAGCTCTTACATTGCAGAGGGAGTGAGTCCGGTGGCGGGGCGAGTTGATGTCGCTTGGGGTGGATGAGCGGTCTCCATCGGCAGCTGAGGCGTCAGAGATGATGGAGGGCTGGCGGGAGTGACAGGGGCTGATCCTCAAAGCAGCTGCGGAGGCAGGAGATGGGTGTGTGAGTGGATGAAAAGAAGACATTTGGCATATCTGTGCATGCTGTTGTGCACGTACCTTGCCTGTCGGCAGGGTGCGAATGGTACAGGGTCTGTTGACTCTGTCTGATAGCCGCAGTGAGGGGAAGGTCTGCTTGCATCACCCACTCCTGACTGCCGTTCACCACCGGCTCTGATGGCATCGCCAGAGAGTGACGCTTTGGCACGTCTTTAGTAAGGGTAGCCAGAGACTGCTTTGCCTGAGGTACAAATAAAACGCACATTAAAAACATATATTTTTATTATATATATATATTTAAATATATATATAATATTAATAATTTTAATGTATGTACACTGCTCCAAATTTTTTTACAAATTATAGGATGTATATAAATAAAGATTTTCAAATATTTAATTAAGATTAAGAATTAAGATCCAATGTGTGATTTAGGTGTTCCCTTATTTATTTATTTATTTATTTATTTAGCAGTGTACAGTATTGTGCATAAATAATTTTTTTGTTTATATATATATATATATATGTGTGTGTATAATAATATATTGAATATATATTAATATTCTAACTGTTCATCTACATTTTCTCAAAATGTTTAATCACAAAAAAAGTCATTGTGTGTATATTATGTATATTTCCTTTTTTTTTAATTATCCATCACACAATATCTAGATCAGGGGTGCCCACACATTTTTGGCTTGTGAGCTATTCATAAAATGACCAAGTCAAAATGATCTAACTGCTATAAAAATACAAAACATATATTTATTTTTGAATATATTGAGAATTCTTTATATGCACAATAAATGTTGGTGTAGCTTGCATAACTACATGAATATAACTACATTGCAAAACTCATTCGGAATAGCGTTGACAGACTGGCAGATGAGGCAAACGCATTTCGAAAATGACATGGTGGGGAAAAAGTCCACCTCCCACTCCATATGGAAGTGGTAAGTTTTTGTCTTCTTTCTTTGTGCATCTCCCCATCTCATTTTTATATCCTTTCTTAAGTTTAAAAGAAAGAAATTGGAGTTTTGCAGCACTTGGCGCCGTTGTATACATCTATCCAAAAGATCAGATGTCAGACCGGCTGCCCTGTACGTCAATCAATTGACAATTTCAAAGTGAGGGCTGATGTCTACTTTAATTCCATGCGATCATGATTGTCGAATTGGGCACCCTTGATCTGGATGTTGAATATTCTAACATCTAGCCCCTTAAATTGCTTCAGGGGAAAAAAGCGGTGGATTTCAAAATCTCGGTGGGAGTGAAATCATTAGTAGGCTGTATCGTTTGTATTAGTATGTGTGAGTGTGTGTGAATACTGGTGGGGCACATGGGTAGAACAGATTAGGCAGATGAAGTGAGTAATGATGCTATTACTACACTGTTGACAGACATGTGGCTCTTCATGGGGATTTTTGTGTGACTGCATGTGTCCATACGCATGTTTGCACATTGTAATGCCAATCTAGCAAAATGTAAAACTGTATAATGCAGATCAGTTGGGGTTCCATGAGCCATCTGTGGACCTTAACTGATGAATGTTGAGGCTGATATATCTGCATTCTGAGGCACTGGGAGGTAATTCAAAAGCCTCTAATGATAAGAGATGCAAACCGTCAAGAGGATGAGTTAAGACAAGATAAGAGGTGTAAGTGTTTATGGTATTGTGGGAAGTGGAAGTGGAAGTCTCGTCTGTGAGAGAGAGAGAGATCAAGAGAGATGCTATCTCACCATGGTGAGCTCTGCCTCCAGCTCTTTGATTCTGTTCTCCTTCATGTCTATCTGAGAGCGCAGGACGCTGGCTTGTTCTGTGGCCTCTTTAGTCTGCCTGCGCAGGTCCCATTTTTCTCTCTCCAGCATGTCCTTTTCTTTGGCGAGAGTTTTTACCGCGTCCTCG
Organism: Rhodeus uyekii; assembly: GCA_037043235.1. Classification (NCBI taxonomy): domain Eukaryota; kingdom Metazoa; phylum Chordata; class Actinopteri; order Cypriniformes; family Acheilognathidae; genus Rhodeus; species Rhodeus uyekii. The sequence continues at coordinate 6,410,884 of JAWRVZ010000018.1, forward strand.
CTCTCCTGTAGCACAACACACAGTCAGCGTCAAACGAGCACATGTGTAAACACACACACACTCCTTCTCGTTCAGCTCAAATGTTGAGTTACACTGTGTAAAATAAAAGTCAAACAGCAATGATGACAAGTGCTATAAACAAATGTTTCAAAATGGTTTAACTGGTTGTATGCTATTGGCACTATGCTAGCCAGTCATTTTATAGATATAACTATATTTATTGTATGTAAACATTATTTCATTTTGAAAGTATACAAGCAATGATCCATCTTATTGATATGTAGACATTTTCCAGCTAAAAAAGCAATACATGCCAAAAATTACTATATAAATAAGAGAAAAAGTAGATAAAAATACATTTTTATTTCATAAGTTACATAAAAACAAACATTTACTTTTTATTTGGTACATCCGAGCTGCGAAATGTATCAAAAAGTTGTGGGGACAATAATGACCCCGGCAAAAAGTGGCGACACACCTGACAAAAGATCATGTTAGCTAATGTTAAACTAGTTCGGCACTGAATAAAAAGAGAAAGAAGATGAAATAATTCGATAAAGTAAGAATTAGCAAGTTTCATTTTTGAAAGATTGTGTCAGACAATATGCTTAAAGCATATTATAAGGGAATTAAAGTATCAGTGGTGAATTTCATGCACACCTTTCTGTGTTGGTCATAATTTCTGATGAAGTCTCGGAGCTGCTCTTCTCGGCTCTCCAGTGTGGTGTAGAGCTGCTGCATCTGGTTCACCAGGTCAGCCTTTTCTGCCTTCAACCGCTTCCGATCACCCTTCATAGCTATACACAATCATATTCATTAATTTTCATTAATATCCACTTTTAGCACATTGTATGCATATAAACAATTGAGTGCCTCCTACATCATAGCATTCATAGTTTGGACTTTTTGCACTGTGCCTGCAACACACCAAAAAAATGCTTTGTGTCCTTAAATGACACGCGTCGGTAGTTTATGCTCTGACCCCTGTCTGTCAGATAAGAGTTGTGATGGATTAGCATGTGCGTGTACTAAATAAACAGTCAAAACCCAGTGACTTGTTAGACATCTTTTGATGGCATCTTTGCTGGATTTAAGTCTTTTGCTTATTTATTATCAGTGTTATAATAAAGGACTGTGGTGTTGTAGATAAAAATTGTGGCGTATGCTACTCAAAACAGCCTCCTGGGGGCAGCATGCTCCACCAGAAACATCCCAAACAGGGGAAAGACATTTGAGTTGTTCTTTATAAAATAATTAACCTTCAACAAAATACATTTAGCTTAAAGGGTTTAATTTGAGAGGAAATGTGAGGCGTAACACTTCATAACAATTCCAAATTTCTTTTATTAACATTTCATTTAAGCGTTCTTCGGTCTGCTGTCTTGTTGCTTGTAAAACGTAAGTCATTTATTATCAGTCTCGTTCACCCTTAAACAGAAGGAGGCACCACATTCAACAGTCAAATCTGTTTTTCCCTCTATGATATGGGAGCCGTTAACACTCATCCATCCAGCACCTCTACATATTTGTACATATTGAGGTGATGGATGGATATACAGCCATATTTGTAATGGACTGGCAGGTTACTCCAGTTCCTGTTAAGGAACTGCAGGTGTTACATTACAAACTAAATGCGTGAGTGTCAAGTAACACGACTGACCTAGTGTAATTTTGTGTGCTGGGTGTTCAATGTAGAGTTCTTTTAAAGGTGTATAACAATTTGATGCAATTTCTATCAGTTACTTTGCCCAACATTTTCAAATCTGAGACATGTACAGACTAAAATATGATGTCATGGCTTGCTGTAGATACTGACAAAACTTTAGATAAAATAAAATAATAAAATAATTATCTGTTTGACTGATTGTTATCTATTTTAAAACCATATGCTACACTTATTAAATGTAAGAATGTGATTTCGTTAGATGGCAAATATATTAAATCAAATGCGACTTGTACCACAATTTTCAAGCAAACCTTTTCACAAATAGAGATTAAATGAAGAACAAATGTAGACTTCTCTTGCCTCTCATATAATTCTCTTGAGGAAAAACGCAAGGCATGTCAATTACTAAGGCATCTAGAGTGTCATATCTTGTGTATTCCTTAAGTGATTCAGATGAGATCTCAACAATGTCTTAAAACTGATTGTCAAGATTACAAAATCTGGGATCAAGAGATTTTCATATGAATACGGTAATCATTACAATGTCCATTAGCGGATTATTTGCGCAGTGCTATTCTTTTTATAGTCGTTTATACTTGCTGTCTACAATATTCTCAGTTATGTCTGTTTTTATATCTCCAAAGAAACACCTTAGACAAACATCTGAGAACTTCATTAAATATCAGTATTATTACTCCAGTCTTCAGTGTAACAGAATCCTTCAGAAATCAGTCTAATCTGATATAGGCCTTGTTTACCTGGTATTAAGATCTGTTTTGGTTGATCGGTTCACAAGTGGACGATGCTAAATACAGATATGTTAACAGGGTTTAAAATGTTTTGAGCATGTCCACTTTTGACCACTTCCAGAGGTAGTCGAAAACACATTCAACCAGATTGCTTTCGTTGTGTAAACACGCCTACTGACTTAGTGGGTAAACATTACGGGAAGCGAGGAAGCCAGACAGGATTTAAACTTTGTTGGCTGGAGACCCAAGTTTGGTTTGAAGAGTGTACCAAGAACAATGTACTCTCACAGTTTCATCTCCGTGTGCATATGTAAATTTCACAAGATTATTTTGTCCATTAGATATAATAGACCATAGACCCTCCACTTGAAGAAATTAGCACAGAAGTAGTGGAAAGCTTAAAAAAGAGGCAGATTAAAATATCAACTGCAAACAGGTTTCCATCATCTACTTATGATCTGATTGACACATTTTAATACCAGGTGTAAACAGGGCCTTAGTGTCTTTAATGTCACTTTTGTTGAATATAATGCATAAAAGTATACATTTTTATATTAACAACAAAACATTGTAACCACAAACTATTGAGCTATACTGCATATAAACTGATTATCAATTCATAACTAAAACAAGAGTTGTTGTGACACCTCTATATGTCAGTGCGCGAGTTAGTTTAACACTTTTATAAGCCACGTTAAAAAAAAAAAACCTTTAAAAGATGCTCCAGTTCACACTGTAGGAACTTATTGATGAGACACTTTTAAATGAATGATACTGTCAACACTAATTCCTAGAGCTTACGTCCTCTGTTTATACAAGTCTCTCAAATATACCAAAAAAGCATTACACCCCAGATAAACAGATAGCTGGATAAGATAAGCAACACATCTTTCTCTTCTCTCTCGCTCACAAACACACACGTTGGGTTTACTTGCTTTACTGGGACTTTCCAAAGACGTAATGATTTTTATATTGTACAAACTGTATGTTTTCTCCCCCTACAGTAACTCTACTCATCGCAGAAAACATTTTCAAAACACACACACACACACGCACACACACTCGTGTGTGACAGACAATCGTGACAGTTTAAGCATCTATTATGCTCCCAATTGAAATACACGCCTCACATACTTGCAAGTTCCTTTTTTGATGGCATTTCTTTCATCTTTAAACTGTCTTTCATCCTTTTGACAAACAACATAAATTTCAAGAGGTGATACATGGAAAAATGCTTTTACTGTATCACTATATATATAATTTGTGATTTTGTAATAAAGTGGAGTTCACTTATCTCGACCTCGGTTAACTCGCCAACCCTGTTGTGTCGACGTTTTTGAAGTGGAACTGCCAAACTCCCTCATTGTCTAAGCATTTTCTTATCGGTTATGTCAATTCTTTTATGTCGCCGAACACTAATATCTCGAGCACAAAAGAGGGACAAATTCGCCACTTCACATGGGTTATCTCGATCCCGTGACTAATAATCGTACCTAGTTCACTGCGCATGCGCAGAGTTCGCGTTGCACGTCATGTCAAGACCATTTTTGGTCTTTTCGGGCGCTTTACATTTTCCCAGTCAGATTGTGATTTTACAGCGGTAGGACGCATTAGCTTGTGTGGTCATGTCATAAGGGCCGTATGTTGTGTAATTGACGATATCATGTTATATAACTGTGACCGCGAGCACGTTTGTGATATACACAATGTTTCGTTGATTATTTTTTTTGATGGGACGAATGCTGGTGTTCAAAAGTGATTACGAAATTACACAACGCAGATTACACACCTACAGAGGTGCAGGAGTTCCCAGATTACATTGCCTGTTTACGCTGTGAGCGAAATTGTGTTTGCAATGTTGGAGAATATAATTAAAGGTTTGTATCGAGAATCGAAGGTGTTTTTTATTGTATACTGGTAAATCTCTGCTGTTAGTTGGTGCACATATGCCTTTTGTTGTTAGCAAACATATAAAGTGTATGTATATTTTTATAGCATGCGATCGCTTCATCAAACAAATCGCCATATTGGCTTTTGGTTATATCAACACTTTTTTGCAACCCCCGAGGCCGTCGACATAACTGGATTCCACTGTAATCATAAATATCACACACACACACACACACACACACACACACACACACACACACACACACACACACACACACACACACACACACACACACACACACACACACACACACACACACACACACACACACACACACAGACACACAGACACACACAGACACACACACATATATATATACATACATATATGTGTATGTATGTATGTAGGTAGTAGGAGGACCACTGTGATCCATCTCTATTAGTGAAACAATGATTTTGGGTAAACTCAGGCAGTATTGATGTGTCTAGGGAGGGTGTAGCGCTTGAACAGCACACAGGAGGGATTTCTCTGGTAATCCTGCAATATTGGCTTTGTGATTGGGGTTCAGACCTTGTAAGGCCTCATTGGCACGTTCCAGCTCTTGCTCCTTCTCCCCCAACTGCACCTTGAGCTCGGCGGCAGAGAGCGTGTCAGCTGAGCAGCCGCCGTGTGAGTCCTCCAGGTCTTTACTCAACATGTCCTTCATCTGCCTGAGGAGGTGCACCTCCTCCTGCAACTGAGCCACCTCCTCCCTCAGCAACACTACGGGAGAGAGAGAGAGAGACACAGAGATAAAGAAATCACTTGGTAACAAGTAGCTTTCAGCAAGTAGTTGTAAAGCTACATATTATTTTGTGTGTCTATGTGGCCAACAGGCTAAGAGGAAACAGAATAATTGTGTCAAACAAAGAGTGCTTGTAAAGATATTTCATTTATTTTCTCACTCTTAAACAATGCTATCTTTCATTCTTTTTAATCACAGAGAAGCAGACCACACAATTAAAAAGTGCCATTCAGATCTGGAGGGGGTGAGAGACGTTTTCTGCGCTGTTTTCAAGGCTCTTTCACAGTGAAGAGAGTTAGAGAACAGACACAATAAGAATGAGAGTAAAACCACGGCAACAGGAGCGGGACTCAGGCCCACTTAAAGCAAAACAGCAGTAACTGGCAATATATCAACAAATACACAAGCAAAACTGTTTAGGCATTGAGAGACAGGAGAGTAAGAGGACAAAAATGTTCCGGGGCCTCTTTTAATAAGCGGAAGAGTGGTCTACTTTGCTTTGAATAAAAAATAAAAAAGCGGCCCATATCTCAACCCCGCACTGAGAGTGCCTATAAACCAGAGCAAAGCTGATTGAAGGACATTCAAAAGCTCATGTGGCGACTTTCTGTTGTCAACATTTCAAGTCTTGTCCCTCTAATGTGGTGGAAATTCACAGAACATCATCCATTCATGAAAGTAAGCTGAATTAACTGAGCTGCCAGTCAGGTGCGCTCTGCCACTACTGATACACTGAGTAAGTGAATAAATTAAACGAAGGCCTTCGCTCAATGTATTCTGCATTATCAGGCAACAGCTGCGACATCAATCTTTTTCAGGGGAAATGAGGGAGCTTATCAAGTAATAGAATTCAATTAACTGTAAACTATAATGCACCCACAGTGCAGCCTGGACAATAAAAGCACAACTGGGATAAAAATAAATCTACAAGACTAGACCAAAGAAGAAGAAAAAACACTTTTGAACAAAGTTGTAGTTCATTATATAAATGTATAATACAAAAGTCCTGTTCACAACTCCCATAGATATAAAGTTGCATTCAATTTAACGGTCTGAATATGACATTTTATTTAGCCTACTAAATATTTATGTAGTATTTAGCATTTATGAAGTATTTCATTTAGTATGCTGAATATTTATTTAGTACAATCTGAGAAAATCTAAATATTTGCACTTATTTTTTTACACGTTTTTATGCTGGTAAAGACTTTTTAAAGGCCTTTTCAAGACCAAGTAAAGAAGACTAAAGGAATAAATTGAAGAGAAACCACGTCAGTTCTCTAAATGTCTAGGTTGAAACACAGTGAGTTCTATTAGCAGCAATTTGGCATTTTAAAACAAAACTGTCAACAAATATCTATTACTTTTTAATTAATTTTACAAATAAAACGTAGCTTGAATCACTCAGCTCCCAACCACTAGAATATGGAAATATCTTACTTTACCTTCTGATCACATTCCAATGTCTAAAGATTAAAATTGATCAAAATGAAATGAGTGTTTATCTTATAAACACTTCCTACCTAATTTAATGGAGCGATTTAGTAATGAAAGATATAATTATTTTGGAAGTTGTATTCAACCTGATTCGCCATGACGGCAGTAACCTCACTCGGCGAGAGCACTTCCAAATAAAACGTACAATTAAATCACTTCAAGCAGCTAAGGGGTGGTTCGATAGCGGTTGTTTAAAAGCGACCCCTCTCTTAAGCTTTGAACATGCAAGACAGAGAGGGGGCCGGCCGCAAGTCAAGATAGCACCAGGTGCTCGAGGCATTTCTTCAGCCTGCCGTTGACAAGGTGAGCGTCTGCAGCGCGACTGATAAGACAAGAGACAGGGACAGCCCATTGGTCAATGTCTGCACCCACCACCAGGCAGAGAACATGGCACAGGAAGCGTCATTTTCCTGGAAAGCATCACCTTTCACTCAGTCGTGTTGGAGCCCAAAGCTGAGACTTATTTGGGGCAGTGGGTCCAGCTGTTGTCCTGATCTGGGCCCCAGCACATACACAAAGCTTTGGCTTATGACCAGTATTTGTATGAGAACTATGTGGCTTCTGCGCTCAAGCAGCAGTTCAGCTGGTCTGTGCCAAACTCTTAAATGCAAAGCATGAATCATAAAATTGCACAGAGTGTGTGATCCTCAATGTTAAGCCTCAGATTTTACCGCAGCAAACACACACCAGAGTCAGTCTCTGAAAATTATGGGATAAACAAAAGGTTCGCTCAACAACAAACAACATTATGCATTGAGTGATTGAACGCTGATCTCTTGACATGCTGAAATACAGAAGTTACAATTCAGCTCAGTTTCATTTCATTCTTACAGTGTCCCTAACATACAAAGATCACAACTCTTCTTGAGGACATAAGAGGTTCAAAAATAAGCCATTGCCTCAATGTTGAATGTCAGATTTAAAAAGCACAGTATGTTAAAATAACTATTATGAGCTTCTTAAAGCTTCCGCACAGTGTTGTCATTGTTAACTAAAGCTATCAAAAATGTTTTTTAGTCATTGCAATAAAGCTATATATATATATATATATATATATATATATATATATATATTAGACAAAAAACTTGAAGTATTGAAAATATTGAAGTACTAAAATGAAATAAGATTTTAAAAAAATGACAAAAGCACTTTCACACAAAATGACTAAAACCTAAACAAAAGGAAAAGGAAAACTGAAAAAATAATACTGAAAATAATATAAACGAAAACATAAACCTAAGCCAATTCAAAAATTCACTATATACTAGGGGTTGCACAAACTAGTCGACTTTAATTCTCTGCCGCTTTAACCTTGACATTGATTAGTTGCTGATCATTCATGGCCTAAAGAGGACGCAACAGGATACAAAAAAAAACAGGACACCACTTTTACACTTAGTTTCAGTTAAAATGACAAGAAACATTTGATAATATCATCTAGATGCTCAAATATGATAGTGTTCATTAATGACGTCATCACCATCAACGTCGACTCGACTTTCATCACATGAATGTCCACTTTAACAAAAAAAATGTCGTTCAACCCTTACTATATTATTTAGTATACTATATAATGTCACTATAATGATAACTGAGATGCAAGATGGCATGTTGACAGATGGCAGAGAACATTAGGAAATCTCCGATTGCTGAATGCAGTATTTATGTAAAAATAAATATTTATTAAAAATCAAAGTATCATCTGGCATCCAAATGTTTATATAATTATTGTTTTATTCAGGATCAAGTTGAAATACGAGTTCATAGTCTGTATTTGAAGAGACTGATGAGTCTTCACTCACAGAGTTGTATGAAATCTCATCAGAACTTCATGAAAGGAGGGAGTGTATCTGGGTCTTTAAGCTGTGAGAACTGAGCCCGATACACACAAAAGATATCAGGCCCCTAATTCCCAAAAAAAGCAATTCAATCGATTCACACTGGCATCAAGTCTCGTTTCTCACTTATCAAAAAACAAACAAAAAAACTGAGCTGTCAAATATGGATGAGTCTATATACAAAGCAATAAAAGCTTCTAAACTTTACATTCATAAAATATTTTTCTAGAACAAATTTCTCCTAAGTCTGTTATTCAAACTTAAATCAAGTAGGTCAATACAAAGCACCAAATACTTGTTTATCTTTCATTCTATCACATTCTTAAAAGAGGAAGATTATTTAATTTAATAGGCTAATAAAATCTCAATCACATTGATGGCGTTGTCTAGTGCCACATAAAATTATGACAGTAACCAGCTATATAAACTTACAGCGGCAGCGATACGTTCTACTCCATAGATTGTTTTTATCTGACAGTTTTAGGCCTGCGGTTTTGCAGCTCTGTGATAAAACATTTTGTTAAGGGCTGAACTCCAGAATGCATGTTTCAACGTATCTGTAGAGAAGTTCTGATGTATAACCGCCTCCAAGAGACTTCCAAACAACCAACACCAGTAACTGAATCCTTAGGCAACTCTTAAAAAAAAAAAAAATCTTTTTCTCAAAGGAAATTCATCATAGAAAATACAGCGGAAGAAGAAAAACTTTCCACTATTTCTAGCAGGGGAATCAATCCTTGAGATGGTTCTTCAAAAACAAAGTGCATCTTTACACGTTTAGAGTTTAATGAAGTTCTGGAGTCCCAATGGCACCAACAGACTTCTAACCCGGAGCACGCAAGGTCAATGATGGAGAGGTTGCAGGTGTCTTCAGGCTCTGGTACACTTTCCAAATCTCAAGGGAATGCTGGATTTATGGAATGAACCAGAAATTAAATGCTCATTCTTTATGCAATGCATTTTGCATGCAAACAACAATGAATAAAAAAATCCACCACGGATAAAACCTGAATCTACCAAGGACTTACTGTGACAGTACGTCCTAACAATCCATTAATAAAAAATGTAAAACATTTCCTCCAGACATGGGCACAGTGTCTGTGGCATTTTCCCACAATGCTTTCCCAATCTAGCTGGCTCTGATATGACCGTCTAAGGAGCTCTAAACCCTGAGGTTAAAATCTGAGAGCCCATTTTGGAAATATTTGGGGGGGAAGTCTTGGACTATACACCATCAGGGGACTCCTGGTGAGCTGCAGCGGTTTTAATCATTAACATGAGCGAGCAGAATGCTGTGGAGAGTTCAAACAACCTCTCGCTCCCAGTCTGTGTGAGTCAGAGAAGGTGAACCGATAAAACACAAAAGAGAATATCATTAAAGTGGATTATTCTGATTCTACCCCATTCAGTCTTGTTCTTAAGGCTCTTTGATTCCTGCTTTTCCTTGGAGATGTTTTGATCAATGCAAAGGAATGTTTCATCATATACTTTCTCTTTAAACGCATATATTTTAGATTTTGTGCTTAGGAGCACAAGTTCACAGCAAATACAGAAGTTGTGCAGTACGTGTCCCATGCATATATGAGGCAGCAGTCGTTGGGGAGGTTTGTGTTACAGTTAGTGTAAATCTTTCTGAGGATTTAGCATGCTTTAAAACTTAGATGTTACAGGTCAGTTTGAGAGCTCTTTTGAATGGCCCCTTGTTCATCGTAGCCTTTGTTAGTTAAACAAGTGTTTTCTTAACAGAATATTCTGGGCTCAATTCAAGTTTAGCTCAGACAACAGCACTTGTGTCATTTAATGTTGATTACCACAACACTTATTTCCATTTTCTCATCTATCCACATATGGATTGCAGTAAGGCACTTATAAAGGAAGTGAATGTATAAATATATGCGTTAATGTGATTTTTGAGTGAAAAATACCTCATTAACTTTCTTTGTGTAACGTTATATATCCATTTTTGTTGCAATGACAACATATTGCCTATAAACCTGAAATAACTGTAAAAATGATTTACAAGCTTTTCAGCACAAATAATACACTAGTTTTTTAAATTATTATTTACAGAAAAAGCAATGCAAGTACTTTTCTGTAGTTAAATCCTACAAAATCTGACCCCATTTACTCATAAATACACCCTATACAGTGATTGTACTGACTTTTTTGTGGTAATCATCATCATGCAACAAATATCGATTGAACTTAATTTATGCCGACCCTGGTATATATTTCAATTTGGATGTTGTCTTGTTTTCTAACAAGAGGATTGCAAAATTGTATAATTTAATTTAGCTTAATTGTACTGTATTTTCCCGCATATAACCCGCGGGTTATAGAAGGGTGCGGGCAATATCACAAAATTTTTACACGTAATAATATTTCAATATATTTGTTATGTCCCTAAGGACGTAAGGTTTTTTTTGCGGTATTTTCTTTCTGTTTGTCTTTGTTGCAAGGGTTGTTGTCTCTGGCGCATGTACTATCACTCTGACTGCTTGCGCTGATAGGCTGTCTGACCGGTCAATCATGCAAGAAGACGTGATTGGCTGTGCTGCCATGAGGGCGGGCTCTTCTCATCTCATCCAATGATCAACACCTGTAGAATACGCTTCTTAAGGGACGTGCTGCTGCACAGCGGGAGAGACTGCGTTTTCTTTTTCTTTTTGTTCTGATTCTGACTTGTGTTTGTTTTCTTATTGTTTGAATTCTTATTGTTCGCGCACAAGCACTGTGTACCGAGCCTGAACAGTTATGGATAATTTTTTTTATACAAAGCCCCAAACACGCGGGTTATATGAGGGTGCGGATTATTTGCGTCTGCGGGTTATTTGCGGGAAAATACGGTATATGATAAGACTTGTTTTCTAGTTAGGATTTTTTTCCTTTACACATTTTTCTTCTTTTAAGTATAAACCTCCTTAAATTTTGTTTGATTTATGCTGATAACACAAAATGAATAAGATAAGCACAATAAAAGATATACTCGCTGAAGTCTTAAATATCCAATGCAATTTTGCCTTTCAAGTAAAATATTTAAGTATTGGGGGTTGGAATCCAGGGTCTTCAATAGATCACGCATGCATTAAGCAGGGCTATTGGCACATATATGTCTCCACACACCAATAACCGTCTTCCTAGCGAGCCATTCGACTCTGATGATTATGATTATAATTGACAGGCAAAGAACATGATTCCGTGGGCTGCAGCAGGGACCAGAGAGGTTTGTGCCTTGATGATAAGAGCCACTCTTCATCTGATGGATCACGCTGCTAATGCCTCTTAGGCTGAGAACCAAATTACAGAAGCACAAATCACGGCTCTCGTTTGTGGCTTGAGAGGAGAACAGAGGTCGAGAGAGGCAGAGAGTGATACTCTTATCCTGCTTTGATAGCAGTGGATCCTGCCACGCAGGCTCCCTGACCTCCCATCAATCACTCTGCAGTCCTTATATGAAAACACAAAATACATCGGAAAGGTTAATGAAATTAGCATTTCACATTATACAGCACAACGGCCCTGTTGAAAATATCAGCATCTGTTGAATTTTGGATGTTCTTAACTAGCTTAGCAAACAAGACTTTCTTGCAGAAATCGGACAATTTTTATAAGATGGTATATGATATTTTATATTATTTATTTGTGTTTTCATGCTCAAAGTTGTACAATAACATGATTTTGCCATCTCCTTCACATGATTATAAAAAAATAATAATAATATTTCATTATTTTTGAACAAACACATAAACAAATTAACCATTTCACGAACAGTCAAAAAACATAATAAAAAATGTATATATAATTTACATAGTGATATATAATAAATAAAAATATATATATAATAAAAAAATGAATAGTAATTTCCCCCGGAAGATACATTAAATTCACTGGTAGATAATCTTTACCAAATATTTCATTATTTTTGTTAATGTCAAACAAAACAAATGCATTTAAAAAAAATGTTTTGTTTGCATTAGTTATGCAACATTTCATATGCTTATATGCTTAAGTGAAACATAATAAAAGTCCGTAACACATTAATATATTATTATTATTATTAACATTATTATACACACATTATTATTGGTTAATTTATAATGGATATTATTTGAACAGTTCTGGACCTAATTTCCATCAACCAATCAAAAAGCTAAAGAAAACTGAAATAAATAAATATAGTTCTTTGTATTAGTATTGTACTATATAGTATAGTAGTTTCAGACACTTCAGAATAAAAATTATCTTCATTGCTCATAAAAACAACAACATATATCCACCAATATCTATATTCTGAGTCAGCCAACCTCTCCCAGAAGATCATGTTAGCCAACTAGCTTCACCAGCTAACCTTTTTACAAGCATGGCAGCACTAAACCTTACCATTAGTTCATATTTACAGCTAAAAATCCCTAAATACTCAATTATTCATTGAAAACTTAATACACATATACACACTCTTACTTTCCAGAGCAAATTCTGGAACTTTGTTTTGTGTATCCATCTAGCTAGTTTTCCCTATTTATAAGTTGTTTTGAATAAGAGCATCTGCTAAATGAATGAATGTAAATGGAATTGAAAACAGTGAGCCAAGCCATAACTGCAAAACACTGTCTCAGAAGAGAAGCTTGTCAGAAACACTAAATATCAGCTTGATTTGGATTTACATTGTTCCTTGGAACAACTGCCAAAAATACTAAATGAGCCAGTTACTAATGCATCAAGTGAAAGGCATAATTCTAAGACATTTTTATTAATCCGGATGAAATATTTGCGCACTCCACATAAAACCCCAGCATGACCCAAATATGCTGCCCCATTTAGGCGATGATAATCAACCTCAGCATTCATTTAAGACCTACACAAGAGCTTATATCAAAATATAGCAGCCACGTCAAATGACATTTCAAAATCAAGAGCTGTGATAGAAGTATTAAAATGGTAAGAGGTGTAGGCTGCTATACTACGATAAAACTACATGTGCCAGAACCAAAATACATGCATGAAAAAGCATTACAAGTCTCACGCAATGTGAAGAGATTGCTGACACTTGTGTGCCTTCTGTCAAGAAAATACGCACCCTTTTGAGATGAAGAGAAGATTAAAAGAACATGTGGCATCTGTGTCGCATAAAATCGTATAGAATTTTGCATGATGGCAAAAATTGAGAAAACCTGTGTGTGTGTGTGTGTGTGTGTGAGTGTGTGTGTTTTCTAGTCCTCTGTGTGGGGATATCTGAGGGTAACAGCTGTGCTGAATTAATTGCTCTGCGTTTAAATTGCAAGTAAGTTCTGCCTGCCCATGCTAACTGAAGATAGTGGTAATTGATTCACACTTTCATTAAGGACAGATTAGGCCACGCCAGCGGATGGGCACCAAGTGCCTGACCGAAACACGCACATACATAAATACTCGACGTGATGTTCCCAAAAACACTCCTGGTAATCTGTCAGCTTTGGAGCTCACTACTAACTAAAACAATAACAGTGAAAGATTTATGTCTTTTATATCTTTCTTTTTAAATAATTAAACATTGGCTTCATATATACAGAAAAGCTTTCAAAAATATGCATATGAACATTTTTGATTCCTTTTTCTGTGTAGATATATTTATATATGTAAATAAATCACTGCACTCTAACGTTAGTATTAGATTTGAGATTTGTGCTATGATTAGGAATTAGTAAAAAATAAATTCCTTTATCGTTTAAAATTAAGAAAATGTATTTCACCTTAAAGTGTAACTTTGAAACAATACAAAGCGGGTTAATGTCGGTAGTTTGTGTAAATTAACAATTTATACTCGTTCTCTGTGTTACCTGGACAGAAAAATCCACATTTATTTGAGGCTTTCTTTTGACAACTTCAGGGTTTTCGTGAAAACTACAGATTACACTTCCATATTTTTGTATCCACGGATCAACAGAGGGTTAGTAACAGAACATTTATTGCAAGAGTTGGTTTATTGTCTGGAAAACGTTTACTTTTTGAATTCCTGCATTTGACTAAAAGTTGTCTAAAAGTTTGAAAAGCGGTATTCCCTATTAAAGTAAAGCAGTATTTGACGGTGGTAAGCGTATCCATAGCAGTCCTGGTGGGAGTGGCTTTTGACAGCAACATTCCCAGTGCATTATGGGTGTTGAAATTGTCCTACCTATTTGGCAAAAGAAAAGACAACATCCTTTTTTTCTCCGTTTTTTCGAGTTAAATGTGTTCCCCACTTTTATAGTCTATAGGCAGCAAAGTTTTATATTTATTTACATTTTACAATTTTTAAAACCCTTTATTTATTGCAGCTTGGCTGTAAAAAAAAACCCGGATCCTTTCTGAACTTTCTGATGTCAGCAAGATAAGATATTTACATATTACCACACACATTTACATGCCAATGACGTCTAATTTGTGTTTGGAAACTTGGCTTTCCAGTCACAGTGAAGCAATAAGTGCTCGACTTTTAAAATATTCAAAACCCTGTTACTGTTGTTTTTTTTCACCTCCTACTCAAGCATATGCTTTTCTCTGATACTGGAATAAAACCACTTTGTTCTGTCATTTCGTTTGGCAGCAGCAAATCCTTTTGGACAGTTCTCTCCGCACAATTTTGTTCAGGACGTATCATTTGCTCGGTTACGTAACACAATCACTTAAGTGAAGTGTCTCTCTTCAAAATCCTTGTGGACTTGGCTGAAGTGACGGAATGCAACATATTGTATTAGCTGTCGGAGTGGGTGCTCCAGACTGGGTTTTGGCAGCATGAAACTTGTCCGCGAGCTGTAGGGTGAACTGATATTTTGTACTCTGGAGTGGAAGAGAAGGGCAGAGCTTGACAGAACCATCTGGCAGCAGGGGCTTGGAGGGTCAATCTCATTATCTTCATCTATTTGGAGCGTAACCACTGGCACCAAGTAGATCAGTGAGCCACAGAGGTCATACCAAGCCCAGTTGGCGCCGGTGGCACAACAACCTCAAAATACCATTGGACTAAAAGCACACACTAGCAGGTGCACCTGTGTGTCAACTTGTAAATGATGAAATAAACAGACACACAGATGCATTTCCGCATCAACAAAAATCAGAATATCTAAAATGTCAATCCAAAAAACTAAATCTCACAGTTCATTTATTTTTTGGAATCAGTTCAAACGGTCCATTTTTAAAGAAACATTTATTCCTGTCATCATGCAAAACAATTTTTCTATTTGTTAAAATGTTTAACAAAATACATTCTAGCATTTAAAAGGCTGAGGTTGGTAAGACTTGTTATTCAGAAAGAATGCATTACAGGAAAGACATTTACATTGCTAAAAAGATTTCTATTTCAAATAAATGCTTTCTATTCATTAAAGAACTGTGAAAAAATGTATCACAGTTTCAACAAAAATGTTTTCATCATTTCAATTTTACTTGAGCACCAAATCAGCATATTAGAATGATTCCTGAGGGATCATGTGAGACTGAAGACTGGAGAAATTTTGCTGAAAATTCAGCTTTGCCATCACAGGAATACATTTTAAAATATTAGCAAATATCAGTTCATTTAAATAGTAACAATATGTCACAGTAATACCATTTTTCTGTACCTTTGATCAAATATAGTATATGCATGCTTAGTCAGCATGAGAGACTTATTTTCAAAACATTATATCCCAACCTTTGAATGATAGTGTATGGACTGAAACTGCAATTTATAACTGTATAGTCAAGTAAACAAATACTATAAAGGCCATTTCTGTGCAAATACATAAATATACTGAATATCACCAGGTTTGTTTTGCTATATTCTCCAACCCTAGCACAGATACAAAAGCCATACACAAACACAACAATTGTGTATGCCAGCATGTTTGAAGCAGTTCTTAACAACAGACCAGCACCAATGCACTCGTCTAATGTTAGCTGATCTCAAAGAGCAACGGTGGAAGCGTCCCGAGGCAAGGTTAAGGAAGAACACAATAACAACATTCAATCATTCAGTCGACAACAATACTACCCTACCCTAAAGACTTTCAAAGTCATACCATCAGGATCAAACACTTAGATTCCAATAAATCAGCTTCTGATGAAAACTGGCTTCATAAGACACCTCACACATTAATCACCTATATAATTATCTTCATGAACGTGAATTCAAACAATGCGGACTATGAGGCAGTGCGACATTGAGTACGTTACTAGGTGCATGATTTGCATTCCTCCTGTTTTACCAATGGCAACTATCCAAGTGCCTAAATATGATCCATAAGTTCCTGCTGGGTCTGTTGTTAGACTTTGAATAAGGAGTGTAAAGATCAATCTCGCGGTGTTGATTTAGTGGGGTGTGGAGAAGACGCAGGGATTATTGCTAGCCACTATAGAGGTACAAACAGGGGCTGATTCGGGATCAGATTTAATGGTTTTGTGAGTAAACCAATGAGAGAGGACTGTAAAGATTTTAAAATGTCACAATAGACTGAAACTAGAGATTACAAAAATCATGGGAAGTGGGTACAAAATGTTCCCACTTTTAAAATAAAAGGTAAACATAACAATAAAAAAGAAAGAAAATTAAATGTGTTCTTTTGATTTCTGCGTTTATATGACCTTTTTCACAACAGATCATTTCGCTCAATTCACATTTCTCTCGATCACTCTGATCACTCATTTTCACACATTCAAAGCAGATTATTATGACAGATTATGAGTCTGACTAAGGGATGCGTATATATCCTCACATAAGCAGAGAGCATGATGCCACTTTATGATCGCAATCTCATATGCACTCACAAACAATATGTGTGTCACTAACGTAATTACAGCTGATTACTAGGTAAGAGCTACACGTCACATATGGTAAATCATAGTATTACTCAAGATTATATGAAATTAAAGACAACTACATGCTTGTTTGTATGTACTTGACTCATCAAATAGTCCAAAAGTTGGTCATCCATCCAAGTACTAAAGGTTGAATCGTTTATCGGTTTTAACCTGAAATATGCTCTTTTAAAATGTCTTATAGCCTACTATATATCTTCAAAAAGGAACTGAATTATGTGTGCACTGAAATCACGAGATTTAAGTATTTTAACCTTCTGGCAGCCATAATATCATTTTTAGCCACAGTTTTAACAAAGCAAAATCTTTCCAAAGAACCTCCAGGTTGGGAATCACTGTTATAGGTCATACGATTTTCTACATGCGTCCCAACACCTGCTGACACACGTGACAAGCCCCTGTGCATCGTCACACATACAGATTTACATGCCTGGTCAGCTGGTAAAACGATTCAGTGGTGTGTTACAGGGCTGTAGTTTCCATCTTGAGCCCTCGTAACCTCGGAGCCAACAAGCAAACACTCACCTGGTCTGCCCTCCTCTCTTTCAGATCTCATGGCCCCCGCAGTGCCGACTCCGGCAGGCTCCACTTTCAGTGCTGGTGTTTCTTCGCATAGCAAGAAAACTCAACTAAACCTCCCACACACACACACAGGTACACTGTTCGCTGCTACCACAGCTTGTGTTGTCCTCCCTGACAGGTTACTAGGGAGGGGTTCCTGAGTGAGTATAAACAAGTTTGAGCCGCCTTCCTCTGTGAGCTCGTATACCTGTTCTGGGAGTTTCTCTAGGGCGTTTTTTAAACTTCCCCACCCCCTCTACACTATTCCTCCCTGTACTACCTCCCTGTCTCTCTCTCAGACACAGACACACACACACACACACACACATACACTAAAAGGCCTAAAAGGTGCAGAGAGTTCAAAAGGAAAATGACACTGCTTTTCCCAGCCTTGTATGAACAGGAGCATTCATAGTATAGGGGGAGGAGACAAATACATTTTCGGATCAGGTGAGAGGGCAGGTGAGTCTCTCTTCAGAAGCCCTGCAGCTCCATCTAACGGTGGAAACATTAGACTGACACAGATAGACTACTCTCTTTCTGTTGTCTAATGTTAAAGGAATAGCTCGCAAAAAAATGTAAAGTCTGTCATCATTTACTAGCTCAAACCCATATTAATTTGACATGTACATGGAACACAAAAAGAGAAGATTGGCAGTGTTCATGCTGCACTTTTCCATTCAATGAAAGTGAATTGTGACATGGCTGTTGAGCACCAAAAGACATTTGAAATAACTATTAATCAGTTTTGGTCTCATCCTTACTTAAAGCTAGCGTATACTACAGTAGTTGTGTTATACTTTATATATATAATTGAATCGCTCCAATATATAGATTCAATTAAAAAGCCTAATAGATCAAACTGACAGTAAGAACTACAAAATAAAATAAGCCATATGGACTACTTTCATGATCCTTTTATGATGCTCAATTTCCTGGGAATTCAGGACATTCCGCTAAAGTGGAACACACATTATTAAAAATGTCATGTTTATTTAAAATTAGCTGAAAATTAATTAAATTGCCAAAAAATATGGAACTTTTTTTAATGCTTTTATGGTGCTTTTCAGTATTTTTTTTGTCAAAATCTTACTTTATAGGAAAGAGCATGTAGGAAATTCTGCTTCACATTTCATGGGGAAAAAAGATTTCAATGTGAATCGAGATTTGAAAAGAATTTTGAACGTCAGGAGGGACGTTTACCTTTTTGGTAAACTATCTCTTTAGGATGTGTGACAGTCAGTGTGACATCACACATTCATAATTTGAAGTGAATGAAGAATTGTTTGTTCCAGAGTTTTTGAACAAATCCCTTGAATGATTCAGTGATGCATACAATGTTAACAGTCCCTGGACACAACCTACTGGTTACACTAAAACCTTTATTTGAAGTGTTCCATTAGTACACAATCCATGATTCTGCCCACCATCTTTTTTCATCCACATCCCATAATTCATTGCAACGGTCTCCATGCAGGTATCTGTTGGACATATTGTCAGATAAAGGGCTGGATGAGTGTCCCTTTTCTCATAGAGCTAATGAAATCACCATCAGATAGAGGCCCACTTTCTGTCACAGTGTGCAGGCTTCAACCTACAACTGAGTGGCAGACTCAAAGTGAGCTAGGCAAGAGGACTCAAGAGCTCTTAGGGTCTTAACACTGACTCATCTCTCCTTTTATCATTCTCTCTTAAAGACCAGGATGCTGGTGCTGAGTTCAGAGTGCCTCCTGGGGAAAAATAACTAGTTCGTACACAAACAACTCAATGTGATAATCCGGTTTGTGTAATGAATGAGTGACTGCCTTAATATAACACAGGATGTGCCCAAGTGTGTTGCGTGTTGATTAAATGTACATTTGTCCATCAGGGAAAGCTCAACCACAGAGTCTTTCTCTCGAGTTGTTGTGTTGCACATAAGTGAGCTTGTATGGGCACATGAGGCTGAAAGTAATGAATTTAGTACATTAATGGAGCTCTAATACGGCTGCCTGCTCCCTTTTATTTCTCAACTGCATAGATACAGTTGCCTGGCAGACCGAGTGTTATCTTTCAAAACAATTTAAGGCTCGGCTGGGAGTAATGAAGTACTGACAGCAAGCACAACATCAATAATGCTTTTCACAAGGGTGAAACGAACAACACAAGTGAAAAGAACAGAAACAGAAGAAAGAAAAAAATACGAAGAATAAGAATATGATAGAACAGAATAGCTCTTAATAAATCCTGTACCATGGTATAGTGATGGCATTAGAAAATACCATGTTACTTTGATATATATATACCATAGTATTGTTGGTATTTGGCCAGATTTTATGCTGATATAAATATACCGTATTTTCCCACATATATCAGATTTTACAAACCACGCAGGGGGGGTGCGGGTTATATAAGGGTGCGGGCTATATCAGCAATTTGTTACGCTTAATAATAGTTCAATATATTTGTTATGTCCCTAAGGATGTAAGTTTTTTTTTTGTGGTATTTTCTTTCTGTTTTTCTTTCTTGCGAGGGTTGTTGTCTCTGGCGCTTGTACTATCACTCTGACAGCTGGCGCTTATAGGCTGTCTGACTGGTTAATCATGCAAGAAGACGTGATTGGCTGTGCTGCCATGAGGGCGTGCTCTTCTCATCTCATCCGATGATCAACACCTGTAGAAGACGCTTTTGGGGACGTGCTTTTGCTTAAGGGACGTGCTGCTGCACAGCGGGAGAGACTGCTTTTTATTTTTGTTCTGATTCTGACTTGTGTTTGTGTTCTTATTGTTTGAATTTCATGCACAAGCACTGTGTACTGAGCCTGAACAGTTATGGATAATTGATTTGTTTATATATAAAATTCGGTTATATAAGGGTGCGGGTTATACCATCGATTTTTTTACACAAACCCCCAAAACCCGCAGGCTATATGAGGGTGCGGATTATCTGTGTCTATGGGTTACATGCGGGACAAATGTAAATGTCGTTTTTTGAGAGGCAGGAAAACGTAAAGGCAAATGAGCTGCTGCTCCCCACCCCACTTTCTAGAAGAGGGTGGAGCCTGTACAGTTTGTGCCTTAGAATACTCTACCAAAAAACTAAGACATCGGTCTTAAATATAATCTCTATTGCGGTCACACTCACGTGATATTGCAGTTCTTAATCATGAAAGTTTATTATATGCATGCATTTTAAAGCCATATCAGTCTACACTTCTGAGCACACACACCTGAAGCACGCAATTAAATTCCTATTAATGTTCTCGTCCACGTGGTACTGCACTTAAACGGTCAAATACTCACAAGGCTGTGTCAAAAAGACACAATGTTCACATAAACACAGTCGGTTATGTCTGTACACATAAACAGCAAGTAAGATAATCGTATATTGGATGTGTCTATTAAAGTGAAAGCAGCGAAATATACAATACCAACTGCTATATATGCTGTTAATATGATTCAAAAAACAAAACAAAAATAGAAAATCACTCACTGCTCTTGTTAGGATAACTTTAGTAGCTTTAATAAGAATACATCTAATCTAATATCTACAGCGCTCCATCTAATAGGGCGGAGTTGGTCAGCAGTTGTGGGAGGGGCCTAGGCATTTGTGACATCACAAAAGCTAGAATCTAGAATCCTTAGAATCCTAGATCCTTTTTTAGAATCCTAAAAAATGGGAGGACTTTTAGCATTAGAAGGTGGTTGTGTACACACACTACAGAAACATTTATGTTCAAACATTATGCAAAAAGTGAATTTTGCATAATGGGTCCCCTTAAATATATTAATCAGCCTGGCAACATATCTAAAAACCATAGTACAAAAAAAGAGAGATCAAACAGAAAAGATCAGTGCAGAACAAAAAGAAATGAACAAAACAAAACATAGAAACAAAAGGAACAGAAGCAAACAAAACAAAATGGAAAAGTACAAACCCGAAATGAACAAAACAAAAATGAATGTAGCAGAACAAACAATATAAAAGAGAATAAAATAAATGTACATAAAATAATAGAATAGAGTAGGACGGAACAGACTGCACATACTAATACAAATGAGTATGTATATTACTAGAATAAAGCATGCTGTCATACATTAGCATTCAGCATTTGCCATCAGCCTGAGTGAAGTCGAAAATTATTCCTGGTTCTGGTTAAAATGAAGACCCTCTATCATCCTAAGAGGGTAGTTTAGTTTCTTTGTGATGTTGGCTTTGATAAAGACATAAAGATTATGATTTAGGAGGACAGCACTCCGGAGGAAAGGCAATAGAGAGTAACAGGCGTCATTATGTGTGGAAAATGGGATGCCTAGAATAAGACTTAGACATTCTGTTCATTTTCCAGTTTGATCAATACACTTCATAATGACGCCTCCCCACAGCGGGTGACATTATATGAATCAGACAAAGCTTTTTTGTTTTCTTACAAGATGACTCTCTCGCAATTTGCAGAAGTGCGTTTCTTTAGTCGCATATGCTTTGCTCTTCAAAAACACATGGACGGGGAGAAAAAGCTGAAAATCCACAGGACAATGGTTTTTTTTTATTTTCCTTTCAGTGCTATGATTAATTACCCGAGCTCTGCATGTTCACAGCCAGTGGAAAATTACTAGGCATTGAAATATTGTGCTTATGCATATTTGGACATCTTACCTTTGTCAAGTGAAGAATCTGGAGTTCCAAAGTCCATCAAGCTCGACCTGCCTGTCTTGAAAGTGAGATCAGAAACCACTGCCTTCTGCCGGTGATGGACCGAAGGCTCTGCAAGACAGAAAGACAAAGGACTTGAGCTTGTTCAGGTTCAAGCTAACGGAAAGGTTTGACATTTTCGCCTTCGTAAGTGGCCGAGGGCGGCAAAGTACAGGCCTCCTACGAGAAAGGCGTGCGGAGTGTGTCGGAGCGACTCTGGCTCGTGAGTCACCGAGCATCTCGCAGCTATTACTGCTCATCTGTAATTAACTCTGAAACAGTGACAAGCACCACGCAAAAGCGGCACATCCACTGAATGGCTTTTAAAGACAAATAATCACCCAACGTCCACGGCCCACGCCGTAGCCGTAATCAATGTGCATTGAAAGTGACAGGTAGCAATTTCATGTACAGTGCAAGGAACAAACACTGAATCATGATTTTCCCTCAGATCCGAAAGGGATGAGAAAAAAAAGCAAACAATGTTCGTTTGATGAGGACGAGAGAGTGCGGAGATTTACAACCACCATCAATCACCTTCCTCCGCACGGTAACATTGTACGGTTCTCAGAAGCCGCGAGGGATTTCTGTGTACCTGTGAGGAAGGAACAAGGGCGGCTTACCGATCTTTCAACAGACTGTATCATGAGCATCATAAATAAATGGCTCCTTTGTCATATTACACACCTCGCACCACCTGACGCCGACATGGAGAGGGCCGATATGTCACTTCCGTGAGGAATTGTGTGCATTGTGTGTCAATTACCACAGGCTTTGACAGGAGATATGAAATGGTGCTTGTCATTTCCCACATCATTATGTCAGACAGCGTTCATCCTTCGCCTTTCCCTTTAACAGATACCATCTAAGCACTGCCTGTTCTTTCTTCCCCTCCCTCTTGTGACTCAGACTTCACAGCCGGCTGCACACCTGAACTGATGCTGCTAATTGAAGTCTCTTCAAGTGCCCTTTTCTCTGTATCTCTGTATCTGCTCCTGTTACCTGCTTACACTTACAAAGACCCTAATGTGACTTATTCTGTTCTCAGACGTGTTGCACTGAAAATTCCTTTTTTTTCTTCATCCGTTCTGGATGCTGGTCCTCATCCTACAGTGCATTTTATGAGCTAGAGCAGGGGTCTTCAAACTGTTTCAGCCCATGGATCCCCATTATATAAGGAGACACAGAGACCCCTGTTACATATTGTATAGAACTAAGCCTGGTCAAGCACAACAAAAAAAATATTGTACAAATTCAATGTTTGTGGGGGAAAATCAGGTTTAAATACTATTAATAATAATAATCTTTGGGACCCAACAAAAATTGACAGAAAACTTACATTAATGCTATGGACCCCTAGGGTTTGCAGACCGACACGGGCATGGAAAAGGTTTAGGAATTATCCTTGGCAGCGATTGAAATTAAAAAATGTTCATTGTGATGTTCATACACTCTCTAAAAATGACTTTTTAAAAATTGACTGGAAAAGTCATAGCTAGAAAACAGCTAGAAAAGTCATAGCAGTCATTGTTTAAAAAGTGTGGGAACCTTGAAGCCAAAACGGGTCCATTCTCAGCCTGGCTGAGTCAATAATATCCCTGCTGTGTCATGGCATCATTTTCAGGAGCGGGTCAATGGTGATGAATGACTGAAATCACATTTCTGCTTTTTGTGTCTGGCTAGTTCTGCAGATGCTTTTTGGTTACAAGGTATTGATTGAAAGCTTTTGTTAGGGAGTGAAAATATCTTGTATCTGAGGGCTCTTCACAAATCTGTGCTCTGCTGGGTTACTAATGGCATGAAAAAGTCATATAAACCATTGAATGCATATTGATGACAATATGCAGTTGATATATGCGGTTTGTGGAAAAACTTAATTTACTTATGCAAGGTATTTGTGCATGAGTTTTTGAACATAATAAGATAAAACTGTAAAGTGCAGTACATTATTCAAGGCTTATTTTTGGTTCCCTGAGGCTGTTAAATAAATGGAGAAAATTAACAATCATTACCATAATAGCTACCTATTTAAGTAGAATTTACAGACAAAACTAGGCAATGGTGCATTAAGAAGTTTTCTGACCCCTAACCCAATGCTCTTGTCTGATGTTTTTCCGCTGAATTGACTGAAGCACCTTATGGAACTGAGATCTGGTTAGATTACTCTGTTTGACCATCTTGAGTAACATTTCAGATCTTCCTTTTTGCCTTGTTGAAGGTCTCAGGACATAGAGGCTCAAAGGTCAATGCCAAAGAAATATGAGTATCAGTGCAACCTGCAACAAATAATATATATATATTTTAAAGAAAAGTTTGACTTAAAAAACAAAACAAAACAAAAGTTACAGGTTGCACTGATACTCAAAGATACTTGACATTGACCTTTGAGCACATGCTTTGGCTGAAGTGAAAACCATCCATACAAACGTGTTTAATGGACCATAGTCAGGGTAGATGCCACATTTCATTTGATGTGAATGAAAACTGAGGCAGTGAAGGATACAAGTACAGTCCAATCAATAGGTTATCCTGTATTTCTGTCTGAGGTCATGTCTAATTTTTACAAGCCATGAGTTGTAAAAAAATAAATAATGTTTTTTTTTATCTGTGAACCTTCTCACGGTGAGTGCACACTGGTGGGAAGTGAGATGAGCAGAGCGAGCGTTACCAGATCATTCCAATGAAAGTTGAGTTTGCGCATGAACATTAGAGCTCATCTTCCATAGGAAAGAATTGAAAACGTTTGCCCTGCTTCGCGCATTTCGCCCAAAACACGTGCTGCGCATTTTGAAAGTCTAAATCAATTAACAATTTGTCACAACCTCTAGATTGGATGTTGTTTTGTTTGGTTGTCTAATGTTTTTCACTTCATAATCAAGGAAGAGTTGCAATCTCCTTTTAACACACACAAAAATCGTGATTCTCAATTTATCCAGAATCGTGCAGCTCTACATTAACATCATATAAAACATAACATATACCCTGATTAAAGTCTTTCCATCTTCCCTCAGATTCAAAGTGCTAAACCCCTCATGACTGACTCATTTGAGAGATTTATTAAATGGAGCTACTGAAGACACTTTGCACCCAACCCTGCTGAGATGGTTCATTTCTGAAATATTTCTGTCACAAAGAGCAAATAAAAGGGCAATTTAGAAAGAGACTTTATAGGATTCATTTTTCCCCTTTATACCACCAAAGTGCCGTCCTCATGTTGCCTTTGGACAATTTAGAGTCATTATCATTAAACTTTCACACACTCTAGATATTTCTGAATATCAAGACTGCTTACCCCAGCTATAATTCTGTTTGAATACAGTATCATTAGGCTAAAAACTCTTTTTCTGCCCTTTCCTATCACATTAGTGCCACAAAGGCAGCCAAACATAACAAACATATCAACTAAAGTGAAATAATACAGTCTGGAGTGGTCAGATGACCCTGTTACGCTGGCCTCCTCCATACTAGATATAAAGCTTTATCAAGATATCAGAGGTTATGAAAATAATAATGAGGAGATGCCATAAGCATCTGCTGACACAAACTGCTGTGCAGGAGAGAATGCATTAACTTAAAAACAGTTTTGGAGGAAAATATGGCTGGAGGGCTTTGCAATGTGATTGCTAGGGTATTCTGATTGGTTACTAGTCAGTTGCAAGAGTTGAATAGGTGGAAGTCAGAAGAGCCCATCATTTTCTCTACTGAAAGCTAAGCTAAGCTGGTTTTAGAGGGGTTTTGGGCAGTGTCCACTTACATCAGTTAAATACATGCTTGGCCATGCTGAAAGTAAAATAAAATAAAAACGTTTTAAACCAGTCTAAGTTGGTTTTCTGTTGTCTAAGTCTGATCAGGCTGGTCTACTGGCTGGTTTCAGATGGGTTTTGGGCACTTTTCAGTTGGTTGCACAGATAAACCAGGTAAACATTGACTGCCCATGCTGAAAAAACAGCCTACGATGGTTTAAGCATTTAAGCCAGGGCCGCCAACTCTCTCGCATTCTGTGTGAGTCTCTCGCAATTAACACAGTTCTCAAGCTCTCATGCCACACACATACACTTTCTAACACAGTGAAAAATCACATAACAAAGAGAGATATTGATACCGACAGACAAGACAGAGAAGGTTCCTTTTGATGTTAATTTTTTTTTTCCGCAATTCAAATAAATACTGTTTTGTCATTCTTTAATGTGTGGTAATGATGTGTAGTTACATTACCAAACATGAATGAACATCAGAAGGAATATTGAAAGATACAGAACAATCTATCATGTCTCTTATAACTGTGGAAAATGTTAAACAAAAATAGCTTGCTAACAATATTTCACGTAATGTGACATTTACCTCAGAAAAACCATTAAAAGACTAGCTAGACTAGCTCGAAAAATGTACTACATAGAGGATTATTTTGTTAAATATATGCACTATATTACGTATTTATTATTTTTTACTCAAATCATTAAAAATATAATAATGTTATTATAAAAACTCTTGTCTTGAGTTGTTCATTTTAAACTTTAATAATAATAACAGCTGATATGGATCCTATGTAGCTACTGTATCTGATGGTTATCCAAATGAATAGATATTGAATCAAGATCAGAATGAAAATTAATTGAAATTGAAATTAGTGTCAAGCACTGTGTCATGTCATTATACCATGTGGACATTATAAAATGCTGTCACTAAACTATGAAATTCTGTTTAGTTACCAAACTTATGATACACGTGTTTTTAATATTATAGTTTTTTTTTTCTCTTAATTCGCACTCTGAGCTAAACTTAAAAGATGCTAGTGCTGGCCTAAGCTTTTGGCACATTTTCAACCAGTTATTCGGCTAAACCAGTTAAATACACGCTTGGCCAGGTGGTGAAAGCATCTTTCAGCATATTATTATTATTATTTTATCTAGATCCTATATATGGCTTGAAACTCTCCCTCAACATTAACATTAAAATGCAACTAAAACACAACTATAGAAAATGCACAGTTTGCTGGCAGCGCTGCTATGAATACTGCTGACAAATAGCCTGGCCCCTGGGAGCTCACCTCTGTCTCTCTGGCGACAGCCAAAACCCACACATACACACTACAGAGAGGTTGATTTTTCCTAGGTGGGCAAGAGGTCAACTTGGCCAGACTTGGAGGCAGCATGTTGTCAATCAGTGTGTCTCTGGGCACCCCTGCACTTCCTTATTAATGCAATACCTGTCAACACAACATATCACTCAAGATATCCTGACCAGTGACATGCTGACCTGGCTTAAAATACCTCAGGGCAGTGGGAGGGGCTTGTACCTGATGCTATAGCCTGTTTTTGGTTGTGCGCCATTGCACTAATTGTGAGCAAGAAGGTGGATTAATTATTTAGGCTTAGTTTATTTGGATAAAACTTAAGCTGCAATTAGCCCTTTCTTCAGTTGTTTGCTGATGCTAAGTCTTTGGTCCTCTGTTAAAGCTGCTAGTTAACGAGAAAACACTGAATTATTAATCTTCACTAAATAGAAGAAAGAGATAAAAGGACCATGAGAAAAGTCATAATAAAAGAATGAATATAAGAATAGTTCTTGCATAAGTGGGTCTACATGCTTTATTATGTAAGAAATTTGTAGATGCTCATATGGAAATATTGCACATATTTAAGTCTATGCATTCCACCTTTGAAAACAAACAAAACATCAGTACAATTTAAAAATCTTTGTAGCAAAATATGCTGGATATGCAAATATTATACATTGACTAATGGCTTAAAACCTACATAAACTTTTATTGAAAGCAAACAAATAGCAATTGTTCTTAATAATGATCCTATTCACTAATTCACTATAGCATATCCACACACTGGCACTTATGAACATTTAATTTGGAGAAAGCCAATTAAATGTGCATTAGTGCCAATGTGGTTTCTGATTTGTAATTGTTTCCCACACTAAATAAATACACATATTTTGAGTTTTGAGAAAATATTTGAGCTCACATATTTTGAGAAACATTTGCTGATTTTAATCTAGACCTAATTAATAAGGTTAATAAGTTATTATTATAATTAATGTTGAGTGTTCTGTATTCTCAGGACACGCCCACCTGATGTCTCTTAGATACAAACATGAACCTCATCCAAATTCAGAGCGGAGGAACGCTGACAGTACAAAAAAATAGCTTTTCTCACTTAGATGCATTACCCAGCAGTTACAGAGTATCATTAGCACAGCAGATGGCATTGATGAATCGAAACAATCTTCTCTGTGATTAGGAGTTGTGGTAAAAGAGAGACGGGTTGGAAAAAAACTTGTGGAAGAAGAAAAGCTCAAGGCAGCCTGAAAGTTGGGGCCTCCAATGGAGAGAGTTTAGTTTTTTGGCATTGATGGAGTACAGAAGGATATTATGTGGGTTCAGATGCTTGAAAATCGTTCATGCTACCATTTTAGAGGGACTATGTTTGGTCCGCAACAGTGAAATCCTTAAGGCCAGATTCAGGAAACATAAATTAATTAATTTAACACAGAGTAGATTAAGAGTTAAATTAGAATTAGAATAAAAATTACAAATCTAATGAGCTTCACCTCTGCATGATTATGAAGCTAATCCTTGGAGAAACAAAGTGTGCAAATGTAATTTCAAAATGAAAACTTGTCCCAAAGTCCCAAGCCCATTCAAATACTGAATTGAACACAACAGCTCTAACTGGGCTACACATACAACATACGAAGGGCAAAATACAAGTACACTACAGAATTTGGCACAATATTCTGCCAAAATATTCAAGTTTTTATATACAATATACAAGTTGCTTGGTAGTGTTTAAGAGCAGTGTAGAAATAGGAGAATATTGCAGAATGGATTGATTCCCGCAAACGAAAAGTTGTTATCTAAAAAGGAATGATCAGATATCATTTTTCAAAAAAACAAGGCTCCTGCCCAAACTACAAAGGCAACCAAGAAGTGGCTTAAAAAGTCAATAAGGCTTTTTTTTGTTCAATGTTTTGGCCTGGTCAGAGTCTAGATTTGCTCCCTAAAGTGAAAATTTTGTCTCACATTAAACTCAAACGAACTGGGAGACATTTTTCAACTTCTGTACTCATGAACTGGTTGAAGGCATTAACACTGAGTGGAAGAACACCGCCTCTTTTTCCTGTAAAAAGCTCTTTGCTGAGGAATTGGGGAAGGCCATTCCATACTAAGTTACCTAATCTATAGTACTGTGCAATTTTTGCTAATTTTGTGACCAGTTATTTGTGATTAAATTGGTTAAGATCTAAATCTTGGCCCCTTTTTATTGCCCAGGAGTGTGTATATACACATATATATTTGACCTAGTATTCCGATTGCAAAACATTTGATACTACTGTACTTCCTGTCTGGTTTGTGACTGACAGTCATATGAGACCATTCATATGAGATGAGACCCATTGGGCTCATGTTCAGTGTCCTGATAGGTGCAAGTGATCAAAATCTCAAGCCCGGTCTTTATCATCTCTCTCAACCGTCAGAAATTCAGCCTGCGTTCTGTCCCCATGGACAGGATGTTGCCAACGGCTGGAAAAATGTTGTTTATTAATCTGTATTTATAGTCACGGACAAGGGAGGAAATCAATAGGCGCTGCATTCACTGCACATTAAGCCTGAGATGATGCTTCAAGGGCTATGTGATTGACTGTCACTTTGTGTGTGTGGATACTGTCAGCTCGGCAGCAATCCACTGCCCAGAGCAGAGGCTTTCTGCAGACACACTCTTCACCTCATCAGAGACCTGCCACTTCCCTCACAGACAGATAAAATGCTGCAGAGGGAATCAGTAACAGCTGTGAATTGTACATACATTCATCAGAAAGTAATACACAGTTTTTTCTGGGTTAAAAATGGTGTTCGTCGGTGGTGAAAGAACACAGTCATCCACACACACAGTAAAGTTCCCTACCCCTGTAAACTGTGAACCCAGTACTGACAATAAATCCAAAATAAATGCAAAGAAACAAAGTTTGTAATGTTAAGTTATCCCATTTATTCAGGAAATAAAAAACAATCTCTGTCAGGACAGATCATGAAAGAAGTGCTTTTTTAAACTTAAAAATCAGTAAATTTATATGTAAAACGTCACTGAGTGACTGATTTGAAAGGTTAGTTATAAAATTAACAACAAAGTAACACATTATATAAAAAAGTGCCAGTTTTATTATTTAGCATTTTCACTCCAAGACTTAATACACAGATAATTTGACAATCTCAGATTGTTCCGTTTACTATCTTTATAACTGTCAATCAGATTCAATCGGACATTGTCAATCCAGAGACTTTGCAATGTGTAGTCAGCAGTATGAAAGTATTATATAAAAAAGCGAGTATTTAATAACTGAAGTTGTGAATCATAAAAGAAGGTACACAAAGCTGCATTCTTGCGAAAACTCCAATTATAATCAATGAAGCTATGTAGAGCAATAAATATCTTATTGATATTGTGTTTATGTTAGTTATAATGAAATGAGTCACGAGCGTGCAGAACAAAAATGCTGTTTTCCAGTGTTGAGCGGATTCTGACTAAATTAAACACATCTGATTGGCCATTGCATTCACATGCTCAACAGATATGCCTGTGAATGGGTACAAAGCTCAACGCTGCAAAAACCCATTGCAAATAAAAACCTTTGACACTTAAGGTACCATTTTAAAGCGTTTTAAAGCAGCCGGCTATCAACAGGTACCTGTACTGCACAACGGCAGGTACTGTTGAATTAAATAATCGATTAACTTTTGACGGGACTGCCAAAAAAATTCACTCACAGGAAAAAAACTCTGCAATAACTTATTTACTATGTGTTTATAATGCTCATGCTCCAGCTAAAGAACGGTCATTGCAATAAATGAGAACACTAACAAAAGTTCATGCAAGTGCTGTCAGCAGGGATGAGACATTATTTGCCAGTTTCTTTAACGACAGCTGAGATTAGGATTTGGGTAGGGAATCAGCCCTGGATCAGCGTGAAAGGCCAATGTCTGTTCTCAGATCATTAAACAGCACCATGATGCGATGCACACAAGGGGCAGATGGAATACAAAGGTCAGCAATTAAGCAGCATTACACAGGCAAAGAAAGAAGAAGCAGGGGGTGAAAGGAATCCCAAAAGCGATAAGCAGAGCAGCAATACTGCATATTCGAGGCTGTTCATTTACTCTATATCTATATAGCTTGACTTTGTATACAGATTCTAGTCACAGAGACTTGCATATGGAACTGTTGAAGGAATTAACCATCTCAAAACATTTAGATTTATGCATTTGGCAGACGCTTTTATCCAAAGCGACTTACATTGCATTCAAGGAACACATTGAATCAGTTCTTACTTCCCCTGGGATCGAACCCAAGACCTTGGCGTTGTAAACACCCATGCTCTACTGATTGAGCCACAGGAAAGATGCATTTATCACTTCCAATCGCTGCTGCTGGATAACACAGCCTAAAATTGCTGGTTCAGGATCAGTTTTCCCTTTCCAAATCCATCTCTGACTAACATAAGTGTGACTAGTGACAAGTGAAAAACTGACCGTAAATCAGTGGCTATAGGCATCATCATTCTTTAGAAAATATCTATATTTCCAAAATGACTAAATATTTTTACACCAATTTTAAATAAGCATCAGGTAACTGGCCAAAAATGATGACCTGATAAATATTGAGCTGTTGTGTCAAAAATTTAATTCCATACAATTGTTATATATTCCAATATATTGTAGCAAAAAATTCTGTTAAAAAAAGAAAATTGTTATGGCCAAAAATAGTGATGATGATGATGTTATGGCCCCAAAAATTTTTAATTCCATTACCTTGAATGGAATCTAAAGGTAATGTAAATGTAAAAACAGGCAGAAATGAGCGTGCACATTTAAATTAGAAAAAAAAATTCACCAAAAAAGGCACTTTCCTCTGTATTTCATCTCTACAGTTTAATTATGGTGTATGATGGGATGTTCAAGTGTAGCAAGTGTTTCTCTTGAGGAGCTGAAATAAATATCAATATGCCGTAGCTACTAGTATAAGATTGTACCTGTGTAAATAACAATACAAAATCCTCTGGAGTGTACAGAAAATGTATGGTTCCAGATGCTAGGAAATGTATTCTAAAGGCTTTTGAAAAGAAAAGAAAAATCTACTGTGTGAAAGGGACTCACTTCACCCTCCACTCAGTTCAGCCGATGCAGTACCAGACACACACTAATGCAAAAGTCCTGGAAACTCATTACTCACTCTTATTCTTTTTGTGTAGGTGATGATTGATCAGTAAAATAAAATATATTAAAGAAACATTATCATGATAATGAACTGAAAGCTCACTATCAAAGGTGACAAAGTACCACTAAATGAAGTGCACAAACTATTTGAATGACAATAGCTGTCAAAAGACAATGCTGCGGGCGATGATTCAAAGAGCCACTTCGCTGCAGAAGGCCATTGCAGATCCGTTAATGGAGAAACGCTTTGTAGGCAGTTTGGAGATATCCAAAGACATCTATGGTGCAATGTAATACTTGGGGCCTTGGTGGATCATAATAATAACTGATAAATAGTTGCCTTCATGAGTTTTAGCAAATTGAATTTCTTACAACTGCCTTGTGGTAAAGCAATAAAGATATAGTATAACTCTGCGTTTGGTAGGCTATACTCTATGTCACACTCTCTCTCACACACACACAGGGTTTAAATATTGCATGCAGTCCTATTTCTCATTGTGTCTTTAAAGAGAATACCTCTCATTCATGAATAGAAGAATAAAGAATGAATAAAGAGGAAACCGAAAACTCATGCGGAATGTTAGGAGTGACGAGGCATAATGCGAGGAAAGAATCTCTTTGAACACAGGATCTGTTCATGTGAGGTCAGCTGTGACAATAAATATTTCAATAGACTGCTTTCTATAATATCTGCTGGAAACGCTGAAAGATGAGCCTTTTGTAAGCAGCAGGAGATGGAGGACTACTCAAAAACAACACAAGACACCGGTATTTTTTTATACTCCTGTTGAGTACAAAAGTACAGTTCAGAAAATCACCTCCCACATGTCTATACCTCCACCATATTTCATACAGCGCTTTGGACTTTTTCCAATCACCATGAGATAAGAAAGAATACAAAAAAATGGTCTACGTAAAATCTAGATTATTAAACTCGTCTTTGATGCCTTAGTCCAGGACAGTGTTAATTTTGAAAATAGTTTTACTTTCAAACTTTTGGTGGCAAGGACCTCAGAAATGATAATCTCCTTGAAAGGGACCCCCTTCTAAGATATAAAGAATCATTTCTATTGTGTGAGGAAAAAGTATTAAGTACAATAAGACAACTTGTTGTTTTCCAAGCTTCATGTCTGGCTATATATATATAACATTAAAATCTGAAAAAGAACTAACTAAATAAATACAGTACTGTTCAAATAGTTTAAGGTCAGAATACTAAATACTAAAGAAATGAATACTATTATTAAGCAAGAATGCGTTAAATTTACCCAGGGACAATAAAATATTTATAATGTTATAGTTTAGAACATGTTTTCCTCTGTCTTTATCCATCGTCACAAATGCATTTTGTTTTGTATTTAAAGTCTTTTGAGTTTTATTAATAAAGTGAAGTTGCAGACACTCATGTTCTCTTTTATCCTCCCGCACCACACGCCTGGCCGGAAGGACTACTCACGCTGAGAGAGTATCTCTATTACACTCAGCGTTTCACCGTTATCTCCTGTAAAGGCTCTGACTTAATGGCCTATGCCTTTAAGTTCGGCGATCTCGCTGCCATCGCCCCCTATGACGATGCAACGCTGAAATCTGGATTGGGGCAAACTATTACCATCCGATAGATCTCCCAGACACCACCTGACTGAACTGGCGGAAAGTCGTTATTAGATGTCTGGAGAGTGTCTATCCCAGTTCCAGACAGCAAACCCGGCCTATTTTACCCTCTCCCGTCACCTCTCAGCTCATCAGTCTGCGCCAACGCCTTCTCCTCGGCGGTCTGCACCAGCGCCCACTGTTCAACAGCCTGCACTGGCATCCTCCGCTCATCAGCCTGTATCAGTGCCCGCTCTTCAGCAGTCTGCACCAGCGCCAGCTACGCAACAGCCTGCACCAGTGCATTATGCACCTCTACTGGCTCCCACGTGATTATTCCTCTGCTCCGTCCTTCTTCATCGTGCAAACCCCCTGGGTGCTCACCAGAGATGTGACGGCCATAGTGCTGTGGTGGTGTGTGGGCTGCCTCAGTCAAAAAGCTACAGCCAGCCTCTGAACTCTGTCCCAAACACAACCTCTCTGAATTCTGTCCTGAACCCCAGCTTGGAAGACAACACCACCTAGGGTTCCCGTGCTCCCAGCACCGCCATGGAAGGCAGCGCCACAATAGCTGCCCAAGTTCCTGGAGACTCTATGTTCCCCGGGATGCCCAGGGTGCCCACCCTCAGACCTTGTCTAGTTTGTTTTATCTTCTGTCTGGTCCTCCTCCTGTTCACCCCCCCCCCCCTCTTCCCCCGATGTGTCTGCCGTGTACGGTAACTACAGAGGACTAGTTGTATTTCACTTATGTACATCACACTGTGATGTGAGATCTAACACGTAAATTGATGTCCATTGGAGAAAGCGAATAAAGCCTGAGGTAAACTAAAATGGTGGCCTTTGAAGTAATGGTTTCACATGAAACTTTTAAAAGCAACAGCGATGATATGTTGTATGTTCCTGAGGATAAATTTGTCTATTTAAGTGCTTCTCAGGCCAGCACAGTCCACTACACGTCAGTTTTCCAGTAGATTCGAATGATTGCTTACTCAGAAGGGATTGACTGAGTGTGGAGGGCAGTCTAAATGTTACAGAGGGCTTAGCTGGATACTAATGATCCAAGCTGCTCTTTAAGGGTCAGAAACCCACACAGGAGATCTTGGGGAAAGGTTACAGGGGTTTGACATTTCAATTCCATCTGCCACTGAAGGACAAGTGTGTGGTAGAAATCACTAAGCGTCAAAACAAATATGGCGTCCACCCTATACAGGGGCTTAATCATAAAAAAAGTTTGATTACTCAAGTGCACTTTGGCATTCAGAGCAGTTACAATTAAGCTTGAAACTTCCCCGTTGCTACTGATGTCAAAGATCCGCATTTTTCATAAGGACCCAGGGGGAATTCAATAGCTCCAAGACACCTAGAGTCTAAATTTCATTCCCAGCAAAGGTCCAATCAATCAAAGGTCTTAAAATAGCTTACACTTTCAAGAGTCAATATGCTTTATATCTATGAAATTAATGAATCGTACATTTTCAGGTTAACAACCATAGCACATTCAAAAAGTAAGAGATATTAAATTGTAAATAATAGTCAGAGACTGCTTATTTGTTCATTTAAAATTTGCAAATTAATATTTATATTTTATCCAAAATCATTTTCACAATTTTCCAAAGCATCTTTAGTAATTTGGCAATCGAACAAACAAAATTAAATTACGCTAAAAGTGTCTCTAAACAGTGTAATGACATTAAACATACATTCCACTTCAGATGCTGTTTGTCTATGTGAAGAAATAATCTGCTAAATATTAATTTATGATAAAGGACTCCTTGCCCACTGGAACCAATCATGGGTCTGGATCTGGACTGCTAGTTTGCTAATTGGTGACCTCTGTCCTCTGTGTTTAATTGAGGAAAACAGGCTTTTCTGCATCTGTCGACAAAATTTTATGCAGTAGGTATCAGGTGGCGGTGACTGAGAGTGATTTATTAATGTTATTCAGCACAAGCACCTCTCTTTGAGAAAAAAGAAAAATGCCTACTCTGCCCTTTGGGTATCCAAAGCTTACAGCTGTCAGTATGTGCATTAGCGAAGAGGGAATGACTGGCATCTCGGTAATGAAATTTGAGATGGCCAACATCTGATGAATCGCCTTACTATTCCCATGTGGTTGCTTCTTGCTTTGCATTTCATTATTATTCCTATATAGACTGTCTTCTCATCTTCTTTAGAACTGATGCTCAAAGATTTATCTCACTGTTCGCTCACGATGCATCTTTGTAACTCCTTATGCCTGTGAGGACGGTCTTTTAGATTCAAGTCGATTGTACTCAAAGCCAAACTGAATCTACTTTCATAGAATATCAAGTGCATTAAATCATCAGTGTTACGGTCTACTGTCCAATGATTAAAGTTCTTAAGTCATACATAAAACACCAACGATGGAACCAACATAGCCCTTCCTACATTCATTATGTGTCATTTTTTAACTACTGAATGACGGTAAAAATCCAACGTACTATTTCTCACAGTACTCCAGCTCAAACAGTAGAGCATGGCCATGCAAGCAATGCCAAGGTCATGATTTTTGTTCCTTGGGAATGCACTGGATGCATTATGCATTTGGTAAGTTGCTTTGGATAAAAGTGTCTGCCAAAATGCATAAATATATATGTAAATGCGGGTCTAAAGGGGGTCTGGACATTTTGTAAACACCAACGCTATGCTAAAAGAAAATTTTACATTTTTGTTTTAATCATTTTTATGAAACAATCTTTCATCTAGTCATAAAATCTGATCACAAGTGATCATGGGAGAATGGTGTCTGACCACAGATCAACCCACCAGAGACTTAAGATTTAAGCATGGCCAGAGATGTTCATCAGATGGAGACTTACAATCACAGATGTACCAGGCCCTCATCTCTTTAACTTTGGGAGCTTTGCAGCAAAAAAGATAAGGTTGGATTTACAATGAAGATTAAAGCTACAAAATCTGTCAGAAAGAAATCCAACAGACACAACAGCAAAACAAGAAAAAAACTCACATTCTTGAATATGTGGTTTACAGGGACTCTCCATAGGCGTAACGATTTCTTTACTGAACAAATCGTATATTCTATCCCCTAAACCTAATATTCATACAAAACCTTTGCCATATTTTGAATTTCAAAACAACAGTTTAGTTTGTTTTTTAAGCCATTTGCTTTATGAGGACACAAGAAGTGTCCAAGTGTCCATGAGGACCAAAAACATTACCCCACAAGGTCAGAAATGACTGGTATTGCCATCTTTGTGGGGACATTTGGTCCCCATATTTTAAGGATTACAAGGTCTCTGTCTCACATACGCGCACACACACAGACAACCAGTGCAGAGGCAATTTGAAATGAGAAGTTGAGACCTCTATAAAAGGTTCCAAAACACTTGATGAGAACAGAAAAGGAGGAAATGATTCCTTGCTCAACCAGATCCTTTGTAATGTTCTCATGGAGTGAAGGGACAGATAGAGATTGGCAGATGCTTGGGTGACCTGTCTCCCTCAGGTCTGTACATCAGATTAGTTTCCTTGTCATACATACTGGCCTATCACCAGCTCCGCCACAGACCTTCAGTTCAGCTAAGCGGGTGGTAAGGGTGTGCATTTTGCTATTTTCTATGTATATATTCCTACTGTCAAGGGGATGTTGCACTATTTATTTTTTGCATCCTGTCAAGACATGTTGCCTTGAACATGTCTTGCAAAGCATTATTTGAAAATATGAAAGTTTGAAGGTTTTACAAACAAAGAAAACAGTACAGTACAATCAGTTAAGAGATCAACACAGCAACAGACAAATTGATAGACAGACAGAAAAATGGATGGATTAATAATAAACGCCTTGTTACTGGATTTCAAAATGTTTTTAAGCTGCACCCAAAAAAATGTGTCATGCAATTGTTACCATGATCAATCATTTTTGAGTACATGAAAAATGCTGCCTGAATATGCTAGCACAGACATTCGCAATAAAAGTGCTAAAAAAAAGCCTCTAAAGCAATATATATTGCCATAAAAGCACTGACGCTTTATTATAAACCGTGGTCATTATACTTCTAACCACCTGAAAACTTTAGAATATGGTATGTACTGTGTCTACGCCATATCAATTCCGAGATAGCAGAGGCTCATATTGACCTGTGAGAGGGAAAAAAAGACTAAAAACAATATTATAAAAAATTAAAGCACACCTGGGAGGACACACTGGCTCTCTCCAGTGGGACGTCTTATACACTACATTTAAATTATTGATCATAGCCTCTGCTGACAGCTGTACATATGAGAAAAGCCTCACATGTTTGAGAACCATTAATGACTTGTCTGGTAAGGTTTACATAGTACTACTGATCCAAGACTAGAGAACGGGCTTGCTTGATGAATTATGCATTAAAAGTAGGCCGTCTCTTGCTATGGTATGGCAGGTTGTTAGAAAAGACATATATCAATTATGTTTTATTCTCAAGCTATACTTCTACTTGTTGTTTTGTCAGATAATAAGGCTGGTCAGATACTAGGCACGAGTGTGCGTGTTCACTAAAATGCCAGCACTAATGTCAGCGTTGTTTTGTTTGCAAGGTTTTGTGCCATTTGAGCACCTAACCTGTTGTTCAACCACCTGAAAAAGCAGAAAATCTGTTTAAAACTAATCGTTGTCCACATACAGCTTGTAGTCTTTTAAGTACACTCACAATTAAACAGAATCTAGTTAGTTAGTGTTAAAAACAGAAAGATGTCAAACCCCTTTCCTCCAGTGTCTCATTAGAAAGTGCGGCGATGGGATCGTGTTATGAACGTAAGGGTTGGCTTCGGGCCCCGTGCCGATAGCCATCTGTCAGGATGGGGTCTCTCCAACTCCACCTCCTCTTTTCAAGTTAATGGAGTGCTTTGATGACATTAGGCATTTCCTCTGGCTGCAACACGCGTAGGGGGAAATGAAAGTAACATATTGGCCTCTGATCGATATCTGGATGGGAGACGTGGGGGGAATACAGCAGCGTCGTATCGAAACTGCGTCACTGCTGCAGCATGAGGAGGTGAGGAGAGTATGTTCAGGGCGAAGTGATGAGAGCACCGATCAATGCAGTCGAGACTCTGCAAAGATTCCCAATGAATGAATCATGCTTCTTTCTTTCAGCATTTAGACTTGGATCTCCAGAGCAATTCTTATGCTAATGAACTCAAGAGTTATTACAATATGTCATGTAAACAAATAACAATTATGGCTGGGATAGATAGACGATACATGAAGTTATTAATAGCTTTTGAGTTCATTCTGAGAGGCTGTCACAGTTTAAATTATTAGTGTCATTCCATATTAAGTTAACGTTTTTTTTGAGTGTCAGCTATGTGATGAATTTTCTGTGCATTAGTGACAACTACAAATTAATTTATAGATGATAATTCAATAATTGTATGCTACCCAGTGTGATTCATCCGGTTCTGCAAACATTTCACATTATTTGCAGTGACAAAGAAAAAAAAGGACCTTTTTTTTCTCACAAGTCAGCTTTTTTTTTTTCTGTGACCAAAGATGGAGTGCAAACAAATAACTCAGATGCTGCCACAAAACAAGCTAGCAGCGATACATAAATTTACAGCAGGAAGGGAACTATTCTACAACAAACTTGCTTATGAATCAGAACTACTGGCAGACTAAGGGATACTGGCCATTGGAGTATAGCTTTCATTTATTTTTGCAAGACTGTGATGCATGTGGCATTACTTTATAATATGACTGGACAATTTCAATAACATTGCAGAAAATAATTTCCTACTTTCATATTTTTTCCAGTAAAAACATCTAAACATCCTTAAAGGGACAGTTCCTTAAAATGAAAACACCATTTCTGTCATCTTTTGTGTTCAGTGGAAGACAGAGATTCATTCAGGTTTGGAACAATTTGTGGGTGATTAAATGACAGAATTTAAAAAAAATGGGTGTGTAACTGATGACAGCTTTCATTTTAGGTTGAATTATCCCTTTTAAAACAAGTTTAATTTACTGTTGGTACATTATATTTTCAAATAAGTTAAGCAATGGAGACATAGTTTTTCTTGTTTATCTATAAATCTAGTTGTATGTTTAAAACAAACACTAAATACTTGTCAATGGGTAAAGAAAAATAAAGCTAATTCAAGATTTTTTGTTTAAAAGTTTACCGTTAATAACATTTATTAATGTTCGTACAGTCTCTTACATGTTTGCCAAAACATTTGTTTGATATAAAATGTAGTACAAAAATACTATTAAACATAAAATTAAATAAATCTTTATATATCTCTATAAATCTTTATAAACCTCTATAAATCTTTATTGCCTTTTGATCAATTTAATGGCTTGTTCTCTGAAAAAAAAGTCAGTTGTGCTTCTCAGGTAAATGCAGCTCGTTTCAAAGAAGTTGACATATTTTACTGAAAAACTAAATTAGACACTAAATGATGTTTTATTAACAAAGTTCGGGAGGAGCACGTTCAAATGATTAATACAATCAACACGTCATCAGCAATTACTCCTCATCCTATCAGCAGGAGAGGAAGTACGTATATATAGACACGTTTGACTCACCTACAGCTCTTTGACATTTTTCGGCATCCCTCCACCACCCCAACTCCTCACACTTAATTGTTCCTATCAAAGTCAGGATACGGGGGGAGTGCTCCAGGTTCGGGCTAATACCGAGCTCGGAGCCCTCTCCTCGGACAGCTCGCCAAATACGCTTACCATTCATTGCTCCTGAATCATTCGTAAGTGTGAACTCGTGAATGTTTTGTAGTGAACTAAATATAAGGAAGGATAACCAATGACAAAAACAGCCATGGGAAACCAAGTGGCACATATGTCAGGCATACAAAATAGTTCTCAGAGAATCTGCACCCACTGTTCTGATGAAGCCTGTAATTACTTGCCTGCTACATGGTGACATTAATTAGCATCAAAGTTACAAAGCCTATGAAGTTTGCACCGACAGGGCCTTTGGCCTGTACTTGTGCAGCAGACAGGTAGGAGGACCAACTGTCACTAAAGGAGAAGCTGAATTATTCTTAGTTAATGGCTTTCTGGATTCTGTGATTAATATGCATGTTCAAGCCAATTAAAACAGAGGACATTCCCTTTCATGTGCAGAAACTGTACAAGGATCACCAAAAATGTGGTTACGCTAATGTTGTCTGGCTAATTTTAGACTAAATCATAAGGTCACGTTTGAGAACACAAGTAAGTCGAGAGAAAATGAGTGTGAGGAGTGCTAAATCCCAGGAACACTCCGTGACCATTCTGACCTCAGATCAGGACACAGAGCAGGCAGGCTATTCATCTTTTTTTGCACACACACAGTCTGAGCAATTAGGGCTCCGTCTACGACTGGCTTTCTGACCCCAACCGTAGCATGATTATAATAAATTGCTCAATTATCGCCAGCCTTGCAGTATAAACAATTTGCTGATCCAAGTTGATGTTTGATTCAGATTTCCAACTAGTGGTAACGAGTTGTCGGGCTTATCTGACCCCTCAAACAAAAGTCTAATTTGTGCTCTGCTTCCACGGACAACG
The DNA here is from genome assembly GCA_037043235.1 of Rhodeus uyekii. NCBI lineage: Eukaryota > Metazoa > Chordata > Actinopteri > Cypriniformes > Acheilognathidae > Rhodeus > Rhodeus uyekii. The sequence goes on from JAWRVZ010000018.1 coordinate 6,452,695, forward strand.
TTAGAAAAATCTGAGCAATTACAATGACAAATAGGCATCTCTTTAGCCAGAAGGCTGAGACTGAGACTAGGTGTCTTCATAAACGTCTAAAAGCTTGTTCCAAATGAACGCCTCCAAGTAGGTTGGTTTGTTGAACCAACAAACCAACCGATTCAATAATGCATGCCCAGATTTTGACATTCTCTGAGTTTATAAGCTCAGAGGTGGAGTGTTACAATTCCTGAACATCTCTGAGACTTGACCTCCATGTGATTAATGTTAAGTACAGACAATAGCCGACTGGCTTAGTGGTCGACAGTGTGATTGATCTGTCCTCATTACCAGCTAAAGTAGAGGAAGAGCTTACGGTGTGTCAGCATCATGTTCCGGCAAACGGACACTTCTCCTACTTCTACTTCTGTTCTACTCTTCACATTTTTCCTTATTTTCCCATGTAGAAAAAAATATTTATGATGATAATATTTACCTATAATCCTTTAAAGGGATTCCCCAATCAGAAATCACTATTACCATGTAAATGTAAATGTATATAAATATAAATTTTTTCAATACAGTGCAGTTCACTTATCTCGACCTCGGTTAACTCGCCAACCCTGTTATGTCGACGTTTTTGAAGTGGAACTGCCAAACTCCCTATTTGTCTTAGCATTTTCTTATTGGTTATGTCGATTCATGTCGCCGAACCCTGACATATCTACCACAAAAGAGGTACAAAGTCGCCACTTAACATCGGTTATCTCAATCCCCGTGACTAATGATAGTACCGAGTTCACTGCGCATGCACGTGCATCACAGTCTGTACGGTCGCTCACTCCAATGACGGTTCACTCATTCTTGCGGCGCAGCGCCGTGCCGTGCAGCTGCAGAAGAACTCGCCGTAAAATCAAGCTTTACAGATGTTGTCTTGGAAGAGGAGGCATGGGAGTTCGCCTTCACTGTCCAGGAATTCCCAGATTACATTGACATCGACAAAGACGTTGTTACTGATAAAAGCTTAGAAGCATTTGTTTTCAAGCAGACCGGTAAAGGCAAAAAGCAACAAAGCATTTTAGACTTTGTAAAGAAACCATAGTAACCGCGTGTGCAATACTTTTCAGAACTGTGTCCGAGCGAAATGTGTGTTTTGAGCGAATGTGTTTATGTGTGTTGTGACTGTGTTTACCTTGTGAGCAAAATGTATCGAGAATTGAAGGTGTTTTTTATCGTATACTGGTAAATCTTGTAACGGCTGTCAGAGTAGTTGACGACTGCCCAGATGACGAGCTTTATAGATGGGTTTCGTACCAGCACACTCTTCTCAAACATGTAAAGAGCGCAAGTACAAACCAGGAAAAAGAAAACACTCTGACAAACATCACAAATAAAAGAAGGAAAATAGAAACAGTAGATTATGCTATATAACAGTCAAGCGGTAGAGCGGCCATATCTCTCCTCACTCAAAAACACTCTCCTCCCCGCACACGCTCACACCAGAACAGCGCGCACAGAACTGCATATGCCGTCTTAAAGGTATATTCCCAACATAAACAAAGTAGCCGTTACAATCTCTGCTGTTAGTTGGTGCACATATGCCTTTTGTTGTTAGCAAACATGTACAGTGTATGTACATTTTTATAGAATGCCGATCGCTTCATCAAACAAATCGCCATTTTGGCTTTTGGTTTTCTCGATCCTCGGTTATCTCAACGCTTTTTTGCAACCCAAGAGGCCGTCGAAATAACCGGGTTCCACTGTATATATCTTTGAAGAAAATAAATGGGAAAATAAGAATGCAATTTCTCAACCAAAGCTGTGAAATTGGTGTTCACTATTGCATACTATTCTACCTGTTTGACACTTTCTACTCATGAAACTCTAATTAACAAGCTCTTTGGGTGATGACTAGAATTTTCCTACAGGTAGGGACTCTGGATGTATTTCCAGTGATGTGGGTGGCACTGAACAGTAAATAAAAGGCAGAGAGACTGCAGGCAGTGAAATGGGCCAGTGTGGATCAATGACAGGTTCACCAGAGCCATTGAAGTGCTGTGATTCACCATAATGGAACAGACGACAATGATACCAAGGCTGCCACTGTGTGAAGTACTACTATATGAGGCACTATGAGTGAGGGAAAGAAAGTATAAGATTGTTTAGAGTAGAAAAATTGTTGGAAATCTTGTCAGTTCTTGACATGGCAAGGGACAAATGAAACACTAAAGAACTTCATCAAAACAGAAAGCACACTATTACAAGAAATCGCACTGTATTGAGTCTAGCGCATTCATCTAGGTTCATGAGATATGTAGCAATGTCCAATTCAGGAA